>CM061141.1:314512308-315112308 GCA_030789695.1 Scilla litardierei | reverse complement strand
ATATCATACCAATTAACTTCTCTTTATGTAATAACAACAATCATGGACAATTGGGGGTATAAATGGCAATATTACACAAATCATATCACCATGCAAAAGCTTCAGCTTGCAGGAATTGCACATGATGTCATAAAAGGTGGCTGATATCATCCATTTATATACATAATTTAGCAAAACATCCTGAATGAAACTTGTAGATATGATAGTTATGGATTTACAGATAAATTTTCATGCACAAATATTAAGTATTTGATTTATGGTGGATTATTTGGTGAAGTGTGTCAAATCTGTTTTTTCGACAGATTTCAGAGCTTGTATTAAAATCCAATTTCGAGCATGTTGTAGCCAGAAATTCAACATATAAGCACCTGATGAATTTTATAAAAACTTGTTAACTTTCCAATAAGACCAAGATCATAAAATTCCATGATGTGTGCAGCTATTTAGGGCAATTCTACTAAACTGTGTCAACACTGAAAATCAAACAGACATGCTGTAAAGATGGAGTTATTTCTCCTAATTTAGGAATTGAAACTATGTCAAATTTTATATGATTTTGGGGTAGAACTTCAAGATCTACAAGCTCATATTTTTTCGAAGTCTAATTCGAGCTACAGTAACCAATATTACAGAAATAACACACAACCAATTTTCAGGATTTCAAAGGAGATAGCTTTGTTAAGAATTTCAACAGATACTTTGTAAAATTGAACCAAGGCTCATGAAATTTCACCATCCCTAATTCATATCAAGTAAAACATGCTATAAAAACATAATAACAAGATTCAATTTAATAGAATTCCAAGTCCAAGAAGTTTCCTACCTCAAATCTCAAATTTCCTCTTCTCTTCCTCTTTCTTTCTTCTCTATCTTCTTCCCTCTTCAAGAAAGCTTCAATTCCTTTCATTTGGAGTTGAAAATTAGGGTTTTGGAGTTGAAGATGATGGGGGAAATGGGAGAGGGGTGGCCGGCCATGTAGGTGGGAGAGAGAGAGAGAGAAAAGAAAATGAAAAGGGAAAGTAAAAGAAAACTAAAGAAGAAGGAAGAATCTTCCTTCAAAATATCTATCACCTAGAACCCTCTTAGGATAAGCATGAGACATGTTAAATGACCAAAATACCCCTCCACATCTAAGTATTTACAAGTTTGCCATTACTTTACACACACAACTTTAGGGTGTACGTACAGCAGATTTAATCCAAAGGACCGTTTTGCACCTACCCTTTCCAAAAATTTACGGGGGTTTCCATCGACCCCTAACCCTTTTCACACTTGCATGGCTCTTCCTACACACATCCATGCACATCCATGCGAGCATACATGCTTCACACACACACGTCTAACACACTACTGCCGTTTTACTTCCACGACGCCATTTGCACTTCTCCCACATTCACATTCGCATTCTCTTCCCTTAGCCACTTATTACGGCCCAATCCCCCATTCACTACGTCAAATACATCGATATCTATGCTTATTTCATGCCCACGTATGCATCGTAGGTAGAAATATCACGTGTGTTCAGTAGAATACACGTATCGTGCAAAATAGGGCATGACATTTCTGAAGGACCTCATTACCTGGAAGCGGAAGCATGAGGAAATAAATCTTATGAAGGACTCTACCTCCATCATAAAGAACCATCTCCCGAGAAAACTACCGGATCCAGGAAGCTTCACAATGCCATGCTTTATAGGAGGTAAGCCTATCAACCGTGCTTTGAACGACTTGGGAGTGAGCATCAGCTTGATACTGCTCTCCGTATTCGAAAGACTACAGACCAGAAGTGAATTGGAGCCCACAAACATGTCCATACAGCTAGCGGATCACTCAATCGCGTATCCAGTAGGCATTGCCAGAGACATCATTTTGCAAATACCTCCCGGATTATGTGTGCCGGTGGATTTTGTCTTCATGAATATGCCGGACGGAGGAAGTTCCCAGCTCATACTTGGCCGTCATTTCATGGTGACGGCCAGCGTCTTTATAGATGTTCGTGAATGGACTCTCTCAAAGAATGTGGTAATATTGAAGCCCACTTCCAGTTGTAAAAGTCTATGAGGGAGCATTTCCAAGAAGAAGGAGCTAGTTATCTGGAGCTCTTAGAAGATGATGACATAGGGGAGTATACCGCTGAGGGGGTCATGAAGGACCCGATGAGAACAAGTGCTGATGACGATGGCGACCCCATTTACAGCAAGGCGGTTACCGCCTATCTTCGTGTGCTTGATGAGGAGCCCACAGACAACTCTTTGCACCACAAGAAGCTGGAATCCATCAGTCACGTAGTCGAGGAAAACCATGGAGAGAGAGAGAATGCCAAATACAGTCGCACGGTATCGTTGGCAAGTATGATGCGTGCATCTCATACACGCCAAATAACAATTGAAGAACTTGAGGGAGTCGAGCTCATGACTCAAAACGAGTGTTTATCGGGAGGCAACCCGACCTTTTATATCTTAGACTATCTTTTTCTATTTTTGTTTTTGCTTTATCTATCCAAGAAAACCAAATAAAAACACTATCTATTTCACAAAAATGCGAAATTATAAAAATCTGACGGGTTCTTCCTTTCTACAGGTTGAACGTTGAGGGGAGCACGAAAATCGATGTATTGAATAGAAAGGAGCTTGAAGGAGAGCAGCCAAGTAAAGGGAAAAGAGTCACAGAAAGGAATCACAGATGACTTGACCGAGCAGCCACTTTCTCGATCGAGTAGCAGAGAGCACATGAAAAACAAGGAGAACAATGTTCTGCTTGCTCGGCCCGAGTGGCTCCTGCTCGGTCGAGTGACCATCTGCTCGGTTGAGTAGACACTTACTCGGTCAAGCGCAGAAAAGATTGATGAAAACGGCGCTCTGACTGCTCGGTCCGAGTAGACACCTACTCGACCGAGCAGCCACATGCTCAACTGAGCAAAAGAGAAGATGGGAAACAACGGCAGCACGGTCTTCTGACTCGACCGAGTAGACCCTACTCGATCGAGTAGACGAGGGAGTGTTCTAAAACTCGTATTAATTTTTGTTTGACTCGACCGAGCAGTTACGCTGCTCGACCGAGTCGCGTTACCCTTAAGCATGCGGGGCCCACTTTCGAACGAGTCGGGTTAATAAAACCCCACTCATCTTCCTTAAGCCCTAAGCCTTTTTCATTTCCCCAAAACATCTTGACCGAGCACCCACTGGCGCCTCCTCTTCTCGACCCTCACACCGCACCTGCCGTGCCGCTACACCCACCACCGAGGAGGAGTACATGGATGATCCATCGTCCTCGTCCGACTCTCCTCCCCCACATCACACACAGATCCCCGCCACTTCCGCTCACGTCACCACGTCCACCCCCATCACCGCTACCGCACCTCCCCCACCATCCTCTCCTCCCGCTACTCTGCCGCCATGTGTGCAGACATTCGACATCACCTTTAGGGACTATGCACACCGTGATCGCTTCATCGCCTTATCTCAGTGTAGGATCATTCCCACACAGTTCATCGATGTCCCCACCCTCCGATGCCTTGGACTCCTGCAGGGAGTCCATTGGCTATACCTCACCATCGGGTTCGATCGACTCCTGGCTGTCCACGCACTAACCTACACACGCCTCACTCTGGAGGCATTGAGTTCCATCGCCTGCACCCAGGCAGACGATGGCATTACCTTCCGGCTGCTGGACCACGACTTTGTGGTCACGTACGCCATGATTCGCACCCACTTTCGTTTCCCAACCGTCCCTGACCCCCGAGCCACCTTCTCCCCAGACTACGAGCTGGCCACGTTCGATGCATCTGATTTCTGGCATCGCATTTTTGGTCTGGACCATTACCGCCCCAGCCGGGCGAAAGCATCATGCATTGTGCATCCTTGCCTTCACTACGTGCAGCGACACCTCGCCACCACCATTTTCTGCAGGCTAGAGGTCGGGACCATGTCTCTACCCGATCTTTCCCATCTCATGGGAATGACCCGACCACTGTGCTTCCACCCTGACTGCTCCCTTCACCCATTTGTCCTTTCTGACGCAGCCCACTGGCTATGTTATCGCCTTTTACAGACCGCCCACACCCACTACGCCACTGATATCTGCTGTGGCGGATTCTTCACCATCTTTGCACGGATGCTGGTCATAGATCTCCCCGACGGCCTAGCGATCCCCCATGGCCCCCACACACTTGACTTTAGGTGTTCTTGAGCACATGCACATCATCCGGCCTTATGGGGCACGTCACTGGACCTATCTATTAGGCACTCATCATACCCCCCACTTTGTCCTTCTCGTCCCTCACCTCACCACCATAGTGCATGTCCAGCAGAGCTGGATGATAGATAGGGTCCACCCACTTCCTGCCCTCCACGTCATCGAGCCACCCGGAGCACCCGTCGAGGCTGACGCCAGCGACCGTGTGCTCGGCTCTTCTGATGACGAGGAGCCCAGCCTGGCCGCCATTGTGGCTGCCCTTCCAGCACTGTCGGCACACCCTCCGCCACCAGGAGACACTACCTCTTCCACCCATGTCTCTACCACCGTCAGGACCTCAGGGACTGTCACCACCTTCTGCCCCGAGGCCCCTGCCTCTGTCTCTTCTGTACACTTGCATGAGGGCACTGATATCATATCTGCTCCTGAGCCTACTACTCTAGATCTTCCAGAGCACGAGCCAGCCGTCACACTTCCACCACTTAGGGACCTTCTAGCGTCCGTGCCTATCTCCATAGGGTCCCATTTACCTACCTCTGGCTCCACTAACTCACCCGCAGTGGCCGTACTCACCGAGAGCGTCTCGACTTCTGTCCTTACATCAGTGTCGACGACAGCTCCTATTTCCGCTGCGGATGTTTCTGCAGTTACCACCGCCGATATCCCTTCACGGCCACAGTCCCCTACCCTTCAACCTAGGCACCGTGGACCCCCTACAGAGCCGCTTTACGCGAGTCGTGTCTCACAGTTCCCTTCCTCCCCTCGACTCCTGTACCACCAACGCTCATCTGGCGACGATGGAGGACTTGATTTCTCACCTTAGGCTTGATTTCGATGCCTTCGATCGCTCGACAGCCACCCATTAGCATAGGGTCGAGTCTGATCTCTCTTCCATTATAGACTTGCTTCGGACACGGGGCCCACCTCCCGTGATCCTAGCTCACGCACCTCCACCCAGGCTAGCCACCATTTTGACCACCGTACCACTCAGTGCCCCACACTCTCAGGCTTCTGTATGGCCTGCTACTTCTGCACCTGAGTTGGTAGCCACGGATGTGTCCACTTCAGTCGTTGACTCACACACTTCATCACCAGTCGAGACTGCTATCGTTCTATTTTCAGCACAGCCAGCTTCCACCGTCCCTAGTCCACAGCAGGGGGACCCATCACTACCTCCAGAGGGTGGTGCCCCTGCTTGATGTTGTCCCTCCACTACTTGTTATCCCTCATTCATCTTTTATTGTGCCCATATGTCTTTTCGAGGCCTTTTTCTTACACAGCTTGGGGGATGACACACCATGCATCATTCCATTCATTAGCATCATCATTTTATCTTTGCATCATATCACTTTCTTTTTCGTTTTTCATAGATTTCTTTTCCATTCAGTTTTTATCATCATCCACCCACCCACCCTAGCATCATTTCCCGCATACTAGCGTGCTTTCAGCAATGAGGACACTGTTGCGTTTAGCTGGGGGATGAGCACTATCGCTTTATTTTTATTTTTATTTTTATTTTTACATTTTTCTTTTATTTTCCACCCATCTTTTCGCCTTTTAATTTTTTTCTCATTCAGCATCACGTTTTTCACTTTTTGCCATGCTTGCATGCCTGTTTTCACTTTCTTACTTTCTCCGCCTTTCTCCTTTTAGCTAGAATTGTTCTGCATGATGATATCTCTCATAGCCCTCAGTAGCATCTCACGATGCTCATATCTGTTGACATGCTATTTAGGGTAGTCTCAGTTTTTACGATTTATATGCTGGCATATTCTCTTGCTGATCTCTCTAATTTAATGCCTGATATGAATTGAAATTGAATGCATGAAATAGTATCTAGTACGTTCTTTGTTGGGTAATGCACCTAGGTTCATGCATCATTAGAATACTTGGAGCACCCATTTGTTATCTTATCCACCTCTATTTGCATGCCTGATATTATTGTGCTTTAGACCGCATGCTTTCACTATTCACTTAGATCAATGAAAATATCCATTGCTAGCAATGAGTTTAGTTAGGGTATTATCCCATTGAATCGTTGTGCACCTCTGATGAGTGAACCGAGTGACATATTATTTTCCTTCTCCACCTTATGATTATCTACATATCATTTGGTTTCACCCCCTACAGCTACTTCTACCGCATCTACTCCCCAAAAATCCCAAAAGAAAAAGATAGCTTCCAAATAAAAAAATGTGAAAAGAGAAAAAAGAAAAGAAAAGAAGGAAAGAAAATTATTTCATATCCCTTCATTAGAAGCTACTACAAATACTTGGAAAAAGACAAAAATTTCCATATCTTATTCCTAGATGCGACGCCTCAAGCTAAGCTTGGGGGTGAACCATTTGAGTATATGAGGGAGTATAACATTAGAGTGGAGATGGTGTACAATGGGGAGACTCGATAATGCTTGAACTTTACAAAATATTTTAGGTTTGGAGATTTTTCATGTTTTGAAGTGAATATTTGATTGACATGACTTCTTTCCATTCTCTATTGCATGTTGGTGTGATCTATTGTGCTCCGCTTATATCTATTGATTGAAAAATTGCATTGCTAACTCTTTTTATACTAGACTCTATAGATTGCATGAAATTGATATGAATTGATGGCATGATTTTAGAAGATCCCTACTTTTGCCCTTATTGCATGCCAGCCATATGATTTGTAAAGTTTGAGGATATAATTAGCATGTGTTTTATTATTCGAAGCATTGTGATATACTGCTGAGGCTTGAGATCTGATTGAACATTTTAGCAACCCCCCTTCCATCTCTTATCTCTTTTAATCCCTTTTATTTATTGCCCGACATGCCTAGTATTCATCTTCCTCGAGGACGAGTAAAAGGTAAGCTTGGGGGATTTTGATGTGTCCATATTTTCTATCTTTTCATAGCATCATTCCATTGCATTTCATGTCATATCCGCATCCAAATCCCGCATTTTCTTACAATAATGCACTTCTAACGTCATATTCGAGTTTCGTAGAGTTTTGTGGATTTTCAGGGATTTTGGAGCGATTCAGAGCCACTTTTGGATATGGACACATCCAGCATTCCTGTGAGCCAGTTGGCAAGGCTTTACAGGAGTTCGTCGAGGTTCGGAAGCCTATGGAAGGAGAGGAGGAGAAGCTAGTAGGAGAAAGGAGGCATTGGGGATGTTTCCCAGGCGACTCGACCGAGTAGCACAAGCTGCTCGGTCGAGTTGATATATAAGCCCAGCAGAATGCACATCCGACTCCATTGAGCAGAGTGTTGACTCAGCCCCAGTCAACCTATTTTCGAGCTGCAGCTCACCGACATCCTGCTCGACCGAGCAGGACCTACTCAACCGAGCCAGCAGACGACTCGACCGAGCAAGGCCTACTCGGGCCGAGTAGGCAGAGCGACATTTTGGAAGGAGATCTGATCCACTGACAGCTAGGTCGAGTAGGCAGGCTGCTCGACCGAGTGGCCCGGACCCCTTCGCCCAAGCCAAGAGCAGTTAATGCGCCTGCTCGACCGAGCAGGCGTCTACTCGACTGAGTCATCGACTCGGTCGACGACATGTGGGCCCCTAAACTTCAGAATTTCGGATCTTTTTCGTGGGGGTCCCACACTGATGTATTAGAGCTAATTTTGACTGATGTTTGAAAGAGCTTTTTATTATGTTTTTGAATAGAGCTTATGGAGAGGAGATAAAAAACTATTGTAGATCTAGATCTAGGTTTTGAGATTTGAGTTGTTTTTCGAGAAAGATTAAGTTTTTATTATTTATTTTGTCTTGAAATCTGCATGAATTCGTTGCTCTCTATTGGTTATTGATCTTTCTCATTCGAGGTACGTAAGATCTTAATCTCTCGCTTGATTTTATTGCTATGATGTTTTCTACGGCAGAAACTGAGTTTTCATCTGTCGTAATCGCTATGAGTGAGTAGTTTTCCTACGGTTGATGGGTTAGCCCTAAAAATCTGAAAGAGATGTAGATCTGGATCTCTAGGTTGTATTGGGAATAAGGGGGATTATTTCGGTCGATCCATACAAATCCATAGGAGAACTCGTACAGAGATCATGCCCATGGTCGGTGGAATTGATGAGCTTAAGGAGTATTTTTAGTATTTAAATAGGGAATTAGTGGATCCAACCAAGGCTCACGACCATGCCCGGCTCACGCCTTGAGGGGATCCACCGACGTACTATGTCGCTACATTGACGGCTACCGCCATAGCGTCAATGAGAGCCACCGAAATACATTGAAATTCTAACCCACGAGAGTGGTATGAGTTGAGATATCAACCCCCTAAATTCAATGCAACGTAAAGATCTCGTTCTAACATCAACCTCTGACGGTCTTAACGGTGATCCTTAAGGCCCTAGCTTCTTTTATTATCGATCCAACAACACCATCACAACCAATCTTTCCAAACCGACTGCTATCTCATTCTGAGATTTAAAGATAATTTGAGACCCCAATACACTTTCACTGTCCCTGTGGGATTCGACAATCTTATATACTATAATTTGACACCGTCCGCTTGCAGATAGAGCCCAGAGTTAGCACCTAGGAACTTTATTGCGACTGGTGATTGTGACACCGCAGGTGGATTTTAGGTGTGAGTTTGGGGTGCGTCAACTGCCCAAACAACGGCAGTCGCCTGCATTTAAAGAACTGGAGCTGGAGAAGCTGAAGCCCAACGACATTCGCCTGCAAGAGGATTGACAGTCGACTGTAATATTGTACAGTCGCCTGTCATCTTCATATTAGTCGAGTGATTTTTCAGATGCCTGAGGGAGCAGAAAGAGCCGACTCTCTATTATTTTGACACTTTTGCAGCAGGCGACTGAAGAACAAAAGCCAGTCGCCTGTTGATCACACAGGCGATTGTGATTTTTAAGAACAGTTGCATGTCGCCCTTTGGTAGCAATGACAGTCACCTGTTATCAGTCGACTGCCGTTTGTTCGACAGTCGACTGATCCGGGTTTTTTGCCAGCAGTCTGTGTTGCGAGAAACAGGTTTTTCTTAAACCCGATTTCTCTCCAGTCGAGTTGAGCTGTTGGATGACATTTTGGACGGATGAGATGTAACCCCTAGGGGTATAAAACACTACTATTCAGATGCAATAGGGGGAAGAACTTAATATTTTGCTATTATAGGTCATCTTCTTCCTTAAGAAGGGGATTAGGGTTTTGGAGAGTTTTGAGCTTTCTGATTTCGTTTTTGCTGTTGCTGAGATTGATTGCTGATTGAGGAATCTTGTATTTGGTGACAAATATCCAACCCTCTTGCCATTATACATTTGCTATTCATTCTTTGCATTGAACTATGTCTATTTTTATGAATGTTGATTCTGTTCTTGATATGCGAGGCTAGATTTATTGTGTGGGTGTTTGGGATTGATGTAGGAAACCTTGATTGCCTTGCTAATGTTAATTTCCATCACCCCTTGTAATCCATGTTGTTGGGTGAATTAAACTCATGATTGATTGGATTTGATACTATCCATCGAGGAGCCGTAGAACGGTGGCGCTTCGTAATTGTTGCATCTATGTATCTAATGGGTATTGCATATCTCGAAATGAATGCAAGTCTCCTTCAATCCATGTTTCATAATTTAGAAGTTTAATTCTCCCGATAAACCAAATTGTTAATTAGGTTGTAACCCGTTTATCGAATCGTGCATTACCCGAAGGGGGCCGTAGAAAGGTGGTTGTGTGATGCGCAACGCAACCTACATGCACTACTCTCACATACCTTGAAATGGGTGTGAGAGTGATTCATGAGCTTTAATTAGGAGAAGAACCCAATTAGCAATTACCCTTGGTGCCCCCCATATGTGCTTAATTGATTTATTTCCTGATCCTCATACCTTGAAATGGATGAGTGATCGAGTTATCACGGAATTATCATTTAGCAGAGTAATTGAGTAATCCTACTGATATCCTCAACACCTGCACTCTTGTTTTCCCTTGCATCCAAATCTCAGGACCTTACCCTAACTTTAGGGTACTTAGATAAATCATCTATTGAAACAGTCGTTCACCCTAGAAGGGTGGTTAAAACCCTCAACCATTCTTTACATGCTCTAAATATTTGTGTGAATTTGTAAATTAGTTCAGTCTCTGTGCATACAATCCCGTACTCACCGGGTATATTATTTGCCGACCTCGTACACTTGCGAGTATCACCTTTCAGGAAGAGTCAACGAGCACTGGAGGGGCCTCTCGTAACTCTACACACAAACGGAGCAAGGTACGGGAGTGAGACAAATCTCGGTTTTTATCTGGACAAACCGAGAAAACCAACAATTACCGAATGGTGCATCACGAGTACACCACTGGCCTCTCTAACTCTAGTCAACTCCCCCTTTCGGGAGTGACAAAGCGAGTGAGAAACTATCTTATGTCCGCTCCTTAACTCCTATAATTTACACTCGTTTCCCCAAACCCGTATCTAGAGCCTCACCCAATTTCAGAATGGATCGATCACTCCAGACATTAACACTTTGCATCACTCTTAGTTTATGAATCAATTTATCGTTACTTTTATTTTGGCGGTCTCAATTACCGCATTCACATTTTCTCATTTCTTTCATAATTTTGCTGATGTCGTGATTTAACGACCATCACATTCATTTCAAAACAACCTTACATGATTCCATCCTTTCCCATTAACACATCGAGCACAGTATTCCATCATTTCCAATATAGACATGTAACATACAATATGGGCATGAAACATAGTATTTAACATTTAACTTAATCATGACATGCCAATTAACATAAATGAGGCTATTAACAAAATTACTGCTTAGCATAATAACCATACGTCATTAGAAGCATACTAAATGAGACATAGCACCTACATGGTATCATGAGCTTACTAAATTAGACATAGCACTAACATGGCATTAGGAGCATACTAAATGAGACATAACACCAATATAGCATTAGGAGCAAACTAAATGAGACATAATACAAACATGGCATTATGAGCATGCTAAATGAGACATATCACCAACATGTCATTAAGAGCACACTAAATGAGACATAACACCAACATGACATTATGAGCATCCTAAATGAGACATAGCACCAACATGGCATTGAGAGCATACTAAATGAGACATTGAGACATACTAATTAGGACATGAATTATACTAATATGGAAGCATGGAGTTATGGCATGAAATTGGATGTTACCATCAAAGTATTCTTACATGAATATGAAAATATCATGGTCCAACATAATGTAGAACATTAGCACTATGAAGTAGAACAATATCTTTATACAAAAAAATTGTATAAATAGCAAGTTAGCATAGACATGGCATAACTAACATGGCTTGCCTATAATGGCATAACTATAATGGCATAATAAACATGGCATAGTTCACATGACATATTTGTCATGGCATAACCAACATGGTATATTTGACATGGTATAACTAGCATGACATAATGAGCATGGCACTAAATAACATAGTAATTATTGGTATTCAATTTCCAAGTTATGAAACTTCAACACACATAACATCTTAAACATAGTAATAATTTAACATCCTAAACTATAACATCGCATGGTAATAATCTCACATCCTAAACTTTAACATAGCATGGTGATAATCTCACATCCCAACTTTAACATAGTATGGTAATAAAACATTTTTAAAGAAGCATTCCAAATCCTAAGTCTTGAAATCCTACACAAATCTAAGAGTGGCACCTAACTAGGACTGTTAGAGAATCCTACCTTAGAGGTCCTTCTTTCTTCTAGCTCTATCCTCCAAGCTTCAAGCTTTTCCCTCAAAGGTCATTTCTTCTTCATCCTCATTCTTCTTCCTTCCCCATTTTCTTGCTTCTTCTCTTCCACAAGCTCCTAGAATGAGCAACAACACCCAATAGAAGAAACGAATGTCACGGCGGTGTGCAGAGTGAGGGTGGAGTGGCCCTATGTGTGCTCAGCCTCCTTGAAGTCTAAGAGGAGGTGCGACAATGATCAAGAGGAGATGGAGAGAGTGTGGGGGGGATTTTCGGGAATTTTATTTTAATTTTTCCTTAAAATTTTCCCTTTTAAATCCTTAACCATCCATCCATCCTCATCATCTTCCTTAATACCCTCTCGGATTGCCATGTGTCCCCTAAGTAGGTGGTGATTAAGGTGCGTATGATACATACAAGCATGAGGTGTTATCATTTTGGGAATTTTTGCAATTTCCTATTTAAGAAAATAGTTATACACCTCATAATACCATATACCACCCCATATACAAGTATTTCACCCATTTATTCCCTTTTATTAAATCCAATTGATGTTTAAAAATTATTTAAAAATAATTTTTGGCTTTATAAAAATTAAGGAAAATTATTAAAAATACCCACACTATTAATACACACATATACGTCCCTAAATACGTATATTATACTTGTACTTATGATTACGAGGTATTACAGCCGTGTCACCCTTCATCCGATCAAATACCTGCGGGGCAAAGTCAACACGACACGGTCCCATACGACCGTGTCGTCGCATATTTAGCGGCAGCAATCAAGCAACTAAATGGCCATTTAGAGGCATTGAAACGTCCGTGTCACTCAAAGTTTCTAGAGCTGGAAATCTGCGTAACTCTGCGTAAACGACGTGTCCGTGTGGATTTTTCTACACAGTCGTTTCGAATCGGGTCTGCTGGAACCCAATAGGGATTTTACGATTGTATTTAACCAGCTGGACATCGCCAGCCAAGGAAGAGCGAGTTTTTGACTTCGTTTTTACCCTTTTACCATGTTTTTATTCTAGTTCTAGGAGTATGGTTAGATTAGATTAGGATTTTAGCTTGGATAGTAACAAAGGATTGACAACTCTTGGTTGTGATTCGATGAGATAAGTATTTTTGTTCTTTTTTATAGTGTTTTATTTGTTAATTGATATTGTGTTGTTGTTCTCTATTAGGCTCCTTGTTGTTTTGGTTATTATCTTTTTGTGGTTAATTATATTATACACGTTTCCATATCGATTTCTTCGTTAAAATCCCGTAATTTCACGTACCGTTCTCTCAATTAGCATAACTAGTAACGACCCGAGATCAAGCTAGTACCCGATCAATCAACCTCCACGCAGACGACCCGTTAGTGCTACGACGACGTCTTGCGCTTGTGGTTTCTAAATATTAAAGCTTTATCGCTTTGCTAACAAGTTGTTGGTACCGTTGCCGAAGAGGTTGTCTTGATCAATATTAGTTAGATTCTGGGTTAGGTAGACTGCGTACTTATCAAAATTTATAAAAATCTTAATAATCGAAATTTTACCCCATCACAAGCATTGAATTTTTGCTATTCTCGTGTACTACTGACACGCTTCTCTTAGCTTTATCTTCTACTTGTCATGTACTTTTCAGAGGCTATATGGATGCCCAATGGATCGTATGTTGAAGATTTCAGTGCTCTATTATCACAAAATGCTCAAATTGGAGACCGCGGTGATTTTCAACGAGTTACAGTGTTTTGCATTAAGCGTGGGATACAGGTGCATATTTTTACCCAATGCCAAAATAACACATACTCCCATAACCCACCATCGTATACCTACGACCTGCCTCACACACCCTCCTATACTAATATTCCACCACCACCACAAAAATCACACATCTAGTTGCTACTAGAAAACCAACTTCGAGACCACGCCCAGTGGATCGAAACCCAAGCTATAGACAAGACCCAACTCCAAGAACTTGGCTAAAGTGTGAACCAACTATCCATTTTACAAGGACAGTTGGAGATACTAGCAAGGGATCCAATTATTGCGAATACATCGTCAGGGGGAGATCATCTTGGTGGAGTAGCCTTATCTAACATCGGTGATAAGGCGAAGCGATACCAAACACCAAGGGAGCAGATTGCTAGCTTCACCCAGCTCGTCGGAGACACTCTTTGGCAAGCTTGGGATATGTTTAATAGATTGGTGGATGGATTGCTGCGGCATGGCATTGACACATCTTGGCTCATTACCTTCTTTAGGGGAGGAATGCATACTAATCTGCAAGAATTCATGATGAAGATGAATTAAGGCCAATTCTTTGACATGGCGCATGAGGAAACTTGGGAATACATGGAAGTTACAGCTGCATCTCACACCTCACTGACAACCTACACCACAGAAGGTAACTCAAATGATTTGCAACTGAAAAAAATTTGATGCATGGTTATTTTCCCGTGCAGGTACCACTTCTGAGACACATTCCACCGATGCTCACATCCATCACCACACCCTATACGACATACTCCAGATGGATGATGAGCCAAGCATTGGCCAATGGGTAGAAATGATTTTTCTTGAGAGGTTGGTAGTGAGCAAGGACCACACCAAAACATCATGGACTTTACAGACAAAGATGATATGGATGATTGCACTTTTGTACGGCTTGTAGGGAATGTTATGTATCATTACTCCACCACGCAAGACGGAAGTGAGATATACTTGGGTGAAAGTAGACTCTCTGACATCGAAGAGCCCAAGTTATTCTCCCCGTTGGATCTTATCCCCTGCTTCGTACCACGTGAGAGCATTAAGGAAACCGTGGAGAACACGCTTATCGACGAGGAAGATGAGAGTGCGACCAAGGATACGACACCTCATTTCAGCGAGTCTGATGCATCCTTACCTTCACCATCTCCTCCACAGAATCTCCTCGCCCCACCAGAAGCATTGCATCCACTAGAGCTCACTGCTCACATTCAGGATACAGATACAAATACAACGGAGGTATTTGGGCCATGGTTGCACCTGAGGAGTATACATATGAAATTGGCAAGGCGACGATAGCATCATCGTCACGATGTTGCATTCTATTTCCAGGGAGTCTTCGTCACCTTATTCCACGCTCTCTTAAAATTTTTGACGATTCTCTTTGGAATACATTTATTTTGGGGGAAAAATTTCGTTCGAATTGATGCTCTCTATTTCTTGCAGGAATCAGGTGGTTGTCCTTGAGAAATGCTAGGGGGAGCATTGTTGGAGTTCGATAGCTTTCGTGGCACCAGGATATTGGCGGAGCCACGAAAAGGGAAGATATAACAACTTCCTGCTCCAATCCATATCATAGATCCACCGTTTGAAAAGGTGTACTCAATCCAGTAGCGTATAAAATTTTATGTTTTTCTATGGTTTTCAATAAACTCGCTTCCTCTCTATTGAGAGGAACGTATTAATTTTGAATCCTTCGTTAGTTTTAAAATCTTTCTTTTCCGTTAAATAAGTCTATCCCCTCAATTGGCGTGCCCCAAAAATGATATGAAACCCCAAATCCCAAAGTTTGAATTTTTATTGGTTCTTAAAATCCAAAACTTAAAGGCGTTAAGCTCAAACTTTGAAAAAATTTAAAACCCATACTCAAGATTCTGATTCTAACTATTTGTGTAACGACCCGTATTCGCCAATACATTTATTTACGTATTTCACGTATTTCTCATTTCAAAAGTATTTTATAATGGTTAGTCAGGAGTTTAATATCAAAAACTGATTTCAAAATTCTTTATAAAAATATTTTGGGGTATCAAACTAGTTATGGTGTATTTCAGTAAGTTCGGGTTTCATTAAATATCTCTAAAATTTTTTGATAATAACTCATTTTCCATTGTTACTGTTTTAGCTGAATGAATTAATTTTATATACAAACATCATCAAAATAATTTCAAACTTCTATAGTATCATCTTATGATCATTTAGGGCTCCCCATATTAATTCGTAATTTTTTGAAATCAAATCGACCCAGAACTCGCAAACCCGCATCCTAAACGTCTTGGCCTAAACTAGTATCTCCGTAGCCCAAACTCTGAAATGGATCTCGTATTCGCGATCCTCGCGACGATACGGATTCGTGGCTATGTTTTTGTAATTTTTCGGACACGTTTAACTTCAGGGGCAAAATCGTAGTTTCAAGTTGTTATTTTACTAAGTTTTACTAATTACTGCTTTACCAACTTAATTACATTTATCTCACTAAATTAGCTTCACCTAACCTACCTGTATGCAGCCCATGAGGAAAACACAAATCCTCTTTTCTAAATTTAGTCAATCTCTTAACCTAACCTATTTAATGTTTTTGACTAAGTATTTATGAGATTGATATTAACCTAATTTTAATTATCTATTTAAACCCCTCAGCTAATCTCCCCTCTTCCTCACAAAACACTCAGCCCAGGCCCGAAACCCAACCCCTCTCTTTCGAGACGCAGGCTAACCCATCGCTTCCCTTCGATAACTCTCTCTCCCCCTCACGTCGTCTTCAACCCCTCCCCACTCTGAGCTGCACCACCCTCCGGCCCCTCGACCACCACCCTCTAACGAGTAGCAACCCCTCCTCTCCAAAGCCCGCTGCCTCCCTAGCACCGTCGAGTTAGCGTGCACCGCCGCCCAACTCCATCACGACGCCGGAGCGCCTCCACTCGAACACCCACACGACGCCGCCACCGCCCCACGAGCACGACCCTAACCTCCGCTGTGCGCACTCCCCAGTGACGCCGCCTTCCCTCTATCTCTCGACTTCACTCTCGCAGCAGCACCCTACCCCCCCGCTTCACCCACGCTTGCCGCCGCTCCGACGAGGCAACCCCGGAGCGACAGCGCCTCCGCCACACTCCCCCCTGTTCTTCCTCCTCGCCGCGACGTCGAAACCAAGAGCGTCACCGCCTCCCTCCCTCTCCGACGGAGTCGCCGCTTCCATTGTCTTCGCTACCGGAGCCCGCCATCCGTCCCGTCGAGCTCCATGATCACATTGCCTCTGTCACGCCCCGTTCCCCAGAATACCAGGCATCTAATTTTTTTTCCAAGTATCCTGAAGAGTGAAGGTGATGAGAGAGGAAAAGAAAGAGAAAGGAGAAACTGAACAAGCAGGCCACTGCGCACATGCTGGGATAGTACAAGTGAAGCTCTACAATAATATCAAAACAATCTCATAAATAACATAGATCAACAACCATATATCATATATAACAACTTCCATTAATGTACATAATCCAGATACACCACTACACATACACCATCACTCTCCACCTCCCAAAATAACCATATCACACCATAACTTCAGCTCATACCAAGTGCTACCCTTAAAACCCGACTCCAAGTCACCGCCAACCATGCTACCACTGCTACCTGAAAATTGGGAAGGAGCACGTCAATGTGTGCCCCAGTAGGAACCAACTTGGATTTGGAACACCGTTCTAAGGTTATCAAACCATAAGGCAAGACAAGAGAAATAGAGCATGTACAAAGTACAATAATGAAAATTAAATAGCTAAACAAGGGGATCATACCTGCGGTCCAATATCGAGTTACTGTAAGAAAAGAGTTAGCATGAAGAAGAAGAATAATAATAATAACACAAGTGTTCAAGCAACCATTATCTAATAAGATAAGTGCAAGTGCCTGAGGCATGACACAGAGTCACAAAGAACAGGCAAAGGGAAAGAAAAGTACTGCCAGCAAAAGGAGTAACATGCAAATTCTTATTTTATTATTTTATAATTGAATTAATTGGAACTTGGGTAAACTGTGTGATACCAGGACCTGGACTTCACCCCAAATTTGGGGTGAATATAGCACACGGCGCAGTGGACACGGGCACTGTACGACACCGGGCCTCTCAGCTCCCCCGTCTCTGGCAGGAGTGAGGATCTCCACATAATAACACAACCTCCGTATGTCCCCTCCACTCCCGGTAAAGGCGAGTGGGTATAAATATCCTCTCCACTCCCGGTAAAGGCGAGTGGGTATAAATATCACATATCACATAATCGTTTCCCCCAACGTCTCAGTCCAGGCCTCATATCCACAATTTACTCAAATCCCACCTAAACCCGGGTTTTACTAACTCACACTCGTTAGAGAGGATTGAGACATATCCAATTTTATAATTTAACATCATACGTAACAAGTTAGGGGTCATGATGGCAAGGTGGACATATCACCTTAGTCGTCCATTATTAAACATAGGGTCATGCACTCACGTGACATGCCCTCTATCAAAACACATCATCCATTCACAATTTCAATGTATCCATGCCATCCAAACCTCTAACTTCACCAATTATCAATGTGGCTCAAGGCCAATACCAACACATGCACGTTACTCAAATTATCGGATATTGCCTTCATTGAGGCATTTCATCAAACACATGATGGAATCATTAACATTACCATTATAACATGAGTAAATCCAAGAGCAATTATCACAATGAACCCCTACTTCAAGCAATAACAATGCACATGCATAATAGGGGAAAATTTAATATCAAGTCATAGTTACAACGTTACAACATCTCTTGAACATTTCAGCTTGCTGGAAATTGTAAACAGTCACTACAATTGACCATATATCATCAGTTTGTAGTGAGAATTTGATAAAACTTCCCAAATAAAAGTTATAGATATGTTAGTCCTGGATTCATAGATAAAATTTCATGTAAAAATATTAAGTATGTGATTTATGGTGAATTATTTGGTGAAGTCTGTCAAATCTGTTTTTCAGACAGATTTCAGGGTCTGTAAAGATTGCTATTTTTGGGCATGTTCTAGCCAGAATTTCGAAACATAAGAAATCTGATGAAATTATAGATAAACTTGGTAAGTTTACAACGAGACTAAGAACATAAAATTCCATTATGTGTGCAGTTATTTAGATCAATTTTACTAAACTGTGTCAAGCCTGAAGATCAAACAGACATGTTGTAAAGATGGATTTTTGCTCCTAATTTCTAAATTGAACATATATCAAAATTTATATGATTTTGGGGTAGAACTTCAAGATCTACATGGATATTTTTTTCGAAACCTAAATAGAACTACAGTAACGAGAATTACAGAAACAACCCACAACAAAATTTCAGGATTTCAAAGGGGTTGTTTTTACTAGGAATTTCAAGTGATAATTTGTGAAATTGAAACATGGCACATGAATTTTTCATCATCCCTAATACATATTAAGTAAAACATGCTATAAAAATATTATAGCAAGAATCAATTTAATGAAATTCCAAAACCAAGATGGTTCCTACCTCAAATCTTGATTTTCCTCTCTTTTCCTTCTTTTCTTTCTTCTCCAACTTCCTCCCACTTGAACCCATTTGAGATTCTTGATTTTTGGAGGGGTAATTAGGGTTTTGGATTGAGGAGGAAGGATGATAGAGGGGAGGGGTGGCCGGCCATACCATAGGAGGGAGAGGGGAAAAGAGAAAAGAAAATGAAAATAAGAAGAGAATAGAATAGAAGAGTAAAGAAGAAGAGAGAAAATTCCATAGAAATATCTAACTCTAGAACTCCCCATAAGATAAGCATGCATCTTTTTAAATGACTAAAATACCCATCCACCTTCTAGGTATTTACAAGTTTGCCATTACTTTATGCACACACAACTTTAGTATGTACGCACAGCAGCTTTAGTCCAAATGACCGTTTTGCCCCTTGCCTTTCTAAAAATTTACGGGGGTTGCCATTGACCCCTAACCCCTTTCACACTTGCACGGCTTCCCTACACACACACCCATGCTTGCCCATACTTGCATACTTGCACCACGCACACACGTCCAGTACCATTCCTGTTGTTTTACACCAACGACGTCATTCGCACTTCTCCTGCACTCTTTCTTGCTTTCTCGTCTTTTAGACACGTGTTACGGCCCAATCTCCCTTGCACTACGCTACATACATCGATATCTACGTTTATTTCATGCCTACACATGTATCGTAAGTAGAAATATCACGTGTGTTCAGTAGAATACACGTATAGTTCAAAACAGAGCATTACAGCCTCGCTTGACACCCTTCGCTCACACCCGCCACCGGTCCCCGACGCCGTCGCCGCCAGGTTGCCACCGCTGCATCGCCGACCCCGCCGCTCCGCTCGCCGGCCACGTCGACAAGCCCCCCCATGCAGCTTATCGAAGAGTGGGAGGTAAGAAACGTTATAAAAAACGTATAAATCAAAACGTATTTGAGTAATTATACGTGTATTTACGTATTTTTGATAATTAGATAATATGGGTTTAATTGTTAAAATTGATAATAAATAATATACAAGTCAAAAAAATGCAAGGCCAACTCCAGAAAATCAGAAATGACGTTCTGGATCCAATAGCACTGGTTTCATCTCAATCAGATGAGTAGTTTTCCCAGAATAAATTTTTAAGCCTAAAACTTAAATACGTAATTTTCTTTTAAAAATCCATAACTTGTTATTTTCACGTAAACTGATATGTGGATAAATATATGTTGTAGTACTCTTCGAGACGGTCATTTTGACAGCTCACTTGAAACTTTCTGATAAGTATTTCATTCATAATAAATTGTTGAATAAATACGATAACTAATTAAAATTAGTTTTAAAACCTATTTTAAGCTTTTAAAAATTATAAAATTTCCAGAAGATTCTGAAAAATATTTTCTCCTTCAGAAAAATTATTTTCCTCATATCTAGCCTATATAACAATTTAGAACGTTTTTCGGCACCGTTTCAATCAGTTATAAAAATCAAAACGACCCGGTTATATAAATTGAAAATGTTGTATTCTTTAACCGGTTATTGCTTGTGGTTACAGGTACCAATCCTTGTGCACCAACTTCCGTAGAAGCCATAGATCTAGTCTCGGCTCAATACGACAACCTCGAAATTGGTAAGTCACTTTAATTCTAGTCTTAGAAACTAAGCAAGTGTACAAGTACGAACTCAGTAGTCTTAACTTGGGTAAGTTGTGTGCTAACGAAACTACCACCCTTAAACCAACAATTTTTGTATTTCATGTTTGTTGGACTTGTCTTTATCCTCAGATTTCTTAGCATTCACTTTTCTTTACTTTCTGGTTTTCAATAAGAAAGTCAACCAGTGGTCATGGTTTAACTATCATCGTAACATCATGTGGTACATCTTGTGGAATATCTCGTGGAATATCTTGTGGAACGTATAATAGAATATCTCGTAGAATATCTTGTGAAACATCTTGTAAGAAACATGAAATCGACACACACGACACTGGGGTTTGGGGTAACTCATTTTAGAGAAAGTGTGGGAGCTATGACCAGAGTCACCTCTCTCGTCTCGTCTCATTTTTCTCAAAAGTATGTTATGGTTGACGTCCGGGATTTGCTCCTCGTGGCAACTAGATGACCCATGGTTGCATATCATACTTTCCTACGTGAGTCACATCACATACTTTAGTTAGTTACTGCTAACACCAAAACAAATATTGTTTGTTCGTCTGTTTTAGTACTTTGCATGTTTATTATCGTTATAGTTCATGCTTGCTAGTCTCACCATTGCCACTCTTACACGTTACTCGTTGTACTTGCACATCCACCTTTTACTTTATGCATTACATGCACTTTACTTACCACACCTGTACAGTCACCAGTACTTTACTTGTCACACTTATAGCTACAACGGTAGCATACTTCACTTGCTTAGCCTGCTTTACACTTGCACTATCACAGTACAGTTGTTCACTCCTTTTCAATTCTGTTTATCTTTACCACTCAGCTATGTACAGTTGTTGCTCAGTACTTTACTTTTCACTCTGGTTTGCTTGTACGCAGTTACTTTTTGTCATACTTGTGCACTGCTTCTTTTCTATGTTTAGAATCATTGTAACTTACCTATGGTTCCATTTATGGCACCGGCAGACGACGACCAGATTACAAAAGTGGCCCCTGAGTGTTGAGGCGCCACAGTTCGACCCAGCGGCTGCTGTTTTCTAGCTGTTGAGTTGGTGTGCGTGTTATGTTATGTATTTCTTTTTCACATTTCCTTTCTGTATTACTTTTCATGTATTTGGTGAGAGAGTGCTATTTGGTGTTGTATTTTAAATTTGGACTGTAATAATCTACGCTGGTTTGAATATTGGTACATCTCTGCATTGTGGCTATATTGGTTTCACTGAAATTTGTAGACCTGCAAATAAATCAAATAAGTAATGGCCTCCCCTGAGGTGGGTCGTTACAATTTGTTGGGTTTATATGCTGCAAGACATGCCACACGACCGTGTGGAGTGATCCACACGGCCGTGTAGAGAAGGGGAAGCAGATGAGGAAAGGCAAGGGGCAGAGAAGTCATGAGCATGAGACCACACGACCGTGGGGTTTCAACCACAAGGTCGTTTGAAAATCTGGGAGCCCTCTCTTCAATTCAAATGTCCAACTCCAAACGACTGTTTGGATCTAAGGAAACGGCCGTATCGTTTGACCCAATATACTGAAATTTCAAGCAAAATTAAGTCTTGACACCGCCGTTTGAAACGTTTGAAACGGCCGTATCGTTTACCTTTTATATGGCCATTTCAACCAAGCCACGCGGACGTTTGAAATTCCAAACGGCCGTGTCAATCAAGCTTCGCCTAGCCGTTGTCTTCAGCTGATTGGTGCGATACGACCGCACGGTCGTGTCGCCTCCCTAATATAATAGCAGAGGTAAATGCCACTAGACTACAGTGGATTTAAACGAAATGAAGCGGATTTAAAAAGTAAAAACAAAAAATATATATAATTAAAATGAAAAACTTAAATGAAAAACTAAAAAACATAAAAGATACAGTCCGTTGGAACAGAATCGTAACAATCTACACGGTTACAATTTGTATTTCTAAAATTTATATGTAACAAAAATAAGATACTAGACTCAACAATAAAAATTGCCGTTTACATCTTGTTATATATATTTAAATAATTATAAGTTATAAAATAAAACAAACAAGCAACCTTCATCAACCATCGATTTAGTAATTAAGTAGAAACGAGAAAATATGTGGCTAGAAATTTTAATATATACATGTTTATAAATTCAACAAGAAACGTCTGGATTCGAATACGGTAACATCCGCGCTCCCAAGGAAGAAACAATAATGGAAAATATGTGCTGTGGGACCCACCGTCAGTGAGCGGGTGGGCGACCCATCTTCGGTGCATTTATAGATATATCGATCTCACTCCTTCATGCAAAACAGACCTGAGAGCCCTTCCATTCGTTTTGTATCCCCAACTCTCTCTGTCCCTGTCGCGCGCTTTCTCCGTAGTCTATCTCTCTCCGGGGTTTCTAATGGAGAGCTCATCTCGGGGGGCGGCGAGCTCGCTCACTCAGGCGAACGCTCTTCTTCGCAAAAACATCACGTTCCAAGTTCGTAAATCTCTTTCTCGCGTTCTCTAATTTGAATGAAAAACTGAATGTGATTTTTTTTTCATTTTCCTGTTTCGAAACATGAATTGGTTCCGATTGCAATCGTGCAATATAATTTGCATTTCGTTTTCGAGGATCGTATAGTACTTTTTTTTGCAACTAATGATGATTTCTTCCCATAAAAGATTAGGTTTTGGCCAAAATTCTGTTTTATTTTGATAGCAAAGGAGGAGGATTAGGTCGATTCGTGCTACAATTTTTTAATTGTTGGACACTTTTATCGTTGTCATTGAATAGAATTCCATTCGATCAATAAAATCCAATAAGGGCAAATTTCAAAAAAAATTCTATTGTGATGTCCACGTTTGGCAGTACACTGACTCTGTTGTGTTGAAATCAACAAAAAATTCTCTAAATTCAGCAGCAAACATCCCTGAATTTTTCTCCATTTGTGGCTACAAAGTGAAAGAGATGTTTGCTTGGTTTATATTTTCTCGGACTCTTTTGTTATTTCGCTTTGTAATTTACTGTGCTTTAGCAATGTAACTGAAATATGAATAAAATTGTTAAGACCATATCCCCCCCCCAAAATAATAATAATAATAATAATAATAATAAAAAAATAAAAATAAAAATAAAAAAAATAAAAATAAAAATTTAATGAAAAAACGGAAAAGAAAGGCGAAACCTTGATAATGCCTTTTTTGGGTAATTTACCCAGTTAATAATAATAATTTTTTCACATTCGAATTTAAGTCACAATTGCATGAAAATAGTACATTGTGACAATGAGGGCACTGGGAGCGGGAAACATTGTTTGATGGAGGCAATTAAAGAGGATATGATGATGATTGGCGTAATAGAAGAGATGGCCTTTACAGAGAGAAATGGTAGGAAGTGATTCAGGTAGATGACCTTGAGAATTTCAGATTTGGGTTTATCGTTCGTGCTATGTAAATTACAAAGGCAATCAGTTATGAATATTATATTGTTGTTATGATTCACACTTGTATTTATGATTTAAATGATCAAAAAGAAAAGTTTTTTTTTTGCAGTTTATGATTATTTGAAAATATAGTAACATGCCATCATGTGCATTCATTAATAAACTTCCATCATTTTTGAAAATGTTGATTCAGTTGTTCTTGTAAAAGAGACGGACTAAGTGTCAGAATGGGCATTAATGATAATTTTTGTAAATTAATTGAAATCATCATTCAGGAGTCGGACTATTTCTGGAAAACATGAATTTATTGTCGTTTGATTAGTTATTCCTGACATAGCTAGGCTAAAGGTGCCACTTGATGCACTGTGCTTATCTATATGTCTATGCACGCTCATGTAAAATGCATTTGATCAATTATTTGATAGCAACCTTGTTGATTTTCCAAAAATTGTGTCATCTGCTATGTATCACAACAATGTTCTCGATCCTGTTCGCCAGAAACGCAATTTGAAGACAAACTTATGTATCCTTATATTCCCGATTCTCCTATGTTTGTTAATGGCTATCCTGCAACATATTATTAATCATGCGCTGGAATCATTGGACAACAACCAATGTGGGTGTAAGTGTGTCGATACAAATGGAGACGGTAAATGCGAGGAAGTGTGTGATGTTGACTACTATACGGAAAGCCAAGCTCTTAGCTGTCCTATACGTAGCCCTTTACGATGGCCACCATTACTACAAGTACCTCGTCCTGAAGTCCGTGCTGTGAGGACTGATTATATGCCATTTGTAGATCTCCCTGACGAATCATGTAGAAAGACACAAACATGTCCTGCTGTCGTATTATTCACTGGCATGAATCAAACTTTTGCGAAGGGTATGTGAATTTGCTTGCACAAAATTTACATTAAGCCATTCTTTCATTACATCTAATGTTTTATGCCTTGCAACATTTCTTGGCAGGTTTGGGACATAGTTTGTTTACGAGCTCACCGTCTTTAAATATCTCAAACGATGTAGACATTACTTCCAGTTTAATCATTGTGAGTCCCCCTATGATTGCATATGATGAAGTTTAGCATTTCTTTGTTTTTCTTTCTCTTCTTTGGCTATTTGGCTGCATAATGTATTCGATCTTTTGAAAAACATTACAGGGGACAGACTCCGTCCCTGGATCTACACAGTTTGTTGAACCTGCATTTTCCTCCGACGGTCCCCTATATATTTTTCAACCTAAATGCCTACCAAATTTGACAATTCCACTTCAGATGGCCTCTAAACAACTTCAGAAAGGTATTTCATTTCATTTCAAAATTCCCACTCGACTTGTTAGACTAGAGTTTTTCTCGTTTGTAATAGAAATAACTATATGTGACTCTGGAAGTTTAATTTGGAGTCACACTGGACATAGAGCCCAACATTTCTTTTTAATATGTTATTCTTGTCTTTCAATAAAAATGTTACTGGATCTTGTTTGACTTGGAGGCTGGAGCAAAAATGGAGGCATTATGCTATTAAATTGTATCGATGAATCCACATCCCATATGTTTATTGATGTCGAAGCCTATGATTGTGGTCTGTGGAGCTGTACTTTGAAACATGATTAATCATTTTCTTCTGAATATTACAAGATATATATCATCATTTAAAAAGATAAAGAGACAATGAGCTCTCCTCGTTTTTAATTCTATAGCTACCTCAACTAGTTCTATTTAGCTTTTGTTGCTTTTCATGTACCCTTGCGGCTATAAGATTCCCTTCTCAGGTTTTGAAGATTATCACATAATTTTATGTTGGATCTCCCCATGTAATTTTAAGAATTTGTCAAGAAGGTTTCAGGTCATCATGGAAACATTATCTTATGGGAAAGGGTTAAATTGGGGAGGAAAAAGCAAATCTTAGTAGCTTTAAGAAAATAATTGATCAACTATTTACTAGTGGTTACATCAATGGGCTGCCAATGTCATTGATTAGGCAATTATGACAAGAGGGGGTTTCATGCAAAATCTTGAAGGATAGTTGTAAAATGGGGAAATATATCTTATTGTTCATGTTATATATATGACATAATATCAATATAAACCACAATTAGCCATCCGTTTACTTGTGCTTATGTATTACATGGCGATATATTCATATGAAACACAAATTCTATACTTGTAATTTGACGCATGGCTTAAGTTACAACTTAGCGGTAAAGTATAATAATTCTTTTTAATAAAACCTTGTGTACGTGCATGGAATACTGTTTTTCATTTTCTTTCTATTTTAATGAACCAGAGGTCAAGTGCATTGAAGGGTTACCTTTGTGGCGTGACAGTGCCTCACTTGTAAATGATGAGCTTTTCAAGGGTTACCTACAAGGGAATGCAGAAAAGAAATCTAACGACATCACTGCAGGTATCTTTGTTTTTCAGCTTTTCTATACTATTATTTTGTCATCATGGCTGGACGTAAATCATGTATCGATCCATTTGTCTCCCTTGCAGCCTATGATTTCTTAACATCAGATGAAAAAAATTTCTTAGTCAATATTTGGTACAATGCAACTTATAGTGGGTCAGGCTTGGTGCGTGTTCCACGCTCAGTGAATTTGGTATGCATACTCAAAACTTGTATCATAGCGAAAACTTGGTTTATTTTTTCATTTTTTTCATTTCTTCGTTATCATCCTTTTCAGTTCTTTTAGTTAGATTTTAGTTCAAAAAGAGAGGGAAAAAAAATAAAAAATGAGATTACCACAAAAGAGAGACAATTAAAAAAGAGGAAAAAAATTCAAAAAATGTAGATAAAAATCAAAAAGAGAGATGGAAAGAAAGGGAAAAAAATTCAACATAGAGTCAAAAAATTGAGAACAAATTTTAAAAAATAAATTTTGCTACATTAACTCTGAAAAGTTTCAATTGCAAGATAATTCAAGTCATTACTCATTTTAGAGGTATTTCTAGTTATTTTAGTTTATTTTGATGGAGTTTATCATACATATCTTCATCTAGATGCCTGCAAATTCATAAAAACCGAGCCTTAAAGATATCATAATCTCCCTATTTTTGAGGGGTTACATGAAAACTGTTACGAAAAGTAGGAGTCCTTTTTAGAAGATTTCATTTTTATTACTTTGATCTAACTTACGAGGATACGTTTTAATATGTCAAATACAAATTGAAAAGAGAGGCTCTCTTTTAGTGTAGACGAAGCTTTGTTACATTTAGTCTTAGTTAAAGATGCAACTTTGATATTAGTATCAGTCACGTCCATTGCTATAAACTCAAGGGCTGAACACAATTGACAATTTGAATAAATTTCTATATATATATATATATATATATATATAAAAAGTTGTTCAGGAAAGAATGGGAGAAAATCCTATACGTAGAGCATAAGGCAGAGCCCTGCCAGAGTACCGGGTTGAGCATGAGTCCAATCATATGATCGAGACCAAGCTGAAGCCTAAGTTACATGATGGTTTTATGCCATAATGTACTTTAAAGGTCCCATTTAAGCCAGTTAAGCATATCAACTTCGTATTTCCTAATTCGTCACAACCTACCAGATAGCAAGTTTTGCACATCTTCCTTTCTTTAATGGTCTAGGTACATCATCATGAAAATTCTTATTTGCACATTTATATTTTTAGCTCATTTTAAAGTTGATAAAACATGTCTTTACCAACCATTTGAGATTGCTTATTTTTGTCGGTTTTACGCTCCCTTACCATTGTTCACCAGGTGGTGAAGTTTTCAAAAGTAGGAAGAATTATAGGGACCCAATTTCAATTTGAATTCAAATTATTATTTTAGCATGGGAGTTTGTTAAATTTTATTATTTGAGTTTGTGTAAGTATTTTTATATTTAATTATTTGGGTCCTTTTAGAATTTTCTTATCCAAAGGAATTGAAGTTTTTAGAGTTTTCTTTTATAATGAAATTTGAATCTTTTTTGAGTTTTCTGTTTTAAAAAACTCTATTATTTTATTTAGAAATCTTTATTTGAGTTTGTTTAGGAGTTTGAATACGGTTCACATTAACTTTTGTATTAACTTATAGGTATGGCTTTGCATTCAACTTTAGAATTGTGAATGAGAGATTGAATAAAAACATTACAGTTGTGTAAACTTTTGTATACTAATTGAAATCTTGAGCATGAGTTGAAGTGGACTTGGTTACCGGATGTAAGATCAAAAGAATCTTTCTGTACGAGATGTTGGAATTGGTAATCATCATATTCATATGGTGAGAGTCATAAAACCATATCATATTCCTGTTTTCTTCTTTCTCAATTTTCTCATCACATCTTCCCTCTTCTGTCATGCATCAGTTATGGTGGTATTTGATTTCCACCGTCTTCACATTATGAATATTAAATTTACGTAATAATTATAATGCGGGTTATTACTGCATGAATTCGTACTTCTCATAAAGAAGGAACACTAAAATATATTAGAGTTACTATTTTTGATCCTTGTATAATAATAGCAAAATGGGGTAAGCTGGTTATAGGAACCAAAAAGATCTGTCTTTTATTAAATAAAAACTGAAATAAAGGATACCTTGATCACACTTAAATGGATGATCACCATCCGAAAGCGCCGATTAAAAAGGACGGCTGCATTCTCTCGAAGAACGAGTGATAATCTCACCGCTACAATCAATTTTCTCTCAAAATAAACATAATCCATCCCATCTAGATCTCTCCCTTTATTTATAATAAAATTCCTACTAATTAGGTATTTAGTCAAAAGGACTAAATCTCTCTCCCTATTTAAAATATTATCAAATAAAGTCCTAATATTATTCTTCCATTAAGTGGCACAATTCTCGTATTAAATCATTTCCAAATGAGATCACATCTACGTCCGATGCACCGTCCGCATTCGTCGCACCGTCCGCATTCGTCGAACCGTCCATGTTCGATGCACC
This sequence comes from Scilla litardierei, assembly GCA_030789695.1. Lineage (NCBI taxonomy): Eukaryota > Viridiplantae > Streptophyta > Magnoliopsida > Asparagales > Asparagaceae > Scilla > Scilla litardierei. Next base: position 315,083,117 of record CM061141.1, on the reverse strand, counting down.
GTTCGCATTCGTCGCACCCCAACTGCATTAGCTGGCGAAGGAGGAATTTTTTGATTGGCCAAATCACTGCTCCATCTCCCTATTTTTTGAATATTTTAAGTTGTACATATACTAAAACCCCAATACCTCAAATATGGGTGAACTATAGGGGTATTTGACCATCGATCCAACCATTCCAAAAGTTTTATTATTTTGAAATGGTTGATTATGCAACACTTAGATCGATTGAATTCACTTAATTTTTGGTGTGCTGATTATCCATCATGTGTACAACAAATCCCAAAGAAATTAAAAAAATAAGGGGAGGGAGTCAGTGAGCTGGCCAAGGAGGGCCAGCTATGGCCCATTATTACCCTATAATAAATTCCATGAAGTATTAATGTAACACTTATATTATATTGAATATGTTGGCATGGTTGATACCAACCCCGAGGTTGTTGCAGTGACATTCACCACTTTTAAAATCTCCCTTTGGTACCTCTCATGATAAGCTATACGTTCGTATTGGTTGATCCCAAAATGAGATTGAAAGTCTTTTATGGAATATATTAATGAGGCTATTTTTTTGCTTAGAGAGGGGGCATCATGCCTCTATATTGCATATCATCTTCTTTGGACATTTGAAGGATTGCATCGTGCTGGATTTCCCTAAACTATTTCATGATTTTCACATGGACAATTTAGACATTTGATGCAACAACAATGCTCTCATAATAGTTACAATATTTCAGTTCCATCCACTGTTCTTAATGGAGGTGTTAGAATTAGAGATTTAGGAAACGCCAGCATGACTTCTCACTTGTATTATTCATATATCTATAGAAAAATAAATAGAATTGAGTCTTATGCCTAATACAACCAACTCTAATATAGTCAAGTTCTGACATCCTCATCAAGCTAAATTATAAATATGGATTTAATGTAGAAAATGTGGCACCTGATCTAATCAGGTGGCAAGACACAAAAAAGGTGGAAAGTACAAGCCCCACATGGGCTTGTACTCGTTAGGGCCTACCTTTTTGTGTCTTGCACCTGATCTATTAGATCAGGTGCCACCTGATCTACATGAATCCCTATAAATATATATCATACTCAGCTTGCTACATGTAATGCAAAAACTTTTAGGAAACAACTTTTTTAAAAACATCAGCTAATTGAGCTAATTGATCAAAAGATCTAGTAAAAGTACAAATATACTTAGCTAATGCTACATCTTACATGAAATAACATTCCATCTTGATGTGTTTGGTATGCTCATGAAATACCATATCCATAATGTGGATGGTCACCTAATTGTCACAGTACATAGGCATCAGTCTCAGGCTCCCACACTAGTATCTTCAACCACATCCAGTCACATGCTGCATAAATCATAATTTAATATTCAGCTTTAGCCCCTAACATTGATACCACAATATGCTTCTTACACTTTCAAGTCACCTAGTTTCCTACTACATACATGCAATAATCAGAAGTAGACTTCATATCTTGTCTGTCACCAGCATAAGTTGAATATGAGTACGCATTAATATTTAGGTGACCATGGCTTATATATCATAATCCTTTTCCAGGAGCCTTCTTTGTATGCTACAAAATATGCAAAGAAGCTCTCCAAGAAATTTCCATGAATTGGTGCATAAACTAGCCAACCAATCCAATTGCATATGTGCAGTGGCGTAACCAGGATTATTTTTTACCCTGGACGAAAATAGAGATGATAGAAAGAGTAATATTTAAAAATACTATTGACTATCTACCACGGGCTTTATGTCAAACATAGATCACAATGTGGCAATTTTAGTAATGATGAAAGTTTATCACATCTAAGAATATGTTTTAGGTAATTATGTAACTAATTAAATAAACAATCATAATTATTTTGGGCGTTGCTTTAGAAATTAATTTTCCAAAGAAATAACTAGCATACTCATGTGGCCATTGTAAAAATGATAATATTAACCAATGGTAAAATTAAAAAAATTAAGATGAAAAAGTCATTCCTAATAAATGTTTTACTAGGATCAACATATAAACAAAGACATGAAATAACTTTTAAAAATAAAAGAAAAATATCGTTAAACACATTAATTCTATATCAAAATAAATATCAAACCCAGTTTTGCTACTAAAAAATTAAAATATTAAATTTACACTTAATGGTAACACTGAAATAACTAGAGCTAAATGCGCGATCGAATAAACCAATAAAGACCGTTCTTGAAAAATCAATGATTTAGCCAAAAAATAATTGAAAAAAAATCAAGAAAAGCAGTTTTTGAAAAATCAATGATTTAGCCGAAACAATACACTCAAAAAGGAAAAAAAATCAATTCACGTAAAACAAAATAATCATGGAGTGAAGTATATGCAGTTAGGCATGGCGTCAATTAGGTATAGAACTTGCAGGTGGAAACCCTAAAAATATTATCAAATTCAATACAATTTACAATATCAAAACCCATCCAAAACTATCGGGAAAATTTTGAAAAAAGCATAAAACAAAAATCCCTAAACAATTTAGATGCATAGAAATCAGAAAGCAACTTTTTTTAACTTAAATGGTATGTGTACAAAGCAATGAGGTCTGTTTGCATATCAGCTCCAGTAGGAATTTTTATGACCAAAGATGAATTTAATAAATGTCAGGTGTAGTGAGCAATTGGGTCTGTTTGCACAGCAACTACCTTTAGAATCTATATTACAATTGAGGGAAGATTTTGAACGTATCCTATGTGGCAGTGTCATGTCAAGTTTTGGGGGGAAATTTCTTGGATGAAGGAAAATTTGTTGGGAATACACAAAAGCATTCAAACTATTTTTGCAAACTTATTTGGGGGGGGGGACAAAAGTGGAGGGAAACCAACTCATTTAATATTAGTTATGAAAAAAATGTTTTGCACACACATAATCTCATCTTGGGAATGAACGCGAGCTGTGGGAGAATGAACGCAGGTGATGCTGCCAACTCATTGATCCGCGTTGCAAAACCCTGTAAAATTTCGATCCCATCTGTTGATATTTCAGGGGAAACTAAATTTTTGGGAACTAAGATTTTGAGGGGACCTAATAATTATTGAGCTTTAATTATTGATGTTTATTTAAAATTAGTGGGTTCAAGATTTTTAAATGAACAGTGCCCCAAGGACACAAGTTATATGTATATGAACCCCACGCCGAAGGCGCCACGCTAATTTGTTGTTTCGCACCGAAGGTGTCCGCGCGGAAATTGTTGTTTTACGCCGAATTTGTTGTTCTGCGTCGAAAGCACCCACGTCGAATTTGTTGTTCTGTGTCGAAGGCGCATGCGCTGAATTTGTTGTTCCACACCGAATGCACCCACGCCGAAGGCACCCGTGCCGCTAAATATTTTTAAGATAATTTGTTGTTCTTTTAAATTTTGGCTGTGAAAATATTTTTTCAGTGAACAAAGTTTCGAGATGGAAAATCTTATAATGAATCGTGCCCGCGGGCACGTGTTATGACTAGTCCTATAACAAAACAAAAAATTAATAAATTTAAAGTATGCTGACAAAGCATAGCAAGTTTCGAACTCGTGAGCTTGCGCTTACCAGCATTTCGCTCTAACCAAATGAGATCACCAATAAGCTTGTTGCAAGGTATATATAGATTTTATTTGATCTTGCCCTATGCAGCTGCCCAGGGCAAACCATGCATAGTTACGCCCCTGCTATGTGACATTTTGCATAGTTACGCCTCTTGCCAACCAGCATCAACCAGCATCATATGAGATATTAGTGAATACCATGCTAGTCTTTATCTCACATATCAATATTGACATTCATAGGTGCTCACATGCTTATTATCAAGTAAGCCTGTCTCCCGTAATACCTCAAGGACATACTTGCTTTACGATAATCCCACTCCATGTTTATTGGAATCGATCTTTATTTCAAGAAAGTATTTTAGTTTTCTTAAATCTTTGGTGATTGTAGTAACCAGAGATTGGTTGTTTTGGGATAAAGGTTAGAAAGAGTTAGTTAATACTTCTCTTTATTATATATGCAGTTTATAGGTTACATGTAAGAGCTTATTATTTTATATTTTATATTCTAATCCGCTCCTTCAAGCTGGAGTATATATGCCATGCATGCGTAGTTTGTTACTAATAAAATCAACATGCAGCTTTCTGGTAAGCACATCTACTAATCGATTTGCATAGCTAACATGCTTGGTCTTAATCACCTTTGCATCAACCATTTGTAGAACAACGTGTCATGCCATCTTTACATACTTGGTCCTTTCATGAAAGATTAGATTATTTGCAATATAAGTAGCTACATGATTATTGTAATAACACTTTATAGTAGATAAAAACATCAAGCTCAGCAAGTAGTTAAATTCACACCAAGTCGCATGCGGCATCTACTACATCATGAAACTCAAATTATGCATTTTACCTCGGTGTAACATGTTGCTTCTTACTTTTCCATGAAATACGATTTTCTCCCATAAAAATGTAGAATCCTATATTAGACCTAAGATTGAAAGGTGATCTTGCACTGTCTGCATTAGAGAAACCTGCTACCTTACTAAGTCCACAATCGAATAAAGGTCTCAACTTGGTCTTTCTTTTACATATCTCAATATTTGTACAACATCCCATTGTTTAGTTCTAGGATCAAGCATAAATTGACTCACCACACTTAAAAGGCAATGTAAGGTTAAGTTTTTGTAAGATAGTCCAGCTTTGATAAGATCATGGTGGTAAGCTTTGATAAGATCATGGTGGTATAGATCTTTGATAATATCGTTGAAATCATTCTTGTCACTGAGGTTGAAATCATACTTGCTACGGAAGAAGTCAATAAAGGAAAGCTACCTCCAAGCTTGAAGATGTTCAACTCATGGAGAAGTTTACGTGTAGGTTATGTTCATGTATCTATTGGCTTAAGGAGGGTGGCTGTAAGAACTCCTACGTCCACTCTATTACCAACCGAATGAGGCACATCAACCATATCTCTTCCCTCTAGTATAATGACCTCAACTTTCAAAACCAAAACTTCACTAATATTTTTACACAAGATTTTTGCTCTCTTATTGGCTCCTCTCACCAATGGTGTATGACAGTGGATTTGGCTTCTTTATATCCAGATTCTAATCACACTTTGGTAGAGCTTGAATCGTCCTTAATAGAGAAATGAAAAAGTGGGGTTTAATCTTACAAGGGACAAAGCTTGCAAGCTCAACAATTTTCCAATACTCCTCTTGAACCACCATTTTGAGAAGCTATCAAAGATGATCTTATGGTTCTCCTAGATGACTTCTATTAGCAGCGTGCCAATTTGCAAAGGCTCAATCACACTCGCATTGCTCTAATCTTGAACCAGCAAGGCACATTATGTGTTGCTGACTTTCATCCCCATTAACTCCCATTAGCTATTCTTTCGAAATTATCACTAAAATCATTGCCTTATGTGATGCCTACTTATACTCGATTTTGTGAAGGCCTTTCATCAATGGGATTAGTCCTTTCTAGCAAGGTTTTAGGTATCGGTTTCGGAGAGGGTATCGCTCCGCCTAAAATTTAGGTTTCGGTATCGGTATCGCCCGTTTCGGCGGTATCGGAAGTAAGTTTCGGTATCGTCCGTATCGTCCGTATCGGTAGTTTCGTTTCGGTATCGGTATCGGAGATATTTTCTTGTATTTTCCTGTATTTTTGTATTTTTTTGTATTTTATACTTTACTGTATTTTACTGTATTTTCTTGTATTTAACAGTATTTTCCTGTATTTTATACTTTGTTGTATTGTCCTGTTTTCGGTATCCGAGATACTTTGCTGTATTTTTCTGTATTTTATGCATTTTCTTTATTTTAATGTATTTTCATGTATTTTTCATGTATTTTTCTGTTCACAATACTCATTTGTAACAACAATTAACTAATTAATAGATATAAAAGAACAATAAATATTGATGAACCATAAATCTGCCTTCATAATACAAAAGCTGAATAAAATACATCAAAAGATACAAAAATGAAGAAAATAATGATGCTGCTCGGCAGCAGCAAGGGGCGGCGGCGGCTAGTCAAGATGGGAGTCCGGTTCAAGGGATGCGGGTCTACCATCGGAGGCGACGACTTGGGTCCAACTTGGATCCGGTCCCAAACTTGTGATTACTCACAAGTGGGGAGGGCAAAGGGGTAATTAGACAATTATTAACCCCTCCACCAATAAAGGGGCCGGCCGGCCCTAGGGGGTCTTTTATCGAAGATTTGATCAAGGTATTTTCTATTCCTAGTTCTCTAGATTAATTCCTAGTTGTTAATTAATTAGTTGTAGCCCTAGATCTATTTTATTCGCAATTAAAATATTAGTTCAGATCTGATCTTCGCTATCAAACCCTAGATTAGTAGTCCACGAGCCATAAAAACCCTACCTTTAATCCCCACAAAAAGCCCTAGTCGCATCAAATTGGTATCGGAGCGGTTTGATCCATGGCAAACACGCGTGCAACGGAGCGGATCGAAATCTTGGAGGGGAAGGTTGAGAGGATTGAAGCCCAAATCAGTAAGGGTTTCATCGATCTAAGGAAGGAAGACGCGGAGACGGCCGCGGAGATCCGGAAGGAGATCAAAGAAAATCAAGAGAAGACGGAGGCCAAGATGGCGGAGATACAAGCAAATCAAGGGAAAACGGATGCAAAACTTTCGGAATTGACGGAGGCCATAGCGGCGTTGACCGCTCATCTTATCCCAAAGGCGGATCCGAGCAAAAAGGAGCCACCTTTGGCGAAGGACAAGGGTAAAAAGACAATTTTTTTGGAAGATGAGCCGGATCTAGACGACGATGGAGGGTTTGACCAAGGAGACAACGCGTGGGGGATCCACCAAGCCCATGCGCCGCCGCGCCGCGACGACACAAGCCATTGTGGGGGAGTTCCGGCCACCTGGAACACCCCAGGGTGGCCGCCGGCCCCCCAGATACATCTGGGGGGGTCGGCGAACCCCCTGGGAGGCGGCGGCAGGCCGCCAGGGCCATGGGAGGGGCGGCCGACCCTGCCGCCCCCCAGGCGGCCTCGGCGGACACAGCAGCCGCCGCCTGGGGCCCGCCGGCCCACTTCCAGGGCCGGCCGGCCCAGGCGGCGGCCTGGGGGGCCTCGGCCGACCCCAGAGGGGGGATCCGAGGCCCACCCGACCCCTGGGGGGCCCACCGGCCCCCCAGGACGTCCGATAGCTGGATCCGCAGGGTCCTCGTCCCCCGGGGGCCCCACCCGAGGTTCGTGGAGCGCATTTTGGAGGTTTTCAGACTTTTGGGGGACCCGGCGGAGGACTGCAGCAGGGTGGAGGGCCCCACCAGACCACATGAGGCCCGTCGACTCAGCCCCCACCTTTTGGGGGAGTGACGGGAGATTGGAGAGCGTACCAGGATCCTCCAGGAGGGCACCAGGTGGAGTTTGGGCACCATCAGGGAGGCTGGCAGGGGCACGGAGCAGAGGGGGGCTACCGTGAGCGGGCTGAGGCGTACGTTCCAGACAGGCGACAGGGATACCAGCACAGGGGAGGATTCCAGCCGCAGGAGAGAGGGGGATTCGCTGGCGAGAGGCGCCTGAGGAAGCTGGAGGTGCCTGTCTTTGAGGGAGGCGACCCAGACGACTGGCTGTACCGGGTGGAGAGGTACTTGAAGGTGTCCGCTGTCCCAGGGGAGGATTGGCTACGGGCGATAGGGGTCTGCCTGGAGGGAGATGCTTTGGGCTGGTTTCGTTGGACCGATCAACAGCGGCCTTTTCAGACGTGGGCTGAGTTTACAACGCTCTTGACAGAGCGATTTGGAGGAGGTCCGGCCGGCGGTGTGTTCGAGAGGCTGTACTCGCTGAGGCAGGAGGGGAGCGTGGGTGATTACATCAAGAAGTTTGAGTCGCTCTGCCACCGAGTTCGGGGAGTCTCTGAGGAGTCCCTGGAGGGCTGTTTCATGAAGGGGCTGAAGCCCACGGTACGGTCGGGGCTGAGACAGTTCGAGCCTGTTGGGCTGCAGGGGATGATGACACTGGCCAGGAAAGTAGAGGATCACCAGGAGACAGAGCGGAGGGCCCGCGGGACATGGGGAGGTGCCACATTCCGGAGTCAGGCGGCTACTGCAGGCCAGAGGGCAGCACCTACTACAGGGACCACTCCAGGGCAGGGGGTGACGGCCGCAGCTGGGAGCGGTACTGACAGGAGGCAGGAGCCCCGTGGTGGGGGGCAGGTGCGCAGGATGACAGATGCTGAGATACGGGAGAAGCGGTTGAAGGGGCTGTGCTTTAGATGTGATGAGAAGTTCACCCCCGGACACCGATGCGCCGCTCGGACTCTCCAGATACTGATAGCTGGCGATGAGGAGGGAGAGGACGAGGTCATCACCCTAGAGGCAGGAGAGGATGAGGAGGAGATGGAGCATCAGCACTTAGACCTTGCAGAGGTGTCCCTCAATTCCGTGGTGGGGTTCACACCGAACCACACCATGAAATTGGTGGGACAGGTGGGTAGCCAGGAGGTGATAGTTTTGATCGACAGTGTGGCCACCCACAACTTCATTTCCAGCAGACTGGCGGAGGCACAGGGTTTGCAGATGAGCGGCACTGGGAGGTATGGAGTGATGCTTGGCACGGGACAGGTGACACATAGCACTGGTGTCTGTCGCGGGGTGGTTGTGGCGGTTCAGGGGGAGTAGATCGTCGCCGATTTCCTGCCCTTGGAGCTGGGGAGTACAGACGTCATCCTGGGGATGAAGTGGTTACAGACCCTCGGGGAGACCAGGACCAACTGGAAGCTGCTGAGGATGGAGTATCAGTACGAGGGGAGGACAGTAGTGTTACAGGGGGACCCCAGCCTCTGTCGTTCCCTGGTGTCTTACAAGGCCATGTCCAGGGCTATCCACACCGCAGGAGGGGGGTACTTGGTGGAGCTACAGGCAGTGACAGCGTCGGTACAGAGTGAGGACACCCCACAGACAGTAGCACCGGAGGTTGTAGTGTTACAGGGGGACCCCAGCCTCTGTCGTTCCCTGGTGTCTTACAAGGCCATGTCCAGGGCTATCCACACCGCAGGAGGGGGGTACTTGGTGGAGCTACAGGCAGTGACAGCGTCGGTACAGAGTGAGGACACCCCACAGACAGTAGCACCGGAGGTTGAGGAGCTGTTGGCACAGTTTAAGGAGGTCTTCCAGACACCGCAGGGGCTGCCACCCCACAGAGATCATGAGCACGCCATTGTTTTGAGAGAGGGTGTGTCTCCCATTAGTGTGCGGCCTTACAGGTACCCTCAGGTACAAAAGGATGAGATAGAGCGGTTGGTGGAGGAGATGCTGCAGGCAGGGGTGATCCAACCGAGCACTAGCCCTTTTTCTAGCCCAGTACTGTTGGCGAAGAAGAAGGATGGCAGCTGGAGATTCTGCGTGGATTACAGGGCCCTCAATAAGGAAACAGTGGCAGATAAATTCCCCATCCCTGTGATAGATGAGCTTTTGGATGAACTCCACGGGGCAGCTTATTTTTCCAAAATTGATCTGAAGTCGGGTTACCACCAGATACGGATGAGGGCGGCTGACGTGCCAAAGACCGCATTTAGGACTCACGAGGGGCATTATGAGTTCCTAGTCATGCCTTTCGGCTTGACGAATGCACCAGCGACATTCCAGGCTTTGATGAATAAGGTCTTCCGACCTTTTCTGAGGAGGTTCGTGTTGGTCTTCTTTGATGACATACTGGTGTACAGCCGCAGTATGGAGGAGCACGTGGGACATCTGAGAGCAGTATTGCATGAGCTACAGGAGCAGCAGCTCTGTGCGAATAAGAAGAAGTGTTTGTTCGGCCAGCCTCAGGTGGAGTACTTGGGCCACGTGGTATCAGCAGAGGGAGTGGCAGCCGACAGGACCAAGATTGCGGCCATGTTAGACTGGCCGGTACCCTCTACCTTACGGGGACTGCGCGGTTTTTTGGGGTTGACAGGGTATTACAGGAAGTTTGTCCAGGGATATAGCACGATTGCTTGGCCTCTCACCGAGCAACTGAAGAAAGACAACTTCCACTGGAGCGAGGAGGCTACCAGGGCATTTGAGGCCCTGAAGCAGGCGATGACGTCGGTTCCAGTTTTGGGGCTCCCAGATTTCAGCAGACCTTTTGTGATAGACACCGACGCATCAGGGTATGGCCTAGGGGCAGTTTTGATGCAGGACCAGAGGCCCATTGCTTTCTTCAGCCAGACACTGTCAGCACGGGCGAGGCTGAAGTCAGTTTATGAGAGGGAGCTGATGGCGATTGTACTTGCTATTCAGAAGTGGCGGCCCTACCTGTTGGGTAGGAAGTTCGTAGTGCGGACCGACCAGCGAAGTCTGAAGTACTTATTGGAGCAGCGTATGGTCACCGAGGAGCATCAGAGATGGCTCTCCAAGCTGGTGCACTTTACATTCGAGATACAGTACCGCCCAGGCCTGGAGAACAAGGCGGCTGACGTCCTGTCACGTCGCGAGGAGATTGCGGAGGTCGCGGCCATATCCGCACCCGTCCTCTTGGATTGGGAGCCCTTGAGTAGAGAGATAGAGGCTGATGCAGATTTGACGAGGATCCGTGAGGCACTGCAGCAGGGGTCCTCAGACTTTCAGGGATACAGCATGGAGGGACAGAGGTTGCTATACCACGGCCGGCTGGTGATTCCCAGGGGGTCCGCCCACATCCCCATGATATTTCAGGAGTTCCACGGCAGCACCATTGGGGGGCACTCCGGGGTGCAGCAGACTTACCGACGGATGGCGAGGGAGTTATATTGGCCGGGGATGAAGAAGGACATTGCCCAGCGGATAGCAGAATGTGACGTGTGTCAGCGTCACAAATATTTGGCAATGGCGCCAGCGGGACTTTTACAGCCATTAGCGTTGCCAGAACGCGTATGGGAGGATATTAGTATGGATTTCATTGAGGGGTTGCCGCGATCAGAGGGGTACAGTTCCATATTAGTGGTGGTCGATCGGCTCAGCAAGTACGCCCATTTCATACCTCTCAGACACCCATACACTGCAGTTACGGTGGCCGCAGCATTTATGAGGGAGGTGGTTCGCCTGCACGGGTTTCCGGGCTCCATAGTATCAGATTGGGACAAGGTGTTCATCAGCAGCTTTTGGAAGGAGTTATTTAAGGTGCAGGGGACCCAGCTACGGAGGAGCACGGCCTATCACCCGCAGACAGATGGACAGACGGAGGTGGTGAATAGGAGTGTGAAGACATACCTGAGGTGCTGCGCGTCAGAGTCGCCGAGACAGTGGGCCAGGTGGTTGGCATGGGCCGAATACTGGTACAACACCTCGTACCATTCGGCAGCACAGAGCACCCCATTCCGGATCCTCTATGGGCGTGACCCCCCACAGTTGATACATTACAGCAGAGGTGCTACACCGGTGTCCAAGGTAGAGGAGCACTTGACTGAGCGGGATAGGTACTTGGAGGAATTGAAGAAACATTTGTTGAGGGCCCAGCAGATCATGAAGACCAAGGCAGATGCACACCGGCGAGATGAGCAGTTTGAGGTGGGGGACCGCGTGTACCTGAAGCTTCGACCTTACCGGCAGAGGACCTTGGCTCATCGGAGCAATGAGAAGCTAGCGGCCCGTTACTATGGCCCTTTCGAGGTGACCGCTCAGATCGGGAAGGTGGCCTATAGACTGCTGTTACCCACCACTTCGACCATTCACCCGGTGTTCCACATTTCACAGTTGCGACATGCCATCGGAAATCATACTCTGTCACCCACTCTCCCACCCACTTTGACAGATGACATGGAGGTGCTCCTGGAGCCTCAGGAGTTGACAGGGATTCGGCAGACCGCAGGCGGGGTTCAGGAGGTGAGGATTCGTTGGCGGGGCCTACCCGATTACGATGCTACTTGGGAGGCTGCTTCAGTGATCCGCGACCAGTTTCCAGATTTCCACCTTGAGGACAAGGTGGCACTTTTGGGGGGAGTAATGATGCGGCTCGGCAGCAGCAAGGGGCGGCGGCGGCTAGTCAAGATGGGAGTCCGGTTCAAGGGATGCGGGTCTACCATCGGAGGCGACGACTTGGGTCCAACTTGGACCCGGTCCCAAACTTGTGATTACTCACAAGTGGGGAGGGCAAAGGGGTAATTAGACAATTATTAACCCCTCCCCCAATAAAGGGGCCGGCCGGCCCTAAGGGGTCTTTTATCGAAGATTTGATCAAGGTATTTTCTATTCCTAGTTCTCTAGATTAATTCCTAGTTGTTAATTAATTAGTTGTAGCCCTAGATCTATTTTATTCGCAATTAAAATATTAGTTCAGATCTGATCTTCGCTATCAAACCCTAGATTAGTAGTCCACGAGCCATAAAAACCCTACCTTTAATCCCCACAAAAAGCCCTAGTCGCATCAAATAAATAAAAAGATACAAAAATCTCATTCGTAGTTCTCATCATCCGGCTGCTGTGCATGGTAGTATGAAGGATATGAATACTGCATCTGTTCCGGGCCTAAAAAAGATATCATCATGTTATCATATGCTGAGGGCCGACTCTGCTCGATGAAAGGCGTGTCATGACTGCCTTGACTGCTGGACTGCTCAGTCACGTTCGGATCGTACCTGTATTGACTATCATAATCAGCATAGACATCAGAGTGTTTGTACGGTGCGCAATAATCGCCTTGGCTTCCTAAGTATCCACCGGAATAAGATTCATAACCTCCATAATAATCAGAAGCACGTTGATACCCTTGATATTCAGAGTGTCTACCGTAGGCATCGTCCCATCGTTCTTCACTGTGCTGCCTATCATGCTCTCTATACCCATGCGTATCATAAGTATGGTCTCCACGTCTCTCAGCAGGGCGAACGGATGCCGACGCACCACAACCTCCGTCTGTAGGACCTTGGTCATCGGGAGACGAACCATCATCGCTATCGTGTCGAGCCCGAGTGGCTGCCTTCTTTCGCTTGTACGTGATATTCGCAGGGGCGTGACTTGGCCGCGGCTGGTTGCTTCGTGTACGTTCTGCTTCCGCAAGCGCCTCGTCCAACCAAGGATTGTCTCTGTCATCGAGCACCCTGTCTTCTGTCTCCCTGGTCCATTCCTCCAATGGATCATCCTTGTGAAAAATCTGATCCAAATCGATCAGCTGGTGATCGGCCTTCTCGCTCCTTCTCGCATGTCTATGTCACAGTCTCATATTATAATGCACATAGACCAGCCTTTTAAGGTGTTCCATTGTTAGCCTGTTCCTGGTCTTTGTGTGAATGAGGGAGAAGGTGGTCCAGTTTTGTTCACAGTTGGACGACGAGACAGTTTGGCTCAACACACGCACAGCTAATCGTGTAAGTGTTGGAGCTTGCTCTAACCCAACGCTATTCCACCATTGAGCTGCAACAAGTTCCAGTGGTCAGAAAAGATGGACCGTTTAATGGGGAACATACAGAAATCTAAGATCCATATAGATACCTGGAGTGACCCTTGTTATCGCCATTTCCGCCTTAGCGGAGCCGAAATAACCAACTCTCATCTTATAGGCCTCCAGCTACAATTATCAATCATAATTTTAGAATGTGAACTGCTACATCAAATCATATATCAAAATAAAAACATCCGAATTTCATTTATCTCTTTGTCAATGTCAATTTGCTTCGAGATGTCTGGTTCAAGCCTCTCGATCACGCGTCTGAGTCCAACCAGCACCTCGTTGTCGTTTGTTGCATTGGAGGAGTATTGAAAGCGAGGATTCAGAAAATAGCCTGCAGCATGAATATCTTGATGTAGCTGCTTATCCCATCTCTTGTCTATTATGTCCTACCATTTTCTGTATCCCCTACCAACATTCTTCCGAATTTCCTATTTTACACGGTCCATGGCCTCGTAGAGATACCCCATCTCGGCCTTATCATCGCTGTCGACCATTCGAAGAACCTTCACCAGGGGCTCAAATACGGCGATGACATTAGAGATAGTCTGCCACAATTCATCACCGTGAATCAGATCGTACACGTTGTTTCCAACCTCCCTATCTTTTGGTTTAAGCCTTGGAAAGTTATCGGACCAGTCCCTGGATGTGATCATTCTCCGCAGGTCATCTCGGTGCGCGTACAGAGAGTCCAAAGCAATGAAGTGGGTCGCAAATCTTGTTATCGCGGGCCAGATCAACTCTTTTCCACCCGTCTCTCTTCTCATCAAGCTGAGCACCCATCCTTTGTTGTATATGAATCCTGTTACCATCTGACTTTGTGCGACGATATTTTTGACTACTTCTTTTGTCATATCAGAAAATATCAAGTCGATACAATGCGCCGCACACGGGGTCCAATACAGATGCTGTCTCTTTCGCATCAGCAGCTGCCCAGCTGACTTGTAGTTTGCCCCGTTGTCGGTAACTACTTGGACTACTCTATGCTCCCCAATTAGTTCTACATATTTGTCCATAAGATCAAATATGTAAGGACCGTTCTGGAATTGGTCGGTTGCATCCACAGAGTCCAGGAACACCGTCCCGTGGGTCGAATACACAAGGAAGTTAATTATCTTCCTTCTGTTTTGTGTTGTCCAGCCATCGCACATCAGTGTGCAACCGTACTCATCCCACTGAACACGAAAAGTTTCTACATAATTTTTGATCTCTTCATACTCCATGTCCAAGTATGTGTGTGCCAGCTCCCAAGCAGTGGGTGGAGCAACGCCACGTCCCGATTCCGCAATAGCATCCACCATGGGCCTGTAATATGGGCTATTGGTCACATTGTATGGGATGTGGTTGAAGTAGAAAAAGTTGGCCATAGCTCGGCCGACATAGGCCTTGGCATTCTTCATGAAGGTATTCTTTATGGTTGATTGAGATTTACCCTTCTTCGTTTGAGAAAAAGGGTCGGCACCGGGTCTGAGAGCGCCGGCTGGTCTACCGGTTGGCTGAACATCGCGAGCAGAACCGCACGCGAACATACCGGCCATTCGGCCGACACGACTACCCGATCTGGCTAGCCCAGGGGCTCCAGACCCAGACGATCCTGCTCCCATCCTTCTGCCCTCACTTCTAATCTCTTCTTCGACAAGTTCTTGCCTACTTCTTCTAAGAGCTCTTCTAAGGTCCCTCGCCTCCTCGGTTTCATCCTCATCCTCATCTGAGTCATCTGATAGTGCCTCCATCTGCTTTGCCCTTATCTCCTCCTCTATCCTCTTCTTCTCAAATCTGGCATGTACCTTTTCGGCCTTCTTCTGAAATACGTGCGCTCTCATCTCTTCACGCACTTCTTTAGGTGCCTCGGGGCATGTCAGCACATCTCCGGTAATTCCTGCCAAGTGTTCCTTAAGGCGAGACATGCCTCTATGCATTTCTTTCCGGTAATAGTTGCACCTTACTTGTCTATGGTTTTCTGCGATCATTTTACAGTGAGCCCACCCAATATCCACCGTCTTCTCCTTAGTTCTTCGAGACATGTTAATTACTGCACCATAAACCAAGTGTTACGATTAATCTTGAAAAGATTATTAACGTATTAGACTTAAGATATAGTCGACGGTGTCACATAATCATGATTTGCGTCCTTGCGGTCCAGCGGAACACGGTCAGGGAATTGACTAAGCCAGGATCACTTATACACAGTCTAGCTAGGTTGATCTAGTAAACTTAGCCAAGCACATTGAGCCGGATCATGGTCCATTGAAGGAAACTTATCATTCATATGTTTGCCATCAACTAAAAGGCTTTTATTAAAACTAGTTAATCCTATCAACTAGTTGAATCCTAAAATTCGAATTTATTATGATTCGTTAATAACTTTTATTAGAGTCCTTATCAACTATAAGGTTTTATTTGTTTCAACGTGCTATCCTAATCATATATTTGGATTTTAATAAATTTACATTACAACAATTTAAAGTGTACACTTTTATCAAAATTATCATTAGAACGTTTAAAATAATAATCGTTGGAAAGGACTACCCTAATCATGAATTAGGTATTTAATAGTTGTAACAATTTACTAAACATAGCATGTCAATCTAAAATTTGTCTCATAAGTTTTAGAAGAATTTTAATGGCTAACCTAATAGGCTTTCTTGAATTATCATATAATATGCACGAAAATAAAATTACCATTAAAACATGTCAACTAAATTTTATCTCATAAAATTTATTATGCAGATAAGCAACTAAAATATCACATAAAATTAAGTTTCTAACCTTTAAATAATTATCGCATAATTATTTACATGAACAACAGTGTAACAAATTATCCCTTAAATAATAACATGCATCTTAAAATTTTATCCCATAAATAATAACATGCAATTTGTAGTATATCTTTGTTAGAAAATTTTATTAGAAAATTTTAGTATTTTAATGGCTAACCCAATCCCATAAGTACTATTATTAGAAAATTTTAGTATTTTAAGTTCTAACATATTTTTAGTATTTTAAGTAGTTAACTGATCATTAATTAATGTAGCTTCTCTTTTATTTTTAGTATTTTCCTCTAACCACGTATTATATGGTAATTAAATTGATGGTAGACAAATAGTATTTTTTAGGAGTCCATATAGCATTTTAGGATTTATTATGTATTTTAAGTATTTTTCTATATTTGTTATGCGTTTTCCGTATTTTTCCGTATTTATTTTGTATTTTAACTAATATTTTTGTATTTATTATGTATTTTAAATAGTATCTTTAGGAGTCCATGTAGTATTTTTAGGATTTATTATGTATTTTAAGTATTTTTTTCTATATTTGTTATGCGTTTTCCGTATTTTTCCGTATTTATTTTGTATTTTAACTAATTTATTTGTATTTATTATGTATTTTAAATAGTATGTAGTATTTTTAGGATTTATTATGCATTTTAAGTATTTTTGTATATTTGTTATGTGTTTTCCATATTTTTCCGTATTTATTTTGTATTTAAAATAATTTTTCCGTATTTATTATGTATTTTAAAGTATTTTTCCATATTTATTATGTATTTTCCGTATTGTTACTTATTTTTCCGTATTTCTTACGTATTTTACAATATTTTGGATTTTTTATTATTTATTAGTAGAACTAGAAAGTAGAAACTAGAAAATACTTATTTACTTTGTAAAATGTTTTGATTTATACATTTTTTATATTTGTCTAAGTTATAATTTCTGACATTAATTTCTTCAGTATGTTTAAGTATTTTTTACTTTTTACTAGTTTTAGTGTTTATGTATTAATTTTTAGTATTTCTTTAGTAATTTTTATAATATTTATTGGATTCTTTAGTATGTTTTAGTATTTTAGTACCTAATATTTATTACTATTTATTGGTATTTTTATTAGTATCTCTGTAGTATAAGGACTTAAGTACCTAGTTTTTTTAAAATCAGCATTGTTAGAGCGTGTGACCCTAATACGGTTTTTGACCCGACCCAAAGAGCTCGCGGTGCGACATTTAATGGGAAAATTTTCAGGGCTCTGTGGTGGAAGCGGAGGGATGGACCTTTCTACTCTTTGTGTACGAAATTAAGGGCAAACTTGTAATTAATTTGAACCGAGTTTAGCTAAAATGTTTACTGTGTTTAGCCGGCCATTCTTTGTGCCCACAGACTTTAGCTGAATGGCAAAATTGTAAAATGTTTAATAAGTGCTGCTTCACATATTTGAATTCATTTTGCCCACCTAGTTCTTTATATTTACGACCATGTCATTCTTTTTATTGATTAGGTTTTAGGTACGTGTCAAACTCGTAAATATAACAAAGGCTTTAGGTAATTTGGTAATTGAACATGCACTGTCAGATTCAAAATGTTTTCAATAGCCCATCTTTTTCAGTCTATTTACAAATATGCCATTCCCTCATTTTATTATGTTTCACTATAATGGTGAGCTTGTAAATACGAAGAACTTTGTGGGGTGTTAGGTAATTAAACGAACGTTTCGTTACTTACCTCGATTCGACGAAGCAGCGAGGCGTCAACCAAAATCCCTTCTCTTCTCTTCTCGAAAAAGCAGCGCCGAAGCGATGAAGCAGCGACGAAGCGACGAAGCAGCGAGTCGATGAAGCACAACCGCGAAAAATTTAGGGCTTCTCTTCTCGACCTTCAGCGACGACGACAGCGACGGATCCTCAACCTTTAACGACGGCGACAGCTTCTCTTCTCGTTTGCTGCTACGGAGACGGCTCAACGGCGACGGCGATGTACTGATGCTACGCTGCACCTCACGATGATCTGATGAGCTCGGGAATGGAGTTTAGGCGATCGACTGCTCGGGAATGGAGTTCAGGGTGGTTGAGGTATTGCCCTAGTTTTTTTTTGATCTCCTCTTCTAGTTTTATAGTCAATTTAGTGCTCTCTGTTCATTCACAAGGGTTTTACTATGCATTCACGGGTTGTTTGCTTTTAGCTTTCGCTTTTTTGCTATCAATTTTTGCTTTCGGCTATCAATTTTTGCTTTCGGCTGTCAATTTTTGCTTTCGGCGCTTTCAGCTTTGGCTTTCCCCTCTTTTAGCTTTGCTTTCGCTTTTAGCCTGTCCTTGGTTTGGGTTTCGGCCAGTATCGTCGTGTATCGGCCGATACATACCGAAACTGGCCGAAACCCAATGGCATCGGGCGATACCGATTTTTAAGTGAAGCATCGGACCGGTACCGGGCGGTACCGGTCCGATACGCCCGATACCAAGAGGTATCGGGGCGATACCTCAAACCATGCTTTCTAGTTGACACCGTTTGAGTTAAAGGATTTGGAGACTGTTTGGATCTCTTGCATCAATGTGTATTTCCATTGGCTATTTATTCGACTATTGTCAGTGATGTTTCGTGTCCCACATCCATTGTAGATTAGGACTTAAGCAAGGGGATCCCATTTAGCTTACCTTTTTATCCTAATTATTGATGTGTTCTCCAAGATCCTTGCTAAATCCAAACATCTTGGATTCTTCCAATATGCTGATAAATTTTCTTGGCACAATAACATTGTTAGTCTTCACTAAGCCAATGATATTCTTATCCGTTGACCCAATAACAAATCATCCGTTACGCGTATTAAAATCCTCATTTTCTATGAAACCATTTTGGCCAAAAAATAAACTTCTACAAATCCTTTGCGTATAATGTGAACCCATTCCCCCATTTAACCATATGGTCTAGTTAATCCTTGGTTGCCAATCCGGCCAACACCTCTTCACATATACGGAGCCCCTTAAACCTACTCCCCTCTTCTAGTTCGATTGGCAACCCATTATTGATTGTCGCCTTCCTCTTAGAAGGGTACATCCTTTTCTCACAGAGGGCGCCCGACTCATGTCAATTGCTTTGCCATTTACTTTACATCCTTCTACTACATCCAAAGTGTGTTATCCATTCTATCGTTAAGATTGTAATAGCCTTTCTTTGAAAGCATAGTATAGTTGTTTTGGCAAATGGAAGGAACTTCATACTCCCTAAATTATGCGGTTTTAGTAACAACTTTCGTTTCTTCAATATATCATTTCTCCCAGAGCGGTGGTGGGAATGTTTTACCATGTCTAGTTGCCCTCAGTTGCCCATTATCCTTTTGCAACTGTTATTGGAGAAGACTCATTGATCTTAATGAAAGCATCGTCGGCTATGTTGGATCCCCGTGCACCTTCCCAATACTTAGGCTACGTACATAATGGTGCACAAATAATCCCAAGGCCCGAATTCCATCAAGGCGTCGCCTAGGCATAAAACCAAACACCTCTTGGACACAAGAGAGAGTTGTCACCAACTACCAACTCCCTCGATGATCTTGCGATAGATAATGTAATCACGCAAATATAATACGAAAGTAAGAGCAACACAAAAGAGACGGAGATTTACTCTGGTTCGGTTGCGAACAACTTACATCCAACATCCAATGCACCCGGTTCCACTAATGATCAAGTAAGGCATACACCAATCCCATCTTCTTCTTCTTCCGCTGTCATAATGAGAGAATAGCTCCAAGCAACAAGACCTAACCCTAGATCTCTCAACACACTCTCAACCAAGTGGAAATCCTTGATAACAAAGCCCCTACAACATGTAGAGCTCCTCAAGGGACAAATCCCATACCTAGCTAGATCAATTCTTGGTAATATAGCTCCAAACTAGGAAAGCTACCCAAGGGACTCAAGATCTACAAGCTAGAGGAAGAAACAAGACACTCACCATGAATCTCACACAAGAAGAAGCTCCCTATCTTTCTTCCACTCCAATTTCAATGGCGTCTTATGCCTTAAACATTGAGCACGAGGAGCCTATGACCTACGGTGGAGCCATTAGCTTGAGTGATGCGGCAAATTGGCAAGGAGCTATGGAGGAAGAGATGGAGTTTCTCCACCATAATGACATGTGGGAGTTAGTGCCTCTACCACATGAGAAACGTGCCATTGGATGTAGGTGGATCTACAAGGTCAAGGAAGCTCGACCGAAGATGGTGGTGATGTACGATACAAAGCAAGGCTAGTGGCCAAGGGTTTTGCACAGAGGAAGGGAGAGGACTACAATGAGATATTTTCTCCAGTGGTGAGACACACTTGCATTCGTGTTTTGTTAGCACTAGTAGCATCCATGGACATGGAGTTGGAGCAACTCCATGTCAAGACCGCTTTTTTGCACGGTGATTTGGATGAGGAGATTTACATGCACCAACCAGAGGGGTTCTTAGAGGAAGGCAAGGAGAGGATGGTCTATAAGTTGAGAAAATCCTTGTACGGGTTGAAGCAGTCATCCAGACAGTGGTACAAGCGATTTGATAGCTTCATGATGGGTGTAGGATTTGAGCGGAGCGTGAATGATCAATGTGTATATGTGCACACATTGGATGATGGCTCACACATCTACCTCTTACTTTATATTGATGACATGTTGATTGCTTCCTTAAACATGTCGGAGGTCAAGAAGCTAAAGGTGAAGTTAGGCAAGGAGTTCGATATGAAGGATTTGGGCCCGGCGAAGAAAATCTTAGGGATGGAGATGTCCCGGGACAAGAGGAAGGGTGAGTTGAGATTGTCACAGAAGGTGTATATTGAGAAGGTGCTCGTCCGTTATGGAATGGAGAGTGCGAAGCCCGTGGGGACACCTCTTGGAGCTCACTTTCAACTTTCGGCGTTGCAGTCGTCGAGCACCGATGATGAGAGGAAGGCTATGTCTTAGGTGCCATATGCTATTGCAGTTGGGAGCTTGATGTACGCGATGGTTTGCACGCGTTCAGATATTGCACAGGCCATGGGGGTAGTGAGTAGATATATGGCGAACTCAGGCAAGAAGCATTGGCATGTCGTCAATTGGATATTGTGATATATGCTAGGCACAGTTGGTGTCGGTTTGCACTATGGCAGATGTGACGGTGTGGTGCTGACTGGGTACTGCGACTCAGATTATGCTGGCGACAGGGACATGCGGAGATCGACCACAGGTTACCTGTTCACGTTGGGCACTGCAGCATTGTCATGGCGATCTGTCCTACAGTCGGTGGTTGCGTTGTCAACTACGGAGGCCGAGTTGATTGCCGCAGTCGAAGCGGTAAAGGAGGTCAAGTGTTTGAGATGTCTGCTAGAGGATATGGGGTTGCCGCAGAGATTGTCGTTAGTTCTCAGTGATAGCCAGAGCGCTATTCATCTTGCTAAGCATCAGGCGTACGGTTAGAGGACGAAGCACATTGAGGTCCGTGATTGCTTCCTAGATGAGGAGAGCAAACAGATAGAGCTTCAGAAGGCCCCAACTGAAAGGAACCCTGCAGACATGTTCACTAAGCCCGTTTCCGCCATCAAGCTCAAGACATGCTTGAGCTTGATATGTTTGGTGGCTTGCGTGTGACATCGAAGGGCGCTGATTCCGAGACGACGAGGAGGTCCGTGGAGTGACCAAGGAGTTGTGATCAAGATAGAGTTTGGATGGAATGCTGGAGATTTTGTAGTAAGGTAGAGTGTTATTTATTGACGCTACAAACTATCTGTCATGCACAGCTTAATGGGCCCGGCTTTGATGTGAGTAGTTGGGGACATTAAGATTTTTTGGGCTGTCTTTGGTTACCAACAGAGAGGGGGGTGTGGATATGCTACAATTTTCAGAGTGACTGAATACAGCAAGTAGAGAGCAAAAGAAAGCAGCTTCTGTTTTGGTTTTGTGGCAGAGAGCCGAGTGCTTGTTGTTCCCCGAGAGCAAGAGTGTCCAGGTTGACGTTTCTCTGTGAGAGAAAAAGAAGTGTTGCTGCCCTTCATTTTCAGAGGTGAGAAAAAGAAAGTGTGAGCTGCTTGCATTTTCTTGAGAGTTTAGAAGAGCTTAGGTCTTCTAGTGTTTCTCATCATCTTCTTCCTTTGTGAGATTTGTGAGGGCTTAGAATTGCCAAGTTGTTACTCACAAGAGTGTGAAGAAGAAGGTGTTGGTGTAAGCTCGTGTGCTCTCCTTGATTAGTAGTGGATTGTCTCGGAATACTGGAGTAGGTTGTTCGCAACCGAACCAGGGTAAAATCTTCCGCCTCATTTATTTTCTGCAAATTGAGTTTGTTGCATTTCGTTTACTAATTTGCTTACGCAAGATCCGAAGATGGATTGGTTGTTTGGTTTATTGTGTGACCCAAATTTTCAAGTTTTAGCTCCCTAGCTAGTTGTTAGGGCTTGTTGTTCCGCGGGGTTACCAACGGTTTTGGTTCCGCGGGGGGTTTTATCAAAAGTTATCACGTATATTGTATTTATCTCAAAATAGGAAAAAATTGACGATGAGCTCCATCTTTTGACTTAGCTTCGTGTGGCCTTGTCATGTCTTGTTCCTCAGCACAATGGGAAGTGGGGAGTGATTGATCAGTTTATTTGTGGTAGGGTGTTTACGGTGGATGCTTTGAGATGGGGAGGTCATGTATTCATTGGATATGGGGGTGGTGTTTGAAGAAATTGTTTTCACTCACTGGAAACATTAAAATCCTCTCCCCCTTCAATTTTTTCCCAGTCTCTCTCTCTCTCTCTTCACTGCAGCACTTATATTATATTAGGCGATGTAGGAAAAAGCTTTTAATTCAGTAATTTAGGGTAAATATGGTATTTTTATCATCCATGTAAGAATCTCTTGATTAATGATGGAAGGTTTTTGATTTTAAATGTACTGAGACATTGGCTCAACATAAATTTATTCTGATCACATCATGCAAACCTGCCCATACCCAACTTCCATAAAGAATGCAGTATATTATAATTCATTTCTTAATATTTCATCAGTTTTAATTGTTATCTTTCCAATCTTTTTAAATCTATTTACGGCATCCTAAATTTTGTGTTATTGTCCTGGTTTTCAGGCATCCAATGCCTACCTCCATCTGCTGAGAGGTGCTGGTATAGAGATGCAGTTTGAATATGTCAAAGAAATGCCAAAGCCATCAACAACAATTGCACTGGATATTTCTTCTCTAATGGGGCAGATATTCTTTGTATGGATTATAGAACTTCTATTACCAGTAAGTGTGATATGACTTTGAGCACTCCCACAGTCTTCATGTTATCTTTATATGTTTCAGATATGTTTTTAGTGCAATATGTTTTAAATATTATTTTATGCTTTTATCCTTAGCTCAAAAGTTTTAAATGTTATTCTATGCTTCTGTCTTTCGCTCAAAAGTTTTAATTGATAAAAATTTACTTGTAGTTTCATGGGTTGTCTTCTTAATTTTATAACAAATATTTTGTTTGTGATAAGTGCACTATACAGTGACCATAGCTAAGAATTTGTTCCTATAAATGCTCGTTTTCTAGCAATTCGGATCACCCAAGTTCATATCAGGTCTTTTCAGTTACTTCTTATGATCATTCTTCAAGTTTACTTCTGGTGCGATCCTCCTTTTTGTGAATCTTTTAGACAAGTGGGATAACATCTACTTAATAGGCCTCCTTAGCTCTTCGTTATTGTATACAACATCATCTACGTAGTTGGTTCTCTTCACGATTTTCCCCATTGTTGCAACTTTTTTATACTATGATGTTTTCATTTTCACTATATCCTCTCAAGCTTTGGAACATACTCCTTATATACTCCTTATTACGCGTATTTCAGTCACATTTTATTTTTGTCCCTTTTGACTAAAAAATGCTCAAGCTTATTGCATTCTGCTCACATCACCATTTTGTAATAATTTTCCTTCAATTGTAGCACCCTTTGAAATTACATAACAGCCCAGAAGCACTTCTTTAGATTCATCCACCCAGCTCTAATTGGTCATCGATTAATCCCCCAATACTATGTGTCACAGATTTAAAAAAAAGTTAAGAGTCCAACTATTTTTGCTGAATATATTTACTGTTATTAATCGTAAACAAGACCTCTTTTTTGAAAGCATTAACGCTACGGAAATTTCATTCCATGTACCTTTTCAAATTCTATTAAATATAGCCCCTAGTACTTGAACTTGGGTTAAATCATATTCTGGCATACAATTTTGCGCACAATGGACATGCTGATTGATAATTGCTATTTGTTATTGAGAAGAAAAACTTTCTTTTGTTAAATTACTGTAACTTCTGATGCAGGTCATGCTGACATATCTGGTCTATGAGAAGCAACATAAGCTGAAACTTATGATGAAAATGCATGGGCTTGGTGATGGACCATATTGGATGATATCTTATGCTTATTTTCTTTTAATATCATTACTTTATATGTTATGTTTCGTGATATTTGGATCGGTTATAGGTAAGAATGAATAAGAATTTCACCCTATATGGATATGAAACATCAAAGTTTCTAAAGTGAGTGCCATATTTTCCCCTCAGGTTTAAAATTCTTCACATTGAATGACTACGTCGTACAGTTTGTGTTCTATTTTATCTATATTAACTTGCAGATAGCACTGGCATTTTTTGTGGCATCAAATTTTTCTGATGTCAAAACTGCTACAGGTTAGCATCTAAGTAAACTTTTGTTACTTTCCGACAATTGACTAATGATTCCTTTTTATAATTTGCACTTTTTTTTTTCAGTTGTAGGTTATATATATGTATTTGCCTCTGGTATATTAGGATTGTCTCTGTTCCAGTTCCTAATGGAAGACACTTCCTTCTCAAGTAAGCTTGCAAATTATTAAAACTTAGTGTTTTTTTGAGAGACTACAATTATATTTGTGAACTTTTACTGCTTTTCAGGAGCTTGGGTAATAGTGATGGAGATTGTTCCTGGATTTTCCTTGTATAGAGGAATATATGAGTTTGCACAGTACTCATCCTTTGGGACTAGTATGGGAACTTCTGGCATGCACTGGGGAGACTTGAATGACAGTGATAATGGAATGAAAGCTATCATGATTCTGATGTGTATAGAATGGTTGGTGTTGCTTCTAGTTTCATACTATTTGGATCAGGCTGGTTCATCATTTGACGTGACTGCTCTATGTTCACGAAAGAAGCCATCGTTACATAATCGAATACCCAACTTACAACGTGAGAAATCTGAAGTCACTGTTGAGACGGAGAAGCATGACGTCGGTCATGAAGTAAGCTTTTGCTGCTATGTTTTCTGTTTACTATGTTTGATTTTATATGCTGAATTGTGTATTCTTAGTTTCTTACAGACACAGTTAGGTATATATGTGCGGTTTGTATCTTCTTAAATCTTTCTTTTTGTTGACGAGCCTTGAAATAATTATTTATGATGTGATCAAATGCTTGTTTAGGAATGATGAGCATTGTAAAAATAAATTTACGGTTTAGTGCACTGTTACTTCCAATACTTTGCAAATGCAAGCACATTGCAAGCAACCATGTTTCCTTCCTTTTTTAATAATTGCAGACTTGTCCTTAAGTTTACATCAGTAGTGGATAGGGACACGACAATGAGAGGAGAGCAAGCACCCACAATGAGGCAAGAAAGTGACCTGTGAGGGTGGATGAACCCCCCCCCCCCCAATGGGAGAATTATTTCTTTCCGTTGTACCTCTATCCAAAGTTATTAGGACACCTCAGAAGCTGGGGCTTCTCGTTTATCTTTTATACATACTGATGTGAATGGAAATTGTTATGCACACAACAAGCTGGGAGAGAATTGCTTTGCACACTACAGTCGGGTTATAAGAGGCTAGCCGGCCCTAGAGTATGGGGATCGGAAAATTGTGAGAGAAAGCTATTTCTTAGTTTGTTATTCCTTAGATCAATTGTATTAGGATTTTCCTATTTCCCTTAGATTAATCTCTGTTGAGTTGTTCTATCTATTCGTAGTCGTTATGTAGCGAGTAGTTGAATTGTCGTAGGATTTCCTTTAATTTCAGATCTAAGTTTCCAATTAAAAAAATCCCCTTTTAACCATCAAAACCCTAGCGAAACGCATCACATACATTGCAATGTCACAGTCCAACAGCATGTGGAACTTTTATATACGAGTTCTTCAGATTATATTGTACCAGTAAACTCATGGGTTATTCTTTAGACTTTAACCCAAATTCTTTGACATGGTACTGAATAAGTAATGGTTGTAGAGTGGGTTGCAAATAACAGAAGCCATAACCAATTTGAGCTTTTTAATCACCTTACCTATGCATTATTTAGTTTAGAATTGTTGGCAACCTTTACATATGAATCAAGAATTCCTTCAAAAGTTGAATTGGTTAGTGTAGGAGCAGGGATTTCTTGCTGCTTGATTCCAAGTTTCTTCTCTTGCACTTTGATGGTCTGTTTGCTTTAAATCAATGTACCTCTAATTGCTCACCACAAAGGTTGTGTCTGGAAGTGGTGGGTACAAAATATTGCTGAAAAAAGATAGGAGAAAATTAAATTGACTAAGAAACAATTATAATTAAGATACACAGGGTGTCACTTTTGTTAGAGATATTGGAAGCAACCCGGACATAGAAGCAAGTCATAATTGCACAAGAAAAAAAATACGAAAAATAGCAACACAGAAGATATAAAAGTTTACATAGCTGGGCACTATGGTCTACTACGGCCGTGAGCTGTAGCAAATCTATGTATCACTATATCAGAGGAGAAGAATTACAAGCACATCGTGATTACTCACTATTCTCACAATTTCATGTAACAAATAAAAGCCTTACAGAAAATCCAAATGTTTTAATACAAAAGGAGAATAACCCACTTTCACTGAGCTTTTAGCTTACTTGACTCTCTCTTGTTTTGCTTACAACCTTCCCCGAGCTGATCTATTTATAGAGACTAGTATAACTGTTAGTATTAATTGTATGTATTAGTTTTCCACTTCAAAGCTTTTGATGCCTACACCAGCATGGGTGGTTGGCTTTGTTCTGTATAAGAATCATAAGGAAAACAAAAGGATTTAAATTCCAGGTCTAGAAGTACTTATGAAATGTCTTTATCATATTAAAATCTCTTGCTAACAACCAAACAACTACATTTTTTACCACGTTATCCTGGGTTAGTCAAAGAAAATGGCTGCACGCTTGAGCCATCTTCAATAAATTTCCATCTTGACTCAAACATGCATCAGATTCTTCACCTTAACTCACATACTATCAAGCAAACTGTCGACTTTACTGCTACCAATGCTCCACAGGCTCAGCTTACGTTATAAGAAATACTGGGCACGTCCTTGCAGTGTTTAAGGAATGTGCTTGGTCATCATACCCATTGTAATGTTTTCAATATCAATTTTCTTAATTTAGATTACCTTCCGCGTTCAGGAGAATGCTCCTGATTTCAATGTATTGGGTCCTTTCATGATACATACTATTTTAGTCAAATGAATAGCACTTTGACTATCAAAATACGCCACCGTCAATTTGATATGATTTGCTAGGGATTTGGGGAAGAAATGTAGGGTTTTTATTAATAAAAATAGAATTACATGATAGTTGATCTCAATTCGAGAGGAGAAACACTCTCCCAAAGCCTCAATTTGAGAGGAATGCTACTCTCCAACTAATCTAGGGTTTCTACTTTCTAATCTCTACTATTCTCTTTAAATTCAGCATAAGATCCAAATTACCCTAGCCCCCCTTATATATAATAAGTTGATTTCTAGAAATTACAGATTTGTCGCCTGGTGTCTAAAATTACAAAATTAGCACTGGATGAGCCTCCTTTGTCTTTTGTTACTGTTTGTCGACCCTTTGCTGCTCCCTTTAGCCGTCACACCCTCCTCAGCTACGAGTCTATCATTACTCTCCCTAAAGAACCACCTTGTTCTCAAAATGGTGTTATGAATTCCATGGGATACGCTACTTAAAATGAAGGTGCTCGTCTCCTCCTGAGTCTTTCTCCTTAGCTGCTATGCCTTCATCATCCTCGACTATCAAAACCTAGAGAGTGCGATCTCAGTAATGATGTCCTGGCGTGGACTTCTTGTCACATCGAAAGCATATTTCCTTGGCATGCTTGTTTTGAATCTCCACCTTTGTAAACTGCTTGAACCTATTGTCGGTTCGAGACTCACTGTTCTTTTTCTGGCTTGTCAGAATCACTCTTGGCTGGAGCTTTGATGCGGCTGGGACTTTTGGCCACTGGGGGTATTTTCGTAAAATAACAAGTATTGCAATGTTATCTATTTATAGCCTAGAGCCGGGCCCTAATGGGGTTTATGCGAGATTTGTCGAAGAAAACATATTTAGTTTATTTCTTAAATAGCCATAGCTAGTTGTTCTACCTATTCATAGTTGTTATTTAGGAAGTAGTTGGTTTGTAGTATGGCTTTGATAATTTCAGATGTGTTTTATCCATTAAAAATCGTTGCTCTTTCCACCCCAGAAATCCCCTTTTATCATCCAAACACTAGCAAATCGCATTAATTGGTTTTAGAGCGGTAGATCCATGGCGAACACAAGATCCAAGGAGTGGATTAATCTATTGGAAGAGAAGATGGAGAGGTTCGAGAACAAAATTGAAGAAGAGATCCAAGGTTTGAAGAAAGATACGTGTGATCAATTGAAACGGCGTTTCGCGCAAATGATGGAGATGATCCAACAAAGTTTCGGCGACAAGCATGACGGCAAATGAAAATTTAACGGCGGCTATAGCGGCGACCAATCAAAATTTAACGGCCTTGGTGGAAAAGCTAGATCTGAATAAAAGGGAGCAACCTTTGGCGAATGGGAAGGAGAAAGAAGAAATTTTTGTAGAGGGACTCCTCGACGACACTGATACAGATTTTTTGGAGAACGAAGAGGGGGTCGAGGGGGAGGACCATCAGATCAGAGGCTCCTAGACACTTCGACAGCGACAATCGATAGATCCGGAGGGGCAGAAGGCACATCCGGCCAATACCCCACCTCCGGGGGTGCGCCGGTATAGCACGTATAGCACGGCCGGTATAGCACGTATAGCACGTATCGATATTTACTGTTATTAATCGTTTTGCGCAAGCGAAGGTATAGCACGTCGTTATATGCTAGTTTTCTTATTTCTAAGGAATTGGCATCTCAAAAAGATCGTTCAAATCATGGGTATTGAAGTTGCTTAGTTTATTCACCATTTCCCTTTTTTTTCTTTTTGACTACTTAGAATGATCCATGTAGCGAGCTTTCAGTTAATGATTCCTAGGCCAGACGACCTTCGGACATTAGGCTTAGAAGAGCCACTCGAACTTAATACTCGAATCATCTAAATTTTATTTTCCCTTTTTTGAATGCACTCCACATTCATCCATCTTTCGACGCGAATCTCCAATGCTTCCTGAGGCACGAAGACCCGGCTAATTAATGAACTCAAGGGAACGATGCATTTTTTCTTTTTCACTTTTTTGCGTTTTTTCTTTTTCGTAAGCAACTCAACACTCATAAACATAAACATATTCATTAGTAACAAAGGCCAAATTCCTCTTCAACTTGAAAACTGTTCTAATAAATCGTGTATACTTAAGCCTTTGCATCACAATAGCATGCATAAAATAAATTCAAACTATTTCGAGATATTAATCATGGCAATTGAAAGTTTTCATGAATATCATATTAATGAGTAATTCCATGAAGAAATAAAAATTAATTCAAGCCATAAACGATTTTTAGAACTCAGTCAATGTATAATCATCCGCATTTGTGGTATATGAAGGAGTTTTAAATGATGAGAATTGGTGATTTATTCTTTTCTTTCTCATTGTTTCAAAAAAATCCTAAGGTCTCATACACTCCCCCAACTAAAGATGGACATTGTCCTCAATGTCGAAAGGGGTACGAGTTTATTCAAAAGCAAGCATCCTAAAAAGCATATAAAATATATACTAATGGAAAGAACACACCGTGGTCATATGGCGGATCCCAGATCTTTAAAGGTGGAGGAAGTTGTTGTATTTGCTCCTTGCGCTCCTCGGCGAGTATTCTTCCTCCACTCACATCTTCATGGCCAAGCTTTGACACAACCCAGCATATCTCCTCCATGTTTGTACATTTTTCCTGCATGAGATACGTTGTGTCAAAAAGAGATGGATAAATTCGTTTGTCCATAAAAGCTTTCCATAATGAGTCGTCATAAACAATAAAATATTTTAAAGCTAATTGACGACCATCTGAATCTAAAATATTTGGAATTAAAATTTGAGATTCAGAACTAGAGTGTATAGGTTCATGAGAACTTCCCTGAAAAGGATCGCTATACTTGATTTGGTTCTCTGCCTCTGGAGGACGTGGAGGTGGCTACAGAAATAGGTCAGGAGGGCAAGACAACTCAGGCTCAGTGTAAGTTATCTCGTAGTCTCCTTCGTTCGCTCCACCCTCTTCATCAGTAATCATAGGTTCTGCAGGCCTCTCGAAATTTTGTGGTTCTTCCTGAAGGTCTTCATAGATGATGGTTTGGTGCACATCCTGAGGTGACATAAATAATGGATGCTGAAACGTATCTGTGGGGGCGTATGACTCGAGCTCCAATGTAGACTGTAAGCCCTCTCCCTTGCTCATATTTTTCTCTTCATAGCAGTGATAACCTGCAGCAGTCCATCCGATGTACTCGTACTCCTCAGGTGGGGGAGATGAATCTGAAGGAAGACATGGTTCAGGTTCAATGATTTTACTCTCGCCATCACTTGTCTCCACCCCGTCTTCATCATCGTCAAAATGGAAATGCATCGTGTCACCTTTATAGTTCACATGCACCCCATCACCCATATCCTCATGCTCATCTAATTGGTTCTGATGCTCACTCTCGTATGATTCCTCTTGCTGCTCCATAAGGTCGCATCGATAATAACTCCAAGGTAACTCCTCAGGCTGTCCCTGGACCTGCTGAAATGTGTCCGTGAAAGGAATGCTCTGGCCATCTTCTTCATATCTAGGTGATTGATCCTCAGATGATGTAGTTCTCTCATGTAGTGCAAGGTCCTGCAAGTACCACCATGCATCCTCTGTCGTATATGAAAAGAATCCTCCATTGCAGCTCATTTGAACAAAATTTCGCGTAGGCAGCAGTAATCTTGTGTAGAAGATCTGCAGGCGATGATCATCGTGGAGGTTATGGTGTGGGCACACAAGCATTAACTTGTTGAACCTCTTCAAAGCTTGATGGTAGGCCTCCCCCACAGCTTGGATAAAGTTCACAATCTGTTGTTTCGTAGCTTGCTGCCTCTGTGCTTACCACACGAAAGGAGGCAAGAATCTCTTAAGGAAGTCAGCCTGAAATGATAACCAAGTAAACAATGAGTCATGAGGCAAAGTATTAAACCAAGATATAACATTGTCTCTTAAAGAATACGGGAAATATTTAATACATAGTCTCTCAATGTGCTCAAGCTTTTTCCCATGAAACAATTGGTGGCATATATTTTCAAACTCTTGCACGTGTAAATATGGATTCTCCTCCTCCGTACCATGAAAGACTGGTAGGATTTGGGTCAATCAGAAATAAAGTTTAAAAAGTATGCATCACCATCCATATTTTTTTTTGTTTTTTAAGAGAACAAAGATACGAAAATAATAAAAAAATCCTAAGCTAGAAGGTGGAAGGGTCTCACCGAATGTATAAAGATACAATTTCAGTTTCAGTTTTAGTTTGTAAAGAGTACGTATTAACCCTAAGCTGCAATTTCACCGTGACTATCGTAGGTATTATACCCTAAGCTACAAACTGAAATTGTCGCCTAAGCTCTTGATACCATATCAGTTTCAGTTTTAGTACGTTTTATACCCTACTCTACAATTTCAATTTGTAAAGAGTACTAAAACGATAATAACCAACCACTTATCAGGTATAAAGATATGGTATCAATAGTTTAAAATAATAAAAGAAAATAATACGATAGTTACGGTGAATTCGATATTGGGGTACTAATATGGAGAGTATGCGTTGGTTGTGATTTCGTTAGGGTATATGCAATCAATGTTTATTAATATCTTTTCTATAACTCAACGTTTCATCCGGCTAGGACATGAGAATGTCGGAAAGTGTGGCGATAAAGCGCATAAAAACGTGCCAAAAAGTATCCACGTATAATAACGATTTCATGAAGAAAATACGCACAAGTGCCCTCTCGGGTCATGATACGTCCTCTCGGATCGCATCACAAATAAGTCTTACTCAGATCATATTCAATTCAAGCATGCACATGTCTCCGTATAACATACCCAAACAAGATATATGTAGAGATCGACAAAATACGTGATTATAACATGCAAATAGGGCGAAAAGATATTGAAATCAAAGAATACGACACCCTAACTACATCACAACCAACACATATGAAGATTAACCACGCATGAAGAGAAAAGATTCAGTATTCATAGACAAATACATCACCAAACGCTCAAAATACGTGAATACTACTTCAAATACAATCCAAATACGCAAAATACAAGGCAAAAGATAGGAAAAATATCACCAAATCTCTCCAAATAGCCCCAAATCTCCTTCAGATGATAGATTTGACCTCTGTTTCCAGGGCCTCCAAGTTTCACGCTAAAATACGGCTCCTAGAGCCGCAAATACGCGAGAATACGCAACAAAACCCTAAAATACGCTTATATAGAGGCATTGCGGGTTTTAGTCGTGTTAGCTGGTCCAAACCCGCTCCAATAAGCGCTCAAACCCAAACCCAGTATCTGCGAGTGATCTCCGCCGTTGTATGGAAGATCGATTGCTCAGGTGCGGCCGCATCGCCCTCCGCTTTGGCTTCGATTCGGGGCGTCAGATCTTGATCAAACGGCTCACAATGGGCCACGTCGACGATTAACAGGCGGTCGTTGTATTTGAGCGAGAACCGCTCTGATAGCGCCATGTGTCCCGTATCTGCGTATTTTACGCGTATTTCAGCCGTATTTCTCCAATTAAATGGTATTCTGCATTCAAAAATTCATAAAAATTAGCACAGACCTCAGAAAAATACAAATAAATAGTCGTTGGAATCATGAGATCAAGATCTTCCCACAAAAATATAAAAAGTGCAGAAATACTCAGTATATTACTGTTTTGTGCATAAAATAGGAGTTTGCTCTAATAAATAAGGGTATTTAAAATTCGATCGTATTATAGACCAAATACGTATCATGTATGCACAAAATAGGGCTAAATGAGGTGTTAAATACGCAATATTCAACCCGAATCAATCCTCACGGTGGCGTAGCACACATCATGATCAAGATGTTGGTAGAGAAGACACGGGGGGATACTGAGACCATCCGGCCTTCCTAGGGAATTTTGGACGACGACCCTTGCTACTGCGACATGCCTCATCAACCGAACACCGTTACTAGCCACATGTAGTTCTATTCCCGAGGAGTTATGGACGGACAGAGTTGTTGACTTCTCGCACTTACGTACGTTTGGATGTCATGTGCGGCCGCACATGAGGGACGATGTAGAGTAGGACCAGGTGCACATGATTGTGTCCTACTCGGGTACGCTGTTGGAGGTGCGAGAGGATATAAGTTATGGTGTCCTAGTACCCGCGAGGTGATTGTCAGATGACACATCATGATTAACGAGTCTGCACTGTTTAGGGCGAAACAGACTCATGGCGGTGTGCAGAGAACAGAGGACAACTCGGTCCATAGAGAGAATGTGGTGATTCAGATTCAGACTCAGGCAGATAATCAGACATTTGTGCAGACGGACATGGTGCATAGTCCATCTGATGTGGTCAGTGTCAGTGATTAGCCGGCATCTTATGATGTAGCTCCAGGTTTAGTTCAGTTAGAGGTGCAGAGGACAGCTGTCTACAAGGAGACATTGCAGTCGGTCGTCGTATCGATGTAGTCACTTGCAGTGTGTGAAGATACATAGGTCTCTTACAGTTCCAGCATGCACGTGGGTGCTCTTGAGGAGACCCAGCATGATAAGGTGTGTAGCTTTAGCTTCGAGGTAGAGTCATCGATTTACGGAGTAGGGCGGTCGGTTTTTACGCCGATGCTAGAGGTTACAGAGGATGAGGAGACGGAGGTCTCTCACGCTTCCAGTATGCATGAGTTTGTTGCTTGGGAGGAGGACCAGCGTGTTGAGGTGTGCAACTTCAGCTTCAGGATAGAGAGGTCTTCTTAGTAGCTTGATATCAGGATAGAGCATTCGTTGTGCATGGTAGAGCTGTCTTCACAGCATGGACACAGGCGATATGGCTCTTGTTTGGCTAGGGATGATTTATCATGTGCATCTTCTGATACTTCGGAGGTCAGATCGGTTGAGATGCAGAGGAGCAGGCAATCTGATAGCGTGGTGGAGCATGGAGACTCCTACGGTAGTGTGGAGACTACGATGGTGGTCCCAGGTGGAGTCGCCACTATGGACATGGAGCTGAGAGTTAGGATGCCACGTATCGAGTGTGTTCTCACTTGATATAGGGAGGAGGCAAAGCCGAGTGGAGCTTCTTCAGTGTGCGCTCATCTCTCACCTTCAGCGAGTTCATCACAGGGCATGGCAGGTGAGGACGATCTCCAGAGGCTAGATGTTTGTGCGACAGACAGTTTGGCGCTTGTGTGTGCACATTCATTGCTTGAGCCGTCGGCACAGTCAGTTGAGGCGCGGAGCATGTGGGCGGCGAGTCTTGATGACAGTCATCAGCAGACAAAGCAGATACGGACGACGTATCGATGTGACTCGACTGGGGTCGGTCTGCAGAGCAGCGGGGAAGACGGTGTGTTTCCATAGAAGATGGCCATGGTGAGCATGAGTGGCTCGCGGACCCGTGGGGCGATGATAATGATGTTCATGGGTCGACAGAGGGCTCATTAGACACTGGCACAGTGTCATTTGGTTCGTTTATGGAGTCCAAGCTCGCATGGTTATTTTCTGTAACGGTCTGTATTTTCCCAATAGGTTTAAATTATATATTTAACGTAATTTCATTTTAAAAGGTATTTTGTAATGGTTAATCAGGAGTTTCAAACTGATTTCCAAAAAATTCTTATAAAAATATTTTAAGCACTAGACTTATCATATTGTATTTCAGCTATTTCAGATATCCTCGAATGTCCAAAACATTTCTGTTAAAATTCATCTCCCAATATTACCGTTTTGATTCGACGAATTTATTTTCTATACAAACGTCTTCAAAACGTTTTCAAACTTCTATGGTAACATTCTATGATCATTTAGGGCCTCCCATATTAATTTCGTAATTTTCTGAAGTCAAATCGATAGGGAACCCGCGAACCCACTTTCTAAACGTCTGGACCTAAAACTAGTATCTTCGTAGCTCAAAACCTGAAACGGATCTCGTATTTGCGATCCTCGCGAAGATACGATCCCGTGGGTATGTTTTCGTAATTTTTCGGACACGTTTACTAGTAGGGACAAAACCGTAATCTCGTATTTTAATTACATTTTACTGATTTCTTTTTACTTAATTACCCTAAATTAATCACCCGCTTAATTACTTTACATATCCCTAACCAACGTGGCAGCCCACGAGAAAAATGATGCCCTTCTTTTTCTACACTTAGTCAAACGGCCCAACCAACATTAATTACATTTAATTGAAATCAATTTATTATAATAATACATTAAGTGTTGCAGGCTTCCTTAGCATCCCATGTGGTAGAACTGAGCTTTCTCATTCATTCAACAACACCTAACCTACCCATTAACAGCCCACCCCTAACACGTTTATAAACTTTCTATGTTTAGTCTCCTCCCCTCAACAACCCAATTAATGATCCTAGGTGTATTTTATTAATACTCATATCTACTTAACCCTCAGCTGAACAGCCCCGGGGGGAAACGTGTTCCCGAGTTCATCCCCCCAACTGCTAACATTAACTAATATTATATATTATTCTCATTCCTATTTATTTCTCATACCTCATCCCACAAACGCACATCATCTCTCTCACTGTCTCACCCTCTCTCGTTCACTCATGGCACTCACCACTCTCCTCTCTCACCTTTCGGTCGGCCCCCGGTGAACCATCACCCTAGCTCCTTCAACCAAGCAGCTTGTCGCCTTGAGCACGCCATCGCCACTCCCCGAACAAGCTCCCGTGAGCTCACCGAGGAGCACCGAGCTCTCAACTCGGACCCCGCTGCAAAAGCCCAGGTCGAAGGTTGGACACCAATTCGCAATTCCTGGAAGAGTATCATGGCGACTAAAACAACAACCAGTCAAAGAACGAGGAAGACGGTGATGGTAAGCAAACCTCAGGATGTCTTTATGTCAACACTATCATGGATGGAGCTCTGTATCTCAGGTGAGTTGATCTCAAAATACACTCCAACTACAAGGAGCTCTCCACTATCCTGAAAAAAATGTGTTCAGCCGCTTTACTTTTGAGCAACACCACTCCGTCGACATGCGCGCGCGCCACCCACCGTCGGTCGGTGGCCTCCACCAGCGCCGCCCTCCCCCGGCCGACGCCCCCAGTCGGCCTTCGCTTCCCTCCCTGCTGCCACAACACGCACAAAGCAAAACCCACAAAAAAAAACAAAAGAAAAAGAAACGCACGCACACAGGTTACGCAAAGGCACAGGAAAGAGAGGAGAGAGAGAGGGGAATAAGAGAGAGTTAACGGTTTTTAAATGAAAAAAATTAGAAAATGAAAATATAGGGCCTCGACAGAAAATCTAATAATACAAAAAAGTCATACGCGTTGTTGCGAACGCATAGGCGCCAGTTTCGTCTCAATCCGATGTTTATTTTTCAAGTTATGATTTTTCAAAGTTTACGGTAGTTAATCCAGATTTCATAAAAACGCATTTATCTCTCGAACGACACGTAAACCCATATATATAAAAAATATTTTCGTATTCTACTAGTCGAGAGTAAAATTTCGACATATCATATGAAATTTTTCGATGTGTACTTTTCTCTAAACAATTCGTCAAACTTTACGACCGTGAATTTCTAATTTAGTTTTATTGATTTTAAATTCATAATAAATTTTATATGCCTCAGAAAAATATACGGTGAGGCCCAGATAATCTGAAACAACAAAACGGATCCGTTGGCGCTGGTTTCATCGCCAAAGGGCACATATATTTTCCTCAGCAAATTTTTAAAGGTTAAATCTAATTATGATGTTTTCGTTTAAAAATTAATATCTTGATCTTTCACGAACACTGACGTACGCAAAAATTATATGTTATAGTACTAAATGAGACGGTCATTTTGACCCCTTGTTGGAAAAATTCCGACGTATGGTTTGTCCTAGAGAAATCTTTGAAAAATATAAATCGTTTTCTCATTTTTAATTAATTTTAAATGATTTTAAGCTTTTAAAAATTATGAAAAATACCTAGGAGCCTTAGAAAAATATTTTCTTCATATATGAAATTATTTTACTCCCATCTAGCTTACCTAAAAATATTTAGTACGTATTTTGACTAGTTCTAAGCTACTATAAAAATACAAACACGTTAAGAAAAATGGGTAGAAAATAGTGTGCTCTTTAACCGACTGTTTCTTGTGTTTGCAGGTACCAATCCTCGTGCACCAGCTCCCCTAGCTCCAAACTCGTCTTGCCACGACGACCAAGATAATGTAAGTCACGACTAATTCTAAAATTAGAAAATTAGATAAGTGTACCCGTATGAACTTAGGATACCACTATAGCCTCCGAACGGCTACTTAACTTGAACCAAACTAGAAACCTAATCTAATAGGAAAGTAATCAACTATAGATTACTTTGCCAACTTTCAACTTTGGTGGTTGTTAAGCACAACCATCAACTTGGGTAAATTGTGTGCTTGGACTTGTTTTATCCTCACTTCGCTTGGCCAACTTGCTTTGGCCAGAAGACCTGACTTTCTGGTTTTCAATGAGAAAGTTAACCAGTTGTCTTGGTTTGACTAGTAACATGTGGAACATCTTGTGGAATATCTTGTGAAATATCGTGTGGAACATCTCGTGGAACATCGTGAAAGAAACATGTACATGGAACACTTGACACTTCACTGGGGTTTTGGGGTAACTCATAGTTTGAGAGAGTGTGGGAGCTATGACCGGGGGTTCATCTACTTGCATGCCTGTGTCGGCAAAACTACAAGGTCTGCCTGCGTCGGCAAAACTACAAGGTCTGCCTGCGTCGGCAAAATTACAAGGTCTACCTGGTCGGCAAAACTACAAGGTCTGCCTGGTCGGCAAAACTACAAGGTCTGCCTGCGTCGGCAAAATTACAAGGTCTGCCTGCGTCGGCAAAATGGTCCCTGGCAATAGATGAACTTTATGGTTGCATATCATACTCTCCGGCTTGAGTCACGTAGTGTAGCTACATTTGCACAGTCACTTTTATTTTACGCATTACAGTCACCTTTACTTTACGCAGTACATACACTTTACTTTCTACACTTGTACAGTCACAGTACTTTACTTATCGTACCTTTAGCTACAGCAGCAGTATGTTTCACCTGCCTAGTCTGCTTTACACTTGCACTACCACAGCACAGTGGTTCTCTCCTTTTAGTTCACTTTGCCTTTACTTTCAGTTGTGTACAGTTTTAACTCAGTACTTTACCTTTCGCTCAGACCTGCTTGTACGTAGTTACTTATTGTCATACTTGTGCACTGCTTCTTTTCTATATTTAGAATTGTTGTGACTTACCTACGGTTCCATTTCCGTGGCACCGCAGACGACGTACAGATGAAGATAGATGCTCCTGAGCTAATAGTGCCAAAAGTTCAACTGCAGCTTACAGAGTTATTTTCAGTGTTCTGTACTTATTCTTTCATATTGTTGGGACATCTTGTACAGTATGGATTGTAATAATTGGACAATATTTGAGTATTTTTGTACATCTCTGCATCGTGGCTATTTTGAATTCACTGGTAACCTGCAGGACCTGCGCAAATATCAAATAAGTAACGGGCCCCCGAGAGCGGGTCGTTACAAGTTTGGTGGCCCACGCAGGTCCGCGCTAACTACCTCGTGAACAATATAGCAAGATCAGGGTGTACAATATAAAATACCCAAATTGAACTCTCGAGTACAGGATATCTCGAGTGTTCACCGGTATTGGATATACGGGTGAAGTGTCCTTAATACCATCTTCATAGGTCTTCCTTGATCCTCATCACTTCCTTTGAACTCTTAACCCTTGCTTAGGAACTCGTGTTCTATTCTTGGTTATACCCTCCTTAGTAACCACTTTTGCTAACCGTTATAGTTATTGGTTGAACTATCTACCCACTTCTTCACCTTTCCTTCAGTTGATGATGGCACGCATATAAATGATAATCTTCCTTCAATGGACCATGATACCGGTCAATGTGCTTGGCTAAAGTCTGTTGGATCGACCTAGCTAGACTGGGCATAAGTGATCCTGGCTTAGTCACTTCCCTGGCCGTGTCCGCTGGACCGCAAGGACGTGAATCATGATTATGTGACGTCATCAATCTTATTCACTATCAACCTTCCTTTAAGCTTGATGAACTTTCACCTTCTTAGAATCTTTCTAGTTTGCTTGGACCCTAGCTACGTTTATTTTAAGGAGTGTAGCATTCGATTTTCGGTCATCAGAAGTACGGACTTAAGCGAATCGAAGGACGCTCAGAAGTATTGGAGAACGATGCTGGAGATTTTGAGACGAACCAAACATTGCGTATAGGCTGTTACGTCTTCTTGAGATCTATTTCTATTCTAACCCGTACTTTCATCTTGTACCTGATTCCTTTCCCACCGACCACATCCCCCTCTTTAATTCCTTTGTCCGCTTCCTCACCTCGAGCCCCAGTTCCACCTAACCTAGCCTACCCTACCAACGACTTTCGGTGCCCCTCTTTAAATCCTCTTCTCTTCCTCGCCAAACCATCCCGTGGCTTCCCCTACTACCTCCACCCCTCCTCCCGGCCTCTGCCCCAAGCGAACTTGACCCATCTCCCCTACAGCTCCTTCGGCTTCACCCAAAGATCTGCCAGTTTCCGCTCCACCCCATCCCTCAGGTCGCCGCCATGGACCCGCAGCCACTAATGGCCCTTCGATATTCTGTTTTGGGATTTTTGGCCTTGGCGACAACCCTCGCCACCACCCTCGCTGTAGCCGTATGGTTGAGATCTTGGGAAGCCGTGATCCTTGGGCTTCTCTTGAGCTCTTTGCCCTGGGTCTCACCCAGATTGATGTCCCGTCTAGGCTTCCTCTTGCGTTTACTCCTTTTGGTGTGCTGGAAAGTGTGTTTTTGGTTGTTCATTTGTTGGGTGATGTTGGGTGTTGCGAACGTCAAGTATTGGTCTACAGAAGGAGTGATGGCGATGACTATTGGCATGATATTGGCCCTGGGTGTTGAAGTTGGATGTAAGCCTTGTGCTTGGCTCTGGATGAGAGCTTGGATCTTGCCTTATTGTGGGATATTATGGAGATTGATGTTGTTGGTACCCGTGGATTAGTCGATACACACTATATTATGAACAACATCTGTGGCTAGACCCCGTTAGTTACCAGTAGCACGAATAAACTTTATGGTCTTCCGTTTTATAGCTTGCTACTGGCTTATCACCTCAGGTTCCAAGTTCGAACAGATGTTGTCATCGTAATAGCCCTCATTTTCATGTGATATTATCATCTCATGTTAATTTTAGGCTACCTGAGAAGTCAGAGTAACTATTGTGATGATACTGGTCTCAGGAATAGTTACGGAAGCTATGATATGTAATATCTCTTGTTTTTTTGATGCCATTATATCACATTATATTTCATGATATTAACAACTTATTTTCTAAATTGTAATCATTCGACTAGTTTTCCATTTTATCATTTATTTGCTTGAGCTTCTTCATAACAAAAGTTATTTGTTTTAGAAAGTTCGAGAAATTCCGAGGACGGAATTATTTTAAGGAGGGTAGAATGTAACGGTCTGTATTTTCCCAATAGGTTTAAATTATATATTTAACGTAATTTCATTTTAAAAGGTATTTTGTAATGGTTAATCAGGAGTTTCAAACTGATTTCCAAAAAATTCTTATAAAAATATTTTAAGCACTAGACTTATCATATTGTATTTCAGCTATTTCAGATATCCTCGAATGTCCAAAACATTTCTGTTAAAATTCATCTCCCAATATTACCGTTTTGATTCGACGAATTTATTTTCTATACAAACGTCTTCAAAACGTTTTCAAACTTCTATGGTAACATTCTATGATCATTTAGGGCCTCCCATATTAATTTCGTAATTTTCTGAAGTCAAATCGATAGGGAACCCGCGAACCCACTTTCTAAACGTCTGGACCTAAAACTAGTATCTTCGTAGCTCAAAACCTGAAACGGATCTCGTATTTGCGATCCTCGCGAAGATACGATCCCGTGGGTATGTTTTCGTAATTTTTCGGACACGTTTACTAGTAGGGACAAAACCGTAATCTCGTATTTTAATTACATTTTACTGATTTCTTTTTACTTAATTACCCTAAATTAATCACCCGCTTAATTACTTTACATATCCCTAACCAACGTGGCAGCCCACGAGAAAAATGATGCCCTTCTTTTTCTACACTTAGTCAAACGGCCCAACCAACATTAATTACATTTAATTGAAATCAATTTATTATAATAATACATTAAGTGTTGCAGGCTTCCTTAGCATCCCATGTGGTAGAACTGAGCTTTCTCATTCATTCAACAACACCTAACCTACCCATTAACAGCCCACCCCTAACACGTTTATAAACTTTCTATGTTTAGTCTCCTCCCCTCAACAACCCAATTAATGATCCTAGGTGTATTTTATTAATACTCATATCTACTTAACCCTCAGCTGAACAGCCCCGGGGGGAAACGTGTTCCCGAGTTCATCCCCCCAACTGCTAACATTAACTAATATTATATATTATTCTCATTCCTATTTATTTCTCATACCTCATCCCACAAACGCACATCATCTCTCTCACTGTCTCACCCTCTCTCGTTCACTCATGGCACTCACCACTCTCCTCTCTCACCTTTCGGTCGGCCCCCGGTGAACCATCACCCTAGCTCCTTCAACCAAGCAGCTTGTCGCCTTGAGCACGCCATCGCCACTCCCCGAACAAGCTCCCGTGAGCTCACCGAGGAGCACCGAGCTCTCAACTCGGACCCCGCTGCAAAAGCCCAGGTCGAAGGTTGGACACCAATTCGCAATTCCTGGAAGAGTATCATGGCGACTAAAACAACAACCAGTCAAAGAACGAGGAAGACGGTGATGGTAAGCAAACCTCAGGATGTCTTTATGTCAACACTATCATGGATGGAGCTCTGTATCTCAGGTGAGTTGATCTCAAAATACACTCCAACTACAAGGAGCTCTCCACTATCCTGAAAAAAATGTGTTCAGCCGCTTTACTTTTGAGCAACACCACTCCGTCGACATGCGCGCGCGCCACCCACCGTCGGTCGGTGGCCTCCACCAGCGCCGCCCTCCCCCGGCCGACGCCCCCAGTCGGCCTTCGCTTCCCTCCCTGCTGCCACAACACGCACAAAGCAAAACCCACAAAAAAAACAAAAGAAAAAGAAACGCACGCACACAGGTTACGCAAAGGCACAGGAAAGAGAGGAGAGAGAGAGGGGAATAAGAGAGAGTTAACGGTTTTTAAATGAAAAAAATTAGAAAATGAAAATATAGGGCCTCGACAGAAAATCTAATAATACAAAAAAGTCATACGCGTTGTTGCGAACGCATAGGCGCCAGTTTCGTCTCAATCCGATGTTTATTTTTCAAGTTATGATTTTTCAAAGTTTACGGTAGTTAATCCAGATTTCATAAAAACGCATTTATCTCTCGAACGACACGTAAACCCATATATATAAAAAATATTTTCGTATTCTACTAGTCGAGAGTAAAATTTCGACATATCATATGAAATTTTTCGATGTGTACTTTTCTCTAAACAATTCGTCAAACTTTACGACCGTGAATTTCTAATTTAGTTTTATTGATTTTAAATTCATAATAAATTTTATATGCCTCAGAAAAATATACGGTGAGGCCCAGATAATCTGAAACAACAAAACGGATCCGTTGGCGCTGGTTTCATCGCCAAAGGGCACATATATTTTCCTCAGCAAATTTTTAAAGGTTAAATCTAATTATGATGTTTTCGTTTAAAAATTAATATCTTGATCTTTCACGAACACTGACGTACGCAAAAATTATATGTTATAGTACTAAATGAGACGGTCATTTTGACCCCTTGTTGGAAAAATTCCGACGTATGGTTTGTCCTAGAGAAATCTTTGAAAAATATAAATCGTTTTCTCATTTTTAATTAATTTTAAATGATTTTAAGCTTTTAAAAATTATGAAAAATACCTAGGAGCCTTAGAAAAATATTTTCTTCATATATGAAATTATTTTACTCCCATCTAGCTTACCTAAAAATATTTAGTACGTATTTTGACTAGTTCTAAGCTACTATAAAAATACAAACACGTTAAGAAAAATGGGTAGAAAATAGTGTGCTCTTTAACCGACTGTTTCTTGTGTTTGCAGGTACCAATCCTCGTGCACCAGCTCCCCTAGCTCCAAACTCGTCTTGCCACGACGACCAAGATAATGTAAGTCACGACTAATTCTAAAATTAGAAAATTAGATAAGTGTACCCGTATGAACTTAGGATACCACTATAGCCTCCGAACGGCTACTTAACTTGAACCAAACTAGAAACCTAATCTAATAGGAAAGTAATCAACTATAGATTACTTTGCCAACTTTCAACTTTGGTGGTTGTTAAGCACAACCATCAACTTGGGTAAATTGTGTGCTTGGACTTGTTTTATCCTCACTTCGCTTGGCCAACTTGCTTTGGCCAGAAGACCTGACTTTCTGGTTTTCAATGAGAAAGTTAACCAGTTGTCTTGGTTTGACTAGTAACATGTGGAACATCTTGTGGAATATCTTGTGAAATATCGTGTGGAACATCTCGTGGAACATCGTGAAAGAAACATGTACATGGAACACTTGACACTTCACTGGGGTTTTGGGGTAACTCATAGTTTGAGAGAGTGTGGGAGCTATGACCGGGGGTTCATCTACTTGCATGCCTGTGTCGGCAAAACTACAAGGTCTGCCTGCGTCGGCAAAACTACAAGGTCTGCCTGCGTCGGCAAAATTACAAGGTCTACCTGGTCGGCAAAACTACAAGGTCTGCCTGGTCGGCAAAACTACAAGGTCTGCCTGCGTCGGCAAAATTACAAGGTCTGCCTGCGTCGGCAAAATGGTCCCTGGCAATAGATGAACTTTATGGTTGCATATCATACTCTCCGGCTTGAGTCACGTAGTGTAGCTACATTTGCACAGTCACTTTTATTTTACGCATTACAGTCACCTTTACTTTACGCAGTACATACACTTTACTTTCTACACTTGTACAGTCACAGTACTTTACTTATCGTACCTTTAGCTACAGCAGCAGTATGTTTCACCTGCCTAGTCTGCTTTACACTTGCACTACCACAGCACAGTGGTTCTCTCCTTTTAGTTCACTTTGCCTTTACTTTCAGTTGTGTACAGTTTTAACTCAGTACTTTACCTTTCGCTCAGACCTGCTTGTACGTAGTTACTTATTGTCATACTTGTGCACTGCTTCTTTTCTATATTTAGAATTGTTGTGACTTACCTACGGTTCCATTTCCGTGGCACCGCAGACGACGTACAGATGAAGATAGATGCTCCTGAGCTAATAGTGCCAAAAGTTCAACTGC
Organism: Scilla litardierei; assembly: GCA_030789695.1. Lineage (NCBI taxonomy): Eukaryota > Viridiplantae > Streptophyta > Magnoliopsida > Asparagales > Asparagaceae > Scilla > Scilla litardierei. The sequence goes on along the minus strand of CM061141.1, from coordinate 315,038,216 downwards.
AGCTTACAGAGTTATTTTCAGTGTTCTGTACTTATTCTTTCATATTGTTGGGACATCTTGTACAGTATGGATTGTAATAATTGGACAATATTTGAGTATTTTTGTACATCTCTGCATCGTGGCTATTTTGAATTCACTGGTAACCTGCAGGACCTGCGCAAATATCAAATAAGTAACGGGCCCCCGAGAGCGGGTCGTTACATTTTCAGAGACAGATAACTTCATCACAGATATGGCGATGGACGAGGCGGAGATGTGTGAGGCTAGGCTCAGACGACTTCTGAGCTTGGCATGTCTCTCAGGGGATTGATGCGCCAGAGGGCGCAATTTTCGGTGCCCATGATGGAGGTTACATGTCTGTTGATCAAGGTAAGGTGAGTTCATAGATGACAGATGCATCTTGGAGCTGGAGCTGAAGATGTGCTGAAGTGAGTGTGTGGATTTATCAGCAGTGTGGAGTGTTGCTTTTAATGTGTGCTGAAAAATCTCTATATGCACAGTCTTCATGGGGCCCCTGTGTTATTGGGATTGTTGGGAATTAAAAGCACCCTTGGCCTTTGTTTTCCTTGGGCAACCGACAGCAAATAGGTATGCTTGCACTCTCATTTTCCTAGAACCAGAGAGAAGGAAGAGGGCCAGCGGCTGGAATTTCCAGAGAGCTGAGCGCAAAAGAAAAATGAGGGCGGCTCAGTTTTGGGGATTTCATTAAGCCTGGATCTGAGATTTGAAGGAGAGAAAGCTAGGTTTTGAAGAACCAAGAGAGCTTCTTCTTGTGTGAGATCCATGGTGAGTGTTCTTCTTCCTCTAACTTGTAAATCTTGAGTCCTATGGGTAGGTTTCCTAGTTTGGAGCTATATTACCAAAGAGTGATCTAGCTAGGTGTAGGATCGGTCCCTTGAGGAGCTCTACATGTTGTAGGGGTTTTGTTATCAAGGATTCCCACTTGGTTGAGAGTGTGTGAGCTTAGTGAGAGATCTAGAGTTAGGTCTTGTTGCTTGGAGCTATTCTCTCATTGTGGCGGTGGAAGAAGATGATGGTGTCAATGTATGTCTTGATTTATCATTAGTGGAACCAGATGCATTGGATGCTGGATATAGGTTGTTCGCAACCGAATCAGTGTAAATCTCCGTCTCTTTTGTGTTGCTCTTACTTTCGCATTATATTCGTGTGTCTACATATTTCTGTCGCAAGATTGTTGAGAAGGTTGGTTGTTGGTGACAACTTGCTCTTGTACCCGTGAGGTGTTTGATTTTATGCCTAGGTGACATCTCGTTGGAATTCGGGCTTGGGAATGTTTTGTGCGCCATTGTGTACATAGCCTAGGTGTTGAGGAGGTACACGGGGAACCAACAAGGAGGACCAAACACTTGAGTGCGATGTTTTGATTTCTTTGCTTTCAGTTTGATTCCTAGGGTCATCTGACGTCTCAAATTGTACCTGCTTATGCCAACTAATTCACAAACAGATGTGCTGAAACTTGTTTTCGTTGTCAAATAATTTCTATAATACCTCGCCTTGTTATAGTTTTTGAGAAAAATGCCAGTGGAAATCCATTGTGATATTTTAATATATATATAAAACTATATATGAGAAACATAGAAAAGCTAAACTTAATTTGGTAAGTGATCACAGATCCTCCCAACTCCCAAACGTGGTCTTGTATTGTTATAGTTAGTTTCTACTCTATAAGCTTTACCCCTATGGTACTCATGATCATAACTACATCTTCATTTCATTTCTTATGTTCAGATGGAGGTGGTCGAACAATTGCTGCGGGAGCCTAGCCCTAGCTTTGCGATTGTTTGCAATAACATGAAAAAGGTCTACCCTAGTAGGGATGGAAACCCAGAGAAATTTGCAGTCCGAGGATTATCTCTTGCAGTGCCTCGAGGGGAATGTTTTGGCATGCTTGGTCCTAATGGTGCTGGAAAAACATCTTGGATTAGTATGGTAAGTATAACTTTGGCATATATGGACTCTTAAATTGGAGTCTAGATTTTCTAAAACTGCAGATGTGATTTTATCCTAGTTTGGTATGTAGCACTAGCTTTTTATCACATCAATCGGTCAGTTTGTTATGTTTGGATTTTCCTTCCGGATTCGATAGTAAGCAGTGTATGAGCTCATCTTGCATTGACTTTCTGGCCAGTTCTTAACAATTATTCACCTGATAAGGATTGACATGTGATAATCCATGCGAACTAAAATCTGTACATAAGCCCCACTGCTGTCCATGATAATGTGATCCGGCATCATCATGATATGGTTGTATAAAGCTATATTTTAGAGATGTCTAAAATGTCTGCAGATGATTGGGCTTACAAAACCAACTTCAGGCACTGCATATGTTCAAGGAATGGACATACTGGTCAATATGGACAAAGTTTACACTGGAATGGGCGTCTGCCCACAACATGAGTAAGATAGGCTCTCCTTATCATTATTTTATGTATGGCAATTACCATCAGTATTCATTAATTAAGCATTCTTTCTTGAATTTGTTTTTGAATTATTAAACTGTATACAGCCTGCTTTGGGAAACCCTTACTGGAAGAGAGCATTTGATGTTTTACGGCCGATTAAAGAACCTAAAAGGTGCTGCATTGACACAGGTATTCGTAAAAAGTTCACGTTTGTGCATGTGCTGTAGTTTTAGTTCAGCCTCGCCATTGATTTTTTTTTTCCCTGGACGTTTTAAAAATTTTCAATTTGTCATCTTGCTTGTTGCAATTGCTGGACTTTTTCAGCGAGCTCTGTTGGGATTTTTTTTTACTTCGAGTTAAATAATATTGCTCTTGTTTCCTATATTACTTGGAGACTTTGATAAAGGAGATGCCCCACCATCAGATATGTATTGGACACTTGAATACTTGGACAGTTGATTGATACTTTGCAGATACTTATACTTCAAAAACTTTTAATGTATCCAACATATATTATGGACATATAAAAGGACACATGAAGGAAAGGAAGTGTCAGAGAGTTGGCCGTGAACTGAGTAGATGAGTGAGAGTGTACTTCCTCTTCTCCGATATAAGAAATTTGGTGTGTTTCTTTTATAGGTATTGGATGGCCCTACGACGACGGATGAGACACGTGCTTCGGCGGAGCCAGATGAGGCACATAGGATGGTGACGGACCTTCCGAGAGCAACAACGAGGGCGGTGGAGGCATTCCGAGCTTCAACCTAGGAGGGAAGAGCACACATGTTTGGAGTAGCATGGCCCATAGACTTCATGCACCACCTTAAGGACAAGGGTGTTCTTTGGAGATAGAGTAATGTTAGGATTAGGGTTTATGGCCATAAAGTGGAAAATCTGTAATTTCAGGGGTCGCAGGGACAGATCTGTAATTTTGGATTAAGATAGATTATGCGTATTTTTGTAATTTAGGGGTGACGGCTTATTAGGAGTTTAATTATAAATAAGGGATGAGATTAGAGGGGGTTTATGTTGAATATTGTACTGAATTAAGTGAGAATATGGTAGATCTCATAGATCTAATGGGAGAGTTAGCCTTTATTCGAATCAAAGCTAGGAGAGCGGTCCACCTCTCAAACGTGGTCAATTTTATCTTTGTAGTTCAGTGTTTATCAATAAAAATACCATCTTTCTATCCCAAACCCACTTCCTAGCTGAAAAATCCTTCCTTTACCCTAGAAATCCCATTTTTTCCACCAAAAATCCCATTTTACCCATCAAAACCGTAGAAAAAACCTATCAAGTGGTATCGGAGCTTCGATCTTGGTACCGATGGAAGAAACCTTCGCGTCTTTAAGATCTGAGGTTAGGACATCAGTGGCAAATAGGGAGGCGAAGTTGGGTGCTTTCTAGCAAGACCTAACACAACCACTATCTGAACACTTTCCTTAACTAACATTTGATCCAAAGGAACGAAGACTTCAGATGTGGGCAACACCGGTGACAATTAAAATTCAGAAAAAAAGACTTCGCCTTTGGAAAGGGACAAGTGCAAAAACATATCTTTTGAGAAGGAGATCCATCCAAAAGAAGATCCGGCTTCATATCTGAATCCCAACAATGATCCAGACGCAGATCTTGGGCACAACGACCCTCATGAAAAGTGAAAGGGGGGTGACGGCCTCCTCACTGGTCTCCAAGGCCTTGTCGAGGGCCTGCATGGCCACCAGGGCCATGCAATCCACTGACATGGTCGTCAGGCTCCTACAACGGGTCTGCAGGGTTGCCAGGGCCATGCCAAGAGCCGTCAAGGACCATCAATCTCCCTGCAGGGCCCTGCAGTGCACCTGCAAGGTCGCTGCAGGCCCTGGCCTGTAGCCAGGGGCCTCGCGGCCCCTGACAATGAGCTAAGGGCCCCGCAGAGCCTCGGGGATTGAAGGTAAGCCCATTTGGGCTGACAACTAGCTTCAGGGCACGACGGATCCACGAAGGACTTTGACAACTACGGTAGCTTCTTTCCCGGCTTAGCAGAGGATGATAGAGACCTTGAATGGCCCTACGACGACGAAGGAGACGTGCAAGGCGTTGGTGATGCCGATGATCTAGAAGGTCCTCAAGAAGGTCGTTGACTTTTTGATAACAATGACAAAGACAATGGATGTATTTCGAGCTTCGATTCAGGAGGGGACAAATCCTTAACACGTCCATGGATTCACGTACCACATTGAGCGAAGTAGTGATAAGACCGCAGATCTGGAATTTTCTGTCTTCAGGGGCGTTTTCATAATTTTCAGTTTCTCGTGTTATTTTTGTAATTTTCAGCGTTAGGATTATTTCTTTAATTTTATTATTTTTAGTATTTATATATGGACTATGGGGATGAGCGAGGGGGCGAATCTTGAGAAGAAACTTGTGAGAGTTTGAGATTTCCCTCTTTGCTAGAGAGTGTGGCCACCCTCTCGAATAAGCGGATTGGGAGATCGAGTTCATCTCGAAAGAACTCAAGCACTCAACTTTATCTTGTATATCCTTTCAATTTCAGTTTAGAGAATAATTAGTATCATATAACAATATAGACATCTTCTCATATACCAAGACACAAAAAGTGTTGTGATACAATAAGTACAAGGCCATGTGGACTTGTACCATCACACTTTTTCTGTAGATGCCTCACATGTCATATGATAGCCATTATTCTATTCAGTTTATTATCAATAAATATATTATCGTTTCCCCCCAAATCCACTTTATAGCCCTAAAAATTACTCTTTTATCCTAAAAATCCCATCTTTATACCAAAAACCTTATTTTTATCCAAACCCTAGAAAAACCTATCAACTACACTTTGTGAATAAGTGGACAATTACAATGAATACGATGGAAAAATTCCCGACGACATCATCCTTGAATGTGAGCGAAAAGGCCAAGACTTTCTTTCTGAAAGTAAAGAGAATTTTCGAGTGTGTCATTGAAAACCCTCTCTTTATAAAAAAGGACACTTTACTTCAAAGATGGACATAATTCTCTTATAATTCAGCCTAAAATTGTGAGACAAAAATATAGACATACTTTTTAGAAGTGGACGAAACATGGGTGAAATTTAAAAGTATAGAAAAGTATATTGTTTACATAAAATATCACGGTCGGGGGTTTTGGAATCCCAAAAAGAATCTAGGGGTTTTGCACCCTAGCTAAAAGTCCAAGAGGGTTTTGACATGCACACTTTAATTTTTCATGTATGTAATTTTTTGTTTATTTTTGTTCTTTTGGGTAGGGGACACTTTTTTCCTCAAATTTGTCTCCTTAAACTAGGAGCTTGTCTACATGTCCGTTGCTACTAGGAAAATGCATAACCAACTTGGATAAGATATAATTTGCAACATGAAATATTGAGCATATAGTGGGAGGATGTTGACCACCCGTTTATCTCAGCTGAGCGAGTAAGAAATACAATGAATTGTCCCTTCTATGTTGTCCCCTTACTAACCACCGAGCACCAGTGAACAACCCATTGGTTTGTGGACTATTGATCAATGGCCCTATCTTCAATGCACTTAATTTGGGAAAAGTCTCAGGCCGGACTCGACTGCTTTCTTCCTTAAAAGATTGTAATATATATTTATGTATAGCGAAAGGCGTTGGCAGCCCTAAGGAAGACCTAAATAGCCAATCAAGTTGGCTCTGTACGATTCCTGCTTTTTCTGGTTCCATGGAAACTCCGAAGTTAATCGTTCGGGAGCGAGAGCAGTATGAGGATGGGTGACCTCCTGGGAAGTCCTCGTGTTTCCGCGACCCATGTACACTCCCTCCCGCAATGTGACGTCGAGGGTTCTTTACTGCTTTCCGATGAATCAAAAAAAGAATAGCCAATCAAGTCCTTCAACCAGGGAGGTCTATTGAACCAGAAAGAGAACATGAAGTCAACACTTTGTTTTGTCCAACTTTTCCATCCCGCTCTATCAAAATGATCAAAAAGGAAGGCAAGCTTGCTTCTTATTCCCGTGTTTTTTATTTTATTTTTTACGTTGTGATCTTATCCTCAAGTAGCTGCTCTTGATTTTGCTCGACGTAATTTACTATATTTTAACTATATAAATATGTTCTCGAATGATCATCGGCATGTGGTTTACCTCATTGCCATAGGTTTTACCAAATGCATGATTTTAACGAGCCAAAATTCTTTTAGGCATGATGCCTACATCAATTGCCAGTATCTGAGAATTTTTTTTTAAAAACTTAACCCCCTTGAAACTTTCTGGCAGGCTGTCGAAGAGTCCCTGAAGAGTGTGAACTTATTCAATGGTGGTGTTGGTGACAAACAAGCCGGGCAATACAGTGGCGGTATGAAGCGAAGACTTAGTGTTGCCATCGCTCTGATTGGTGATCCTAAAGTATATTTAACTGACATTCCTATTTAGCCATCTGAATTGATAACTACCAACATCATAAGTCGCCACACAAAGTAAATGTATTTGTAATCCTTTGTTAGGTTGTGTACATGGATGAGCCCAGCACAGGACTAGATCCAGCATCAAGAAACACCCTGTGGGATGTCGTGAAGAAGGCAAAACGAGACAGGGCGATAATTCTTACCAGTTAAGTTCTTTTCATTCACTGCATTTTAAAATTCATCCGATTCTCCGCCAGGTTTTTATGCACATGAGCTTCATGATATTGCATTTCTTTAAGTTTTTCCTCGCGCTAATTTCAGCACATTCGATGGAAGAAGCAGAGATGCTGTGTGACAGATTAGGCATATTTGTCGATGGAAGTTTGCAGTGCATAGGAAACCCAACAGAGGTAAGACACCCCCAAGTGCCTGTTAAGTTTAGGAACTACCGCTGAAGATGGTATCGGAAACTCAAGCATATGCATTTTCACCTTATATGAATCGTTTAAATAGATTGCAAAATATGGTTGCTATAAATAAAACAGAGATAAGATCTTATCACATAAACATGTTTCTCACATGCCCATCCCATACAAATTCTAATAATCAATTAAGGATATATATCTTTTTAATTCCCTCTTACACAATACAGAACTTGTCACATGCTTGTAAAAATTTTATTGCTAAATTTTTAGCACAATTCTTTTAGTCAAAAAAATCATAGCATAACACTGATATGTTACAAGCTATCAGATTCATAACCGCTTGAAGATTGCATATGAGTTTACATTCCATTCATGATCAGGAGGTGGATTCGACAAGAAACCCTAAATTTCTCTCATTGTTGCTGTAATCTGAATATTTTGTCTTGCTTGCGAATGCCATTGTTGCAGCTGAAGTCAAGATACGGCGGAACCTATGTCCTGACAATAACAACAACCTACGGCCATGAGGAAGCGGTGGAGCTGTTGGTCCGACAACTCTCTCCCAACGCAGTCAAGATCTACCATCTGTCAGGAACCCAGAAGTTTGAAATGCCAAAGAACGACGTCACAATAGCCCAGGTATTCCAAGCAGTGGAGGACGCGAAGAGCAAGTTCCCTATACAGGCCTGGGGCTTCGCCGATACCACGTTGGAGGATGTCTTCATCAAAGTTGCGAAAGACGCGAAAGCATTTGACAATCTGTCGTAATTCTTGGGAAAGGTAAAAAAGAAATGGTGTTCATATGGATTGCAATTCTTTTATCAGATCATGGATGCTTACAATGTCCGCTGCTTTTGGTACCTTAACATAAAGTTTTCCTTGATAAGTTCGTAAATTCTAATGTTATTTAACTCACGGGCACTTCCGATTCATTTAGATTGCTATATGTTTTGATTTTGTACATCCGGGAGAAAAAAAATATTTGTTGTACACCATTGGTGATCAATTCTTTTTTGACTAAATGCAATAATAAGAAAATAGTGAAACATAAAGGTAGTTTACGTCAAATTAACATATTCTATAATTACACTTTAGGCATAATTATTCTATAGTGAAACATGGGTTTGTGTTTTTGTCGTTGATTTGATCAAATGGTTAAGGTAATTTGAGCTACTTCCTGACAAGTACTTAACAATGAGAACAAGTGATGTTAGTAATTTATTGGTTCATGTTGAATGTTTGAATACATTGGGGGATGACCCACTTCTAGGGAAATTTTCTTCCATAGAGATGTATGCCATTTTGAATTGAAGAATGCACTTCTCTTTCATCCCGTTTATAAAGAAGACTATCATTTATACATTAAATTATTATTATTTCTAACAACGGAAACAAACATCTTAGTAGCCACGGTTTGGCTTTAGGTTTCAAGTTTTCTTTTTGATAGAAGCTAGCTTCGCGATATGAGTGGAAAAATGACGGGGACTAGTCAAGCTGGACGATTTCTCTTTGGTTTAGCGACTATGGGTTTGTTTTGGTACTTTTTAAAAACACTATTTTGTTTTAAACCTCCTATTTTGTTGCTATTATCCATATATAATTAAGAGAATAATGGTTATTATACGTCATATGAGTCAAAATCTCATATGCCCTCTCACAAAAAGTGGGCATTGTAATTGGTTGTATGTGAAAGGGGTTTGCCTCATATGGGCGTATGATATACCCATTATTCTCTATAATTAAAGCAATATTGGCATTTTTTTTGCTTTGATAATTTTCAGAAAATTTGTTCTTTACATCATCTTTATTTTCTCGTATATAAAAAAAGACGAAGACTACATGCACCTCTGCCTTCAGTGCACGGAGGTGACACATTTCCAAATAAAGAAAGAATCTGAGAGCGAGGATGCTTGATATGTCATATGATTTGAAATTTTTTTCTAATTTTGAAAACCTGTCATCTCTCTACACTGATTTTTCTGTGTATATAGCAATTCTCTAAAAAAAGAAATCTAATTACCTCATAGATGCAGTAGAGCTAGCATTGCTTGTCTTGCTAATTGGCAAATAGTTAGTATCATATTGTGACAAGATCGTAGAAACAATACTACTTTGAAATTCATCCATGATAATCAACTACAAATATTGCAAAACTTTTATTTTAAAAAAAAGCATCCCATTAAATGTCCTGCTTTCTTGGACAAATGTTTAAGCTTTAATAACGGGTCATTATTTTCCAAAGCACCCAAAAAAAAAAAAAGAAATAGTTCAACCACTCAGATATCACTCTCTCGGGAGACGCGGCATCGAGACACTCCGACACACGCTGTCCTTTAATTAACTAATAGTGTAATTAAATAGGCCTAACAGATCATTAAAGACTCCCATAATCACGTTTAGCACGAGCCACGTGCTTCACGTGGGCCTCGACACGCGTTCCGCGTCGGCCGGATAATTCTTTGCGGGACACGACGCAACATATCCCTCCGCGGGGCCCACACGACCGGGGCAGCCTGCAAGACGATAAGGCCCGCGGGCCCGGGGCCCGTCGCAGTCGCCGGTGCCGCTGGGCTCACGTGCCGTGGTCCACCAGTGGGAGCTAGACACGTGTACCAGGCCGTTGGCCCGACGCGGGGGCAAAGCTCCGTCGTGAGTTTGCATGCGTGGCGGTGCCAACGAGACCTGTCCCGAAAACGACCCCCCAGATGAGACCACGGGGGAAGAATGAATGACACTTGTCGACATAAGATTGGGTACCCAGATCCACACCAGACCGAACTGCAGCGGGTGAGAACTTGGGTGACGTTTCGGTGCAGATAATTTTCCGGGGTCGGCAATGAAATATCTTAGAAGTTAGTCGGCCGTGTCAATAAGCAGATGACACTTGGCAGGATTCGCATGGTCGACGTGTTCAAGAGAGATCTGATTTGGCTTTCAACAGGGCTAGTTTTGTCCTTTTGACTTTTTTTTTGTGTGGAGTCAAAGAGTGCTGCTACTCACATTGCATGTTTTGCTAAACATATTACCCTATTTGGTAAACTTGTAAATGATAATGGCAATCCTTGTAAACAAAATTTAATATCTGGACGCGGTGCTTCTAGGATTCCAGAAACCCTAACCGCACAATATTTTGGACAGCTCACAAACCCTAATTGATTAGCATTAAAATGAAAAAGTGTTACACTGTTCAACCATGCTATTTATTCATGATACAGATCATGTTGCATCCTACAGATTTGATAATGGACATATAAATAATGCTAATCATGTGACACATATGGGTAGGTATCTTTTTTCTCCACAAGCCTTTACCCATGATCATATGTTACTTTGCATTCAAAATATTCCTTTAAAAAATGTCAACCCATTCAAATTTCCCCCAAAAAATTTACAAACGCTTTCAAAATATTCGACGACACCCAATAAAATTTTTAACCATATTCAAACTAAAGTAAACTAAAATTTAGTTCCATCCAGAGAATTTAGTTCCTTCTAAAATATTCAATTCCCTTTTTAAGTTTAGTTTCCTCCGTAATTAACTATTCTAAAATTTAAAAGTTTAGTTCCCTCCAGATTTTTAATTAAAATTTATTTCCACTAAGAAATTTAGTTCTACTCAAAAAATTTTATTTCCCAAACTTTAGTTTCTTCCAAATTTAGTTTCTCTTAAAATTTGAAATTTAAGTTCCCCAAAATTTAGTTTCTTCCAGATTTTGTTTCCCTCGTCAGAATTTTAGGTTTCCCCGCAAAATTTTCACAAACTCTTATCATATCCATGTATTCCTCAAAATTCAATCACAGCCGTCTTTCTACTTACACTTTTGTCGTAATCAACAACCAATTTGAAAACCATCTCTCGATTGTATAATAGACTAGAATTTACCATGCTCAGTGCACGGGCTCCAACAATCCCTCACCCCTTCAAATGACGCAGGTCCCACCAAGACACGAGTATTTCTGTGGATGCCGCCTTTATTAGGTGCATCGGTTTTTGTGAGAATGGTGACGTTTGTATGGGTGTGGCCTGGTATGCAAGGGACTTTGTGAGAAGGAGCGCCGGGGGGGGGGGGGGGGGGGGGGGGGGGGGGGCACATGCTAAATGCATGTCACTGTCTCCAATCCTCCAATCACGTCACTCCCATCAAGCTCATCACTTCAACCCCATCAACATGACTGTTGTCCCTCCACCCATCATCTCTCATCGCCACTCTCACATTACCCAATCCTACCTTCATGCACCCAAGAAGAGCCAGATCACCCATCCGAGCCCTCCATGCACACTATGCTGAGATGGCTAAATCATGACCGCCACTGTATAAATCACTTTATCCTAGTCAGCAAGATTCATCCCTCGTTTGTATAATAGATATGTTCAACTCTTGCCAAAGTTTTGACAGACACGTATACCCGGTGCCTCCCCCAAAGTCCCCCCTGTAACTCTCTCAGGACTTCATCTTATGGCATGTTCTTTTGTTGGAATAGGGAAGAATGGAATAGTGGAAAGTTTGCATTCTAGGGAGAGAGAAAATGAAGTTTTGTGTTCTTTTGGTGGAATAGCGTATAAAAAGTGGGGTTTGGAATAGAAAGTGTGGTCCACATTCTATTCTTGTGTTCTTTTGGGATTGGAGAGTTGGAATGAAAAAGTGGAAATGGGATGAGTTGGAGGGGAGAGATAGAGAGAGATAAGAGAGTGGGGCCCACCATTCTCAAGTATTCCATTGTATTCCAAGCAAAAAGCTTGGAATACAAAAGTGCTCATCATTACCAAATTGGAATAGCCACGTAGGATTCTATTCCACGCCCAAAAGAACAACCGCTTGGAATACAAACTTGGAATAGGGTGAATAGTGCAGGAATAATGTCCCTATTCCCATTCCTACCCCTATTCTTCGCAAAAGAACATGCCCTTACATCACCCAGGTTAATTACATGCAGATTTCAAAACATGTCACCTTCTTTCAAATCTACATCCTCCTCACACTTCCCATTAACAACAGCTCAGACATCATACTCACCCACAAGATTACATGCACAAACTGTGGCCATGCAAAGAGCCATGCCTTTCAGAATCAAGCTCTCAATCTTCCACCTTGACCTTTCCTTCTCACCTGACACCAACCCCTGCATTTTGCCATGGGAAACACACAACAAACTAGCCATCATAAACAGTTAGAACACCAAACTTCTACTTGGATTTGCATTCATCAATTTAGCTGGGTTTTCTGCAAGTTGAGGTACTCGATTCCAAAACACCATTAGCTCAAGAGAATTGCTATATGCACCCCTACTCATAGGGGTGCATATAGGGTTCAGTGTCAGATTTAACTTTAAATAGAAAAAGTTAGAGTTATTTTACAAATAAATTAATACGTTTTCTAATTTTAGGAAACAAGAGTCAATGCATCCCTATGAGTAGGGGTGCAGATAGCAATGGCCTAGCTCAATTGCAGTGTAGTCAAATCGGGTTTGTTGCGGGTCAAGTCCGCCAACAATGAAATTTCTTGTTGCTGGGAATCACGGGTACAATGATTACAAGTTTTTGGCTAGTGGCGAGGTTAGCACGACTCGAAAATCGCTTCAGAGTTGAAGGATCCAATGTCGCCTGAAGGTCGCCGAAGGTCGCCTGAAGGTCGCCGAAGTCGCCGAAGGTCGCCGAAAGTCGCCATCTCCCGGTAGCTGAGGCGAGCTTCCTGCAAGAGTAAGAACTCGTCAGAAAGGTGGGGCTGGCTATCAGCCCGTAGCCTCTCCGATGCTTAAGTCAGTAAGTGACTTGAAATATGTGTGTCGGACACGCTTGGCGATCTTGAGGCAGATCGACGAAACGTGGCGAGCTTGTGAGGAAGGCACATATATGTGGAAGATATCCGGCCTAGAATATTGGAAAGCGTTAGAGATTTTTAACTGACCAACCCCCTCTATGGAGGTAGGAGGGGTGTATTTATAGAGCTAAGAGTCAATTGCTCGCCGTCCCATCAGCTGTCGAGTCTGCTTAGCTGGAGGAGAAGTGATAAGTCGGCGGGACGTGTCAGAGATACTTTCCGCATTAATGGTGTCAAATGATGTCAGATGCATTAATGAGACGCGAGGGGCGGCCATCAGTTCTCGCCCTTAACCTCTGGCATTAATAGATGGTAGGTGTCCCTACGTCACCCTGTCGGAGATATTTATGTCGGGCCGCACTTGGGGAAAGTAAAGCTCGGCGACCAAGCTCGGCGTCTTCGAACCGTCTGACCGTGCTTCCTGTCAGAGAGTAGGCAAGCTTCTTACTGGCATGGCGAGCATATTGATCGGCAGGGCGAGCTTCTTCGGTTGGTTCGGGGGGCGAGCTCGTCGTACGGCGAGGCGAGCTTCCCCAGAAAGAGGCGATCTTCGGTTCAGGTAAGTGTTCATTCCGTATAGTCGGAGAGCTGTTCGCTCGGGCTTCCAGTATATGTGGGCCCCAATAATGTGGGCCGGCCATAAGGCCGTATCAATTACTCACATCATTCGAGCTCGAAGCAGCAAGCCCGGCTCAGCTCGGATGGAGTGCCACACTCGCATCGATTAGGAAGCTGGTCGGCGGCATTTAATTTGATCTGACTCCCAAATCCCAAAAGTCATGATGGTGATTCGGTGATGGGGAGAATTCGAGGCATCCATCCGCTCAAAAGGTGACGCGTGGCTGACGTGATTGGCAGAGAATTCGAGGCGCCAGCCCTGACCCGCTTAGATCTCGTCATGTGGCCCATGTCCGACGGCTCAGATCGCCCGACTCACCCTATAAAACAAATGGAGGGGCAGTGGGAGAGAGTTTTACTTGAATTTTCGAAACTTTGGCTTATCCCTTCGTTGCAGAGAGCAGCCACCGTCGACCGTCGTTCTCCGTTCGTTCACCGAAGCTGTGTTTGTCTATTCTGTTCTAGGTATACTCTCCATCCGATCGATGCCTTCGTCTGCTTCTTCCGCTGCGTCTTCCTCTTTAAATCCTCATGTCGAACAGCACTTCGGGGAGGTTAGTGAGTAGCGCCATCGAGTCGGAACCGGTGGCGTCGGAGATACCGTCAATGTCTTGGCCGAAACAGCGGGTGGGAGACACGACAGTTGAGCAGGCCTTCACTTCATCGTCGGCGATCAAGAGGGACCCTAAGAACGGAAAATCACCCAAGTCGACCGCCAAGGCCGCCAAGGTCGCAAGCGGCGGTGGAGTCACGGCTGCAGTCCATGCTGGAATCTTGGCCCAAATGTCTCAGCTGCTACCCTCTATGATTCCTGAGATCCGGTCCAAGTACATCCGGCCCCCTACACAGTCCGCCTTCCCGAACTCAACGGGCAACGGCGACGAAGATCGTCAAGTTGGAACACCGAAACGTCGAGCTGGTGAAGGTCGATCTGATCAAGGTCAGGACTCGGGCCGTCCTCTAATATCAGACCGACGAGCTCGTCCCCGTCCTGATGACCATGAGGGTTGAGGGATATAATGACGGTCTGGAGGCCAGCTTTGAGAGGGCCAAGTCGAGGTTGGGGTGGCTCTACCCCCAACCTAAAGATCGACTTCACCCGCTTGTCAGCGCCTCTGATGATGAAGCAGAGTCTTCTCATGCTGCCGAGGTCGAGGTTGCGGAGATTCCAGCCGGGTGGCGACCATGGAGGCGACCAGGCGGACTCCCAGGTCCCAGAGGGTGGCAGTCAGGGGAGTGGCGGCCGAGTCGAGGTGCCATAAGCTGGGGCGACAATGTATGGCCGGCCCTGAGGCCAAGCCTGTAGTCTTTCTTTTCTTTTTTGTTTTGATCCTATAATGTAAATAGTTAAGATGAAATGAAATGAAGTTTTTGGATTACTGTTGTCGTTATCTGTTTGTCTTGTTTGTTCTGCGACTTGTGTCTTTGTATGTGTATGCCCCCCAACATTCGATCATGGACGAGCTTAACGTCGAGGAGAAGTGGAATGTTGAAGAGTTGCATTTGCACTCCGGATTTGGTGGCGAGTTGCCGAGAGGGGGGCAATTGGGCCGAAGATGGCCCAGTGACCTCTGTTGGAGAGCGAGCTGCCCCGGACTATAAGAGGGGGGGGGGGGGGGGCAATTGGGCCAAAGCCAACCCCGTGACCTCTGCTGTTGGGGGGCGAGCTGCCCTGGACTTTGAGGGGGGCAATTGGGCTGAAGCCGACCCCGCAACCTCTGTTGGGGGCGAGCTGCACCGGACTTTGAGAGAGGGGGGCAATTGGGCCGAAGCCGATCCTGCGACCTCTGTTGGGGGCGAGCTACCCTGGACTTTGAGAGGGGTGGCAATTGGGCCGAAGACGACCCCACGACATCAGTTGTGACGTCTTGCGAAGGCTTGGTCTTTGAGAGGGGGGCAATTGGGCCGAAGCCGACCCCGCGACCCCTGTTGCTGGGGGCGAGCTGTCCTGGACTTTGGGAAGGGGGCAATTGGGCCGAAGCCGACCCCGTGACCTCTGTTACTGGGGGCGAGCTGCCCCGGACTTTGAGAGGGGGGCAATTGGGCCGAAGCCGACCCAGCGACCTCTGTTACTGGGGGGCGAGCTGCCCCGGACTTTGAGAGGGGGGCAATTGGGCCGATGCCAACCCCACGACATCTGTTGCTGGGAGCGAGCTGCCCCGGACTTTGAGGGGGGCAATTAGGCCGAAGCCGACCCCACAACCTTTGTTGGGGGCGAGCTGCCCCGGACTTTGAGGGGGGAAATTGGGCCGAAGCCGACCACTCGACCTCTGTTCCTGGCGGGCGAGCTGCCCTGGACTTTGAGAGGGGGCAATTGGGCCGAAGCTGACCCCTCGACCTCTGTTGGGGGCGAGCTGCCCCAGACTCTGAGAGGGGATCAATTAGGCCGAAGCTGACCCCACGACCTCTATTGCTAGGGGGTGAGCTGCCCCGGACTTTGAGAGGGGGGCAATTGGGCCGAAGCCGACCCCGCAACCTCTGCTGGGGCATCTTGCGAAGGCTCTGGCTTCCGAATGTACAGCCGACCTTCACTGTGGTGCTCTTAATTTTAGAGGAGAGCTGGAATTTAGATTCAGACGACTCACCGAGTGTACAAACACAGCATTTTATTAAAAATAATATTGAATGTACAAGTGCATTTATTGAAAGTATTTGAGAAAATGCTCGGCATTCCAAGGATGGGCCAGCTCGTTGCCCTCCATGGTCGCCAAAATGTAGGTCGCCGGTCCACAATGTCCGTTATGGTGTAGGGGCCTTCCCATTTTGTGGAGGGCTTCCCCCGGCGGCCGATCTCGGGTCTGAAAGTTGCGTCCATGAGGACGAGGTCGCCGACTCTGAAGCTTCGCTTCCTGATGCAGGAATTGTAGTACCTCGTCATCCTTTGGCTGTGCTTGATTAGAGTTATTAGTGCACGATCCCTTACCTCATCGATGAGCTCGATATTGATGTCGATGCCTTTTTCATTTGCTTTTTCATTGAAGTCCTGGAGCCGGAGGGACTCCTCGCCGACCTCCACTAGGACGACAGCCTCCACCCCATAAGCTCGCATGAAGGGGCTCTCACCTGTTGAAGCTTTGTAAGTAGTGCGGTAGGACCAAAGGATGCCGGGTAGCTCGTCAGGCCACGATCCAGGAGCGCTGCCGACCTTCTTCTTCAAAGGCTCCAGGATGCACTTATTCGTTGCTTCAGCCAGGCCATTGCACTGTGGATGCGCCACGGAGGCGAAATGTAGGTTGATGCCCTAGTCCGAGCAGAAGTTTTCGAAGTCCGCGGAATCGAACGGATTCCCGTTGTCTGTCACTATGGAGCGAGGTACCCCGAAGCGGTATATAATTGACTTCCAAACGAAGTTCCTGATGTCCACCCAGGTGATGTGCACCAGCGGCTCCGCCTCGATCCATTTGGTGAAGTAGTCGACGGCGACGACGAGAAACTTTCTTCCTCCTGGTGCCATGGGGAATGGGCCGAGGATGTCGAGCCCCCACTTGGTGAATGGGCCCGGGCTATGAATTGGGATCAGATCGGTGGGCGGTGCTATCGTATGTTTGAAGAATCTTTGGCACTCCCCGTATCGCTTGACGTAGTTGGTTGCATCCTTCACCATGGTCAGCCAGTAATAGACTTGCCAGATTGCCTTGTGCGCCAGTGTGCGGCCTCTATAGTGATTCCCGCATAGCCCTTCATGAATCTCACGGACGACCTCCTTGCCCCTCCTCGGTCCAAGGAATTTTAGATATGGCAGGATGTCGTACCTCGTGCGACGCTTTCGGTAGAGCACGCCGTCGAAGATCACAAACGTCAAAACCCGCTTATTAATCTTTCGTGCCTCCAGTCTATCCTCTGGTAGGGCTCCACTCTCCAGGTAGGCGACGATCGGGCTCATCCATGACTGCTCCAGGTCGACGCATAGCAGCTCGCCCTCCTCTAGGCTTAGTGTCAGCATGTTCTCGATGTAGATAGCTTTTTCAATCTCAGCCAGAGAAGAGGACGCCAGCTTTGAGACGGTGTCGGAGCGAAGGTTGTTCGACCTTTGGAGATGCTGAACCACGGCCTTCTTGAATCTGAGTAGCTCGACACAAGCGCACTTTAGATACAGCGTCATCAGATCCTCCCTTGCTTCGAAGCTGCTGCCTTCAATTTACTGGACAACGAGCCTTGAGTCGCTGATTAACAGCACATTCATCGCCCCAAGTGCCTTGCAGAGCTTCAGCCCGTTGATGGTGGCCTCGTACTCCGTCACATTGTTGGTCATCGAGAAGTTGAAGCGAAGTGCATACTCCAGCAGGCTTTCCTCCGGGGTCTCAATCACAATGTCGGCTTCGCTTCCCAACCCAGTGGCCGACACATCGACGTGGACGATCCATAGCTCACCTCTGGACTGTGTGGAAGTAGATGGAGGACTCTCGACGGTGAGCTACTGTTGTTACATGTCCGACCGGTCGTCGGGCGTGGCTTCGGCATTCTCTTCGTCGGTGCACTTCGCTACAAAGTCTGCCAATGCATGGCCCTTGATCACCGCCCTGGGCTTATAGATGATGTCGAACTCGCTGAGCTTGACGCTCCAATTCAGCATTCGTCCAGATCTCTCTAGCCTTCGTAGATTCTTCTCGAGTGGCAAGTTGGTGTAGACGATGATCGAATGCGCCTGGAAGTAGGGCCGGAGCTTTCTTGTCATCAGGGTCAGGCAATAGGCAAACTTCTCGATGGGTCTGTAGCGAGTCTCCGCCTCCCAAAGCACTCGACTAGTGTAGTAGATTGGCCTCTGGATGCCCCCGTCCTCTTTGACTAGGACCAAGCTTATTGCTTCTTCAGTGGTGGCGAGGTAGAGGCTGAGCCGCTCTCCTTCCTCTGGCTTTGCGAGCAGCATCGGGCTTTACAAGTAGGCTTTCAGTTTGCCAAAGGCTCAGGCACATGAGTCGTCCCACTCGACCTTCTTCCTTATTCCCTTCCTCTCGCTCAAGGCTTTCCGCAAAATTTTGAAGAATGGGAGGGACCTTTCGGCGGACTTCGACAAGAATCTCCCCAGTGCGACGATCCGACTGTTCAGCTTTTGTGTGTCTTTGATCGTCGTTGGCTCGCTCATGTTGATGAGGGCAGATATTTTGTCAGGATTGGTCTCGATTCCTTGCTTCGTGATCATGAAGCCAAGGAACTTACCAGACCGGACGCCGAATATGCACTTCGTCGGGTTGAGCCTCAAATTGAAGCGACACACTTTCTGGAAAGTCTCTTCAAGGTTGGCGAGGTGGTCATCGGCCCTCTTCGATTTGACCAGCATGTCGTCGATGTAGACCTCCAGATTCCTTTAGACCTGGGGGTGAAAATTCTTGTTCACTATCCACTGGTAGGTCGCTTCGACGTTCTTCAGCCCGAAGAGCATCTTGGTATAGCAGAACATCCCTCGGTTGGTGATGATAGAAGTCTGCTCCTCATCGTGGGGGCACCATTTGAATTTGATTGTAGCCGAAGAAGACGTCCATGAAGGTCAGCAGCTCATACCCGAAAGTTGTAACGCCCCGCTTCCCAAAACGACCGGAAACGAGAGCGTTACTTGGGTCCGCTTGAACCGGAGCGGTGAAGCTCGTGTTCAATAAGCGTCTGTGGTAAAACGCGAGGGCAGGTCCTTTGCACGTATTTCAGAACAACCAGAATTATTCATACATTACAAGCCACATCCAGAAATAATAAGCGTCCGTACACGAAATAAAACAACAGGCCACAGCTGGGCCGAAATACAACAATAATAACGTACACTCAACAATAACAGAAAGCAAACTACGGCAAGCAGCAACGAAATAGCCCACTAGTTCTCCACAGGGAGAAACTCGGCGTCTACAGCGAACTCCTGACTCTCCAAGTCAGGTGTCTCGTAAGGAACCTCCTGATTCTCAAGCTCGGGATCTGACATACATCTAAAAACATGAATGTATGTCAGCAAGGGTCTGCAAGAAGATGTTAGAACCCAAGGCAAGATATACCAATGTATACTGGATTTAAGAGGCAATTATAAATTAAACGAGATAACAATAAAAGTTTTAAGCATGGTGATTTTAAAGTAAATACATCCTATCGTGCAGTTCTAAACAATCTGACAAGCGAAGTAAAGCATGTCAATTTCACTGAGATAACAATTTCACTTTGCAAGTTTCAAGTTAGCATTTCACGATTGTTAGCATTCATGTCTATAATAGGGTTCTCGCCTTTAGGACGTGATGAGTGAGTCGTTCTTCTCACGGGGGCTTACCGTGATTGGCGCTAACCCACCGCATACAGATGGTGCCCTTGAAGAGAGTACTCGTTCATACGCCTAGCAGCCGCCTAACCCTTACCCCACCCAAGATTTGTGCTGGGACAGAGCCAGCCTATTCATATCACAAGCACGAATTTGTCAACTCACATGACATCCCGAAAATATCACGATTCCGCCTTCGAGGCGCACGATCTCACGATGTCACACGCTAGTTAATTATTTCAAGGCATGCAGCAATTAAATAACATGATCATTTACTTACATGCAGCAATTTTCACGTTACCAGCATGTAGCAATTTTCACGTTACAAGAGTATCGAAACAACATTTACAATAATTTAGCAGAAAGGGTGAATATGCGATTTTAACGAAAACGAATAGAAAGTTAATTTTTCTTAAAAGACCAAAAGAACATCCAACTTCAAAAATACACTATAAATTGTATACTTGCCTGATTTCGGTGATTTTGGCGCCGTTGGGTTCGTCTCGATGGGTATTACGTGTCAGTATGTCCGGTTCTCTGTTTGGTTAAACAATTCACCGAATTAGATTTTTTTGCGATTACGTGCAATATTAAAATAACGCCCAAATTGTGTTCGTCTAATTTATCGGGTTCTCTGGCTAGTGTAACGTCTATATTGTGTTACGCTAACAGGGTGCACCCTATTTTATACTAGTATTATTAACCTGACACCATTTAACAATGTTAACATGCTGGAATTTCACACTAACAAGTTAATTTATAACTTAATGCATAACGGCCTATTAATACTAGTATTACCATAAGTTAATGATAGGGTTAAATGGCACACCTACTCTTCACCTACCCAAAATATGTTAATATATTACTCTTACTTTGATAGTCCAGACTGTCACCCTTTTAATATACCCCTATTCTTAAGGCCAATTCAATCTCCCTTTCTCAGTCTTCTCTCCTTACTTCTGACTTCTTTCTTTCTTTATTTTTTTGTTGTACAATCTGTCTCCTCTTGCCTCCTAATAATAATAGTTATAGGCTCCTTTCTCTTTACTTCTCCTCTGTCTGTTCTCTTTTTCCTCTTTTTTTTTGTTTTCATTTCGAGTTGCAGGCCATGGGAAGGAGTTTACGCAGGCAAGGGAAAGAGACACTCACCCACGCACGGAGGAAGAGGGGGCGGTCTCTGGCGGCGCTCCGGCGGCCGTGTAGGCGGTGATTCGGGTTCAATATTACATATTTAACCCCCCCATTTAGCCCTATTTTGTGCTCATGTGATGCTACATTGTTCTCTAATTTATACGTATTTTCTACACATTTATTTATTAGAGAAAACACACTATTTGAGCACAAAACAGCATTTAATGACGTAATTCTGCACTTTTTATATTTTTCCTAGCACCGTCTCGATCTCACGATTCCAACGAATATTTATTTGTATTTTTCTGAGATCTGTGCTAATTACTATGAATTTTTGAATGCAGAATACTATTTAAATGAAGAAATACGTTGGAAATACGAAAATACGGTCTCCAACCTATCACATGCCGACACGTGGCGCAATCCTAGGGGTTTCCGCCCGATCGAACGGCCCGATACTTGAGATTATCTCTAAAATTTCCTGACCGTTGGATGATGATCCAACGGTCGCTAATCTCGCCAGTGCAGAGCGGATATACGGCGACGTGGCCAAATCATAGCCGCTGATCTTTGATCCAGCGGCTACAATTGAAGCAGTGAATTCTTTTACGAGCGAGCGACGTGGCATCTTGCCGTTCGTTCGATCACGAATCGACGGTTCCGCTCAACTCTGATTCGAATTCGAAGAACGCAGCGGAGCGCCTCTCCTTGAGACACGTGGCGATCATCGGAGCCTCTCCCGCATTATCTGACGGCGCTGAATCATCCAATTCGAACGCGAATTCGCGAGGCTAGCAGGATTTGAGGGACACGCGGCAGGCATCCAGGAGTTTGCCGCTTGAACGGACGGCGGGGATGGACTCAGTTCGATATCAATTTTGAACGCCCAGCGGCGACGTGGGACGATCTCCGCCGCACGATCTCGATCCAATGGCCGAGAATCACACCCACAAGATCCTTAACGAGCAGGCAAATGGGATTCGAGAGCTTAGCGGGCGGCGACCCGCGAGGCGTGACACGTGGCATCACCAAGGCAAATCCCGCTTTGATCGAGCGGTCGTGGTTTGATCCGCTCCAGATGTGCGGCCCAGATGTATTCGGGCGCGAAATGGATGCGGGTTTGAACCCGTTAAGCCCAATACACCCGCAATCTTATTATATAAGCGTATTTAGGGTTTTTTGGGCGTATTCAAGCAGATTGTGGCGTATTTTGGGCGTATTGGAGGCTCTAGGAGCCGTATTTTCCCCCTGAAAAATTCTGTAAAATTCCAGAGGCCTGTTTTATTATTTTCAGAGAGTTTGAAGTCTTTTCAAGGAGAATTGGTGATATTTTCTTCAACTTCTACCTCGTATTTTAGTGTTTTTCATCGTATTTTGCTATGAATTCAATGTATTTGGCTATGGATCTTGTTTATTCTGATATTATGAGTAGCTAAATCTCTGTTGTGCATGATATGGAGTAGTTAGGGGATATTATTTGTGTTAGTTTGGTTGAAATTCCTTGTGCTAAACCGTAAAACGTCGCTAAAATTGTAATCGTTGTTCGTAAATCGCCTTTTTCAGATTCCAAAAGAATTGAGTTAGTCGATGATCGCCCCAAAAGGGTGAGTTTTGATCTCCCCAAAAGGGAGTTTCATACCGTAGTTTTGATCTCTCCAAAAGAGAGTTTCATATCGTATTATAGCTTTAGCGACGATCTTTTGAATATTTTGTTTGAACCCCCAAAAGGGCATCTTCCGATGAATTGCTCCCAAAAGGAGAATTCATTGAGTTATATTGGATATTTTTCCCGGTGAATTGCTCTCAAAAAGAGAATTCATTGTGATATATTCAGCAACCAAATTAATACGAATCGTTGACCCTAGCGAACCCACACCATGTGCAAACTCTTTATAAGTATTTTCTTACACGTATTTCTATGTTTGTATCATTCACGTATCCCCATTCACACCACCATCAACTCCATTAAAAGTGTTTAGTTTCTTTCAGTAGGATTTCTATTTGATTTGAACTGTGGTTGCAACAGATTTCTTCCCGTGGATTCGACACCTGGACTCCCAGGTTTTACTACTTGTACGGACTCTTGCACTTGAGAGAGAGCACCTTTTCGGAGCCCACCAAGTTTTTGGCGCCGTTGCCAGGGAGGAATGGTTTGTGACTACGGTTTATTTCATTTAGAGGACCTTCGGTGAGATCTTTCCACTTTATTGTACATAAACTTTTTTTATTATTTTATTTTAATTTTTAAAAATGGAATATATGAACTTTTATTGCACAAACAATCTGTATGATGCACGGTATGCTAATGCACACAAACATAGAATGGAAAAGCTCAAAATTGTCAATTTTAATCAAACTGACTGTGAAACTTTCTTTCAGGCCTGGAGGAGGTTCACAGATATAGTATCGAGCTATCCGCAGCATGTGTTCACAAATGAAGAGCTTATGGCGTCCTTCCTAGATGGACTACAACCACAGCTGCAGGAATTATTGGGAGACATGACGCCGACAGTGGCGTGGGAATACATGGAGTCTCTGCAAGAAAACGAAGAAACCATGGAAGAGACTTCAGAGAGCGATTCAACGGAGCCTTCGTGCCTCGATCAAGAAGAGCAAAGCGTAGACGTACCTTTGCAATCCTTGAAAGAGGAAGCTTACCAGACTATTCAGACACAGGAGGCCACGTCCCATCAATTCCAGGAGAATTTCCTTGCTCGGAGTCGGCAGATTCAAAATTCCATTGGAAATCTTAATTTGATTGCCGCTTGCTTAGAAGAAGGTAATGCTTTTGAAACTCGATTTCAAGAATCTAATACGAGTTCATCTTCTATTGCAGGAATACCGAGCGAGGACACGAATAAAAATATATACATGGCAAAAAGTGTGTGCGAAAGAGAGGACGAACTAGCAATTTTGGATGAACGAGAGGAGGAGACAGCTAGGTACAAGGGTTTTGAGATTATCGCCATGGAGTCAGAACCATGCCCTCCTCCAGTTTTGTCCCAAAATCATTTATCCCTCTCCACAATGGTCGAGCATCGTACAGAGAGTAGTGCATATCTTTCAGGGAGTAGTCGTCAACTTACTTTAATTTCCTTCACTTATTCTGATGACTATATTTGGAATATTTTTATTGCGAAGAATCTTAAATTAATTTGGACTGACATAACTCGTCTCTCGCAGGACATTGACAAACAGCTTATAGAGATGCTTGGAGTTGTGTTGCTGGGGTCCAAATTAGTTTTTGGAGGAAGAATAATCGCCGAGGAGCGCAAGGAGCAAATTGAACAACTTCCTCCACCATCAAAGATTCGGGATCCGCCATTTGATCACGGTGTGTTCTTTCCAGTAGTGTAGATTTTTATATGCTTTCTAGGTTGCTTGATTTGAATAAACTCGCACCTCTTCCGACATTGAGGACAATGTCCATCTTTAGTTGGGGGGTGTGTATGAGACCTTAGGAATTTTTTTTTGAGAAGAAAAAATCGCCAAATCTCATCATTTTAAAACTCATTCATATGCCTCAAATGCAGATGATTATACGTTAATTGAGTTCTAAAATTTTTTATGGCTTGAGTTGATTATTTTTCCTTCATGGAATTACTTTTAATATACTATTCATGAAAACTTTCAATTTCCATGATTAATATCTCGAAACAGTTTGAATATACTTCATGCATGCTAATGTGATGAAAAAGCTTAAGTATACACGATTTTTAAGAATAGTTTTCAAGTTGAAGAGGAATTTGGCCTTTGTTATTAATGTTTATATTCACGTTGATGGGTTTTGAGTTGCTTACAAAGAAAGAAAAGAAAGAAAAGAAAGAAAAGAAAAGAAAAAATTTTGAATGAAAAAAAAATGAATGATGAAAAATGGATGAATGAGTATGTCACTAATAAATAACTTGGTTGGCTCGAGTAGTACAGTCCGAGGGGTCCTTCTTGGCCTAATGCCCTAAGATCGTCTGATTTGGGAGCCATTGACCGGAAACTCACTCATTTGATGGAGCGATCCAAGTTATACTTTTTTCTGCGAATGTTGCTTGATGCGCGTTACGCAGAACGAATAAAAGAAAAGAAATGGTGAATATACTAAGCAACTTCAATACCCATAATTTGAGTGATTTTTTTGATAGGCCAATTCCTTGGAAACACGAATACTAGTTTATAACGACGTGTTATACTTTCGCTTGCGCAAAACGATGCTTGCATGTTATTTATTCATACTAAATTAGAGAAAATTTCATGTGATTGATTTTGTTCATGGATGTGTATATTGATGGCCAAGACCATGTTGGAATGCGTATTATTGAGCCATGCCATGAGCGATTTGAAAGAACTTATTGTTTTATTAACCATCCGTATTTATCGCTATTTTTGCTAGAGACTAGCATATCGCTAGTTGGGGGGTGTGATTCGGGTTCAATATTACATATTTAACCCCCCATTTAGCCCTATTTTGTGCTCATGTGATGCTACATTGTTCTCTAATTTATACGTATTTTCTACACATTTATTTATTAGAGAAAACACACTATTTGAGCACAAAAAGCATTTAATGACGTAATTCTGCACTTTTTATATTTTTCCTAGCACCGTCTCGATCTCACGATTCCAACGAATATTTATTTATATTTTTCTGAGATCTGTGCTAATTACTATGAATTTTTGAATGCAGAATACTATTTAAATGAAGAAATACGTTGGAAATACGAAAATACGGTCTCCAACCTATCACATGCCGACACGTGGCGCAATCCTAGGGGTTTTCGCCCGATCGAACGGCCCGATACTTGAGATTATCTCTAAAATTTCCTGACCGTTGGATGATGATCCAACAGTCGCTAATCTCGCCAGTGCAGAGCGGATATACGGCGACGTGGCCAAATCATGGCCGCTGATCTTTGATCCAGCGGCTACAATTGAAGCAGCGAATTCTTTTACGAGCAAGCGACGTGGCATCTCGCCGTTCGTTCGATCGCGAATCGACGGTTCCGCTCAACTCTGATTCGAATTCGAAGAACGCAGCGGAGCGCCTCTCCTTGAGACACGTGGCGATCATCGGAGCCTCTCCCGCATTATCCGACGGCGCTGAATCGTCCAATTCGAACGCGAATTCACGAGGCTAGCGGGATTTGAGGGACACGCGACGGGCATCCAGGAGTTTGCCGCTTGAACGGACGGCGGGGATGGACTCAGTTCGATATCAATTTTGAATGCCCAGCGGCGACGTGGGACGATCTCCGTCGCACGATCTCGATCCAATGGACGAGAATCACACCCGCAAGATCCTTAACGAGCAGGCAAATGGGATTCGAGAGCTTAGCGGGCGGCGACCCGCGAGGCGTGACACGTGGCATCACCAAGGCAAATCCCGCTTTGATCGAGCGGTCGTGGTTTGATCCGCTCCAGATGTGCGGCCCAGATGTATTCGGGCGCGAAATGGATGCGGGTTTGAACCCGTTAAGCCCAATACACCCGCAATCTTATTATATAAGCGTATTTAGGGTCACTAATGTAACGACGCAGCTAGGACACATGAAAAATGTCATGTACCCCCTCCAAGGACGGTGGTAGTGCTAGGCGATAAGCTACCTCTCCAACTCGCTCTAGCACATCGAAGGGTCCAATGAATCTCGGACTAAGCTTGCCTCTCTTCCTAAATCGAATCATTCCTCGATTCAGGGAGATCTTTAGGAACACATGATCTCCCGGTTGGAACTCCAATGGATGCCGTTTAGCATCTGCCCAATGCTTATAACGGTCCTGAGCAATCTGAAGCTTGTCCCTGATGTCACGCACAACATCAACTACTTCCACAATCATCTTTGGCCCCAAGAGCTTCCTATCACCGACGTCATCCTAACTCAGTGGCGATCGACATTTCCTCCCGTAGAGAGCAGCAAATGGCGCCATGCCAATGCTCGCCTGATAGCTGTTGTTGTAGGAGAACTCCACCAGGTGCAGATGATCCTCCCATGAACCCTTGAGATCCAACATGCAAGCTCTCAACATGTCCTCCAATATCTGAATGGTACGCTCCGACTGTCCATCAGTCTGCGGGTGATACGCAATGCTGAACTTCAGACTGGTACCCAGATTGGTCTGTAGACTCTTTCAGAACTGAGATGTGAACCTCGTATCACGGTCTGATACAATGCTCACATGGACTCCATGCAAGCGCACGATCTCCTACCCGACATAATCCACATCACGAATAGTACTAAAAGGAAATTATTAAGGTATGAGTTAGGTCATTACCTCCATATACTTCCTTGCCAATATCTCCGTGGATTGCCCAACTCAGAAAGGTATAAAATGTGCAGACTTGGTCAATCGATCGATGATGACCCAGATCGCGTCGTTCTACCTGGTGCTCCGAGGTAAGCCAGTCACGAAGTCCATTGTGATGTGCTGCCACTTCCACTCCGGAATCGGCAGAGGTTGTAGTAGACCAGCAGTGTGATGATGTTCAGCCTTCACTTGCTGACACACGAGACACTTGGCAACGCTCCGTGCCACACTCCTCTTCATCCAATGCCACCAAAAATTCTGACGAAGATCCTTGTACATCTTCGTACCTCCAGGATGAATAGAATAAGGTGAACTGTGAGCCTCATTCATCAACTCCTCTCTGATATCTCCTGCAGGCACGCAGACCCTACTATCATATCTCAAAGATCCATCCTCATGAATCAGAAAATCTGTCCGAAGTCCTGCTTTAACTTGCTCTCTGATCTTCTTCAACTTAGCATCTCCATCTTGGGCAGTCTTGATCCGATCCACAATCGTCGATTGAATCTGCATGCTCATCAACGACGATGTGACTCTGGGTAGGACAGCTTCAACATCCATCTCTCGTAGATCCTGCTGTAATCTCCACTGAGCTGTGAGAATCATCACTTTGGGCAGTTGACTCAAGGCATCCGGTACGACATTCACCTTTCCTGGATGATACTGAAGGTCGATGTCGTAGTCTGCCATCAATTCCAACCATCTGCGATGTCTCATATTCAGCTCCTTCTGAGTGAATATATATTTCAAACTTTTGTGATCAGTGAAAATTTTCACTTTCTCGCTCAGTAAGAAATGCCTCCAAATCTTCAAAGCAAAGATGACGGCAGCTAACTCCAAGTCGTGAGTCAGATAATTCTTCTTGTGGATCTTCAACTGTCGAGAAGCATAAGAAACTACATGACCGTGCTGGTGTAGAACGCATCCAAGTCCCTTGCCTGATGCGTCGCAGAAGATCTCAAAGCCTCCGCTTCAGTCCAGAATAGCTAAGACTGGTGCAGATGTCAGCCTCTCTCTCAAAGTAGAAAGAGCTTGCTCACAAGAGTCTGACCAACTGAACTTAACATCCTTCCTTGTCAATCTCGTCATCGGCTCAGCTATCCTAGAGAAATCCTTGATAAATCAACGGTAGTATCCAGCCAATCCGAGGAAACTCCTGATATCTGATGCCGATCGGGGTGTAGGCCATTCGCTGACTGCTCTGACCTTCTCTGGATCCACTGAGATACCAGCCCCTGATACTACATGCCCAAGAAATGCAACTCTGTCTAGCCAGAATTCGCATTTGCTGTACTTGGCATACAGTCTGTGATGATGGAGCGTCTCCAATACCATCTTCAAGTGCTCTGCATGCTCCTTCTCGCTCCTCGAGTACACCCGGATATCATCTATAAAGATCACCACGAACTTGTCGAGGAAGTCATAAAAGATAAGGTTCATGAGGTTCATGAACACAACAGGAGCATTGGTCACACCGAACGGCATGACAACAAACTCATAGTGCCCGTACTTAGTCCGAAAAGCTGTCTTGGGCATGTCCCCCTTCTTGACTCTGACTTGATGGTATCCGCTCCGGAGATCCAACTTCGAAAATACTCTCGATCCACCAAGCTGATCGAAAATATCATCAATACGGGGCAGCGAGTACTTGTTCTTCACTGTGATCTGATTCAACTCCCTATAATCAATGCACATCCTTCTCGAGCCATCCTTCTTCTTCACCAGCAAGACGGGTGCACCCAGGGAGATACGCTGGGATGAATGAAACCCTTCTGCATTAGCTCATCCAACTGCTTCCTCAGCTCTTCTAACTCTACAGGGGCCATACGGTAAGGCGCCTTTGAAATTGGTTGAGCTACTGGCATAAGATCGATGCTGAACTCCAATGCTCGGTCGGGCGGCAATCCAGAAATGTCTTCAGGGAAGATGTCTTCAAAATCTCTCACTACTGCAGGCTTCTCTGGCTCGACTATCATGGATGCAATAGTCAAACTATATGGTTGTGCTCGGAACTTGACAGGTCCAAGTGAACATCCTCCGCTGACAAACTCGAACACTGTGTGGTCAGGAATTTCGAATACCACTTTCTTCCGGCAACAGTCGATCGTGGCATAAAAAGATCCTAACCAGTCAATGCCGAGATAGCATCAAAGTTGGGTAGATCGTGGACAATGAAGTTGGCATACAATTCGTGTCCACTAACCACCAACGGGCATGGTCTACATCCCAGTGTAACCTTCACTACACCGTTCCCAGTTGTAATATTCCAACACTTGGGAAGTGTATAGGTGGGTATCGAGTGTTCGACTACGAACTTCCGAGATAGGATGCACATGGAAGCTCCAGAATCGAACAGGGTCAGGGCCGGGTGAGATGAAACTAAGATGACACCTAAGGATAACATGCAACTAGATTAAACATGGATATAACTAATCAAACATAATGCATAAATAAGGAAGACTAGTCTAGGGGTTACTTGCAATCACGTCGTCCTCAGCTTCAGCCTCCACGGCTGTCATAGTGAAAGCTCTGCGCTTTGGTGGATTGGCCCGCTGAAAGGCTCGATACTGTGGAACCAGAGGTGGTCCACGCTGTCCAGGTGTCGGTACGGTCCTCTGGGCCGGTCCAGGTGGTCGAGAACCGTGGGTGCAATCCTTCGCAGCATGAGTAGGCGATCCACAGATCAAACACTGATTCAGCATCCTCCTACAGTCTTTCTTCATATGACCAAGCTTGCCGCAGAAATGGCAAACCAACTCAGCTCGGTTGGGGACAGGTGCAGCTGGCCTTTTGAACTGTGTGGTCTGAACAGGATGAAAACCAGGCCTAGGTGCACTCCTCTGTAGCTCCATTGGGCGCTTGCCCGTCTGACGTGCCCGCTTCTGATAAGCTACCTACTCGTGCTGCTTCGCAGCTACTAGGACTTGCTCATGAGTAGTAAAGGTGTGCCCAGACAACACACCCTGTATGTCCAGGTCTAAGCCCTGTAGAAAGCGGTGTACACAGTCCTCCTCGTTTGCTACCAGTGTAGGGGCGAATCGACTCAGCATGGTAAATTCCGCCTCATACTCATCGACTGTCCTGTTGCCCTGCTCCAGGTTGATGAAGCGCTACTGCATCTCCCTCTTTGCAGCCTTCGAGAAGTACTGGGCATCAAACCTCTGATGGAAAGTAGCCCAAAGAATTGGCTTGGTCAGCCTAGCCTCTTCATCATCCCACCAGTGACGGGCATTGTCTGTCAGCTGCTTCTTGGCGAGGTCCACCCAATCGTTCGGATTGACTCGGACAAGACCCAAGTTATCCGCAGTGTTGCGAAGCCATTCCTCGGCCGCTAGTGGGCCCTCTCGTCCAGAGAAGTTTGTCGGATGCATCTCTTGGAACTGCTTGGTTCCAGGCTCATAGCGAGGCGGTGGAGCAGCTGGTGCAGCCTGACGTCCCTGCTAGACCAAGTGGTGCTGAACTTCCAGCATTTCCCTCATAACACCAAGCATCTGGCGGATGTCGTCACTTCCGCCTCCGGCAGCTCCAGGTCCATTTTGGGTGTTTCATCCCTCAGCCATTCTGAGATAGGAAAAACCCGAGTTAATCTCACGTATATGATTCTGTAGATGTTTGGCCGATGAAAATATTTTCATTGTTCTGAATTCGCAAATGCAAAGAGACGGACCTGCATGGGCCACCACTAAAACCTGTAATGCCACGCTTCCCAAAAAGATCGGAAACAAGAACGTTAATGGGATCCGCTTGAACCAGATCGGTGAAGCTCAGGTTCAATAAGCATCTGTGGTAAAACGCGAGGGCAGGTCCTTTGCACGAATTTCAAAACAACCAGAATTATTCATACATTACAAGCCACATCCAGAAATAAAAAGCGTCCGTACACGAAATAAAACAACAGGCCACAGCTAGGCCGAAATACAACAATAATAACGTACACTCAACAATAACAGAAAGCAAACTACAGCAAGCAGCAACAGAATAGCCCACTAGTTCTCCGCAGGGAGAAACTCGGCGTCTACAGTGAACTCCTGACTCTCCAAGTCAGGTGTCTCGTAAGGAACCTCCTGATTCTCAAGCTCAGGATCTGACATATATCCAAAAACATGAATGTATGTCAGCAAGGGTCTGCAAGAAGATGTTAGAACCCAAGGCAAGATATACCAATTTATACTGGATTTAAGAGGCAATTATAAATTAAACGATATAACAATAAAAGTTTTAAGCATGGTGATTTTAAAGTAAATACATCCTATCATGCAGTTCTAAACAATCTGACGAGTAAAGTAAAGCATGTCAATTTCACTGAGATAACAATTTCACTTTGCAAGTTTCAAGTTAGCATTTCACGATTGTTAGCATTCATGTCTATAATAGGGTTCTCGCCTTTAGGACGTGATGAGTGAGTCGTTCTTCTCACGGGGGCTTACCGTGATTGGCGCTAACCCATCGCATACGGATGGTGCCCTTGAAGAGAGTACTCATTCATACGCCTAGCAGCCGCTCAACCCTTACCCCACCCAAGATTTGTGCTGGGACACGAGCCAACCTATTCATATCACAAGCATGAATTTGTCAACTCACATGACATCCCGAAAATATCACGATTCCGCCTTCGAGGCGCACGATCTCACGATGTCACACGCTAGTTAATTATTTCAAGGCATGCAGCAATTAAATAACATGATCATTTACTTACATGCAACAATTTTCACGTTACCAGCATGTAGCAATTTTCACGTTACAAGAGTATCGAAACAACATTTACAATAATTTAGCACAAAGGGTGAACATGCGATTTTAAAGAAAACGAATAGAAAGTTAATTTTTCTTAAAAGACCAAAAGAACATCCAACTTCAAAAATATACTATAAATTGTATACTTGCCTGATTTCAGTGATTTTGGTGTCGTTGGGTTCGTCTCGATGGGTATTACATGTCGGTATGTCTGGTTCTCTGTTTGGTTAAATAATTCACCGAATTAGATTTTTTTGCGATTACGTGCAATATTAAAATAACACCCGAATTGGGTTCGTCTAATTTATCGGGTTCTCCGGCTAGTGTAACGTCTATATTGTGTTACGCTAACAGGGTGCGCCCTATTTTATACTAGTATTATTAACCTGACACCATTTAACAATATTAACATGCTGGAATTTCACACTAACAAGTTAATTTATAACTTAATGCATAACGGCCTATTAATACTAGTATTACCATAAGTTAATGATAGGGTTAAATGGCACACCTACTCTTCACCTACCCAAAATATGTTAATATATTACTCTTACTTTGATAGTCCAGGCTGTCACCCTTTTAATATACTCCTATTCTTAAGGCCAATTCAATCTCCCTTTCTCAGTCTTCTCTCCTTACTTCTGACTTCTTTCTTTCTTTATTTTTTTGTTGTACAATCTGTCTCCTCTTGCCTCCTAATAATAATAGTTATAGGCTCCTTTCTCTTTACTTCCCCTCTGTCTGTTCTCTTTTTCCTCTTTTTTTGGTTTTCATTTCGAGTTGCAGGCCATGGGAAGGAGTTTACGCAAGCAAGGGAAAGAGACACTCACCCACGCATGGAGGAAGAGGGGGCGGTCTCCGGCGGCCGTGCAGGCGGCGCTAGGGCTGCAGCGAGGCGATCTCACGGTGGACGGCGGTCGAGGGTGGTGTCGGCCTAGGGAGAGGGGGAGGAGGAAGAGGAGGAAGATGGAGGTGGAGCTTGGTTATGGCTTAGAATCTGAAATCATTTCAGATTTGTTGGGTTTGATTTCTTCCTCTACATTCTGAAATTGGGTTGATTTGTAAGAGCTGAATTTCGTTTTCGGATTTTGGGGTTTTGGTTGTCTTGAAGAATTTGCAGAGGAAGAAGATTTGTGTTTGGGATTCGGGTGAATGGGTTGGTTGATTCTGAAATTGTTTTCAGATCTAAGTGTTTCTGATTTGCATTTGTGTTTTCGAATTTTCAGTTGATATCTGTTTGGGTAATGAGTTGATTTTGGGAAGAATCAGATGGGTTGATTGGGTTTGTTGAGGCTAACGAAGTGGAGGATTTGGATTTCTGGTTTGGGTTGATGGGTTGCAGGGAGAGACGTTGACGATGGTGATACTGTTATAATAACAGTGGGGAGACAAATGGATGGAGGGAGGAGCTGGTTGTGGGGAGGGAAATTGATGTGCCTGTTGGATCTCACCCACCCAAACGGTGGAATTCAATAGTGTTAATCAGTTAGGGAAAGATCTCTATCCAAGGGTAGAAAGTTTTAATTAGTAACTAACCCTTTTTAGTTAAGGTAAATAAGTAATTTAGTAAGGTGTGATTATTAAAATAATGAAGTAATTAGTGGAGGTTAAAATTGATTAGCAATTCTTAATTAGTGAGATAATTAAGTTGAGGTAATTAGTTGGTTAAGGATGATACAGTAAAACGAAGAATGAAAACGCGCTCGCGTTGACGCACAACATATATCTAGCGCACGAAAACATCTGGATGGTCAAAACGAAAATACAGGC
Organism: Scilla litardierei; assembly: GCA_030789695.1. Classification (NCBI taxonomy): domain Eukaryota; kingdom Viridiplantae; phylum Streptophyta; class Magnoliopsida; order Asparagales; family Asparagaceae; genus Scilla; species Scilla litardierei. The sequence continues at coordinate 315,004,383 of CM061141.1, read as the reverse complement.
ACACACAAATAATACGCCTAGAAAATACCGGCCGTTACAGAAGTGTTGTCCACCAAATGATCGATCATCAACATCGGGAAGCTATCTTTTGCATAAGCCTTGTTGAGGTCGGTGAAGTCCATGCACATACGCCATTTGCCACTGGGCTTCTTCACCATCACCACATTAGCGAGCCAGTCAGGGTAGCTTACTTCCCTGATGAACTTGGCCTCGAGGAGACGCTCCACCTCCTCGTCTGCAGCCTGCATTTTCTCCTCTCCAGCGATGGCTTCTTCTGTCGAAGCTTCCGATTCGACATGAAGTTCATGGGCGATAACCGTTGGGTCGACACCAGGCATGTCTAAGGGAGACCATGCGAAGATATCCGCATTCGTCCTAAGGAGGTCGAATAGCCACTCCTTCAACTCTGCGGGCAGATTCGTGCCAATATATACAGTCTTTTCCGCTTCTGCCGCCACTGGAACCTCCTCTACGTCCTCCACCGGAGCTGGTCGTTGATGAGCGAAGTCGTCCCGACCGTCGAAGTGGTCGATCGATAGGGCTTCCTAGGACATTTTGTGCTTTGTGGAGCCGACGTAGCAGCTTCGGGAGAGCTTCTGGGAACCTCACACCTGCCCAACTCTGTGCGAAGTCTGGAACTTCACCATTTGATGTAGCAATAAGGGGAGAGCTTCGACGACGGTCATGTAAGGCCTCATAATGATGTCATTGTACACTGAGGCGACGTCGACGTCGACGAACTGTGTCATTCGAGTGACGATCTTTGGCCTCTCCCCTAGGGTGACGGGCAGGGTGATTATTCCAACTATGGGCACCGAATGTTTGGTGAAGCTGACAATCGGGCCCAAGCAAGGCTTCAGCTCTGCCTGGTCCAGCCACATCGTCTGAATCGCGGACAAGAAAAGGATGTCGTATGAGCTGCCTGTGTCAACCAGGAGTCTGCTCACGATCGCTGGCCCTATGAGCTCTTCGATGATGATGGCGTCCTCATGCAGTAGCTCGACCCCCTCCAGGTCGTCGTCAGAGATGGAGATGGAGGACAAGACACTCTTCTCCGCTTTGCCCCTGTGTCAGCACCCACCGTCATAACCTGTCAAGAGTATGCCTTCCTTACCGACGTTGATGTGCCGCCCTGGGATGGCCCGTCGCAGATTACATCCATAAGCACAACCGGCTCGGGCATATGGTGCGCCACTTGCTCGGCATTGTGGGTCGGTTGATCGGGCCCGGCGATCGCCCTTCTTCTGCAATCAGGTCTCTCTTGGTCCACGAATCTCTGGAGATGACCGCCCTGGATCAGTCGCTCAATGTCTCTCTACAGGGTGAAGAATTCTTCGGTGTCATGGCCATTGTCGCGATGGTATCGACAATATTTCTGCATATTCTTTCCACCAGACCTCGTCCTCAGCTCCGGGGCGGGTCTTTGAGAAGCCCGCCAGTCAGGGCCCTCGCCATCACTTCGGCCAGGGGGCATTGAGTCTGGTGTAGTGTACTACCTCATGCGCTCTTTCTGGCCTGCCTCTCGGAGCAGGGTTTCTGGACGCAAAGAACCTCCTCAGAGGTCCGGGTGATCTTGCACTCGAGGGGCTCCCTGGTCGCGCCCTCGGGGGGGATCTTGCTCACACCCTCGGGGGCGGTCCTGGCCGCGCCCTTGGGGGCGTTCATCCCGTCTCGACCGCTCACTGGGCCTTACTTCAACATGGGTAGCTACGATGGGTGAGGTCTTCTTCACCGTCCCCAAGGCTTCCTCACTCAACATAAAATTCTCTGCCCTAGTGAAGAGGGCATGGAGATCGACGGGCAGATCTTGGAGCATCGACTTATGAAGACTTCTGTTCGTCAGTCACTTCTTGAAGGCCGCCATGAGGAGCTCGTCTCCACAGCTTGTCACATTGAGTCTTTCTTCGTTAAAGCACTGCAAGAAGTTGCGGATAGTCTCTCCCTCTTTTTGGACCACCGTGAACAGATAGTTCGACGTTTTCTTCTTTCTCCACCCTACCAGGAATTGACGACAAAACTTTCGTGAGAGGTCGCCGAATGAGTCAGCGGAGCAATCGGGCAAGCCGTTGTACCACTCCACCGTCGCTTTCTTCAAGGTCGTCCGGAAAGCTTGACAAAGGAGGGCATCATCTGCCCCATGGATCTCCCCATGGATCTCCATAACTCCTCGGTATCGCTGCACAAGCTCCAGGGGGATCGTCCGAACCGTCATACAGTTCAATCTGAGGTAGCTTGAACCTATGGGGTAACGGGTTTGAGATCACCCTCTGGGTCAGCGGATTGGCTTCTTCGGGGTAGGGGGAGGCGTAGGTGACCTTCGGGAAATTTTTCTGCCGCTTCGATGCTCCCGCCGCTGGTTGGAACCGTCGAATGAGTCACATTGGTGCTCAAAGGCGTTCCTCCCTCTCTCCCGAGGGGTGGGACTGCGGTCGCGGCTCCTCCTCCGCCAGTCACCATGCCTAGGAGAGTGGCAATATGGTCGGGGGCTCCTGCTACGATAGTCGCGCCCTTCTCGCCTCGGGCTGGGCGATCTCCCACGGCGATATCTTTCCACAGGATGGTCCAGCATAGGGTTCCCCCACACCATCAAGGCCGATGCCAGGGGAATCCTCAACTTCCCTCTTGAAGCCTCTCCCTCTCAGCATCAACGACACGAAGCCGTCGAATGGAGGCTTCTTCATCTAGTCGCCTCTGATGAACGGCCTCCTCCTCCTTATTGATCTCCCTCTGCAGAGCAAATACTTCCGCCTCTTCAAACCGCCTCTGTTGTGTGGTCGCTTCTTCGTTTGTAACGACTGGTTTTTCATGTATGGATTTTATTATGAATATTATATATTTGATTGCTTCCCTCTTGTTGTGATTTCCTTTTTCCGTCTCCGTAGTTTCATTTTCGTTCGTTTCGTCGTGATTCTCTAGATTCTTCCGTCGGTCGGCGTGTTTGAAGTAAGTCATTCGTGACGGGCTTCATAACGTCGATATCTTAGAGTTAGAACGAGCCTAGGAGACTTAGGAAACCATCCCGGAGCTTCGCGCTCCATTTCGGAACTTTTGGTGCACGTTAGCCGGTGTAAGAAGGGGCACCGACCGACTAGATGACGATCCAGTCGGTCGGAAAACCTTCTTGAACCGACAAGCGGGCTTGAAAAGTTATTCAGGAGTTACTGTTTGTCGTTAGTCGGTCTAAGAACGTTGGTTGACCGACTAGGTTGCAAACTAGTCGGTCAGCAATGCTTCTTTAACCGACTAACTCATTTACAAATTTTTGGTATCATTACTGTTCATTCTTAGTCGGTCTAAGTTCATCTTTCGACCGACTAGTTGTTAAACTAGTCGGTTAAGTTTTGTACTCAGACCGACTAATTCTTAGTTCTTCTGTACAGTCGAGTTACTGTTTACTCTTAGTCGGTCTAAGAACGTTCATCGACCGACTAGATGCCAAACTAGTCGGTCAGTAGTTGTTCTTTGACCGACTAACTCTTAGTTCAGGTTTTCGACTGGAGCTACTGTTTACACTTAGTCGGTCTGCGTTGGTCAACCGACCGACTAGTTCTCAAACTAGTCGGTCAGCAGTTGTTCTTTGACCGACTAAGCAGTGCAGGAAACCCTAGTTTTGCCCTAGCCGCCACCAAACTCTATAAATACCCCTCCAAACATTTTCTTCTCCTCCCTCATGACCTAAAACCCTAATTTCTCCCCCATTGAGCCCCCATCTTCCTCAAACCATTAATCCTTCATCCCAAGCTCATCCTTCATCATCCAAACCCTCCCTTGTCACAACCCACCTTCCATCTTCCCCAAACCTTCATCAAACCCCCAAGATCCACATCAAACCCCATTTCTCCAGATTTTTCCCTCATTTCCAGATCTGAGCCGGATCGTTCTTCCGTCGCCGTGGTTGCTCGGCATCGTTCCTTCGCTTCTTCACGGTAATACTCGATTCCTTTAGTTTTAGCATAACCCCCATCGACATTTGTGAAATCCTAATAAAATGGATTGTTAGATGATTAGGGTTCCATTAAGAAATCGATTTAGAATCATTGTTCTAATGATTGTTTTGCTATAACAGTGATCCATCCGTAGTTTAGCTTGTGACGATCTTCGTTGCTCGTCAACCCCGGTATCAGGCAAGTGAAACTTGCTACCCTTGTTGTTTAGGCCGTGCTTAGGCCATTTCCCTTGCTTTATCGTAAAAGAGACTAGACAGTGAAAGGATAGCCGTCTAGACGCCATTGACGTAGCTTGACAACGAAGCTAGATCCGTCACCCTCATCATGCTTGTATGTCACGTTTAATTTAAATTAACGGTACGCAAATATCTGTTCATGTCATTGCATAGTGATTATTCATCGTGATTGCGTAGCACACGCTACAATATTATATTCCTGACTCGTGTTCCAGAAGCGAGCCCTGTATTTGGAAACCCCAACGCTCGGATACCGGCTAGGTGCACCCCTATGCCAAATACACTTCCTGGCTCGTGATCCAGAAGCGAGCTCAGTGAGTTGGAAACCCCAACGCTCGACACATATGGGTGGGGTAAGAGATAAGCGGCCACCTGAGCCCCGAGTTGGCCTGATCCGCCACTCCGGCCAGCAGGCGAAATCTCTAGTGCTTCAGTGATAATCGTGATAAGTGACAATCGTGATAAGTGATTCGTGAATTAGTGATTTGGTAGCTTTTGCTACATCGTGCGTGCTTGTCTCTTCCTTTAAACTGTTGCATCATACTTAACTGCCATGTCATTGATTAATATTATAAGTGCTAATTTGTTAGTTACTTTCAGTTTCCTTGCTCAAGTCTTTCAGACTTGCTGACATGTGCACCTTTTCTCTTTTGGGTGACACATGTTAGACCCCGAGCCAGAGTTACTTGCTGAGGGTGAGGTGTTTGCGGACGCCGAGCTTGCGCCCGTGTTGGACGAGGACTTCGTAGACATAGGCGATCAGTCTTAGTGTCTACGTCTAGTTTTGTTAGATCTTTTGGGTTGTCGGTGCGTGGCACCTAGTTTGATACTCTGTTATATTTGTGTTTTGTTTGGCCTTGTTCTGGGCCTTTAGACTCTTTCTTTTAGCCTGGTGGCTTTTCTGTGATGTTGAATATTTTGTGGACAAACTTTGGGATTGGTATTTCATATCCGTCTCTTTATTATTATTGTTGTTGTTGTTTCGTTTGCGATTACAGGGACCTGCTTATACTAAATTGACGCTTATCAGGCGTGCAGCTTCACAGCTCCACGTTTGAGCGGACCTTCTCACGTCTCGCCTCCATTTTAGGGAAGCGGGTCGTGACAGGTTTTAGTGGTGGCCCATACAGGTCCTTCTGTAACTGCAATTATTGGGATAACGATAATAATACAAGATTGTCCAACAAATAAGTTCGACATCGGAGCCCTAAGCTATGAGTCTAATTGTTTCGTTTTCTGTGTCATTAGATGGCAGGAAGGCGAATCACCCGTGGTGGTGGTAGTGGTGCGCCCCCTCATGACGAGGAGCCTGAGCGGGAGCCCACTAATGGAGAGATGATGCGGATGATGATACAGATGATGCAAGTTCAGCAGGGTGTGCTTCTGTAGGTGCAGAATGCTCCGGTGGCTCGAGCTGCTCGGGTGGTGGAAGCCCCTCGCCCTGAGCCTGGGGCGAAGCAGTTCAGAGAGCTGGGTCCTGCATATTTTGATGGAACTGAAGGTCCACTAGCTGCTGATGAATGGATGAGGAATATCGAGGACAATCTGAAGATGTCCAAGGTCAACGAAGTTAGTTGGGTTGACTTGGCGAAGCGCCAGCTGAGGGATAACTCCAGGAATTGGTGGGATGCTGAAGAGAAGATGTTGGAGGAGCCGATCATCCGGGCTACCTTCAAGGCCAGATTTGATGGTGAGTTCTTCCTGAAGGCTGCCAGGGAAGAGATGCTGCAGCGTTTTATCGATCTGAAGCAAGGAAGCTCGTCGGTGGACCGATATCACCAAGAGTTCATGAGGCTGAGTCGGTTTGCACCGAAGATGGTGCAGGACGCTTAGGAGAGAGCTCAGAGGTTCCTGCAGGGACTTGCTTCGGAGCTCCAGAGTTTTGTGACCTCTTCTGACCGGGAATCTTATCAGAAGGTTTTAGTGGCAGCCAAGAGGCAGGAGCTGCTCGTGAACCAGAGGAGGGGGTCTATTGTTGGTGCTGGAAAGAGGCCTGTGGAACAGGCGAAAGCTGTGGTTAGACCTGGATTCATGCCGAACCAGCCTGTTCAGTTTAAGAGGCCAGGAGGGCCTGTTCGGAGGACTTGCCATTTCTGTGGCAAGGAGGGCCATATCAAGGAATCGTGTAGGAAGTTCTTGGGGCAATGTATTGCCTGTGGAGATCCCGCCCATGCTCTCAGGGAGTGCCCGAAGTTGAAGCAACCTTGGAGGACACTTATTGCTGCCCCGCCGTTGCAGAAGAGAGCTCCGGTGCCCGCTGGTCGTGGGGTACCCCTTGTTCCGCAAGGGCATGCCTTTCGGCAGGCTGTTCCGCCGAGGAGGCAGGCATTTCTGATGACCGAGGAGGAGGTTTTGGCCATGGATGAGGTCATTGCAGGTAACTTCCAATCTAGTTGTTCATTTCTTAATTAGTTGATTGATAAACTATGTTGGTTGCTTGTGTATGAATGTTGCTAGAGTAAGATTTGATTGATTAGACTGTTTGTTAGGTGTGGTTTTGGTTTGCACATTCCCTGCCCGAGTCCTCTTTGACTCAGGTGCGTCGATGTGCATTTTGGCCCAGAGCTTCGTGGAGAAGCATTCCTTGTCGACGTCACCTCTCTCCAAGAGTTGGAACATCGTTACAGGGAATGGAGTAGTCTCGGTGCATCGTGGGTGCAGTCCTTGCTCTGTGGTTGTTTGTGGACATGAGCTTTATGCTGATTTTATTGTCCACAACATCACAAACTACGATGCGGTCTTTGGGATGGATTGGCTTGTGAGCTTCTATGCTACTATTGACTGTAGGAGGAAGAAGGCGGTGTTCGAGATTCCCGGATATCCAGTATTTGAGTTCAGCCGTGGTAGCAGTTCGCTCGGCCCTGTCAGATTTCGGGCCAGACCAGTGGAGGTTGTGGCTATGCAAATGGAGTTGGAGAGGCCAGCTGTGGTGCGAGATTTTGATGACGTCTTCCCCGAGGAGATGTCTGGACTGCCACCCGATCGAGCTTTAGAGTTTTCTATCGATTTGATTCCTGGTGCGCAGCCGATTTCGAAGGCACCATACCGTATGGCGCCTGCAGAATTGGAAGAGTTGCGGAAGCAGTTGGATGAGCTTATGCAGAAGGGTTACATTAATCCCAGCGTGTCTCCGTGGGGAGCACCGGTGTTGTTGGTGAAGAAGAAGGATGGTTCGCGTCGCATGTGCGTGGACTATCGGGAGTTGAATGCGGTGACCATTAAGAATAAATACCCGTTGCCTCGCATCGATGATATTTTTGATCAGCTTGGAGGTTCGAGGGTGTTTTCTAAGTTGGATTTGAGGAGTGGTTACCATCAGTTGAAGGTGAAGAAGGATGATGTGCCGAAGACAGCGTTCAGGACGAAGTATGGACACTATGAGTTTGTGGTTATGTCTTTCGGCGTGACAACGCACCTGCAGTTTTCATGAATCTGATGAACCTGATTTTCTACGAATTTTTGGATAAGTTTGTCGTCATCTTTATTGACGACATTCTGATATATTCGAAGTCGGAGGAAGAGCATGCCTCGCACTTGAGGACGGTGTTGGAGATTCTGAGGAAGCATCGGTTGTATGCTAAGTTTTCAAAGTGCGAGTTTTGGCTGGACCGAGTTTCTTTTCTTGGGCATGTGGTGACTGGAGATGGTATTTCTGTGGATCATGAGAAGATTAGGGTCATCAGAGAGTGGCCTATGTAGTGACCCTGAGCTATGAGGAATAAACACTAGAGGGGGGGTGAATAGTGTTTTATAGAATTATAAGGAATTTACGCCAAATAAAACCCTAATTAACCAACAAATGCGGAATGTAAGAAATGATCAACAACACAAAGAACAATGCAATGCTAACATGCAATCTACCCTGGTTCGGTGCCACCCAAGTCTTCCCGACTTGTTACCGGTGCCCTACTCCAGCAACACCCGGATCCCCTCCGGATACTCTAGCAAACCGCTAGAGATTTCCTTTAGCCCACTTGCGGAAACCCCACAAGTGCAATCGACCTACAATCGATGTCCGTGTATCCCACAACCCGGGAACACGCAAAACCATAAATCCCACAACTTGGGATTTAGGCAAACTCTCACAAACCGAGAGCAAAACTAAATCTTGACTCCCACAACTTGGGATCAAGCCAACACTCTCATCAACCGAGAGTAAACAACAATATAAATGTATTGAAGATGAAATAAATAGCTTCTTACCACAAAATCCTATGCCTTGAGAAATACTTACCAATTTAGGGCAAGAATGGATTTTGAGGAAGATGAGATCACCAAACCCTAGCTCCACCAAGATGGACAGCAATAGATGGCTAGGGTGAAGATGGTGACTTGGATTCAAGCTCTTAGCTTGAGAAGCTCACAAGGAATGAGAATCTCTCTTGTGGAATTAGGCTCAAAGAGTAGAGGGAGAGATTCTATTGAGATGAGAGAGCTTGGAATTGGAGTTGAATGGCTCTCTTCAAAGATGTGAAAATGTCTCTAATTTCAGCCTTGGATCCCTGGTTAGAAGCACACAAACTTATATAGGGAAGAGAGAAAACGGTCACAAAATTCATGGCATTAAATGCCCAACGGATCTATTTCTGAAGCTGCTTAATCGGTCTAAGAAGGGTCATCAACCGACTAGATTGACAACTAGTCGGTCAGTGAACCTTCTTGGACCGACTAGATGGTTAACAGAGAAGATGGTGAAAATCTGGGTAAGAACTAGTCGGTCTAAGAAGGATCATCAACCGACTAGATTGACAACTAGTCGGTCAGTGAACCTTCTTGGACCGACTAGATTTGAAACTAGTCGGTCTAAGAAGGATCATCAACCGACTAGATTGTCATTTAATGCATTAACCATCCTTCTTGAACCAACTAACTGGTCGACAGTGCAAAGGTTGAATTACCAAGGAAAACTAGTCGGTCTGAGAAGAAACACCAACCGACTAGATCGTCATTTAGTCGGTCGGTGAGCCTTCTTGGACCGACTAATTGGTCAACAAATTGTCTTCAATTGATTAGGATAACTAGTCGGTCTGAGAAGGATTTCCAACCGACTAAATCGTCATCTAGTCGGTCGGTGAACCTTCTTAGACCGACTAATTGACCAACAGAGAATGGGCTGAGTTGAGCAAGGATATCTAGTCGGTCCAAGAAGGATTCCCAACCGATTAGATCGTCATCTAGTCGGTTGGTTCTTCTTCTTGAACCAACTAAGATGCATATGAAGCCTTGAAATGAAACGATAGGCTACGGGAAAGTTTCTAATGGCTTCTAAGGCAATCCTAGAGATAAGATATGAAAGTTATGAAGATTTCTAGGCAAGTACTACTCAAGGCTTAACATTCTACTAAACCGAAGCTAGAAGACAATATAAATAACATGACGAACCGTCTTTGAAGCTTCAATATGGAGAATCCAAATCCTTTGACTTCATGAATACTCCTTGAGCTTCAACAAAGCTCCAGGCACAACGATCACGCGTTCTGAGGAAGTCTTGGGACGTCGCTTGAGATGAACAAATTACTTTGGCGACGATCTCCATAATTCTTCATGGACTTGAGTCTTTTAGTTGAATGACTTGAATATCTTCAACGTCTTGGTCTTCGAAGCTTTTGACTCATCCATTCCTTTCTTCTCTATGGATTGAATCTCCATTCATTTGTTGATGCCATTGGCTTGAGGTTTGAAGTAGCCTTTGAGTTCTTCAAGCCAATGCTTCACCTTTGTTGATCTACCAAGTCCTCCACTTGAATCAACATGGGTAGTCACTTTTGATCTTCTTGAATCTAATTGGTGACTTTTCAGCTAACTGCAATCACAAGAGTTAGTCACAATGATTTGTGTTTGATCATCATCAAAATCAAGGTGGAGAGTCCAATACTCAACATTCTCCCCCTTTTTGATGATGACAAACCAAATATAAACAAAACAAATAATTGTGCATTAAATATACTTACTCCCCCTGCAATGATGCCAATCAAGTTAATATCAATAATCAATAGCATCATTTAGCAGTTAATAGTGTGTGTATCACATGAGGTTGTGTATATATCGCATGAATGAGAAGAAATAATATGCATACACAATACAAATTATATAGGTGATACACATCATAAACATGAGCATGATTACCAACATATATATAATGTAATCAATATAAACCAAGGTAATCACCAATGCTCCCCCTGAATCATATACATGAACGATCATACATAAAGTCTATATGATTCAAGTTATTATTTAACACTCAACAATTAATAAGCACATCTTGTTTATTTCTCTCCCCCTTTGTCATTACAAAAAGATGTGGGGGTATAGAAACAACAAATGTAATAATAGAGTGGAAAACATAAAGGTATAACAATTGTAAAGTTACCAATTGTAAAGTTCTCTAATGTAAAGTTACCAATAGAAAACAAGATATCGAAATAAAGATATCAATTGCAAGAGCACATATCCAACAACAACTCAACTACCTTCAATTATCACAAAAAGATAAGCAATAAGCATATGCGATAAAAGATTACAATAGATACTAATTGTAAGGAGTAGTGTGAGCAGTGTTAGAAAAGTGACAATGCAAAAATCATGACATCACTTGAGAAAGAAAAAAACAAGTGGTCAAATAGTGTCAAATACCCAAACGGATTCAATTATCACAAAATTTACAACATTAAGCACAATGTGATAGATTGTCCTGAGAAACCAATAGTATACTTGACAAGATATATTAAGCATAATTTAGTGCATTGAAAACAATTCTATGTTTTCATACAAGCATGTCTATTTAATCAATATAATCGTCGAGCGACGAAGTAAACAAACATGTTTTCATACACATTGTGATCAATATAATCAATACCAATTGTAATCACCCTCAATTTAATCAAATGTTTTTATACACATGGTTACTATAGAAATTCTTAACCATGTGTACAAAGTTATATTATAATATAATAACACAAATTAAGTAGGCATTACAAAGTGATATAATGGCATGTGATAACAATCGTAGGCATACCAAATCATCTTCAAAAACTATCACAGCTACACTCCACAAAGTATCTCCAAAAGTAAGCATACCAGATATAAGTGAAGTGTGCGAGGTGGGGTGATAAGGTGATACAATGAAAATGAATATCGAATATCTATATCACGCAAAAGTGTTATGCCAAAATAGAGATAGTAACATCATGAAACGTATGGCATACACAATTCTAGCACCCTAGGAAACTAATTGAAGCAATGTTCAAAAATAACCATAGTACAAGCATGCATTCCAGAATAGATACTCACATAATGAGTCAAAGATAAGCACGGAATGCCATGAGCATGTAAGGATGATATCCAATATCAATATTCTAACAATAGTAAATATGATACCAAATGTAAATATGATATGTAGAGATGATACCAATCATAGTCTAACAAAGTATGCAACGCATGGCAATTTAATGTCAAGATCATGATATCACTTGAGAAGGCAACCAAGTGAACAAATAGAGACAAGATCTCATCCTAGCTCAATTATCACAAAAGATTCAACATGAGGCATAATGTGACAAAACATCTTTTGAGTAAAGGCATGAAGATAGTCTACTATCTAAGTCACAAGGTAGGACATAAACGAATAAAATTATCATGAACATCGCATGTATGCATACCAATTGTGCGAATAGAATAAAAACTTGTGTAAGCACAATATAATCGGATGTGGCATCAAAGAAGTCATAGTGCATCAAGATATATTCATGGAAGAATATCTATGACAGAATATACATATCATCAAACACAATATAAAGCTTATGTGATCGTGTATAGCACAAATTATCTCTAACATCTCATCAAAAATAGCATAAAATATGAGCATGAGATGAGGGATGACAAAGTGAGAAATATAGCTTGAAGATCACTAGCTAATATGAACGAATGTTATGTTACTTGTGTAAATATCATACATGAGAGATTTAGCTATAGACATGAAAGATCTCTTGAATAATATTATAGCTAAACATCAGTCATGAAATAATTAAAATGACAAGTAACATACATTGATCACCCCAAATCATATCAATACATCTCATAAAGATAATCATATAAACTATAAGAAAAGTATGAGATGTGAGGTGATACAATGAACAAATATGCATAAAGATCCTAAGTGATTAATCTTATACATGGCATGAATTATGTATAACGTGATGAAGTATAGCATGCCATAAAGAAATGAAAGATTCTACTAGAATGGTATGACAGATCATGATATGGTCTAAATAATCCATGAATATAGTCATCAATGAGAATTAGGTACAAGTTGTAGAATCAAAGTAGCAATGAATCTTAAGATCAACATACTTAAAATAATCTAATAAACAAACAAGCATGTCATACACATCAGTTATCATATCCATAATATTTAACAATCTTCACAAAGAAGCATGCATGTGAGGAATGCGATGTGTAATGACAACGTGTTCCAAAGATATGAATATCAATAAACAACTAACCAATTCATTAACAAGGTAGTCACATAAGCACACAATCTTCATGAGGGTGTGACAAGAATGAGCTAATGAAGAAGTATGCTATATTACACAAATCGAATATATTAAACTACCAATTGAAAACATGGTAGTCAAAACCAATATATTAAAATATCAATTGTGCAAAACACATACTTACAATCATTTAGCTCTCCCTATATGTATGCATCTCCAATGCACCATCCTTTCCTTTGAATTGATCCGTCATTTGTAAACCAAGGAATGTGTAGGGTAGGCATCTTGCACAACAATCTGACAATTCAACAATTGGTGGTATCCAAAAACTTTTTGGATCCAATAGGTTAATGAACAAAATCAAGTAGTCCAATAACCAATCATTTACCAATTGTAAATAACACTCATCAATAGAAATGCATGACATGCATTGAAATGAGTTAAGATAATCATGAAAATCATGCAAATCAACAATTCTCAACCATTAGAAATTTAGGTACACCTAGACTAATAATTCCTATGCATATGATTTAGTCAAGCAACATCATTATGAATACACATATCTAATACAATAGTGTGTGTGCTAGAAAGATTCCTTGTTCAATATGCATATGTGCACAAAATAAACATTCACGGCACAACACATATTGAAGGAAGGCATGAAAAGTAATACCACAAAGAGTGTGCATGAAAAGCATAAAGTATTAATTTTCAAAACCAAATTTCTCTTTCCTTTGGCATATCAACAAGATAGAAAATCACCAAGGGGTAGAGAAATCAACTAATCTATATGCACAACATAATTTGAGAGAAATGTAATGGCATATAATGATGTTGGGGGTAGTGGACGAACTCAACTAATCTGATACCAAATGTAATGTCGTGATAGCAATCAAACATGTCATACTCCCTCAAAATCATACAAACTAAGCAAACTTGGGAGTAGAGGACGAACTCACATATAAATATGGGTATAAAAAGTAATCATACAAGCATGGTACCCAAGCAATGAAACGCAATATGAGTCGCATGAGAATATGTCATTCCTAATATACGATTCTATATGTGTGTTCATACCATGCCTAGAAATAATCTTCAGAATCCAAAAGATAGTGATTTGGGATTCTTAAGAGGTTGTAGAGGCATGAATAGGAAGTTGGGATGCACGCTTGTGAAGTGGAACATAAATATAAGCGTGTCCCGTGTGTGAAACATGCAAATGAGCATTAGTTCTAACATGAAAATATTTAAGCCACATGTTATAAATAATCCTCGAATAGTAAGGATTATGAATACACAATGCACATTGGTCAAGAATTTGACACACGTGAAACACATAGACATGAATGACGTACGAGGCACACAATATGTAAACATAGAATATGCATGAGATAGTCTCAAACACAAAGTGACATTTACATGCATCCAACACACATGGAAACCAAATGTAAGAATATACTTACAACATTAAGCTCCCCCTACTTTGATGCATCACTTAAGCACCATCAACTCCATTTGAATGAAAGTCTTTGCAAATCAAGGAGTTGGTAGGGTTGGTATCCCAATGTGGATTGAACCTAGAAAAACATAATTTTGGTATCCAAAAACCTTTTTGGATCCTATGGGTTAGGCAACAAATTTAACAAACTAAATTCAAATTAATATAACCCATATCCTAATGTAATCATACACAATATTTAAGAAACATGCAATCATGTTACAAGATAAATATTTAACCAAATACATGCATATACCAATTGTACCAAAAAATAAGTATATATATATATATATTATAATCCAAACACATGACATGTATCACATGCAACAAAACATGAATATGAGCCAACACATGTGTTGCAAAAAGAAATATTAAATATTCTAAACATGAAAAATCATAAACACAATGATTTACAAATAATCATGTAATGGAAATCAAATTCAATATGAATTTACGTTTCTAATCAAACATGAGCATCCAAGACCAAAATGCAAACAAAAGAATAAACCAATTCTAAACACAAATGCGTTGGTACCCATACAAAGAATATAAGTTTATGGTACCAAGTAAGGAAGGGTCAACGGAAACTAACCCTTCGGAAACCAAGTCCAAGAGGACCGTGATTTCCCAACATAATCATCATTCATAATAATATCATTAATATAAGATTGCACATACATATCCTTAGCATGAATGCTAGTGTTCTTAGGACCCCAAATAGTGTATGATTTGGGAATCCTCTTCCTAGTGGTTGCATGCACAAAAGGTTGATCTCTACGTGGTGCATGTGGCCTAGGAACATGAGATCTAGCAAGAACATGAGGAACATTGTGTCGTGCTAAAGAATGATGATGGGCAAATGATCCATGGTGTGGTGTTGCATACATACGTGGATGCATATGAGGTGTGTATGCATGAGGATGATCATGAGAATAAGCATGCATATGTGGATGTGATATGTGATCATAAGCATGTGAAGGTGCATGAGCATGAGTACGTGCTTGAGAGTGTCTCAAAAGAGTGTTTGCACGTGCTCGTGGGTGTGGAACATAAAAACCATCATTTGTAGAAATGTGAGGAGTGGATGCATTCCTACGTGTATTGGTGTACATGAAAGCATGTCCCTTCCTTTGATGTCTACCCAAAGTGGGTTTCTTTCTAAAGGAGGGAGGAATAGGAGTGGTGGTTTCCTTAGTAGTAGAACTACCCAAGTTGTTATAGACACCACTCGTGGATGCACCGGAGGATGGCCTCACTAAATCTATAGTTGCTTCACTATAGGAGGTGCGTGCATTCAAGATGGATGCATGTGTGGTGAGCTCGTGCACTTGGGATTTGAGATTCTCATTCTCAATGCCTAAACAAGTGTTTTGAGATTGAAGATTTTCAATCTCAAGATCGTTACTATCCACAATGGAAACACGATCAAGTTGAGATTTGAGGGACTCCACCTCATTTCTCAACATGCCATTTTGAGTATGCAAACTTGCTTTCTCAATAGCGAGTGTCTCAACAATGGTGTCATTGTTAGAGGTGCTACATGAAGATGTGTTAGGGAGACTAGCAATTTTATTCTTAGCATCACAATATTTATGCATAAGCTTTTGATATTTATCAAATAATTGCTTAAGTTCAATTTTAAGATCATCCGTTGTTACCTCTTCATCGTCGCTATCGCTTTCACTTGAGTCACTTGATTCGTCACTAGAGTCGCACTCCCGTGCCATCAAACCCATGAATGAATCTCTTTCATCATTGGAGGAAGAACACTCCAAGGTGGACTCTTCTTGCTCCGCTAGCATGTGCCATAATTGATATGCCGTTGTTGCCTTGGACACATGCATAAGAATGTTATAAGATAAATACTCAAGCAAGATATCCATTACCTCTTGATGTTTCTTCACCAATTCTTTTTGCTTATTTGTCCATTCATGTTCGAAAGTGATAGGTGCACGAAGGGGCTTTTCCACAAGCTTCCAATAATCCACATCGATGGATTGAATATAGGCCTTCATCTTCACACACCAACTTTGATAGTTGGGTCCAATGAGATATGGTGGAATAAGACTTCGTGTGATGTTGTTGTTGGTTGCCATAGCTATAACCTCGCTCTGATACCAATTGTAGTGACCCTGAGCTATGAGGAATAAACACTAGAGGGGGGGTGAATAGTGTTTTATAGAATTATAAGGAATTTATGCCAAATAAAACCCTAATTAACCAACAAATGCGGAATGTAAGAAATGATCAACAACACAAAGAACAATGCAATGCTAACATGCAATCTACCCTGGTTCGGTGCCACCCAAGTCTTCCCGACTTGTTACCGGTGCCCTACTCCAGCAACACCCGGATCCCCTCCGGATACTCTAGCAAACCGCTAGAGATTTCCTTTAGCCCACTTGCGGAAACCCCACAAGTGCAATCGACCTACAATCGATGTCCGTGTATCCCACAACCCGGGAACACGCAAAACCATAAATCCCACAACTTGGGATTTAGGCAAACTCTCACAAACCGAGAGCAAAACTAAATCTTGACTCCCACAACTTGGGATCAAGCCAACACTCTCATCAACCGAGAGTAAACAACAATATAAATGTATTGAAGATGAAATAAATAGCTTCTTACCACAAAATCCTATGCCTTGAGAAATACTTACCAATTTAGGGCAAGAATGGATTTTGAGGAAGATGAGATCACCAAACCCTAGCTCCACCAAGATGGACAGCAATAGATGGCTAGGGTAAAGATGGTGACTTGGATTCAAGCTCTTAGCTTGAGAAGCTCACAAGGAATGAGAATCTCTCTTGTGGAATTAGGCTCAAAGAGTAGAGGGAGAGATTCTATTGAGATGAGAGAGCTTGGAATTGGAGTTGAATGGCTCTCTTCAAAGATGTGAAAATGTCTCTAATTTCAGCCTTGGATCCCTGGTTAGAAGCACACAAACTTATATAGGGAAGAGAGAAAACGGTCACAAAATTCGTGGCATTAAATGCCCAACGGATCTATTTCTGAAGCTGCTTAATCGGTCTAAGAAGGGTCATCAACCGACTAGATTGACAACTAGTCGGTCAGTGAACCTTCTTGGACCGACTAGATGGTTAACAGAGAAGATGGTGAAAATCTGGGTAAGAACTAGTCGGTCTAAGAAGGATCATCAACCGACTAGATTGACAACTAGTCGGTCAGTGAACCTTCTTGGACCGACTAGATTTGAAACTAGTCGGTCTAAGAAGGATCATCAACCGACTAGATTGTCATTTAATGCATTAACCATCCTTCTTGAACCAACTAACTGGTCGACAGTGCAAAGGTTGAATTACCAAGGAAAACTAGTCGGTCTGAGAAGAAACACCAACCGACTAGATCGTCATTTAGTCGGTCGGTGAGCCTTCTTGGACCGACTAATTGGTCAACAAATTGTCTTCAATTGATTAGGATAACTAGTCGGTCTGAGAAGGATTTCCAACCGACTAAATCGTCATCTAGTCGGTCGGTGAACCTTCTTAGACCGACTAATTGACCAACAGAGAATGGGCTGAGTTGAGCAAGGATATCTAGTCGGTCCAAGAAGGATTCCCAACCGATTAGATCGTCATCTAGTCGGTTGGTTCTTCTTCTTGAACCAACTAAGATGCATATGAAGCCTTGAAATGAAACGATAGGCTACGGGAAAGTTTCTAATGGCTTCTAAGGCAATCCTAGAGATAAGATATGAAAGTTATGAAGATTTCTAGGCAAGTACTACTCAAGGCTTAACATTCTACTAAACCGAAGCTAGAAGACAATATAAATAACATGACGAACCGTCTTTGAAGCTTCAATATGGAGAATCCAAATCCTTTGACTTCATGAATACTCCTTGAGCTTCAACAAAGCTCCAGGCACAACGATCACGCGTTCTGAGGAAGTCTTGGGACGTCGCTTGAGATGAACAAATTACTTTGGCGACGATCTCCATAATTCTTCATGGACTTGAGTCTTTTAGTTGAATGACTTGAATATCTTCAACGTCTTGGTCTTCGAAGCTTTTGACTCATCCATTCCTTTCTTCTCTATGGATTGAATCTCCATTCATTTGTTGATGCCATTGGCTTGAGGTTTGAAGTAGCCTTTGAGTTCTTCAAGCCAATGCTTCACCTTTGTTGATCTACCAAGTCCTCCACTTGAATCAACATGGGTAGTCACTTTTGATCTTCTTGAATCTAATTGGTGACTTTTCAGCTAACTGCAATCACAAGAGTTAGTCACAATGATTTGTGTTTGATCATCATCAAAATCAAGGTGGAGAGTCCAATACTCAACAGCCTATTCCGTCGTCGGCCTCTGAGATCCGGAGTTTCCTTGGTTTGGCGGGATACTATCGGCGTTTCATTAAGGACTTTTCCCGTATTGCTGAGCCGATGACCAGGTTGATGCGGAAGGATGTACCTTTTGTTTGGTCGGGTGATTGTGAGAGTGCTTTTAGTGTTCTGAGGGAGAGGTTGACGACTGCCCCTATTATTGTTGTGCCTGATCGCAGCGGTGGATTTGAGATCTTTTGCGATGCTTCTGGCAAGGGTCTCAGTTGCGTGTTGCATCAGCACGGGCATGTTGTGGCGTATGCGTCTCGTCAGCTCAAGGTTCATGAGAAGAATTACCCGACGCATGATTTGGAGTTGGCTGCCGTTGTGTTTGCTCTTAAGATTTGGAGGCACTTCTTGCTGAGTGAGAAAGTGAAAATCTTCACCGATCACAAAAGCTTGAAGTATATTTTTACCCAGAAGGAGCTCAACATGCGACATCGTCGATGGTTGGAGCTTATGGCATATTATGAGATTGATTTGCAGTATCACCCTGGCAAGGTGAATGTGGTTCCAGATGCTTTGAGTAGGCTTCCCGCGGTGATGATGTTGACCTCGCAGTGGAGATTGCAGCAGGATTTTTGCGAGTCCGGATTGGAGATTGTTCTTCCTGGGAGGCTTCTTCGTTGATGTACATGCAGGTGCAGTCAACGATCGTGAATCGGATTAAGGCAAGTCAGGCCGGAGATCCGAAATTGGTAAGGATTCGAGGGCAGGTTAAAGCTGGTCTGCGGACTGACTTTTTGATTCATGTGGATGGCTCGCTGAGGTTTGGAGCCAGGTTGTGTGTGCCAGCTGGGGATATCAGGGAGGAGTTGATGGTGGAGGCACACAGTTCGCCGTATTCTGTGCATCCTAGTGGCACCAAGATGTACCCGGATCTTCGTCTGAATTTTTGGCGGCATGGCATGAAGAGGAGTGTGGCTCGGAGTGTGGCCAAGTGTTTGGTTTGCCAGCAAGTGAAGGCGGAGCATCAGCATACGGCCGGGTTGCTACAACCGCTTCCGATTCCGGAGTGGAAGTGGCAACACATCACTATGGATTTCGTGACTGGACTGCCTCGGAGTCCGAAGTAGAATGACGCGATTTGGGTGATCGTAGATCGATTGACCAAATCCGCGCACTTTATTCCATTCCGAGTGGGACAGTCCACTGAGGCGCTAGCAAGGAGATACATGGAGGTAAAATTCTTTTACTCTCCGTTTTATTTCCTTTTCCTAGTTTGGATGGTGATGTAACATGAATCGTGCAGGAGATCGTGCGACTTCATGGAGTCCCCGTGAGTATCGTGTCAGATAGGAACACGAGATTCACATCTCAGTTCTGGCAGAGTTTGCAGAAGAGTTTGGGTACGCGTCTGAGTTTCAGCACGGCGTACCATCCGCAGACGGATGGCCAGTCCGAGAGGACGATTCAGATTTTGGAAGACATGCTGAGAGCGTGCATGTTGGATTTCAAGGGTTCGTGGGAGGACCATCTGCACTTGGTGGAGTTCTCTTACAACAACAGCTGCCAGGCGTCTATTGGCATGGTGCCTTTCGTCGCTTTGTATGGAAGGAAATGTCGATCGCCATTGAGTTGGGATGCCGTTGGTGATCGGGAGCTGTTGGGACCTGAGATGATTATGGAGGCCGTGGATATCGTCAGGAATATTCGGGAGAGGCTGAGGATTGCTCAGGACCGTTTTAAGCATTGGGCTGATGCTAAACGTCGTCCTTTGGAGTTTCAGCCTGGGGATCATGTGTTTCTGAGGATTTCCCCGAATCGTGGAGTGATTCGTTTTGGGAAGCGAGGGAAGTTGAGCCCGCGATACATTGGACCGTTTGATGTTCTGGAGAAGGTTGGCGAGGTAGCTTACCGCTTAGCCTTGCCGCCATCTTTGGAAGGAGTCCATGATGTTTTCCATGTGTCGCAGCTTCGTCGATACATCAGCGATCCGTCTCATGCCGTAGATTTCTCGGAGATCGTCGTTCGCCCAGATTTGACGTATGACCAGCATCCAGTGCAGATTCTGGACAGGCGTCAGAAGTCACTTTGGAACATGGTCGTCATCTTGTTAGAGTGATGTGGCGGCACGGTTCGCCGGGAGAGTCTACTTGGGAGGGAGAAGATGAGATGCGAGAGCGCTACCCACTTTTGTTCCCGGACACGTGAGTGTTGGGAATTCCGAGGACGGAATTTTCTTAAGTTGGGGAGGATGTAACGACTGGTTTTTCATGTATGGATTTTATTATGAATATTATATATTTGATTGCTTCCCTCTTGTTGTGATTTCCTTTTTCCGTCTCCGTAGTTTCATTTTCGTTCGTTTCGTTGTGATTCTCTAGATTCCTCCGTCGGTCGGCGTGTTTGAAGTAAGTCATTCGTGACGGGCTTCATAACGTCGATATCTTAGAGTTAGAACGAGCATAGGAGACTTAGGAAACCATCCCGGAGCTTCGCGCTCCATTTCGGAACTTTTGGTGTATGTTAGCCGGTGTAAGAAGGGGCACCGACCGACTAGATGACGATCCAGTCGGTCGGAAAACCTTCTTGAACCGACAAGCGGGCTTGAAAAGTTATTCAGGAGTTACTGTTTGTCGTTAGTCGGTCTAAGAACGTTGGTTGACCGACTAGGTTGCAAACTAGTCGGTCAGCAATGCTTCTTTAACCGACTAACTCATTTACAAATTTTTGGTATCATTACTGTTCATTCTTAGTCGGTCTAAGTTCATCTTTCGACCGACTAGTTGTTAAACTAGTCGGTTAAGTTTTGTACTCAGACCGACTAATTCTTAGTTCTTCTGTACAGTCGAGTTACTGTTTACTCTTAGTCGGTCTAAGAACGTTCATCGACCGACTAGATGCCAAACTAGTCGGTCAGTAGTTGTTCTTTGACCGACTAACTCTTAGTTCAGGTTTTCGACTGGAGCTACTGTTTACACTTAGTCGGTCTGCGTTGGTCAACTGACCGACTAGTTCTCAAACTAGTCGGTCAGCAGTTGTTCTTTGACCGACTAAGCAGTGCAGGAAACCCTAGTTTTGCCCTAGCCACCACCAAACTCTATAAATACCCCTCCAAACGTTTTCTTCTCCTCCCTCATGACCTAAAACCCTAATTTCTCCCCCATTGAGCCCCCATCTTCCTCAAACCATTAATCCTTCATCCCAAGCTCATCCTTCATCATCCAAACCCTCCCTTGTCACAACCCACCTTCCATCTTCCCCTAACCTTCATCAAACCCCCAAGATCCACATCAAAACCCATTTCTCCAGATTTTTCCCTCATTTCCAGATCTGAGCCGGATCGTTCTTCCGTCGCCGTGGTTGCTCGGCATCGTTCCTTCGCTTCTTCACGGTAATACTTGATTCCTTTAGTTTTAGCATAACCACCATCGACATTTATGAAACTCTAATAAAATGGATTGTTAGATGATTAGGGTTCCATTAAGAAATCGATTTAGAATCATTGTTCTAATGATTGTTTTGCTATAACAGCGATCCATCCGTAGTTTAGCTTGTGACGATCTTCGTTGCTCGTCAACCCCGGTATCAGGCAAGTGAAACTTGCTACCCTTGTTGTTTAGGCCGTGCTTAGGCCATTTCCCTTGCTTTAGCGTAAAAGAGACTAGACGGTGAAAGGATAGCCCGTCTAGACGCCATTGACCTAGCTTGACAACGAAGCTAGATCCGTCACCCTCATCATGCTTGTATGTCACGTTTAATTTAAATTAACGGTACGTAAATATCTGTTCATGTCATTGCATAGTGATTATTCATCGTGATTGCGTAGCACACGCTACAATATTATATTCCTGGCTCGTGTTACAGAAGCGAGCCCTGTAGTTGGAAACCCCAACGCTCGGATACCGGCTAGGTGCACCCCTATGCCAAATACACTTCCTGGCTCGTGATCCAGAAGCGAGCTCAGTGAGTTGGAAACCCCCAACGCTCGACACATATGGGTGGGATAAGAGATAAGCGGCCACCTGAGCCCCGAGTTGGCCTGATCCGCCACTCCGGCCAGCAGGCGAAATCTTTAGTGCTTCAGTGATAATCGTGATAAGTGACAATCGTGATAAGTGATTCGTGAATTAGTGATTTGGTAGCTTTTGCTACATCGTGCGTGCTTGTCTCTTCCTTTAAACTGTTGCATCATACTTAACTGCCATGTCATTGCTTAATATTAAAAGTGCTAAGTTGTTAGTTACTTTCAGTTTCCTTACTCAAGTCTTTCAGACTTGCTGACATGTGCCCCTTTTCTCTTTTGGGTGACACATGTTAGACCCCGAGCCAGAGTTACTTGCTGAGGGTGAGGTGTTTGCGGACGCCGAGCTTGCGCCCGTGTTGGACGAGGACTTCGTAGACACAGGCGATCAGTCTTAGTGTCTACGTCTAGTTTTGTTAGATCTTTTGGGTTGTCGGTGCGTGGCACCTAGTTTGATACTCTGTTATATTTGTGTTTTGTTTGGCCTTGTTCTGGGCCTTTAGACTCTTTCTTTTAGCCTGGTGGCTTTTCTGTGATGTTGAATATTTTGTGGACAAACTTTGGGATTGGTATTTCATATCCGTCTCTTTATTATTATTGTTGTTGTTGTTTCGTTTGCGATTACAGGGACCTGCTTATACTAAATTGACGCTTATCAGGCGTGCAGCTTCACAACTCCACGTTTGAGCGGACCTTCTCACGTCTCGCCTCCATTTTAGGGAAGCGGGTCGTGACATCGTTAAATTGAGAGAGGATGTCTCTCCTCACATTGCGGTGTTCGGAGGGGCCTTCCGCCTGAGGTGGTCTCGTTTGCCTAGCAACGGTCCACTCCTCCCTCATCTTGGTAAAGCTTTGAAAACTTTTGTAGATGCCGAGAGCCGCGTCCTGAATGACCGCGGCCGACCCCTCAAGGGGTAGATTCATTGGCAGAGTTCCTCTTGGAGAACAAGGCTCTTTTGCCAAGGACGACCTCAGAGTGCCATTGGTGATGGTCTCAAGTCGTCCCGGCCTCCTCAGAGGCAGAGGGGGTGTGACGTCGGGTGACTTGCCGTGGCAAGAATTGCGGTGAAGATGTGTGGAGCCTAACAAAAGTGTAACCCTTGATTCCCATAGATGGCGCCAATTGTTGCGGGTCAAGTCTGCCAACAATGAAATTTGTTGTTACTGGGAATCACGTGTACAATGATTACAAGTTTTTGGCTAGTGACGAGGTTAGCACGACTCGAAACTCGCTTCAGAGTTGAAGGATCCAAGGTCGTCTGAAGGTCGCCGAAGGACGCCGTCTCCCGGTAGCTGAGGCGAGTTTCCTGTGAGAGTAGCAACTCGTCACAAAGGCGGGGCTGGCTGTCAGCCTGTAGCCTCTCCGATGCTTAAGTCATCAAGTGACTTGAAATATGTGTGTCGGACACGCTTGGCGATCTTGAGGCAGATCGACGAAGCGTGGCGAGCTTGTGAGGAAGGCACAGATATGTGGAAGGTATCCGGCCTAGAATATTGGAAAGAGTTAGAGATTTTTAACTGACCAACCCCCTCTATGGAGGCAGGATGAGTGTATTTATAGAGCTGAGAGTCAATTGCTCGCCATCCCATCAGCTGTCGAGTCTGCTTAGCAGGAGGAAAAGTGAGGTCGATGGGGCGTGTTAGAGATATTTTCCGTATTAATAGTGTGAGATGATGTCAGATGCATTAATGCGACGCGAGGGACGGCCATCAGTTCTCGCTCTTAACCTCTGGCATTAATGGAGGGTATGTGGCCCTAC
The DNA here is from genome assembly GCA_030789695.1 of Scilla litardierei. Lineage (NCBI taxonomy): Eukaryota > Viridiplantae > Streptophyta > Magnoliopsida > Asparagales > Asparagaceae > Scilla > Scilla litardierei. Next base: position 314,980,137 of record CM061141.1, on the reverse strand, counting down.
GTCACACTGTCAGAGATATTTATGCTCGGCCGCCCTTGGGGAGAGTAAAGCTCGGCGACCAAGCTCGACGTCTTCGGACTGTCTGACCGTGCTTCTTATCGGAGGGTAGGCGAGCTTCTTCTTGGCATGGCGAGCATATTGATCGGCAGGGCGAGCTTCTTCGGTTGGCCCGAGGGGGCGAGCTCGTCGTACGGCGAGGCAAGCTTCCCCGGAAAGAGGCGATCTTCGGTTCGGGCTAGTGTTCATTCCGCATAGTCGAAGAGCTGTTCGCTCGGGCTTCCAGTGTACATGAGCCTTAATTACATGGGCCGACCATAAGGCCGTACCACGGTTATTTTCCGACTAGACTCCAAAGAATGCATGAACAAGAACAAAGAAGTGACTTTCATTGTTACCCGCATGCAACTAGAAACTCTTGAAGCTATACAGAGCAAAGCAGAGAGAGACGCACATGCAATTGATACAACACCGAGAGGATGTGTGTTGCGAACTTGGAAAGCTACTCAAGACCAAAGCCAGAACGCATGCTCTTCGACTGGGAAGTCGAAGCTGCCGGAATGCTCCTCGAGCTTTAGAAACCGATGAAACCCTCTCGCTTCTTCATCCTCCTCGACGTGTGACACATCGGACCGGTCAGGCCCGAACGCATTGGAGGAGTCGGCCCGGGCTCCATCGATGCAGCGGGGGCTCTCAGAGTCTGAGTCCGCGCTGTCCGTTGAGCTGCGATCCTCCTGTTTTATTGCTCCCACGCCATGGTTTTCGGGCTTCTTGAGCTCCAATGGCTCTGTGATGCCATTGTGTTTTCCTCTGAGTATGAGCTTATCTGTGAGATAAACTACCTGCATACAGATTGACGTAAACGTTCAGCAATTTATATGCAAATGTGATAATCAGCATATACATTGATTCCTCATCCCAACCATCTTTCTACACAGACTTTTGTCTTAGTGAGCAACCTCGTTCAAAAACAAACATATCGCTAGATGTTGTATGTTGAGTGCTGCATATCACATATACCTCTGCTTTGAGCTTCTCCTTCTCGTGGAGGAGATCGTCATAATCAGCCTTGAGAGCGTCGTAGCTCGACTTCAGCGCCTCGTAGTCCTTCTCGAGCAGCTTCGTCTTCCACCGGGCTCGCCTGCCGCGGCTGCAGGCCGACGTCCTTGGCCAGCTGAATTTTCCTCTCCCGCTCGAGCTTGTTGTCGACCTCGAAGCTCTTCTCGAGGAACTGGACTTGGTTGGCCGTGAGCCGCCTTTTCTTCCCCGGCCGGCGGAGGCCTTTGTCCTCCTCCTCCTCCTCATCCGCTTCCTCCGGCTCTCCCGGCCGGTAGAAGTGTTGGTTGATTGAGCTCCCACGCACTTCCTCAAAGTTCAGCACTGATCTCGACCCTGTAACAAAATTCCTCAAATCTTCACAGTTCTGAATTGTAGTTGTCTTATGTGCATATCATGTTTTTTTTTTTTTTTGCTAAGGGAATGAATCAACAATATATAAATTTTCGATTCAAAGGAATTGCATGTAGATGACTTTGGAATCCCTTGATTATGTCTCAAACTTTAGAGATAACTAAAATTAGAAAATACCCATTTCATAAAAAGATCAGCAAACATGTATTTGAACTCTAAAATCACTAACAAAAGGGGGAAATGAGAGAATTGCCATTGAAACCGGTAGCATGAGAGGGGCTTGAAGAAGAGAGCAGAGCCGCAAAAGTCTCGGCAGAGAACCCTCCTCCATCACTCTGCAATAAAACGGTCGTCTCTGAACCCCCATAAACTCTTCTTCCAGCCATCTATTTCCACTGTTTTTAAGCAAAAAGATTGGATTTTTATTGCTTTATCTCTAAAACCCAGAAAAATGCACATCACACATCTTCTCTCAAAGTACTGACAAGATCCAGGTACTATGTTCTGTCGATCAAAAAAATCTAGAGCTTGTGGCGAAAGAAGCTGGTGATCATGAGAACGGAGACATCAGATGAGCCTTGAGGGCAGAAGTTGATGATCGCCATGGCCTTCTCTCTCGTCAGGAGGAAAGGGGTTGGATTGAAACTTGGTTTTTGTTTGGAATTTGATGATGGGTCGGAAAATTCTGTCAGTTTTTGACAGAATTTTTTGACCTTTCTCTATGGAACAGAGCACGGTTAGGAGATTGCGAAGGAGAGTAAAGATGAGGTTTTTTTTGTATTCTTTGCAGTTTTCAGTTCACTCTTTCGCCATGGCCTTCATCTTCTTGTTGTTGAGAGTTGAAAGAGTGAGAGGGGATCCGGGGGTTTATAGAGAGAGCAGGGGGTTGGGGTGTCTATCGGTCCGGCCTGGTCCGGCCCAACGCGGATCGGGTCTTGACCGGGCCACAAGTCGGGCCGGCCTGGTTGACTTTTTGACCTGGGCCGACTAGATCGGCGCGAGGCCGGAAGCCCGGCCTGAGGTCCGGCCAGACCGGCCAAGTTTTTTTAAAAAATAAAAAAACAAAAACAAAAAAAATCTAATTAACTTTTAAAAAAAATCAAATAAAATTTTAACATATAAAAAATTCTACACTTTATATATTTCTAGAATTACTATAGAATTTTAAAGATATATAATTTAATAAAAACATAATAATTTATTGAGAATAATGAGTATCATACGCCTTATGAGAGGATCTCTCATATTCCCTCTCACATAAAAGGGACAAGTACAAGCCCATGTAGGCTTGTACTTGTTGTACTTGCCCCATTTATGTGAGAGGGAATATGAGAGACCCTCTCATATGGCGTATGATACACATTATTCTCTAATTTATTAATAGACTAGTCATTACCCGTGCCCATAGGGCACGGTTTATTTAATGGCTGAGTTTTTCTCCCCCACAAATTTCAAGTTCCCCCAAATTTCAAGTTTTCCCACAAAATTTCAAGTTTCCCCCCAAATTTAAGTTTTCCCCCAAAATTTAAGTCCCCCCAAAATTGTCATTACCACCAAGGACAAACTTGCCACGTAGGACAAAACTTTGTCCTAGTATGATAAGATTCAAAATCTTCATAGAACTGGAAAAAAATGGCCGAAAGGGGTGAGAATAAAAAGTGTGGTTGTGTGTGGGGGGAGGGTCCATAGGCAAAAATACAAAAACCGAGGTTGTATGTGCAAAATTCCCCACCTCCTCTTTTATCTCTCAAAATCTCATCTCTTATATTTTCTCTTATTCAATTTCCCTGTTTTATATAATAGATATTCAAATTCTCTTATCCAAATTCTCATGTCCAAATTCTCTTATCAATTTCTCTTGATAACATCTGTCTTTTATATAATAGATATCCATTATCCAATTTCTCTTGTCCAATATCTCTTATCCAATTTCTCTTGATAACATCTCTCGTTTGTAATATAGATATATCTTATCCAATTTCTCTTGATAACATCACTCTTATCCAATTTCTATTGTCCAATATCTCTTATTCAATTTCTCTTGATAACATTCCTCTTTTATAATATAGATATCTCTTATCCAATTTATCTTGTCCAATATCTCTAATCCAATTTCTCTTGATAACATCCTCTTTTATAATATAGATATCTCTTATCCAATTTCTCATGTCCAATATCTCTTATCCAATTTCTCTTGATAACATCCCTCTGTTATAATATAGATATCTCTTATCCAATTTCTCTTGTACAATATCTCTAATCCAATTTCTCTTGATAACATCTCTCTTTTATAATATAGATATCTCTTATCCAATCTCTCTTGATAACATCCCTCTCTTATAATATAGATATCTCTTATCCAATTTCTCTTGTCCAATATCTCTTATCCAATTTCTCTTGTCCAATATCTCTTATCCAATTTCTCTTGATAACATCCCTCTTTTATAATATAGATATCTCTTATCCAATTTTTCTTTTCCAATATCTCTTATCCAATTTCTCTTGATAACATCCCTCTTTTATAATATAGATATCTCTTATCCAATTTCTCTTTTCCAATATATCTTATCCAATTTCTCTTGATAACATCCCTCTTTTATAATATAGATATCTCTTATCCAATTTCTCTTTTCCAATATCGCTTATCCAATTTCTCTTGATAACATCCCTCTTTTATAATATAGATATCTCTTATCCAATTTCTCTTGATAACATCCATCTCTTATAATATAGATATCTCTTATCCAATATCTCTTGTCCAATATCTCTTATCCAATTTCTCTTGATAACAACCCTCTTTTATAATATAGATATCTCTTATCCAATTTCTCTTTTCCAATATCTCTTATCCAATTTCTCTTGATAACATCCCTCTTTTATAATATAGATATCTCTTATCCAATTTCTCTTTTCCAATATATCTTATCCAATTTCTCTTGATAACATCCCTCTTTTATAATATAGATATCTCTTATCCAATTTCTCTTGTCCAATATCTCTTATCCAATTTCTCTTGATAACATCCCTCTTTTATAATATAGATATCTCTTATCCAATTTCTCATGTCCAATATCTCTTATCCAATTTCTCTTGATAACATCCCTCTTTTATAATATAGATATCTCTTATCCAATTTCTCTTGATAACATCCCTCTCTTATAATATAGATATCTCTTATCCAATATCTCTTGTCCAATATTTCTTATCCAATTTCTCTTGATAACATCCCTCTTTTATAATATAGATAGTATTTTGTAAATTATAATTAGATAAAATTTTAAAAATTATAATAAATTCTAAGTATATAAATAAAGAAGCGAACACATGACAAACTAATATTTAAGCCTGAAATTCTCGAAAGTCCCGGGTTGAACATTTAAATTTTATTAATTAAAATCTTTTTTAAGGGTGTGAGGTAAGTCGGCCAGCCTTATCCCTCATACAATAACAAACACAAAAAATAATACAAATAAGAAAACAATAATACATCACTCTTCTTGTGTATCTTCTCCTTCGGCATCTTAAGAAAGGTCATTCTTGTTCTGCGAGCAATTTTCAGCATGTGTTGAATACATGGGCTCAGCCCATTAAGCAAAGCCCACTAAGAGTGGTGCGCTACGGCCTAATAGCCCGGAAGCCCGCCAAAGAAGATGAGCCAGGACCAAGTCAAAATGGCTAATTGATTTGTCATGAAACTTGGTCAAAATCCCACTTCATGAAGGGCCATTTTAATAGCCTTAAATGAGGCAATAATGGAGGAAATAAAAGTGATGGTTACTCCTAGGATGGACTAATTCAAAGCCCACTAATGGGGCAATTAGTTATCATTGAATGTGGAGGAAAGTTACAAGGAAGGATGGAGAATAAATATCTCCAAGGAGAATGAGCAAAGGAGGCCAGATCTCGTACGAGCGATCTCCTAAAAATGGCTAAGTACCACACAACATATACTCTTCATCATCGTCCTCTTAATCTAGCTTCTTATGTTTTCGTCTATGGTGACTAACTTAAGCATCGGAGGGGGGATCGGTCGGGCCCCTACCCCGATCCCCTAATGATCTTCTCATGATGCAGGATTATGGAGATACAGTGAAGCTAGGAGAACGTCCATTCGTGGAGGCCGACCCTAGCACCCACGACCCGGAGACGCTCGTTCACGGGTCCCCATCTCTCAGCCGACGAAGGATCGATCCGTCGGAAGCGTCCTCGTCGACCCAATAATCGTTTCAGTCAATTTTGGCCTTAATAGCATGGAACCAATACTTCGCACAAACCGCAACTTCAACTATGTCTTCCTTCGGTTGTAATCTCTTGTTGCTCAGAACGTGACCACATGCACTAAAATCAGACTCTGAATCAACTATATATACATATACATATACATATACATATATATATGGAAAAAGGGGATCTAAGGTGCCTCCTTAGATGAAAATCTAAGGAGGCGCCCCCATTTTCCCCCCTCTCCCACAATTTTTTTGGAAATTTTTTTCCATGGGGTTGTTGTTCACATCATGGATGATCAACATACCAAATTTCAAGGGATTCCAATACTTTTTGAGCCACCATCTACCTCTTACAATTTCAACGGTCTAAAAACGTGCTGAAAACCCCACGAAGTTGTAAGAGGTAGATGGGGGCCCAAAAAGTATTGGAATCACTTGAAATTTGGTATGTTGATCATCCATAAGGTAAACAATAAACTCATGAAAAAATATTTCAAAAAAAATGTGTGAGATGGGGGGAAATGGGGGCGCCTCCTTAGATTGAATCTAAGGAGGCACCTTAGGATCCCTTTACCCTATATATATATATATATATATATATATATATATATATATATATATATATATATATATATATATATATATATATATATATATATATATATATGTACAGATAACAAATCATGTGCCACAATAGAAAGAATGGGATAAACTAATTCATATCCTTTCCACCAGGCAAGAGAATCATAATGCTCATCATCCATTACTTCCTCTGAAAAGTGAAATAGATTTGCTAAATATTTGGATAATTCACTAGTAGAACAATCCGACTCTACCGTTTTTTGTTTCTTCTTTCCTAACTTTTGTCTGATCCTACTAGAAGTAATAGTAGTAGCAGGCACAGATGAAGTATGTGAAACATTACCAAATCTAGCCTCATGAGAAGCAAATATGGTTCTTAAGCTATATTTAACAGCAGCTACTTGTTCAACATGGGGGAATTCCCATGTTTTCAGAATACATTTATAATAAACCTAGTGCAACATCCTCCTTATAACGAGAATCAAAAACTTTAGCTAATGAGTACAGAAGAGGAACAAGATTCCAATAATTAGCTAGTTTTACACACATATCTTGTATCATATGCATTATAGCAATGTTAGGTTGTGTACTATCTCTATGATTAGATATCTGATCAGAAATAAAAAGTAATTGTTCTAATCCTTAAACAGATGTTGGATAGTAAACCCCAGATAATTTGTTTGTAGCAGTAAAAACCTTCAAAAAATCATGCAAATGATCTACAGTTAATCACTCTAGTTCAGTAATGTCAAAATCAGGGTCATGTGAAAGATATGTAAGTGCATAATCTGTAAGCTGCTCTCTATTCTTAAGCATATATCGCAGCATTAAGTAAGTTGAATTCCACCTTGATGCAACATCAAATTTAAATGCAAGGTATGGTCTCTGTCTAGTACGACACAGTTGTTTGTATTGAAGTCGCGTAGTACTAGAAGTATGTATGTACAACATGAGATTTCTATTTTTATCTAAATAAGCTGAACAAGTTGTAAGTCCATCGCGAACTATCAAGTTCAAGACGTGACATGCACATCTTTGATGGAACAAATAACCCCTCTATATCGGGGGTCAAATTTCTTTTTAAGCATCCAATTGCACTAGTGTTATTGGATGCATTATCAACCGTAATTGAAAAATCTTTTCTGCAATATTAAAATCATGAATTACAGACATTATTACATTAGAAATTACACTCCCAGACTAAGCAAGCTCTAACATTCTAAATCCTATAATCATCTTATTTAGCATGTAAGTATTATCTACAAAATGAGATGTAGCACATAAATATGAAGCACCTCATTTTGTTGTCCAAATATCAGAAGTCAAAGCTATTCTAGATTTTACACTAGCAAAAGTGTCACACCCCGCTTCTCATTCTACTGGGAGCGAGGACACGAGCAGGTCCGCGGTATGCTTAAAACAAGGAGGAGTACATTTTTTTCTTTTCTTTTCTTTTAAATCTTTTATTTTTTTCCTCCTTGGTTTAAACACACTAAGCGTTTGTGTAAACTGCAGGTCCTTGCATGCAAGTTTAAGAAGCAGTCCAAACAACATTATTACATATCCAGCATACAGAATTTAAAATATATTTTTGGCTAGCATGGCCAATAGAAACAAACACATATTACATTATTTCAAATATAAGGGTGCAGTCCCGAAGGTGATCGTTTAATCTTCAGCGGGTATGTACTCCACATATTCTTCGGGCGCTGGCTTAACTTCTGCAATAGTGTCTTCAGAGAACTCACTATCGATACCTGACAGACATTTCGTAAAATAATAAAGTGAAATGTCCGTCAGCAAGGTTTACTCGACAAGAAAGTCTCCAAAACAAAACGTTAGGTATTTAAAATTGATCCAAGCTGAAATTAAAGGCAAGCAATAAGTTTAATTTAAAAGAGTTTTAGCATTTAATCATTCACAGCAATTTGCAACCTGCAGCAATTTAATCAGTTTATAGCAATTTGCAATACTATTAGCAACATATAACAATTTACCATTTGATAACAAAACTGTAACGTTGTCAACAATCTGTATAAGAAGATGTTAGAACAATATTTAATAACCAATCTATTCTAGTGCTAAGTCCATGTCCAAGAGTATGAGAAATGACTAACATGCGCCCAACGACGGGGGCCAATCCGAGGTGTTGCTCACCGACCCTATATGGCGACGGTCAAGTTCTAGCCTCCATAAGTATTGGTGTAATGGCATGTTTTCGTTGTGCACGTATTTCCGTAACAAATGTTTTCAAACAAATTCAAAATTGGGTAAAAGATTTTTTTTCTATTTTTTTCGTAGCTCAAATCTGAAAATGGACTTCGTACCGTGATCCTGGCGACGATGCGAACTCGTGATATTAATTTCGTAATTTTTCGGGCACATTTAGTCTCGGGGGGCAAAAACGTAATTTCATATATAATAGTATTGTACTAATTACCATTTACCTAACACTAATTACCTTGATAAACAATGTAATTATTTTACCTAAACACCTACCTTACCTACGTCGGCAGCCCATAAGAAATTTGCAATCCCCATTTATGAGGATAGTTAAACGAACAACCTACCTAATTAATAGCTATACTTAATTATGTACTTATAATATCTATATTATATTAAAATTTAGTACTAATGACCTCATCATCCTTGTTAAACCACGTTTAATATTCTTAGATGCATGCATCCCCCTCCACCTGCAAAGAAACGTGGGAGCATCTCCAACATTAGTCATATACTCCCACCAACCCATTTTATTACCATTAATTGGCTTAATATCATCTTAACACTATAAAAACCCAACCCAAACTCAGTAATCCTTCACCGCTTAACCAATCCCCTACCCTTCATTCTCTTCTCCGACAGCGAACACATGCACACAAACACATCTCCCTGACTCGCTTCCCCCTCGCCCCTAAGGCCACCGCCGGCGAACCCAAGCTCCCTCGAATCCTCCCCCGCCACTAAGAAGCAGCGCCGCTGCCCTCCCTCTTCACCTCAACGGAGCCCCAAACCCATGCACGCTCGACCCAGCCCCTCCACGTCCACCTCGAGCTCCGTCGTTCACCGTCTCCTGTCCCCCCGCAAGCCGCTCAGCCTCACCGACGAGGAGAGCTCCGTTCAAGCTCCTCGAGCTCCGACGGCGCCGCCTCCGATCCCAATATCTCTGTGCACCGCTCGAGCTCTCATCACTGCTTTAGCCCTCGCCTCATCTTCAACCACCCCCGACGCTCCCCCACAGTCGCCAAGCTCCACCGAAGACCCTCGCCACACTCCACCACCGTACCCCGCTCCGACCACCCCCAGCGGCATCCGCATCGCCCTACACTGCTTCCATCTCCGCCGAGCTCCACTCCCAATAGCCCCAGCAGCGCCTTCGTTGTTTCCCATCGCCGGAGCCCTCCCCCACCACTGACGCTGCACGTCGCCGCCCTCCTGACACCGCCATCGACGTCGTTAGGTCTTTTGCGTCACCCTCAGCCCCTCCTCCGATCACCGCGCGTCGTCGCCCCGCCAGTCGCCGACGGCAACGCCCCGATCTCCCCACTACATCACGTCGGAGGTGAGTAGTGAAGTAACGAAGTTTTAATGCAAATACGTTTTTTAAATACGTATTCGAATACGTACAGAAATACGTATAGGATGTTTTGTTAGTAATAAATTGATAGCAATTCGTACATGCCTTAGAAAAATACAAGGCCAGCTCTAAAAATCAGAAATGACATTCTGAATCCAATGACGCTAGTTTCATCTCAATTAGACGAGTAGTTTTTCCATAATAAATTTTTAAGCCTAAAACTTAAATACGTCATTTTCACTTAAAAATCCATAACTTGTTATTTTCACTTAAATTGATATGTGAAAATAAAAATATGTTATAGCACTCTTCGAGACGGTCATTTTGACAGCTCACTTGCAACTTTCTGATAAGTATTTCATCCAGAATAAATTGTTGAATAAATACGATAACTAATTAAAATTAGTTTTAAAACATATTTTAAGCTTTTAAAACTTATAAAAATTACCAGAAGCTTCTAAAAAATATTTCCTCCTACAGCAAAATTATTTTCTTCATATCTAGCCTATATAAAAATTTAGAATGCTTTTCGACACTGTTTCGATCAATTATAAATTCAAAACGATCAAATTGTTTAGATAGGAAATGTCGTGGTCTTTAACCAATTATTCTTGTGTTTTCGGGTACCAATTCTGGTGGACCAACTTCCGTGGAAGCCATAAATCTAGTCCTGACTTGCTACCACAACCTCGAAATTAGTAAGTCACGATGAATTCTAGATTTAGAAAATTAGATAAGTGTACTCGTACGAACTTAAGACATCACATATAGCCTCAGAACGGCTATTGACTCGAACCAAAACTAGAGACCTAATCTAATATGGAACTACTATCTAAATACATTGTCAATTTTCAACTTTGGTGGTTATAACACACAACCATCAATTGGGTAAATTGTGTGCTAACGAAGCCACCACATGTTCAAAGCATGGAATCAGTATCACAATTATTGGACTTGTCTTTAGCCTCACTTTGCTTTGACTCAGTCTGCTTTGAAAGGAATTCCTAACTTTCTGGTTATCAATAAGAAGTCAACCAGTGGTCCTAATTTAACTATCATTGTAAACGAGGAACTAAGAACATCATGTGACACATCGTATGGAGCATTTTTGTGAATTATCACGTATGAGACAGAACACTTGAGAAAGTGTGGGAGTGACTGGAGTTCATCTACATGTCAAGCTGCCTGTGTTTTGGCATCCTGTCTAGCTGCCCGTGTTTCGGCAAACATAAATATGATGCCCCGTGTCAGCATCCTGTCTAGCTCCCTGCGTTTCGGCAAACATAAATATGCTGCCCTTGTCAGCATCTTGTCTAGCTGCCTGCGTTTCGGCATTCGTCTGGGTAAGCGCACTTAGGCAAGAGATGAACTCAATGGTTGCATATCGTACTCTCCGACTTGAGTCATGTAGTGCTAGTGTAGTTACTTTTGCACAGTCACCTTTACTTTACGCATTACATGCACTTTTGTACAGTCACCTTTACTTTATGCATTACATGCACCTTACCTACCACACCTGTGCAGTCACCAGTACTTTCCTTATCGTACTTTTAGCTACAACGGTAGTATGCTTCACTTGCTTAGCCTGTTTTACGCTTGCACTACCACAGTACAGTTGTTGTTCAGTACTTTACTTTTCACTCTGGTTCACTTGTACGTAGTTACTTTTCGTCATACTTGTGCACTACTTCTTTTTTATATTTAGAATTGTTGTGACTTACCTACGGTTCCATCTTCGTGGCACCGCAGACGACGCACCTGTTGAGATAGATGTTCTTGAGCTGGCAGAGCCAGAGTTCGACCCTGAGACCGCAGCTTTCAGAGTTATTTTCTCAGATGTACTTTCTTTCATTCATGTATCTTTATTGGAACATTTTGTACAGTATGGATTGTAATAATTGGACACTGTTTGAGTATTTTTGTACTTCTCTGCATCTCTAGGAAAGAGATGTAGATCTGAACTCTAGGTTGTATTGTAAGGTCACTGGCTATAAGGAAAACACTAGAAGGGGGGTTGAATAGTGTTTATGTAATTTAAAAAGATAGTTACACCAAATTAAATTCCTAACCAACAAATAGTGCGGAATATAAGTAAACTAAACATGTGACTGTAATTCATTCTACAGGCGACTGTCAAGACCCTGAGATTTTCCAGAGAGTTGAGTCATCAAATAGGCTCAAAGACATACGACTGTTGTAGCATTGACAGTCGACTGTTCCATTGGACAGACGACTATAAATCCAACAATAGTCGACTGGCCAGATAAAACAGAGAAATAGAATTTGTGCTAAAGATAGAGAGGAGACTGATTAACAAAACACAGTCGACTGTCTCTTGGACAGGCGCTTATGAATCGTTCATAAGTCGCCTGTGAGAGTTAAAGCTTAGAAGCCCAAAACTAGACTGAGAAAGTTTGTGCATAACAGGTGACTGTAGAACTGTTGGGGGTTTGGCGGACCCCAGAGCTCGGATCTGTGTCCGTCCTAAGTCGGACGAACCACAGAGGTACAAAAGCGCAGCGGAAAACAGAAATTCAAATTTTCTAAACTAGCTAAACTATTTAGCTAGGCTCTGAGGGAGCCAGACCCTAGCCCGATCTATGCCGACTTGGGGTGGATCTGACTACCCCAAGAGGGATCTACTCTAAAGCGACTAATTAAATCTACACTACAAATTACTTAACCACATACCCGGAATCTTGGCCCTGGAGCAGGCAAGATGTACCGCACCGTCTTCAGAAGCTCCTCGTAGCCGAGCCGCTTTGACTCGATCCACCTGAACCGCCTCGCACCCTCGTACCAATCCGCCGAGCCGACTTTCGCCTCCGAGCCGATCACACGCGGTAGAAAGTTTCACTTGAGAAGAACCCGTGTCTTAGACGTCCGGATCAAAATCCAAACCCCCTTCGTAGTCTTGCTAGGACTACTCCGAAGAACAGGAAGAGAGAGAGAGAATAATTTAGTCGCCGATCGAGCTTGCTCTAAAAGTCTGGAGCTACTCGATCGATGGCTTGGTGTGTTTTTCAACGAAGAGAGTGCACCCCTATTTATATAGGGAATCGACACTCACTCTCTCGTTACGAGCAATGTGGGACATTCCGCAAATGGGAGAAAAACAATTAAGCAAATTTGGCTTAATTTCAAGTTTAAGTGAGCTTTTGATAAAAGCAAACTTTAACTAATTAATTCTCTTTGCACATTAAACCTTAGACATCAAATGAGCAATCAATCTGAAGGGCTTCGAATGGTGAACGTGTAGGAACCGACGGCGACGAATTTCGACTTTGTTTGACCCCTCAAACAATTGCTCAAAGTTGAGCAAATTATCAAAATTCGTAGCCGTCATTTGGGGTTTCAAAAAACCCTAAATGACTTAAGTTGCGGGCGCGCCCGCTAAGCTTAGCGGGCGTGCCCGCCCAAGGAGACAGGGCGGGCTGCACGCCCGCTGCAGCTTGCGGGCGCCCGCCCGTTGCTGCAGCGGGCTGCGCCCGTTGTGCAACGGGCGTGAGCCCACTGCAGCCAGCGGGCTGTGCCCGTTTGCCTTTGTCTCTGGGCTTATTAGCCCAGTGGGTCTAACCCACTTCGCCTTGGGCTGTTTTCGCGTTTCTGGGCTCGTTTGAGCTCCGATTTGGACACGGTTTGAACCTGTGTTTAGACCGGGACGATCCCGTCAGCCAGGTAACCATTTCCAATATATTTGTTCCTACTAAAATTTGTCGTAACCAATTTACGACACGTTTAATCATAGTTTGCATCAAATGCAATGTTTGTCCCTATTGCTATTGCGACTAACTTTCACAACAAGCTTTGTGAATATCATCAAATGATATCTTTCTCTATTCTATCTTCCTATTACTAAGACACGAACACTACTCGGTGTGAGACCCTACAGCCTGACTTTACTACAGGTTGGGGCTCGGAACCCCGAGACGACGGTCACTACGAGCAGTAGCTGTCGTCCCTGTTTCAGAATCATCATAACGTGATCGACCTCTTGACAAAAGTATCATAGGGTTTACATTGGTTGTGTCAGTGATGAACTTCGTTAGCCGTAGTCCCTTTGTCAAGACTGTGTTTATGTTGGCCTAGGGTATGGTTTACTGTCAACCCTATTAGACAACATTGGTCAGTATACGGCGGTCTTTATTGTATACACCTTGTACTTCTTACAACGCACCTCGGCTGAGGATTAACACAAAGATCGTACTGAGCCTGTAACACTAGCTTCCCTTTAACGGAAGTGACGAATCTCATCTTAGTCATCTACTCGCCTCGAGAGCTTCAGGTGCAGCTCAGCCTAAGATCTTTCAGCAGGCCTAGCCTCGAAGCTAGATCATATGTCTAAGCTACACCGTTCACTCACAGGTTTGTACAAATGACTTCAGGTCTTAAGGACCAGCTAACCAATCATCACCCTAGAGTTATTAAGGACAGTTCAGTTAAAGTCAACCATTTAATAACTCTAATTTGGTCGTTCAGTGAACTCATTCTCTAATGAGCACCTGTGTCTCGTCTCCGACTTCACCAAGTCGAATGACTATGAGATCATCATTACCCTAAGGTAAGACTAAGACACAGTGGTCTATCCGATGTGTCGATATCCAGTTCTCGACACATCTATGACCACGAACCGTTTAAGACTTACGTTTACATTCGGTCGCTTACTTACTCATAATCGAGATCTCATCTAGATACGTAAGGACCTAACTATAAGTCTATGGATATTATCTAAGTATATTAATACGAACGATTTTATACTTAGAATAATACGTACCATATACCGTATGAACAAGACGTATATCTGGGATAAATTGCATTATGGGCACATATTCTCCTACATCTCCCACTTGCACTTAGGCTATTTATCTCGGTATCTCATACCGTTATAGCATATCAGTCACTTTGACATTTATATGACAAACCTAAGAGTGGTTCTACTAACGAGTATCTACAACGAATTTTAATGGATTAATACATCTCTTGATCACATAGGGTTGATCCTTTGAAAAATGATCTGGATCAATTTTTCCTATCTTTGTATAGCTAACTATTAGCTTATACAATCTAGATGTAGGGTCTAACATTATAATCTATAAGTCGGTCTCAGCTCATTCCACTTTTCTTGTGTCAATATGTCAAGTACATACATGACACCCTAAGTCTCTATATATACGATTAAATCAAAACAATTTTGATTCAATGTTTTATATAAATTATTTATTTAAGGTGGAAATCCTTTTTACTTAGTCCGAGAGACCGGAACCAAGTATACGAGCTGGCTCCCACTGACTTTTAGAATTACCTGGTTTTAATACTTCAATATTATATCTAAATCAAATTTAGATTTTATATACGAAGATATAACCATTTGGTAAGTGCTTTAGATGGAATGTACTAGTGTCAGGTTCGGTTTGACGAATGAGTCAAGTCAAGATCGTTTTAAGGAATCTTGACATTGACTTACTCAATCAAAACGTTCTACAATGTACATTTCCCTTAACCAACATTTAATATTAACTCTTTAATAACTAAATGCGGTTTATCAAGAATTAATCTTAATATGCATATAATTGTGATCGCACACAATTTATACGCCCCTGGAACCTATACTTAACTACCAATTGGCTATAACATTAAGACATCTCAAAAATCAACATTTTCCGAAGCTTCGCATCATCATTCGAGAATTCTTCGCAACCATATCAGAAAGCCACAATCACAGAAAATTTAAGCCAATCAAATTTCAACTCAACATCAAACGTAATTCCTGATACATTCATAAAACAACGGATTCATTAAGATGAACCGTAATTTGTTTATCCAAATAAACTTTGAGTGTAGAACACTCAATCATTGTTTTCAACTTTCAAGAAATGATACAATTTATTTTAACTAAAAATAGTATCATATCCTCTTGATCATGTCTCTTGAAGTCGTTAAACGGCCCTAGCAGCAACGATTGCTCAGATTGCCGACCGTCCTCCGCACTTCTCCCAATCTCCTTTTTACATCAGCCACCTGTATACAATACAGATGTCTTTTAGTATCTCATACTATAAGATTGGAAATGATTACAATTTATTGAATTGAATTTGTACCTGAGGTGGAGGCATCCGTATGCCCCTTCGTCTTCTCTGTAAGATAGATCTTACAGTTCCTCTTCCAGTGGCCAATCTTGTGGCAATGGAAGCACTCAGATTTCGACGGGGCCCCTTTAGTCTTTTTCTTTCCTTTCTTCACCTTCGCAGGTTGCGGGACCTGCCTCTTCTTACCATTGCCTTTCGGCTGGTCGGAAAAGCAGAGCCAACAACCAATGCAGTCGGCTTCTTCTCACTCTCCTCAAACTGCCTAAGCATATTGAGGAGACCAGGAAGATCCGTTTCAAGACTGTTCATTATAAAACCAGGGATGAAAGGCTTAAACTCAGGAGTTAAAGACTTTAGGATAATGTCTATGGACATCTCATTGTCCAAGACAAATCCTAACTGGGCGGCGTCCTCTACGTACCCGATCATCTTGATAACATGATCCTGTACGGGCCCTGCCCCCATTTTGGTGCCCCAGAGGTTGCTGGTGGCTTCGAACTTGGCAGCTCGAGATCGCTTGCCGTACAACTCTTGTGCATTGAGGAGCATGCTTTGAACATCCATATGTTCATGCTTCCTCTGCAGCTCGTTGCTCATCGAAGCCAGAGTAAGGCACCTGGCCTTCTCTAAGGCACCTGGCCTTCTCTGCATCCCACTGGTACAATTTGTAGGCTTCTTTTTCCTCGAAGGTCGAATCTTCATCGGGCTTATCTGGAGCGTCCTCGAACAGTACGTATCATATCCTGGCTAGGGAAAGGACCAACTTAATGTTCATAAGCCAGTCTTTATAGTTCGTTCCATCCAGCACGTTCTTCTCAACCATATATCTAAGACCCGAATCCATTCTGCATTTTATAGATACTTTAGTCAGTATATGTTCGTTGTATATTTTTAATGGTTTTTATAAAACTATATTCTCCCACTAAATTTATTAAAGCCATAATAATAAACAATTTATTATAAAATAACATTTGTGAGATAGGGATCCGACTATCCTGAGTCTGACAACCTTGAGTGTATCTCAACAAGTTGTCCGACTCTGCAGTCGGTAGACGAACTTGTCGTCAATCATATCTATTATGATTCCCTATCGATTTTTATCCCTAGTCATTTGTGATCATGAGTGTGCTCAACCGGATCACAATGGCTAGCCTAGTCGGTCCCTTGTTTTCGTGTCTAGCCTGACTTGCCCCGCCGCTTGGTGTATGTACGACACGTTGGTTTGGGTCAGGACTTAGACTACATTCTTGGTTAGACTTACGCCGATGCTCGAAGGATGAGACAACGGTTTCAGTCAGGTCAAGAACAATTTTTCGTGTTTAAGCAAGCGCCCACCGGCTGCTGCAGTGGGCTGCGCCCGCTGTGCAGCGGGCGTGAGCCCGCTGCAGCCAGCGGGCTGCGCCCGTTTGCCTTTGTCTCTGGGCTTATTAGCCCAGTGGGTCTAACCCACTTCGCCTTGGACTGTTTTCACGTTTCTGGGCTCGTTTGAGCTCCGATTTGGACACGGTTTGAACCTGTGTTTAGACCGGGACGATCCCGTCAGCCAGGTAACCCTTTCCAATATATTTGTTCTTACTAAAATTTTTCGTAACCAATTTACGACACGTTTAATCATAGTTTGCATCAAATACAACGTTTGTCCCTATTGCTATTGCGATTAACTTTCACAACAAGCTTTGTGAATATCATCAAATGATATCTCTCTCTATTCTATCTTCCTATTACTAAGACACGAACACTACTCGGTGTGAGACCCTACAGCCTGACCTTACTACAAGTTGGGGCTCGGAACCCCTAGACGACGGTCACTACGAGTAGTAGCTGTCGTCCCTGTTTCAGAATCATCATAACGTGATCGACCCCTTGACAAAAGTATCATATGGTTTACATTGGCTGTGTCAGTGATGAACTCTGTTAGCCGTAGTCCCTTCGTCAAGACTGTGTTTATGTTGGCCTAGGGTATGGTTTACTGTCAACCCTATTAGACAACATTGGTCAGTATACGACGGTCTTTATTGTATATACATTGTACTTCTTACAACGCACCCCGGCCGAGGATTAACACAGAGATCGTACTGAGCCTGTAACACTAACTTCCCTTTAACGGAAGTGACGAATCCCATCTTAGTCATCTACTCGCCTCGAGAGCTTCAGGTGCAGCTCAGCCTAAGATCTTTCAGCAGGCCTAGCCTCGAAGCTAGATCATATGTCTAAGCTACACCGTTCACTCACAGGTTTGTACAAATGACTTCAGGTCTTAAGGACCAGCTAACCTATCATCACCCTAGAGTTATTAAGGACAGTTCAGTTAAAGTCAACCATTTAATAACTCTAATTTGGTCGTTCAGTGAACTCATTCTCTAATGAGCACCTGTGTCTCGTCTCCGACTTCACCAAGTCGAATGACTATGAGATCATCATTACCCTAAGGTAAGACTAAGACACAGTGGTCTATCCGATGTGTCGATATCCAGTTCTCGACACATCTATGACCACGAACCGTTTAAGACTTACGTTTACATTCGGTCGCTTACTTACTCATAATCGAGATCTCATCTAGATACGTAAGGACCTAACTATGAGTCTATGGATATTATCTAAGTATATTAATATGAACGATTTTATACTTAGAATAATACGTACCATATACCTGATGGAAATTGAATTCCACCCCCAAGTGATTTTGATGATAAGCACACCAAATGAAAGCTTAGTGTACTAACTACACTACACTCAAGTGTGCAGAATTTGTGAAGCTCTACTCATACTCAAAGAAGCACACTTCAACGCTCAAAGACAAAGACGAACATGACTAAACTCAAGTGATGAAGCTCAAGCTCAAACAAAACAAGAAGCACAAAGAGAAGCTCGCTTTTGCTTCACCAAATTGATCAAACTTCCGAAGACATGTTCTGAGTCTATAATGAGTGTGTCGTGTCTCTTTAGGGTATTTGTTAAAGCCATATCATATAGACAAAACACACACACAAACAATTTCGAAAATACTTTTAAATTATCTTCAAAATACTTTAAGAGAGCTTTCTCTAGTCACTCTATAACTTTCGTAGTGAAACTCCACGCACCCTGGAGTTAACTACTTGTTTGACTAGATAAGTTGCAGGAAAAACTCCTCTGGGAGTCGACTACCAAAAGTAGGGAGTCGACTACCAGACACAGGTCAAGAATTCCGGGAACTCTCTGGGAGTCGACTACCTAGATGAGGGAGTCGACTACCAGCTGTAAAATTCTGACGTTTTTGAATTTGAATTTTGAAATTCGTTGATCAATTTACTCCGTAATTTTTGGGACAAAAGTCAACGAAAATTCAAATTTCAAATCTCAGTTTTTCCCTATAAATAAGAGCTAAATTCTTTTGTGAAAACACAACTATTGAAAAATCAAAAATCTCTTGTGAAAACGCTCTTGAATTCAAAGCTCTCATTTCTTTCTAGCCAATTTGATTTTATTTGTGATCTTGCAATATTCTCTTATCAATTCTTTTAAGATCATACTCTTATTTTTTATTGGCTAAAACGTTTTCAAAATCCTTATTACTATTCTCTTTATCTTGTTTAAAGGATTTTTGAAAAGTAATAGATCTAGATCACAAAGAATTTCTCTCGTATCTTTGTGTGATCTAGACTCTTATTCTATCAAGCCACTACACAAATTTGTCTATCTTTGATTGGCTATAGAATCGGGTGTAAAACCAATCTCCATCATTTATTTTGGTGTATTGGATAAATATCTCATTGTGTTGATTGTTGGAACACTAGACAAGTCTAGGTGTTGCCATTCGTAAAGTCCTCGGGTTGTGAGGCAGGGTAAATCCTAGACAGGTCTAGGTGGTTGGAAATCCTAACGAGTGAAGTTAGGTATTTGTATTGCTAAGGAAATAGTGGAAATCTCGTACCGGATTGGTCGGGGACTGGACGTACCCAGGGTTGTGGGGAAACAGGATAAAAATCCTTGTGTTTGCGTTTGATTCTCTCTGTGTTTGATTATTTATCTTTGCAAGCAATTCTTATTATTATATCTTTGTAATTCTTTGTTCATTTGCATATTACAAAGATCATACATTTAATTCCGCTGTGTAAAGATCTATCTATGTGTAAAGATCTCTTATCTGATTGTAATCATAATTGTTTATCTTTTATATTTCTATAAGATTAACTTGTTGATTAAGAACCAAGCGTAGATCACTCTACTTGGCTTCTTAGGCAACATTAGAAGGGTTTTAATTAACGATCTAAAAAGATTGTTTATTTGCACAACACTATTCAAACCCCCCTTCTAGTGTTGTTTGCCATCCACAGGATCCAACACTTGGTATCAGAGCGAGGCTACAAAAGTGATGGCGTCAACATCTTTTCACTCTGAAGGATTGAATACCATGCGACCACCTCTATTCAACGGAACCAACTACGCTAGCTGGAAGATCCGAATGAAGACTCACCTAGAGTCATTAGACATTGAAGCTTGGACTATTGCCAAAGTCCCGTACATCGCACCCACCGACGTTGAGTTTGGGAAATGGTCTGTCGACGACAAGAAGAGAGCTAATCTCAATGCAAAAGCAATGAATGCTCTGTTTTGCGCTGTTACAGGAAATGAGTTCAATCGAGTCTCCTAATGTGAGACAGCACATCAAATATGGCATACTCTTCAGGTAAGTCACGAAGGAACTGAAAAGGTAAAAGAATCTCGCATAAACGTTTTACATTCAAAGTTTGAATCTTTTAAAATGGAAGAAGGAGAGAGTATCACCGATGTGAATACTCGTTTTACTAATATTACAAATGAGCTTGCAGGACTAGGAAAGAAACTTTCCAAGTATGAACAGGTAATGAAGATACTAAGATCCCTCCGACCCGAGTGGAAGGGAAAGACTACGGCCATTCGAGAAGCCCATAATGTAAAGGACCTCACCATCAAAGAACTAATGGAAAATCTCATGGCATATGAGATTGAGCTTGAAGAAGACAAGAAAATCGAAGAAAAGCCAAAGAAGAAGAATCTTGCGTTCAAAGCACAAGAGGAAGATTCCGACTACACGGACAAAGAAGACCATATCGCGTTCATCTCAAAGAACTTTAAAGAGTTCATCACTAGTAAGTATGGAAAACGATCTTTTAGACCCACTAACAGTATTATTTTTTTGGTTGCAATAAACCAGGGCATGTCAAGAGAGACTGTCCTTTGGAGAGAAACAACCGTGATTCCAGAGATCGTGGGAAGAACAAAGACAATAATGAGAGGCGAAACAATGTAAGAAACAAGTTCCGACGACCAAAGAAAGAAGCTTATGCAGCCTTCGACCAAAGCGACGACTCTTCATCCGATGAATCCTCAGAAGAAGATAATGATGAAAGAAGAGAGACGGCACACATGTGCTTCATGGCATCTACATCCTCCAAGGTAAGCTCGCATCATGATTCATCTAGCGACAATGAGTCATCGTCAAGCGATGATGAAGACTTGGATTATAGGGGAGCATATAAGGAGCTATGCAAAATGCATGAAAAGCTCATTAAAGAACATAGAAAAACACTTAGAAATATTAAAAGAGATACTAAAGAAAAAGAAGAAGTCATTAAAGAAAATAGTCTTCTTAAAGAAAAGAATGATCTTCTGCAAAAAGATATTTCACTAGTAAATGAAAAAGTTGAAAATCTAAATAATCTTCTCGTATCTGTCAAAGATAAATACGACGCTACGATGAAAATTATTGAGAATTTCAACAAAGGAAAAGGGAAGCTAGATAGTATAATAGATAATCAAAAAGCTTCATCTAGCAAAACCGGACTCGGCTATGATTCACATCATACCAAGAAACGGGTTAAGCATACTAGGATGCATCATTCTAACGATAATGTCTTGAGCATCTGGGTACCAAAGAAATTATCTGATCAGCGAAGAAAAAGGTACGCTACTGACTTTGTTCAACAAATTCATTTTAACAAAAATTATAAATATGTTGTTCATGAAGAAACTAAACCGTATTGGGTTTGGCTTCCTAAAGACTAACTCCTCGGACTTAAAACCAAAGAGTACCATAAAACGCTTATTTTTTCAGGTACTCTAAAAGAGGAAAATCAAAGAGGAGAAATCAAGAAGTCAAACGGCTGAATCAGAACAAAAGTTTTTTTTAACTAAATTATTTTTTACACACACACATATATATGTTTAAATGTGTTGTAATATGTGTATATGATTGTGTTTTATTCCTAAAACATTTCTTGTTCAGAAAGCACACTCAACCTGGATCAAAAACTCCCCGGGATGAGAAAACGACTCAACCCAGCAGGGAGTCGACTACCTACAGGAGGGAGTCGACTACCCGTGCGTAAATTTCTGGGCTTGTCTTGTTTTTTGACTAACTTCTATTGGGTTCTATTGAGTGGATGGGTTCAGATCCACTAAGGCAACTTACCCAAAAAGCCTAAAACTCATCCTAGCCATCCAAAACTTGATCTAAAGGCCCTCTTTTCTCCCCATCTCTTCATCCAAACATCAAAACCCCAAGAGAAACCCTAAGGGTAGCCGACTACCCCTCTTCTTCCTCCTCCTCTCTTGATTTTTCACCTTGGTGCTTGGTCATTTGGAGCTATTTTCTCATCTTTCTCCCAAGTTACTCAAGGTAAATTTTTTTTCTTACTTCATGCTCTTTATTATTTCTTCTCTCTTGGTTATCTAGTAGTGTAAAAATGTTGTTGTTTTTTCTTTTACTCTATCTAGATGCCTATCAAGGGGATTTTCTCCAAGAAGAGGAAAACTTCTACAGAAATTGATTCTGAAAAAGAGACTATCTTACCCTATCTTTTCAAAACTACTACCTATGAGATCTCAAAGAAACCTATCTTGCATGAACGAGTTGTCAAACTTAATGATGTTATCAATTATGGCATTGACAGTCTGTTAGATTTTCAAAACTTAGCAAACTTGTTTTCTTCTGAAAATGTGTACCTCTGCTATCATAGGCTTGTTCATCTATTCTATGCAAACATGGACTATGATCTCGTTAAAAGTCGTTTCATAACTAAAGTCCTTGACACCAAACTTGCTATTACTGTCAAATCCCTAGGAGAAGCCCTAGGAATCCCATACTCTGGCATGCTTCTTGACAAAATCGAAATGACTGATAAGAACATTCTAGAAAGAATGTATTTGCCAGGTAGACACTTTCAAACCAAACTTCCATGTAGCAATCTTCGCTATCCGGCGAGGATCTTGGCTAATATATTGTCTTATAACATAACTCAAAAGTCTGGGAGCCATGCAATCCTATCTGAGAAACAAGCCAAGTGTATCTATGCCATCCTAGGTAACATTCGCATTAATTGGGCCAAAGTGATTATGGATTCTATCCTAGCCTCAGACTTCTGATAGACCCTCCTCCACTCTTTCTCATGGGCACTATCTTACTATACTATTCATTAGCTTCAATGTGCCACTGGATCATGAAACATCTATTCTAGAACCTGCTCGTATTTTTGATGTGAATGCACTTGGGAGAATGAATCTCCACCATGACCTTGATGAAAATGTCCCTGAAGAACAAATTGCTGCCGAAGGAGGATCATCATCCTCAAGGAGAGGTAAGAAAGTTGTTATTTCAGATTCAGAAGAAGAAGGAGAAGAAGAAAGAGGAAGCGGAGAAGAAGAAGAAGAAGTTCTGGCATACATTCTTGAACTTCAGGAAATGCTCCTGAAGAAGATTGGAAGGTTGAAGATCACACAAAAGCAAGGATTTGAAGACATCAATCGTAAAGTGGACGATCTGAAAGAGTTTGTTGTGAAGAGCAACAAGATAACTGAAGACACACTTGCCATGATCCTTGATGAGATCAAGGAACTAAAGAAAGATGGCGGTCACTCTTAGCTCTTTCCTTCTCTAAAAACAATGGTTCTCTTTAAAAAAATGGTTCTTAAAACTATGTCATTTGAGACTATGGTCTGTAATAACTCTCTATGTGGTGTTGTGCTACAATATCTCTGTGCTATATATCAACTGCTAGTATAAACTAATACATCTCTTGCACGCACAAGAAATTGAATTTCCCTCCTAAACACATTTGTGTTGTCATTAAATTATTTGTTTGTTTTTTGTTGATGACAAGGGGGAGAAAATTCATGAGACATGAGATACAAAAAATTCATTATATGTATACTGTTTTGTGTATTGCTTCGATGCAGGGGGAGAATCGCATCAAAGCAGGGGGAGTAAGTATACCACGTATTTTATTATCTTTTACTTACTTCATTTTTTTCTCTCATTTGGGTGTCATCATCAAAAAGGGGGAGAGTGATGGAAATTGAATTCCACCCCCAAGTGATTTTGATGATAAGCACACCAAATGAAAGCTTAGTGTACTAACTACACTACACTCAAGTGTGCAGAATTTGCGAAGCTCTACTCATACTCAAAGAAGCACACTTGAACGCTCAAAGACAAAGACGAACATGACTAAACTCAAGTGATGAAGCTCAAGCTCAAACAGAACAAGAAGCACAAAGAGAAGCTCGCTTTCGCTTCACCAAATTGATTAAACTTCCGAAGACATGTTCTGAGTCTATAGTGAGTGTGTCGTGTCTCTTTAGGGTATTTGTTAAAGCCATATCATATAGACAAAACACACACACAAACAATTTCAAAAATACTTTTAAATTATCTTCAAAATACTTTAATAGAGCTTTCTCTAGTCACTCTATAACTTTCGTAGTGAAACTCCACGCACCCTGGAGTTAACTACTTGTCTGACTAGATAAGTTGTAGGAAAAACTCCTCTGGGAGTCGACTACCAAAAGTAGGGAGTCGACTACCAGACACAGGTCAAGAATTCCGGGAACTCTCTGGGAGTCGACTACCTAGATGAGGGAGTCGACTACCAGCTGTAAAATTCTGACGTTTTTGAATTTGAATTTTGAAATTCGTTGATCAATTTACTCCGTAATTTTTGGGACAAAAGTCAACGAAAATTCAAATTTCAAATCTCAGTTTTTCCCTATAAATAAGAGCTAAATTCTTTTGTGAAAACACAACTATTGAAAATCAAAAATCTCTTGTGAAAACGCTCTTGAATTCAAAGCTCTCATTTCTTTCTAGCCAATTTGATTTTATTTGTGATCTTGCAATATTCTCTTATCAATTCTTTTAAGATCATACTCTTATTTTTTATTGGCTAAAACGTTTTCAAAATCCTTATTACTATTCTCTTTATCTTGTTTAAAGGATTTTTGAAAAGCAATAGATCTAGATCACAAAGAATTTCTCTCGTATCTTTGTGTGATCTAGACTCTTATTCTATCAAGCCACTACACAAATTTGTCTATCTTTGATTGGCTATAGAATCGGGTGTAAAAACCAATCTCCATCATTTATTATGGTGTATTGGATAAATATCTCATTGTGTTGATTGTTGGAACGCTAGACAAGTCTAGGTGTTGCCAGTCGTAAAGTCCTCGGGTTGTGAGGCAAGGGTAAATCCTAGACAGGTCTAGGTGGTTGGAAATCCTAACGAGTGAAGTTAGGTATTTGTATTGCTAAGGCAATAGTGGAAATCTCCTACCGGATTGGTCGGGGACTGGACGTACCCAGGGTTGTGGGGAACCAGGATAAAAATCCTTATGTTTGCGTTTGATTCTCTCTGTGTTTGATTATTTATCTTTGCAAGCAATTCTTATTATTATATCTTTGTAATTCTTTGTTCATTTGCATATTACAAAGATCATACATTTAATTCCGCTGTGTAAAGATCTATCTGTGTGTAAAGATCTCTTATCTGATTGTAATCATAATTGTTTATCTTTTATATTTCTATAAGATTAACTTGTTGATTAAGAACCAAGCGTAGATCACTCTACTTGGCTTCTTAGGCAACATTAGAAGGGTTTTAATTGACGATCTAAAAAGATTGTTTATTTGCACAACACTATTCAACCCCCCTTCTAGTGTTGTTTGCCATCCACAGGATCCAACAATACCGTATGAACAAGACGTATATTTTGGATAAATTGCCTTATGGGCACATATTCTCCTACATCTCCCACTTGCACTTAGTTTATTTATCTCGGTATCTTATACCGTTATAGCATATCAGTCACTTTGACATTTATATGACAAACCTAAGAGTGGTTCTATTAACGAGTATCTACAACGAATTTTAATGGATTAATACATCTCTTGATCACATAGGGTTGATCCTTTGAAAAATGACCTGGATCAATTTTTCCTATCTTTGTATAGCTAACTATTAGCTTATACAATCTAGATGTAGGGTCTAACATTATAATCTATAAGTCAGTCTCAGCTCATTCAACTTTTCTTGTGTCAATATGTCAAGTACATACATGACACCCTAAGTCTCTATATATACGATTAAATCAAAACAATTTTGATTCAATGTTTTATATAGATGATTTATTTAAGGTGGAAATCCTTTTTACTTAGTCCGAGAGACCGGAACCAAGTATACGAGCTGGCTCCCACTGACTTTGAGAATTACCTGGTTTAAATACTTCAATATTATATCTAAATCAAATTTAGATTTTATATACGAAGATATAACCATTTGGTAAGTGCTTTAGATGGAATGTACTAGTGTCAGGTTCGGTTTGACGAATGAGTCAAGTCAAGATCATTTTAAGGAATCTTGACATTGACTTACTCAATCAAAACGTCCTACACTGTACATTTCCCTTAACCAACATTTAATATTAACTCTTTAATAACTAAATGCGGTTTATCAAGAATTAATCTTAATATGCATATAATTGTGATCGCACACAATTTATACGCCCCTGGAACCTATACTTAACTACCAATTGGCTATAACATTAAGACAGCTCAAAAATCAACATTTTCCGAAGCTTCACATCATCATTCGAGAATTCTTCACAACCATCTCAGAAAGCCACAATCACAGAAAATTTAAGCCAATCAAATTTCAACTCAACATCAAACGTAATTCCTGAGACATACATAAAACAACGGATTCATTAAGATGAACCGTAATTTGTTTATCCAAATAAACTTTGAGTGTAGAACACTCAATCATTGTTTTCAAATTTCAAGAAATGATACAATTTATTTTAACTAAAAATAGTATCATCTCCTCTTGATCATGTCTCTTGAAGTCGTTGAACGGCCCTAGCAGCAACGATTGCTCAGATTGCAGACCGTCCTCCGCACTTCTCCCAATCTCCGTTTTACATCAGCCACATGTATACAATACAGATGTATTTTAGTATCTCATACTATAAGATTGGAAATGATTACGTTTTATTGAATTGAATTTGTACCTGAGGTGGAGGCATCCATATGCCCCTTCTTCTTCTCTATAAGATAGATCTTACAGTTCCTCTTCCAGTGGCCAATCTTGTGCCAATGGAAGCACTCAGATTTCGACGGGGCCCCCCTTTAGTCTTTTTCTTTCCTTTCTTCGCCTTTGCAGGTTGCGGGACCTGCCTCTTCTTACCCTTGCCTTTCGGCTGGTCGGAAAAAGCAGAGCCAACAACCAATGCAGTCGGCTTCTTCTCACTCTCCTCAAACTGCCTAAGCATATTGAGGAGACCAGGAAGATCCGTTTCAAGACTGTTCATTATAAAACCAGGGATGAAAGTCTTAAACTCAGGAGTTAAAGACTTTAGGATAATGTTTATGGACATCTCATTGTCCAAGACAAATCCTAACTGGGCGGCGTCCTCTACGTACTCGATCATCTTGATAACATGATCCTGTCTAGGAGCTTCAATCACCATCTACGATCATCCAATCCACTTCCTTTGCTTTCAATGATCTTTGAGTGTCATCCATTGCAAATAGATCTTCATGATATGCTTTGGCAATGGATTAACTGCAAATAGGGGATTAGTCACAAGTATTTATGTTTGCTCATCATTAACACCAAGTAGGAAAAAATCCAATACTCAACATTCTCCCCCTTTTGATGATGACAAACAAACATAAACAAAAAGATAAATAATTGTGCTTAAAGAAAACTTACTCCCCCTACATAGATGCCAATCAAGTTAGTCAATAAATATTAGGGCATCTATATATCAAATGAAGCAAATGAGTAAGATATGCATGAATGAAATGAATCCATGAAATATATTCATTATATCTTACTCCCCCTGAATCTAAGGCAACTTCAATCTTAGATTCAAGTGTTATTAGACTATACTTAGCACATTCATTATGAATCTGTCTGTTTATTTCTCTCCCCCTATGGCATTATCCAAAAGGCGGGAGTAAAATAACAACAACAATCGTGTTAAATAAGAAGTAGCAACAATTACAAGAGTCTAAAGATATATATATCAAAGACTCATAAAAACCACATTATAAACTTAGGTGATTAGAGGAATGAGAGTCCAATATCAACATTGAGATATACGAAGGAAAAATATCGTCTCAAATCACATCACATATGTAATATAGCATACATGAAAACAATATCACAAAATTCACACAGATATAATAAACAATTATACAATGTGTGAAACTGACCGAAGAAACTGCAAGTTCATACATCATATATATATATATATATATATATATATATATATATATATATATATATATATATATATAAACGATCACAAGGGTACAAAATACATGAACATCACCGTGTGCATCAAAACGAACAAAATACATCATTCATCCATACACCATCACTACACAAAATAATCATCATACATTCATCAATGAACTACTCAACCCTAACCAAAACAAACAAAAATCCTAGTCTTAGGGTGAGTGTCCAAAATAGCAACAGTAGCATCAGTCAATGTATATGACTGATGGATCTGAAGGACGACCAGACTGGCGAAACATCAGTCTGGCGGAGCGACGGGTAGGGCAAGCTCGAGCCTTCTTCTTGGATGATGATGCACCTGCGGCAGAGGTTTCTGCATGAGCATGAACGGGGG
Organism: Scilla litardierei; assembly: GCA_030789695.1. Taxonomy (NCBI): domain Eukaryota; kingdom Viridiplantae; phylum Streptophyta; class Magnoliopsida; order Asparagales; family Asparagaceae; genus Scilla; species Scilla litardierei. The sequence continues at coordinate 314,951,326 of CM061141.1, read as the reverse complement.
TCAGGACCTCAGAAGGCACAGGCACAAAGCCTGGAGGAGGGGGGACAGCAACATGAGCAGTATCCTCAGATGGAGGAAACAAGGCCTGAAGTTCGGCAGGAATGGGAAACCCATAAAGCACGAAAGACTTGTACTGAAGCTCGAGAAGGAGAGTGAGCTTATAATCCATAGAGGCAGCAATGTTCTCGATCGAAGTGACACGGTCACATAGTTGAGCGAGAAGGAAATCCTCTAGAGATACAGACGGAGGTGTATGGGGAGGTTGATCGGCTGGCTGAGAAGAGGGTTCAGCGACATTTGCTGTGGAAATAGGGTCACCAACCAGGATATCCAAGAACTCCCCAGACGATGGAGGCGAAGAGGGCAGCTGCTCAGTAGGTGGAGGAGAGGGTTCAGCAAGAAAGATGTTCAATGTTTCTCGTGACGATGAAGGACCAGTAGGATCCATGAAATACGAGTGACAGAAGCTAGGTCAAGCAAGCGACGATAAACGAACGGGGAAGATACCTTAGACTTATCGATCGACGGACGAGAGTCAATCGAGCGACCAATCGAAGGAGGGAGACTTCGTTTCGGCTCGAAATTGTCGGAGGAGAGATTGACTGAGAGTTCGAACGGGGGAGACGAAATGATTTTTCAATCGGATGAGAGAGAATCCGATCAGTCGAAACAAAAGATCTCGGTCACATATCAAAGGGGCAAATGAATCTAGGCCGTTGGATCAAAAAATCGACGGCTCAGATCAAAAGAACGAACCGCCACATTAGGAGACAGTCGACTGATGAACAATAGCCAGTCGACTGGTTGAAATAATAAGAGATGAGCTTATGTTGACAGACAGTCGACTGTTGGATAACATACAGTCGCCTGTCTGTGAGACAGTCAACTGTATTATACTCATCAGTCGATTGACTGAGAATCAATAAAATCGATGATAAAAATAGAGACTACTGACGAAATGGAAAGGCACCTGATGACAAAAATGCAGTCGCATGTTGATCCAACAGTCGACTGTAAAGTCTTCATCAGTCGCCTGGGCGAAAGATACAGTCTGCTGAAATAGAAGATAGAGTAGGGCAGTCGACTGTGGAAGGAAAGACAATCGTCTGTCCTGGTCCAAAAATGAACAGAGAGGTTAAAATCCAGAGGATATGCACAACTCACCCTAGGACCTATACTCTAACACAAACTCATCACAAAATCAATATCAAAAGATAAATCATTTATTACACAAATCTCTTAAGACAATCCGAAAGCTCATGAAAACAACAAAATCTCAATAGCCTTTCTTAAAGTCAATATATGATATATCAAATGTAGAGAGGCAACATGATGATATGAGTTCAAAAGATGATATAAAAAGTAAGTTGAACTCCTAAATCTCAGATTCACCCATAATCCATAATTCTCCACGCAACCTCACAAATGGATCTTCTTTAAGAGGTTTTGTGAAGATGTCGGCGATTTATTTTTGGGTTTTAATGTACTCTAAGATGATGTCCTTCTTAGCTACAAGATCATTGATAAGTGGTGTCTCACATCTTTGTGTTTGGTACGGGAGTGATGTACCGGATTCTTGGAAAGACATATAGCACTTTGGTCATCAACCATGATAGGGCAAGTATCACAATTGACACAATAGTCCTTAAGAGTGTGTCACATCCAAAGAACTTGTGCACATGCAAGACCAGCAGCAATATATTCTGCCTCAATCGTGGACAATGATACCGAGTTCTGTTTCTTGGAGAACCAAGAAATTGGGGAATTTCCTAGAAAATGGCAAGTGCTGCTAGTACTCTTCCTATCGGATTTGCATCCGGTAAAGTCGGCATCACTATATGAGATTAACTCATATGTGCTAGATTTAGGATAAAGTAACCCATAATCTAGTGAATGATTGAGATAACGAAAGATTCGTTTAACCGCAATCAAGTGCGACTCCTTAGGTCTAGCTTGATATCTAGCACACAAGCATACGGAAAACATGATATCGAGCCTACTAGCAGTTAAATAGAGTAAGCTACCAATCATACCTCGATACAGACGAACGTCTACATCTTTTTTGTTCTCATCCTTGTGTAGATGAGTTGTCGTACTCATGGGAGTCCTTTTGCTTGAAGACGATTCCATCCCGAATCGCTTAATTAGCTCCCATGTGTACTTGGTTTGATTTATGAAAGTCCCATCCTTCATTTGTCGAATTTGTAGTCCAAGGAAGTAGCTGAGCTCACCCATGTGTCTCATCTCAAATTCATCCTTCATAGACTTAGAAAATTCTTGGCAAAGATTAAAGTTAGTAGAACCAAATATTATATCATCTACATAAACTTGAATCAATAGGATGTCATTTTCATACTCCTTAATGAAAAGTGTTGAATCAACTTCACCCATTTTAAAACCTAAATTCAAAAGAAAGGTCTTGAGTCCATAATACCAAGCTCTAGGAGCTTGTCTCAATCCATACAACGCTTTCTTGAGTTTGAAAACATGGTTTGGAAATTTTTCATGTATGAAATCGGGTGGTTGAGAAACATACACTTCTTCATTAACAATACCATTTAAAAATGCACTTTTAACATCCATTTGAAATAATTTGAAATTCTTATGAGATGCAAAAGATAAAAGCAATCTAATAGCTTCTAATCTAGCTAAGGGGGAAAAGGATTCTTCGAAATCGATACCTTCTTCTTGCCGGTAGCCTTGAGCTACTAACCTTGCTTTGTTCCTTGTGATGACCTCGTTCTCATCGGTCTTGTTCTTGAAGACCCACTTGGTCCCAATAACTTGGTGACCATTTGGAAGAGGAACGAGCTCCCAAACTTCATTCTCTCAAATTGCATGAGCTCTTCTTCCATTGCCACTATCCAAGAGCTATCCTTACATGCTTCTTGGATGTTCTTTGGCTCAATGGCAGAGAAAAATGCGCAATGAGAAAATTCTTCAATTCTAGACCTCGTTCGAACACCCACACCAATATCTCCAATAATTTAGTCATGTGGATGGTTGCGAACGGTTGGGTAAGCTTTGGGAATTCATGCATCACTTGGAACATCTTCAACAATCTCATTAGTAGTGTTAGTCTCAATAAAAGAATCATTAATTTTAACGTTACTAAGAGAATCACATATAGCATCTACACTATCATCAATAACATGAGAGGAATCAAAATCTTCATAAAATGATACATATAGTGATTCCTCGATCGTTGAAGAGGTTTTGTTGTATATCCGGTAGGCTTTACTACGTGTAGAATATTCAACAAAAATTCCTTCATCGGATCTTGGCTCAAATTTATTTAAGTTACCAAAGGTGTTCTTGATAAAACATTTTGAACCAAAAACTCGAAAATATTTAACTTGAGGCTTTTTGTCATAAAATAACTCAAAACAAGTTTTGTTCGTTCGGGGTCTCACTGGGATCCTATTGAGCACATAACATGTCGTGTGCACCGCTTCTGCCCAAAATTGTAGTCCAAGATGACTATCATGGAGCATGGTACGAGCACACTCAATAAGAGTCCTAGTCTTCCTCTCTACAATACCATTTTGTGGTGGTGCACGAGGAAAAGAGAAATTGTGAGTTATCCCGATGTCATCACAAAACTTTGTAAAAAACTCATTCTCAAATTCTCCTCCATGAACACTACGGATAGTGATAATGGTGAATCCTAAGAGATTCTGAATCTTCTTTGCAAATATGGTAAACTCTTCAAAAGCTTCATTCTTATTAGTTAAGAATGAAACCTAAGTAAATCTAGAGAAGTCGTCAACGACAACTAATCCATAATGAGCATTGCCTAAAGAAGCAGCTCTAGTTGGCCCAAACAAATCAAGATGAAGTAGTTCTAGGGGTCTCTTAGAAGTAATGCCTTCTTTAAGCTTGAAAGATGATTTACTAAGTTTACCTCTTTGACATAAATCACAAAAGTTTTTCTTACTAAAAGCAATTTTTGGAAAATCTTTGACTAGATCATACTTAGCTAACTTATATAAGTGCTTGAAATGAACAAGACCAAAACGGCGATGCCATAATAGTTGTTCATTTGTATTAGCAACTAAGCAATGTTCTACGGTTTTAGGCAAGCTCAAATAATAAATATTTTTACGCCTAATACCGGTAAATAAAACATCTGAATTAGAATCAACAATTTTACACAATCCTTCTCCAAAGTTAACCTTGTAACCTTTGTCACAAAGTTGACTAATGGAGATGAGGTTGTGACATAAACCACTAACTAGAAATAATTAGTAATTAAAGGTTTGGAGGAGTTTCCGACTATACCTACTCCAATGATGGTTCCCTTTTGGTTACCTCCAAAAGTGACTGTTGCACCATCCTTGATGCTAATCACTTCGGAGAGCAATGAGGGATCTCCCGTCATGTGTTTAGAGCAACCACCGTCGAGAATACATCCTTTCCTTTTTAGAGCTAATTTGACCTTTATTGCTCTTTTTCTTTCTCTTGGGTACCTACATAGTATACCATAAGCTCATGGTACCCAGTTTTTGTTGGGTCCAATGGGATTAGCCCTTTGGAAGCCAAGTCCAAGTGGACTTCCGCTTCCCAACATAATTACCATTATTAATAACATCATAAAAATAGGAATCAACATAGGCATTCCTATCATTTACGCTAGTGTTCTTAGGACCCTAAATGGTGTATGTTTTGGGAGTCATTTTCCTAGTTATATGCATAGTTGTTAAATTTCTATGTGGTGCATGCTTCTCAGGAACATGGGTTCTAGCATAAAAATGAGGTGATGGATATGCATTGGACATATGATGGTTGTGTGCATGCTTGGGAACATGCATGCTATATGAAACATACGGGTCATGCATGACATGTGGAGGGTGTGCATACATGTAAGAATGGTGCGCATGAGCATATGGGTGTATATGAGCACGTACATGAGTATTTCTCATGTGGGAATTTGTACGTGTCCGTGTGTGTGGAGCATAGAAAGTGTCATGAGTATCCACTTGTGAAGTAAGAGATTTCCTACGTGGATGAAGGTTGGTGTACATGTAAGCATGGCTTCTCTTTTGGTTTCCACCCTTAGTGGGTTTCTTACCAAAAAGATGTGACGGTGAAGTGGGGAATTTCTTGGTAGATTTGCAACCTATAGTGTCTTTGACACCACTTGTGGATGCACCGGAGGATGGCCTCACAAAGTCTATAGTGACACCACTATAGGAGGTGCGAGCATTGGATACATTTGCTTCCACAAAACCAAGACCAACACGATATGTGGCCGGATATTGGTTTGCTAGCAAATCATCCAATTGTCCTTTTCCCTTATTAAATCTCACAATACGGGAGGACATGAGCTCATATTTCTCCTTAAGAGAAGAAATATTGGTATCCAAGGTGGACATCCGTGCTTTGAGCCGTGCACTTGGGTTTTAAGAGAATCATTCCCTAAACTCAATTGTGTGTGCTGTGAAACTAGATCAGTATTATCCTTAGGATGTGTTTGATCTAGTTGAGATTTGAGGGTATTCACCTCATTTCTCAAAGTGACATTTTGAGAAGCTAAATTCGCTTTCTCAAGGGTTAATGTATCAACAATGGTGTCATTGTTGATAATGCATGGAATGGATGGATTGCTAACATTCAATTTCTTTAAACTAGTATATCTAAGCATTAAAGATTGATACTTAGTAAATAATTCTTCATTAGCAATACGCAGTTCAGCTATAGTTACCTCGGTTTCATCAATGTCTGAATCACTTTCATCAGAGAGTGAATCTTCCCGGGCCATGAAACACATGTGGGCACTCTCACCCTTCTCATCATCGGATTCGCTTGATGAGTATTCACTTAAGTTATCGAATGTACCTACTAGCCGTTCTTCTTATCTTTCTTATTCTTGTCAGACTTGTTGTACTTCGGAGCCTTCCACTTCTCTTTGTTTCGTAGCATTAGGCAATCCTTCTTGATGTGCACTGGCTTATTACACTTAAAGCAAAGAGAGGAAGTATTATTAGTAGAATCAAATCTATTCTTAGAGAAAAATTTACCTTTGCGAAAGAAGTGTTGGAACTTCCTCGCCATTTGGGCCATTTCATCCAAGTCCATCTTATTTTCAGATTCTTCACTATCGGAGGATGAGGAATTGGCTTTGAATGCCAAAGCTTTCTTCTTGGCCTCCGAAGGGTTCATCATAGCTCGAATCTTTAATCGGTTCTCCCGTCTTACTTTGTAAGACATGAGAGTGCCGATAAGTTTCACAACTGTATAAGTCTTCAAGTCGTTGACCTCCTCGATGTAGATAGCTCTTCTTTCCCACTTGGAGGTCATTCCCATTAAGATCTTCCTTACCTTATCTTGTTGGAAATAGACTTGTCCGAGAGCTTTCAGTTTATTAGTGATATCGGTAAAACGTCCATTCATCGATGCTATGATTTAATTTTCCTGCATATGAAACATATCGAAATTTTGCAGGGCAACATAGAGTTTAGAAAGTTTTACCTTGTTTGTTCCCTCATGGGTAATGATAAGATGGTTCCAAATTTGATATGCACTCTTACATGTGCATATCTTGTTGAACTTATCTGGGTCCAACGCATAATGAAGAGCGTTCATTGCCTTTGCGTTGTTGACTTCGGCGGATTTCTCGGAAGCCGTCCATTTTTCAAAATCCTCTTCGGTGGGCTCGACGTTTTCCATGTGGAGGTTTCTCCAAAGGGAAGCACTCCTTAGAAACATCTCCATCCGACATTTCCAATAGCCGAAGTTCGTGCCATTGAAACGCGGAGGACGCACCATTGATTGTCCTTCGAAAACTGTGAACGCTCCATCACGATCGTGATTGTTGTACGAAGACGGTGGAGGAACATTGTTGTTGTTGGATGCCATAGATATAAACCAGCGCTTTGATACCAATTGTAAGGTCCCTAGCTATGAGAAAAACACTAGAAGGGGGTTGAATAGTGTTTATGTAATTTAAAAAGATAGTTACACCAAATTAAATTTCTAACCAACAAATAGTGCGGAATAGAAGTAAACCCAAAATGAAACAAATGCAAACGCACGGATGTTTCAAGGGTTAGGATTACCCAAGTCACTTCCTGACTTGTTCTCGGTAATCCTACGTCCCTGCCACCCGGTTAACAACCGGATACTCAAGTTAGAACTCTAACTTAAGGTTTCCTTAAAACCCACTTGTAGCAACCCTAGAAGTGAAATCGAAATACAATCGATTGACCTTGACTCCCACTACTTGGGAGCAAGCGAACCACTCTCACAAACCGAGAGTAAATCAAATAACTAAAGTTATGAAATATGAAATTAAGCAACACTTACAATCACCTATGCCTTGAAGTAGAACTTGAAGGAGAAGTGTGATGTGTGTTGAAAGACTCTTGGAAGAGAGGAAAGCCCTTTCTCTTGATTGCACCAAATGCCTAGAGGATTTCTCTTTGGTTCTAGGTTGGAGAGCAAGAGATGAAAGATAGGAATTCTAGGGCTTTTGGATTTTGAGAGCTTTGATCTTTTAAAAATGAAAGCTTGAATGTTTGTGCAAGAGATAATCAACGTGTGTAGCCTCTCAATGGAACAGTAGAGGCTTATTTTATAGGTTTCTCAAACCCTTTAAACTAAATCAACAAAAAACCCTTTGAAATCCGTGAGGAAAAACTCAACTGATAGAATCTGCCCCCGCGACAGTCGACTGTTGAAGAACTCACAATCGACTGATGCGCAGTGACAGAGGGTAGGTGAGAATTCATAATGGTAACTTACCCCGTGGACAGTCGACTGATGAGGCATAGACAGTCGACTGTTGAACCAACATGCGACTGTAAATCCTATAACAGTCGACTGGCCGTAAGCTGTGTAAGTTGAGGAAATCCGAGAAAAGTCTGGGAGAACAGGACAGTCGACTAATAAAGAGAAGACAGTCGACTGTTAAACCAAACAGGCGATTGTAATTCCTTCTACAAGCGACTGTCAAGACCCTGAGATTTTCCAGAGAGTTGTCATCAAATAGGCTCAAAGATAGACGACTGGTGTAGCATTGACAGACGACTATTCCATTGGACAGTCGACTGTAAATCCAACTATAGTCGACTGGCCAGATAAAACAGAGAAATAGAATTTGGGCTAAAGATAGACATGCGACTGATTAACAAAACACAGTCGACTGATTAACAAAACACAGTCGACTGTCTCTTGGACAGGCGCCTGTGAATCGTTCATAAGTCGCCTATGAGGGTTAAAGCTCAGAAGCCCAAAACTAGACTGAGAAAGTTTGTGCTTAACAGGCGACTGTAGAACAAAACACAGTCGACTGTTTTGAGACAGGCGACTGTAAACCGTTCAGTATTCGACTGTTAAAAAGATGACATGCACAATCTAGATAGAAATAAATTGGAGTCTAAGAAAGGCTGATCTAATTATATCCTAAGACTGAAATGATGTGTGTGTGCTCCAACAAAGTTCTACTTCTTAGCTACATACTAGAAGAGAAACAAGAAAGTTACATTTGACGAACTCTCTCTTCTATCCAACGCATGAGCTTGAAGTCTTCTCGGAGCTTCAATCACCATCTACGATCATCCAATCCACTTCCTTTGCTTTCAATGATTTTTGAGTGTCATCCATTGCAAATAGATCTTCATGATATGCTTTGGCAATAGATTAACTGCAAATAGGGGATTAGTCACAAGTATTTATGTTTGCTCATCATTAACACCAAGTAGGGAAAAGTCCAATACTCAACAATATTGGGAATAAAGGGGAGTATTTCGGTCGATCCATCCGAATCCCTAAGACAACTCGTACTGAGATCATGCCCATGGTCGGTGGAATTGATGCACTTAAGGAGTATCTTTGGGATTTAAATAGGGAATTAGTGGATCCAACCAAGGCTCGTGACCATGCCCGGCTCGTGCCTTGAGGGGATCCACCGACGAACTATATCGCTTCATTGACGGCTACCGCCAATGTGTCAATGAGAGCCACTAGATACCTCGAAATTCTAACCCACGAGAGTGGTATGAGCTGAGAGATCAACCCTCTAAATCCAATGCAATGTAAAGATCACGTTCTAACATCAACTTTCGACAGTCTTAGTGGTGATCCATAAGGCCCAGTTTCTTTTATTATCGAACCAATAATACCATCACCACCAATTTTTTTAAACCGACTGCTATCTCACTCTGAGATCTAAAAATAATCTGAGACCTCAAATACACCGTCACTATCCTTGTGGGATTCGACAATCTTATATACTATAATTTGACACTGTCTGCTTGAGGATAGAGCCCAGAGCTGACACCTAGGAACCATACTATGCCTAGCGACTGTGACACCGCTAGGTGGAATTTAGGTGTAAGTTCGGGGTGCGTCAAGTTTTTGGCATCGTTGCCGAGGACGGTTACGGTGTATCTCAGTTTATTTTTATTTTGAAGAGTTTGCTAGCAACTCTCACCATTTCCTTATCTTCCCACCCTTTTTATTCTCTTTTATTTCTACCTCGCTACTAACTTCTCCCTCCAGTTAGTGATCATACTTAAGAAATCAGACATGATGGAGATGGTGATGCAAGTACAATGGACCAGTGAATCTGACAGTGACTCGGATGATATTAGATTTTCTCTGTATCATCTACATGGTCTCCAGGACTCGCGCATGAATGAAGCCATGATCGAATGCGCATCTAGAGAATTGATTGATGCAGTTTGGTTTATCGGATCAGGAACCTATGTGGCAGGTAATGTAAATCAGCAAATGCTCATGGATCATATAACGAACAAGGTTTCTGATGCAGGCACCAGTGAGGGCGATATTCACATAAGCTTCAAAAGGTACGTGATGTTCCTCCAGACTATTGAAGCCCTACCTGTTGACGCAAACTGGAGAGATACTCATCAATTGGAGCCATTGAACGATTCCCAGCTATTGAGTATAATGGAAAGCGTAGTAGCTGATGTATGGGCCCATGGTCCAGTGGAGTTCCTTACAGACGACCCGGTTACATAAGAACTCTCAGTCTTTATCGCGAACGCCTTCCACAATGCAGAAACCTTGGATGGCGTCCCTATCGCTGACAGAGTCTATGTGCGATACGAGGGAGACACCCTACGCTTCTACAATGATGGCATCCCACAGACTGCGACATGTGAAGAACACGTCTACGAGGGATACACGGATTCCGAACCACTCCAGAACGACATTGACCAGGAAAGTCCTCCTAACTCTATGCTTGATAACGAATGCGTACTTGAGTACTTTACCTCTGTCGACAGGTGCGCTATGGAAATGGATTCTACGGATGTCTGCTACGACGTACCATCGTCTTCCTGCTCATCCTATAATTCTGCCAACGAAGAGTTTCCAGCTTCTGGACCGACAATTGAGGACGCATCCTTCTCACACGTAAGCGATCATGGGAGTGCAGCGCCCCCTCAGGTAGAACTAAAACCTCTTCCTGCGAATTTGAAATATGCTTTTTTGGGTGAGAATTCACATACCCCGTCATCGTCAATGCAGCCCTCACCAAGCCGCAATTAGAAAGCCTCCTAAAAATCCTTAGATCCCATAAAAAGGTAATATGATATAGCATTACTGACCTAAAGGGCATCAGTGAAACCATATGCACCCATATGATCCACCTTGAGGATAAGGAAGCCACTTCTATTGAGCCTCAAAGGCGATTAAATCCCAACATGAAGGAGGTAGTGAAGAAGGAGGTTTTGAGGCTGCTAGATGCTGACATTATCTATCTCATTTCTGACAGTAAATGGGTTAGCCCTGTGCAGGTAGTCCCCAAGAAAGGGGGCATGACCGTTATTAGAAACGATAAAGATGAATTATTATCAACTAGAACTGTCACTATTTGGCGTATGTGTATCGACTATAGGAAACTCAATAAAGCCACCAGAAAGGACCATTATCCCTTACCCTTTATTGACCAAATGCTTGAGCGTCTAGCCAAACACAAATACTTTGGTACCTAGATGGGTACTCCGGGTTCTTCCAAATCCCATTGCATCGGGAAGACCAAGAAAATACAACATTCACATGTCCATATGGCACATTCGCTTACCGAAGAATGCCGTTTGGGCTATAAATTGCACCTGCTACATTTCAAAGTTGTATGACGTCTACTTTTCCGGACTTCATCGAAAACATAAAGGAAGTCTTTATGGACGATTTCTCTGTTTATGGCACCAAGTTCAATGATTGTCTAGCCAATTTGTCCAATGTTTTAGAACGTTGTCATGACAATAACTTGACACTAAATTGGAAAAAGTGCCATTTCATGGTGATAGAAGGAGTTGTGCTTGGCCATGTCATCACCTCTAAGGGAATCAAGGTTGATAAAGCCAAGGTCGAAGTCATCAAGAGTCTATCCCCTCACCAACCTTAAGGGTATCCGTGGTTTTCTAGGCCATGCGGGTTTCTACCGCCGCTTCATAAAGGACTTCTCTAACATTGCTTGCCCTCTCACGGAGCTCCTTGCTAAGGACGCTCCGTTTGTGTTTACTAACGCCTGCTTGCTAGCTTTTAACTGGTTAAAGGAAACTCTCATCTCAGCCCCAATTATACAACCGACAGATTGAAATCTACCATTTGAGCTGATGTGCGATGCTAGTGACCAAGCAGTGGGAGTCGTCTTTGGCCAAAGAAAAGAAGGAAAGCTCCATGCTATATATTATGCTAGTACCATGCCCCGCTTCCCAAAAGGTTGAGCAACGAGGCATGGCCAGCCCGCATGGACTAGAGTCGTTGAGGCTCGGGGTCCAATAAGCGTCCATGGCAAGTTATGATGCGGAGGGGAAGGTCCGATCGAATGATTTAGCATGAAACAATAGAACTAGCAGTAAGAAGATATTATTCAAACGCAGAAGGTAACCAACAAAGAGTTTAACATAAAGACTAAAACTGTACGTACCGGAGGCAACTAAAAGGAAAGAGTCTGCGGGGGTCCTCAGGTTGTGGCAGCTCTGTCAAGTCTGTGACATGTGCAAAACACATGTCAGCAACGAACTAATGAGACCATAAGTTAAAGCAGTTACACAATTCTAGCAGTTCTAAATGGAATTTAAAAGACAACTACACAGGCAGTCCTAGAAAGCAGGAAATAAGTAATGGTTATTCTAATTGATCTGCTAGGGGTGTCCATCTAGTCAGATCGTCTAAGAGTTGTTTCATGAAGTTCTGTCAATCTGTCAGGGGTGTCCATCTGGTCAGATTGTCCAAGTCTAGAAAAGGTCAAACGACCGGAATGCATCCCTGCGAAGCAAACAGGAGTGCACCAACTGCGATACAAAGATAAAGCCTAAGGACTCAAGTTGCGTAGGCGGAGGGGAGCTACCCCCCAGGCCCAGCTAGACTCTTTTGTCCTACCCCACCCGCGAGTTGTTTGTGTTATGGACACGAGCCAACAAACGCTCCATCTAGACAAGAGACAAGACAAGGATCACGAAGGATACGACGTATCATACCGGAGCGCACCAGTCACGGGTGAGCCAAAGCTGGAGAGCACCAGTGCTCAATGGTCACCCCCGTCGTCGATCCAAAACAAATCATTAATCATGAATGATACTACGTATCATACCAGAGCGCACCAGTCACGGGTGAGCCAAAGCTGGGGAGCACCAGTACGCAATGGTCACCCCCGTCATCGATTAACCATCCATAAGCGAGACATTCCTGGACGAGCCAGCAAACGCTCCACAAGTCCATAAGCGAGCTGTCTCTGGGCTAGCCAACAGACGCTCCACAAGAGTAGTGCCAACCTCCGTATAGGGGAGGCCCACGCCTGTGATCTTCTACAAAGATCCACACAATTATAATGTCCGGCTTATTAATTAGCATGTGAGGTTTAAGTTGCATCTTAAAAGTGGGTTCGAGCAGAAAGTAGCATGCGATTATTTTCAAGTATTTTGAAGAAATAAATCTAGCAGTTCTAACATCAATTCTAGAAAAGTATAAAAGCAGTAACTAAAGTCTCATTCCTTGCCTGAAAGATTTCGGCAAGAATGTAGTCCAGCAGGGTCTGGGTCAACCAACGGATCTACGGAACCTCAACACGACGTGAGAGCTAATCTGACGTCGGGTAGAGACGTCAGGGGTTGGATTCCGGCGGTGTGAATGGACTGCGGCGGTCGGAGAGATGAAGCTCCGGCGGCGAGGGGAATGTCGTCCGCAACGGAATGGTGCCTGAGGGTCGCTGCGTGAGCTTGGGGCGCTGCTGTCGCTCCAGGGGAACACATGCCAGCGGTCGGAGGTCACCGGAGACAGCTCGTCGTCGAAGTGGTCGGAGCGAGCGCACAGGCGGTGGAAGTGGTCACCGCGGGGTCATGAGGGCTCCTGAAGCTTTTCCGACGGTGCAGCGGCTACAGCAGGGATCCACGGCGGCACTGAGGGTCGGGGGAGGTCGGGGCGATGAGGAAAACTCGCCGGTGGCGGGTGCTTGGCCGGAGTACGCGAGGACGTGGCCGTGCGGGGCGATCTGTTGCTGCTGCGAAATTGTAGCGGCTGCGGGGCGAAAACTGCGGGGCTTTGGTGAGGGTACGGTGGCACACGGGGTGGAGGAAGGTCGGGGGATGAGGAAGCTTGCCGTCGGTGAGTTCAGGGGTCGGAAAACACAAAGAACGGCGGTGCGGGGGCTTATTTGCGTGAAGAACGAAGGGAGGCGGCCGCTGGCATTCGTTTGCTGTGGGAAGAAAATAGGGTTTTCAAATATAATAACCCTAGAGGCTATTAAAAGGTAGGCTGCGGTTTGATTTTGTGTTTTTGTGAAAAGTTAACCTAGGTCTACTTTATAAAGGGTAGGGCTGAATGCATCACGTGAGGGCTAGGTTAGGGGCTATATGGTTTAGGGATAAAATAAAAGGAGCAGGTGAGGCTGCACGTGAATAGGTTTCCCAGGCTCTTATAATATTAGACCAGGGTTCAATTTGATGAATAGTTTACCCTTTTTTTATTCGTTGATTTCCTATGGGAATGAATAAAAAACGTAGTGGAAAGTGGAAAGAACCTTTTTTTATTCATTCATTCCTTGCATCACATTTCCTATGGGAATGAAACTGTAGTGGAAAGTTTCTCTTTTTTTATTATAAAAAAACGTACAGGCTTTAAGTATTTCAAATTTATAATAAAAGTATTATAATAAACATATAATGTGTTATAGTAGATTGGTCCAAAGGCAACCAAAAATTACAAAGAAAATACCCGGGTGCTCGCGCCTCCGAGAGGGTCACAACTACATATCACACTATAGTGTTTACAAACAAACAAAGTCTAAAACAAATACGTGCGCGGTCAACAGCACGTGCACGAAGAAGATATGATCTAAAAGCGGTCGTTACATCCTTGCTAAGGACGCTCCTTTTGTGTTTACTGAATCCTGCTTGCTAGCTTTTAACTGGTTAAAGGAAACTCTCATCTCAGCCCCAATTATACAACCGACAGATTGAAATCTACCATTTGAGCTGATGTGCTATGCTAGTGACCAAGCAGTGGGAGTCGTCTTTGGCCAAAGAAAAGAAGGAAAGCTCCATGCTATATATTATGCTAGTAAGACTCTGGATGATGCTCAAAATAACTACACCACTACGTAGAAGGAGCTGCTAGCCGTGGTTTATTCTATTGAGAAGTTCAGATCGTACCTCTTGGGGTCTAAAGTAATTATCCACACGGACCACGCAGCACTGAAATACCTATTGAGCAAGAAGGATGCAAAACCGCCCTTGATACAGTGGATACTCATCCTCCAAGAATTTGATATTGAGATCAAGGACAAGAAAGGAGCGGAGAATGTAGTGGCAGACCACATTTCGCGGTTAATTCAAAAGCACAGGGATGACAGTTTGTCGATGGATGATTCATTCACTGGAAAACAGTTATTTGCAACAAACTCCTCCGAATCCCCTTGGTACGCAGATAAAGTGAACTACTTGGTAAGCAGCATAGTCCCCCAAGAGTTGGTGACTTACTCGAGTATGAAATTCTTACATGACGCCAAGAGCTACTTTTGGGATGACCCGTACCTATTCAGAACATGCACCGATGGATCATCAGACGATGTATCCCAAAAGAAGAGGGAACCTCCATTATATCACATTGCCACGATCAACCTTGCGGGAGACATGCAGTGGTCACCAAAATCACTGCAAAAATCCTCCAAAGTGGTTTCTATTGGCCCACCATATTTAGAGATGCAAATGAGTACATCAGAAAATGCGATAGGTGCCAAAGGACGGGAAACATCACGAAAAAGAATGAAACACCCCTTTAGGGCATCTTGGAAATAGAACTATTCGACTGTTGGGGCGTCGACTTCATGGGACCCTTTCCATCGAGTAACGGCAATAAGTGCATCTTGGTTGCCGTTGATTACGTCTCGAAGTGGGTGGAGGCCATAGCCACCCCCAACAAACGACGCCAGCGTAGTAGCCAAATTCTTCAAGAATACCATCTTTCTCCGTTTTGGAGTCCCCAAGACAATCATAAGTGATGGAGGGAGCCATTTCATCGAGAAGAAGTTCGAGACGATGCTCAAGAAATATGGAGTTCATCACAAGGTCGCCCTTGCTTATCACCCTCAAACAAGTGGCCAAGTGGAAGTGTCCAACAAGGAAACTAAGGGCATACTGGAGAAGACAGTGAGCGCCTCGATGAAAGATTGGTCCCACAAGTTGAGCGACGCTCTTTAGGCATATCGCATCGCATTCAAAACTCCCATTGGGACGACCCCTTACAGGCTCGTATACAGAAAAGCTTGTCACCTCCCGGTAGAATTGGAACACAGACCATATTAGGCAGTGAAGAAAATGAACTTCGATTACAAGAGTGCCGCCACAAGATGAGCCCTGCACAGCAATGAGCTCGACGAAATCCGACGACACGCCTACGAGAATGCAAAGATATATAAGGAGAGGACCAAAGCTTATCATGACAAGAATATCACGGTTGTTCGCCATGATGTCGATAACCAAGTACTCCTCTACAATTCAAGATTACGCCTCTTCCCTGGGAAATTAAAATCAAAGGTGGTCCGGCCCCTACAAGATAGCAAGTCTACCTCCTGGGGGTGCCGTAGAACTCGAAGGGAAGAACGGCAGATTCAAAGTAAACTGACAGAGGATAAAACCGTACAGAGCAGGAGAGCCAATTGGGCGAGAGGAGACATGCTTCCTCGAGGAATGACCCACTATTTGCTGAAGACATGAAGAGAGTCGAGCTTGTGACTCAAAATGAGCGCTTATCGGGAGGCAACCCGACTTTCTATATCTTAGATTCATTTTTCTTTTTTTTCTTTTTTTATTTAGTACTATCTACCCCAGAAAATTAAATAAAACGCTTTCGATTTCTTAAAATGCAAAACTATAAAAATTTGATAGGTTCTTCCTTTCTACGGGTTGAACGTTAAGGAGAGCGCGAAAATCGATGTTTTGAATGGAATGATGCTGGGAGAAGAGCAGCTGATTAAAGAGAAAACTAAGGGAGAAGAGTCACACAGGTGACACAGGTGACTCGATCGAGCAGCCACTTGCTCGGTCGAGTAGCGCAGGCACATGAACAGTAAAGGAAAATTTCGTTCTGTCTACACGGCCCGAGTAGCCTCCACTCGATCCGAGTAGACACCTACTCGACCGAGCAACCATTTGCTCGACCGAGCTAAGAAAAAGACAGGGAAGCAACGAAAAATGGTGTTCTGCCTACATGGCCCGAGTAGCACTTACTCGGCCGAGTAGTCGCTTACTCGATCGAGTACCCATCTGCTCGACCGAGCTAGAGGATCATGTGAAACAACGACAATGCCTGCTCGGCCCGAGTAGACCTCGCTCGTCTGAGCAGCTGAGGGAGTATTATACTTGAATCTTGATTTATTTAAGTAACTGGCCCGACCGAGCAATTCGACTGCTCGGCCCCAGTCGCATGCTTCTTGATTTTGGGACCCATTCTAAGCCAGGCTAGAGCCATTTATTTACCCTAACCCATCTTAAAACTCCTACCCTAAGCGCTCATCCCCTAATCATCTCCCGAGTTCTCCTACCTCCTCCTACTCGATCCGAACGGCTGCCAAACCATCTCCCGCCGCCGCCGACCTCTCCACCTACCGGTCATTCTCTCCCCCTCTATCCCTTTTCCTCCCTCTTTTGTTAGATTTCTCTCTTCCCACCCTCATCCCCCCTCTGCCCTTTTCGAAAAATCCCGACCCCCCCTCGTCGCCGCTCTGCCCCCTAACCCCCTAGGGCACCCCTATTCACTCGACCGAGCACAATTAATGCTCGGTCGAGTAAGCCTCTCACCACTGCAACAAAGCTACCTACTCGACCGAGCATCAAATTTTCTTAGTCGATCTCCTACAAACATATCCCTCTGCACATTTGTTCTCCTCCCCTGACATTATTCTCTCATTCTATTTCAGGTTCATTACGCCCACATCGGAGGACAAGTCGAGGAGCAGCTAGGGGGATATTCATGATCAGCTGCAGTCACGTACCCGATCACATCACCCTCTTCGCATCATTCGTATCGGTACATTATTTCCACTTTATACTTTACATACCGACCCACGTTTTTAGCCTACTTGCAAGATGCCACCACACCGAGCTAGACCCATAAATGCCAACACCGGTGCTCGACGCACCCGTCGTACACGCTAACCCACACCAGGCCTTATTGTTGGCGAATCATCCACCCCAACACCTCCGACCATCCCCACTCCAACTCCTCCCGAGTGTCTATATCTCAACGATGCAGAATATGACGTTACCTTCCGGGACACTGACCAGGGCGACCAGTTCGTCACCATCCTCCTACTCATATGTCGGGGGGCGACACTACTCAACAGCCAGTCGAGCAGGACTTCCCTTTACTTTGCAACCTAGTTAGGCACTGGCGCTCTGACCCTGTCTATAACAGCCTGTATTTTTCCAATACATTTAAATTAAGTATTTAACGAAATTTCATTTTAAAAGAGTGTTTTGTAGTGTTTGATCAGGAGTCTTAAACTGATTTCAAAATTTCTTATAAAAATAGTTTGAACCACTAGACTAATTATAATGTATTTCATTAATTACGGATTTCCTCAAATAATCAAAACAATTCTGATAAAAATTCACTTTCAATAATTACCGTTTTGACTTAATGAATTTATTTTCTATCCAAACATCATCAAAACGATTTCAAACTTCTACAGTAGCATCTTATGATCATTTAGGGCCTCCCACATTAATTTCGTAATTTTCTGATGTCATTTCAACCTAGAACCTGCAAATCCACTTCCTAAACATTTTGGCTTAAAACTAGTATCTCTGTAGCTTAAATCCCAAAAACGGACTTCGTATTCGCGATCCTCGCGATGATACGATCCCGTGGGTATGTTTTTGTAATTTTTCGGACACGTTTACTAGTAGGGACAAAATCGTATTTCGTACAAAATGACTTTCACTAATGATTTTTTTAACCTCCCTTGATTACCTTAACCTTAATTAACTTCCCACCTAACCTACCCATTACTACCCCCACCCACTCTCTCTCTCTCAGCTAACCGTGGAACCCTTCCCCCCAACTACCCTATTTCTAAGCCCTATAAATATTTCGACAGTCTCTCTCTTCTTCATGCAAAGGCCAAGCCCCCATCTCTCACAATCTCGTTCAAAAAAACCACACAGTATATCCCCCTCCCTTCGAAATGCACCTAACACACACACACACGGTCCTCTCGTTCTTACTCTCTCTGATCTCGGCCCAAGGTGAACGCAGCCCAAACCCAGACTCTCTCTCAATCCCTCTCCCCTACTCTTTCAACCTCTCTCCCCCACCGTATCTCTCTCTCTCTCACCTTCTCATCTCTGCCTATACCCATGCTCCTCGACTCACGCACACAAATCAGTCTCTCCTCTCACTCCCTTTGTTTACCGCCAACACGACTCACGCCCGTGCCTCCGACAGAGCACCGCCTCCCGCTCGAAGTTGTCACCCATGGTGAAGCACCCACCGTCGAGCAAAGCAGCCCGCCGTTGCTTCAAATCACCCCGAGCACCTAGGCGCCATTAACAGCCGCACACCGCCACCAGAGCTCCGCCACTCGCGGCCTTCCGTGCCTCTCCGCCCTTCACCGCTTGCCGTCGAGAGAAGCAACAGCAGCAGCAGTAGCAGTTGCTGCCTTTCACCACCGCCGCTTCAAGATGCCGCCACCGCCGTACTGCCTTACCTCGCCGCCGCCGCCGACCGCCGTACGTCGCCGTCCCCGTCAGCCACCACCGAGCCCCCCAGCTGCTGTCGAGAGAGTCGATGGAGCGCACATAAAACTTCGATGGTAAACTCGTAATTACGAAAGTAAATTCGTTTTTTAATATTTTATTAATTAATAAATAGGGTTTTATGGTTTTAAATCCATAACTTGAAATATAAGCCCCAGAAAAATGTGAGGCTAGCTCCAGAAAATCAGATATGACATTCTGGATCCAATGGCTCTAGTTTCATCCCAATCTGACGCTTATTTTTTCCACAATAATTTTTTAAGCCTAAAAGTTAAATACGTCGTTTTCGTTTAAAAATTCGTAACTTATTATTCTCACGTACACAGAAACGTGCTAAAAATATATGTAATAGTAATCTTCGAGATGGCAGTTTTGACTGCTTATTCAAGTATTTTTGACTAGTATTGCTCCCGGAATAAATTACGGAAGATGTACGTCACTTAAGTAAATTGAGTTTTTAAATGATTTTCAAGCTTCTGAAAATTATAAAAATTACTATAAGCTTCAGAAAAATATTCCCTCTTGCAATAAAACTATTTTTATCATATATAGCCTATATAAAAATTTAGAACGCTTTTCATCACCGTTTTAATCAGCTTCAAAGTCAAAACGGTCAAATTATTTAAATAGAATATAGTGTGTGCTTTAACCAATTGTTTCTTGTGTTTGCAGGTACCAATCCTCGTGCACCAGCTTCTCTAGCTCCAACCTCGTCTTGCCACGTGGTGGGCTCCGAAAAGGTGCTCTATCTCAAGTGCAAGAGTCCGTACAAGTAGTAAAATCTGGGAGTACAGATGTCGAATCCACGGGAAGAAATCTGTTGCAACCACAATTCAAATCAAATAGAAATCTATCGGAAAGAAACTAAACACTTCAACAATTGTGACGGTGATGGTGATGTGAACACGTGAACAATATAAACATAGAAAATCGTGCCTGAAAATATCTATAAAAAGTATGCACATGGTATGGGTTCGTTAGGATCAACGATTCGTATTAATTTGGTTGATAGGTATAACGCAATGAATTCTCCTTTTGGGAGCAATTCACCAGAAAATACCCAATATAACTCAATGAATTCTCCTTTTGGGAGCAACTCATCGGAAGATGCCCTTTTGGGGGTTCAAACACAATATTCAAAAAGATCGTCGCTAAAGTTATAATACGATATGAAACTCTCTTTTGGAGAGATCAAAACTATGGTATGAAACTCCCTTTTGGGGAGATCAAAACTCACCCTTTTGGGGCGATCATCAACTAAATCAATTCTTTTGGAATCTGAAAAAGTCGATTTACGAACAAAGATTACAATTTTAACGACGTTTTAACAATTTAGCACAAGGAATTTCAACCAAACTAACACAAATTACATCCCCTAACTACTCCATACCAAGCACAATTAAGTTTTAGCTACTCATAATATCAGAATAAACAAGTTCCATAGCCAAATACATCAAGATTATAGCAAAATACGATGAAAAACACTAAAATACGAGGTAGAAGTTGAAGAAAATATCACCAATTCTCCTTGAAAAGACTTCAAACTCTCTGGAAATAATAAAACAAGCCTCTGGAATTTTATAGAATTTTTCAGGGGGGAAATACGGCTCCTAGAGCCTCCAATACGCTCAAAATACGCCCCCAATCTGCTTGAATACGCTCAAAAACCCTAAATACGCTTATATAATAGGCTTGCGGGTTTGGGTTGTGCTATCGGATCTAAACCCGCATCAAAATCATGCCCAAATGCATCTGGGCCGCTCATCTCGAGCAGAGCAAATGTGATCCGTTGGATGGATGCGGGATCGCACGTCGTATCGACACGTGTCCCTCCTTATTGGGTCTTCGCTCGGCGCCCGCTGCCCGCTAATGAAATCGGGTTCGATGGCCATTCGTATTCGCTCCTAACCGTCGGATCAATGGACGAACGGCTGCGATTGCTCGATTTCAACCGCTTCTCAACTCAAAATGCGGGGCGAACGTGGACCGTTGGATGAAGAACGGATGGCCTGGATTTCGCCACGTCGCCCGCGTATTCGAACTCGTAGCGAAGATCCTGGCGACCGTTGGATGATGATCGGGCCGCTGATATTGAGCCACGTCGCCAGTGTTTCGCTGAGATCCGCGTTCAGCTTGGAAACAGATCCGCCGTTGGATCTCAATCGCACGGTGCAAAAGAGGCCACGTCGCCCCGTCGTATTTCCGCCTCTACGTCGCTACGGGCCGTTGGATCGAGCGGGAAGCGGCGGATGGCTGACACGTGGCGTACGGTGATTGGTCGGCGACCGTATTTTCGTATTTTCGTGCGTATTTCTCCATTTAAATGGTATTCTGCATTCAAAAATTCATAGTAATTAGCACAGGTCTCAGAAAAATAGAAATAAATAGTCGTTGGAATCGTGAGATCGATACCAAGCTATGAAAAATATAAAATGTGCAGAATTGCATCGTTAAATGCTGTTTTGTGCTCAAATAGTGTGTTTTCTCTAATAAATAAATGTGCACAAAATACGTATGAACTAGAGAACAATGTAGCATCACTTGAGCACAAAATAGGGCTAAATGGGGGGTTAAATATGTAATATTGAACCCGAATCACACCCCCCAACTAGCGATTTGCTAGTCTCTAGCAAAAATAGCGATAAATACGGATGAGTAATAAACAATAAAGTTCTTTCAAATTACTCATGGCATGGCTCAATAATACGCATTCCAACATGATCTTGACCATCAATATACACATCCAAGAACAAAATCAATCACATGATATTTTCTCTAATTTAGTATGAATAAATAACATGCATGCATCGTTTTGCGCAAGCGAAAGTATAACACGTCGTTATAAACTAGTATTCGTGTTTCCAAGGAATTGGCCTATCAAAATAATCATTCAAGACATGAGTATTGAAGTTGCTCAGTATTTTCACCATTTCTTTTCTTTTATTTGTTCCGCATAACGCGCATCAAGCAACATTCGCAGAAAAAAGTATAACTTGGATCGCTCCATCAAATGAGTGAGTTTCCTGTCAATGGCTCCCAAATCAGAAGATAATAGGGCATTAGGCCAAAAAGGACCCCTCGGACTGTACTACTCGAGCCAACCAAGTTATTTATTAGTGACATACTCATTCATTCATTTTTCATCATTCATTTTTCATTCATTTTCTTTTCTTTTCTTTTCTTTCTTTCTTTTTTGTAAGCAACTCAAAACCCATCTTTGAATATAAACATTAGAATCAAAGGCCAAATTCCTCTTCAACTTGAAGACTATTCTTAAAAATCGTGTATACTTAAGCTTTTTCCATCACATTAGCATGCATGAAATATATTCAAACTATTTCGAGATATTAATCATGGAAATTGAAAATTCTCATGAATAGCATATTAACGGTAATTCCATGAAGAGAAAAATAATTAATCAAGCCAAAAACAATTTTTAGAACTCAATTAACGCGTTATCATCCGTATTTGAGGCATATGAAAGATTTTTAAATGATGAGATTTGGTGATTTATTCTTCTCAAAAAAAATCCTAAGGTCTCATACACACCTCCCAACTAAAGATGGACATTGTCCTCAATGTCGGAAGAGGTACGAGTTTATTCAAGCAAGCAACCTAGAAATCATATAAAAACTACACTACTGGAAAGAACACACCGTGATCAAATGGCGGATCCCGAATCTTTAATTGTGGAGGAAGTTTTTCAATTTGCTCCTTGCGCTCCTCGGCGATTATTCTTCCTCCAACGATTAAACTGGATCCCAGCAACGTAACTCCCAGCATCTCTATAAGATGTCCACCTATATCCTGCAAGAGATGAGTCACGTTAATCCATTTTAGTTTAAAATTCTTCGAAATAAAATTATTCCAAATGTAGTCATCAAAATAAGTGAAAGAAATTAAAGCAAGTTGACGACTACTCCCTGAAAGATTTGCACTACTCTCTGTACGATGCTCGATCAATGGGGAGGGGGGTAAATGATTTTGGGACAAAACTGGAGGAGGGCATGGTTCTGACTCCATGGCGATAATCTCAAACCCCTTTTCCCTAGCTGTCTCCTCCTCTCGTTCATCCAAAATTGCTAGTTCGTCCTCTCTTTCGCACACACTTTTTGCCATGTATATATTTCTATTCGTGTCATCAACGTGACATGGCTCGCTCGATATTCCTGCAATAGAAGATGATCTCATATTAGATTCTTTAAATTGAGGTTCAAAGGCATTACCTTCTTCTAAGCAAGTGGCAATCAGAGTAAGATCTTCAATGGACTTCTGAATTTGCCGACTCCGAGCAAGGAAATTTTCTTGGAATTGATGGGATGTGGCCTCCTGTGTCTGAATAGACAGGTAAGCATCCTCTTTCAAGGATTGCAAAGGTACGTCTACGCTTTGCTCTTCTTGATCAAGGCACGAAGGCTCCGTTGAATCGCAATCTGAAGTCTCTTCCATGGTTTCTTCATTTTCTTGCAGAGACTCCATGTATTCCCACGCCACTGTCGGCGTCATGCCTCCTAATAATTCCTGCAGCTGTGGTTGTAGTCAATCTAGGAAGAACGCCATAAGCTCTTCATTTGTGTACCCATGCTGCGGATAGCTCGATATAATGTCTGTGAACCTCCTCCAGGCCTGAAAGAAAGTTTCACAGTCAGTTTGATTAAAATTAACAATTTTGAGCTTTTCCATCCTATGTCTGTGTGCATTAGCATACCTTGCTTCATACAGATTGTTTGTGCAATAGAAGTTCATATATTCCATTTTTTAAAAATTAAAATAAAATAATAAAAAAAAATTTATGTACAGTAAAGTGGAAGGATCTCACCGAAGATCCTCTAAATGAAATAAACCGTAGTCACAAACCATTCCTCCCCGGCAACGGCGCCAAAAACTTGGTGGGCTCCGAAAAGGTGCTCTCTCTCAAGTGCAAGAGTCCGTACAAGTAGTAAAATCTGGGAGTACAGATGTCGAATCCACGGGAAGAAATCTGTTGCAACCACAATTCAAATCAAATAGAAATCTATCGGAAAGAAACTAAACACTTCAACAATGGTGATGGTGATGGTGATGTGAACACGTGAACAATATAAACATAGAAAATCGTGCCTGAAAATATCTATAAAAAGTATGCACATGGTATGGGTTCGTTAGGATCAACGATTCGTATTAATTTGGTTGATAGGTATAACGCAATGAATTCTCCTTTTGGGAGCAATTCACCGGAAAATACCCAATATAACTCAATGAATTCTCCTTTTGGGAGCAACTCATCGGAAGATGCCCTTTTGGGGGTTCAAACACAATATTCAAAAAGATCGTCGCTAAAGTTATAATACGATATGAAACTCTCTTTTGGAGAGATCAAAACTATGGTATGAAACTCCCTTTTGGGGAGATCAAAACTCACCCTTTTGGGGCGATCATCAACTAAATCAATTCTTTTGGAATCTGAAAAAGTCGATTTACGAACAAAGATTACAATTTTAACGACGTTTTAACAATTTAGCACAAGGAATTTCAACCAAACTAACACAAATTACATCCCCTAACTACTCCATACCAAGCACAATTAAGTTTTAGCTACTCATAATATCAGAATAAACAAGTTCCATAGCCAAATACATCAAGATTATAGCAAAATACGATGAAAAACACTAAAATACGAGGTAGAAGCTGAAGAAAATATCACCAATTCTCCTTGAAAATACTTCAAACTCTCTGGAAATAATAAAACAAGCCTCTGGAATTTTACAGAATTTTTCAGGGGGAAAATACGGCTCCTAGAGCCTCCAATACGCTCAAAATATGCCCCCAATCTGCTTGAATACGCTCAAAAAACCCTAAATACGCTTATATAATAGGCTTGCGGGTTTGGGTTGTGCTATCGAATCTAAACTCGCATCAAAATCATACCCAAATGCATCTGGGCCGCTCATCTCGAGCAGAGCAAATGTGATCCGTTGGATGGATGCGGGATCGCACGTCGTATCGACACGTGTCCCTCCTTATTGGGTCTTCGCTCGGCGCCCGCTGCCCGCTAATGAAATCGGGTTCGATGGCCATTCGTATTCGCTCCTAACCGTCAGATCAATGGACGAACGGCTGCGATTGCTCGATTTCGACCGCTTCTCAACTCAAAATGCGGGGCGAACGTGGACCGTTGGATGAAGAACGGATGGCCTGGATTTCGCCACGTCGCCCGCGTATTCGAACTCGCAGCGGAGATCCTGGCGACCGTTGGATGATGATCGGACCGCTGATATTGAGCCACGTCGCCAGTGTTTCGCTGAGATCCGCATTCAGCTTGGAAACGGATCCGCCGTTGGATCTCAATCGCACGGTGCAAAAGAGGCCACGTCGCCCCGTCGTATTTCCGCCTCTACGTCGCTACGGGCCGTTGGATCGAGCGGGAAGCGGCGGATGGCTGACACGTGGCGCGCGGTGATTGGTCGGCGACCGTATTTTCGTATTTTCGCGCGTATTTCTCCATTTAAATGGTATTCTGCATTCAAAAATTCATAGTAATTAGCACAGGTCTCAGAAAAATACAAATAAATAGTCGTTGGAATCATGAGATCGAGACCAAGCTATGAAAAATATAAAATGTGCAGAATTGCATCGTTAAATGCTGTTTTGTGCTCAAATAGTGTGTTTTCTCTAATAAATAAATGTGTACAAAATACGAATGAACTAGAGAACAATGTAGCATCACTTGAGCACAAAATAGGGCTAAATGGGGGGTTAAATATGTAATATTGAACCCGAATCACCACGACGAGATCGAATTTTGTAAGTCACGACATATTCTAAACTTAGAAAACTAATGTACTGTGCTTGTACGAACTCGTAACACTTCACCACTTATAGCCCACGAACGGCTATTAACTTGTATCGAACTAGAGACCTAACCTAATAGGAAAGTAATCAACCAAAGATTACTTTGCCAACTTTCAACATTGGTGGTTGTAGCAGGCAACTACCAACTTGGGTAAATTGTGTGCTAAGCCACACTACCACATGCTCAAAGCACGGAAGTAACATCTTTTGTGTTGAACTCGTCTTTATCATACTTTCTGGTTTCCAATGAGAAAGTCAACCAGTTGACTTGGTTTGACTAGCAATATGTGGAACATCCCGTGGAACATCCTGTAAAGAACTTGCACTTGACACATCACTGGGGTATTGGTGTAACTCATAGTTAGAGAGAGTACGGGAGTGACTAGAGTTCGATCTTCCCGTCCCGCTGCCTGAGTTTCGGCCTCCCGTCCTACTGCCTGGGTTTCGGCAAAATACATGTATTGTTGCCTGAGTTTCGGCATTCGTATGGGTAGCACCCAGGCAAGAGATGGACTCGATGGTCACATATTGTATTCTCCTGCTTGAGTCACGTAGTGTATTTACTTTTACATAGTCACCTTACTTTTGCACAGTCACCTTTACTTTACGCATTGCATACACTTCACCTACTACACTTGTGCAGTCACAGTACTTTACGTGCCATACTTTTAGCTACAGCAGTAGCATGTTTCACTTGCTTAGACTGCTTTACACTTGCACTACCACAGTACAGTTGTTCTCTCCTTTCAGTTCTGTTTACTTTTACTACTCAGCTGTGTATAGTTGTTGCTCAGTACCTTACTTTCACTTTGGTCTGCTTGTACATAGTTACCTTTGTCATACTTGTACGATACTCCTTTTATTTATTTAGAATTAGTGTGACTTACCTACGGTTCCATCTCCGTGGCACTGCAGACGATGTACATATGGAGGTAGATGCTCTTGAGTTGATAGGGCCAGAGTTCGACTCTGAGACCGCAGCTTTCAGTTTTATTTTCGCTATGTACTTTCTTTCTTTCATGTATCATTTTTGGAACATTTGTACAGTATGGATTGTAATAATTGGACACTATTTGGGTATTTTTGTACATTTCTACATCGTGGCTATTTTGTTTTCACTGGTTAACTGCAGGACCTACGCAAATATCAAATAAGTAACTGGCCCCCCGAAAGCAGGTCGTTACAAGTTTGGTGGCCCAAGCAGGTCTGCGCTAACTACATTGTGAATAATATAGCAAGATCAGGATATTCAATATGAAATACTCAAATTAACCTAGAGTACGGGATGTCTCGAGTGTTCACCTGTATTGGATATACGGGTGAAGCATCCTTATTACCATCTTCAATAGGTCTTCCTTGATCCTCATCACTTCCTTTGACCTCTTAACCCTTGCTTAGGAACTCGTGTTCCATTCTTGGTTATACCTTCCCTAGTAACCTCTTTTGCTAGCAGTTATAGTGATTTTTCATAGTTTGAACTATCTACTCACTTCATCACCTTTCCTTCAGTTGATAATGGCACGCATATAAATGATAAGCTTCCTTCAATGGACCACGATCCAGTCAATGTGCTTGGCTAAGTTTGTTGGATCACCCTAGCTAGACTGGGGGTAAGTGATCCTGGCTTAGTCACTTCCATGGCAGTGTTCGCTGGACCGCAAGGACGTGAATCATGATAATGTAATGCCATCGATCTTCATCCCTATCACCCTTCCATTAGCTTGATGACCTTTCGATTGACCTTCTTAGAATCTTTCTTCTTTTAGTTCGCCTGAACTCTAGTTACGTCTATTTTAAGGAGGGTAGCATTCGATTTTC
The DNA here is from genome assembly GCA_030789695.1 of Scilla litardierei. Taxonomy (NCBI): domain Eukaryota; kingdom Viridiplantae; phylum Streptophyta; class Magnoliopsida; order Asparagales; family Asparagaceae; genus Scilla; species Scilla litardierei. Next base: position 314,923,451 of record CM061141.1, on the reverse strand, counting down.
GATCACCAGAAGTTCGAGTTCAACAACGGAAGCGAATCGAAGGACGCTCAGAAGAATTGGAGGATGGTGCTAGAGAATTTAAGACGAATATAAACGAGACGTGTAAGCTGTTGCCACTATTTCTTCATCTTTCTTGGACTCGTCTCTATCTGAACCTATTTTGACTTGAGACTATCCATAGAAGCTATGGTGATGTCAATAGTATGTTTCATATATAACATCTCTTGTTTTCTCGATGCTATAATATCACATTATATTTCATTGACAACCTGATTTACTAGATTGCCATCTTTTCTATCATTTATTTGCTTGAGCTTCTTCATAACATCAATTATTTTTAAAGCTTCTTCATAACATCAAAGATTTTTAAATTTCGAGGACGGAATTATTTTAAGGATGATAGAATGTAATGGCCTGTATTTTTCCAATACATTTAAATTAAGTATTTAACAAAATTTCATTTTAAAAGAGTATTTTGTAGTGGTTGATCAAGAGTCTTAACCTGATTTCAAAAGTTCTTATAAAAATATTTTGAAGTACTAGACTAATTATAATGTATTTCAGTAATTACAGATTTCCTCAAATAATCAAAACAACTCTGATAAAAATTCACTTTCAATAATTACCTTTTTGACTTAATGAATTTATTTTCTATTCTAACATCATCAAAACGTTTTCAAACTTCTACAGTAGCATCCTATGATCATTAAGGCTTTCCACATTAATTTCGTAATTTTCTGATGTCATTTCAACCTAGAACCTGCAAACCCGCTTCCTAAACGTTTTGGCCTAAAACTAGTATCTACGTAGCTCAAATTCCAAAACAGACTTCGTATTCGCGATCCTCGCGATGATACGATCCCGTGGGTATGTTTTCGTAATTTTTCGGACACGTTTACTAGTAGGGGCAAAATCATAATTTCGCACAAAATGACTTTCACTAATGATTTTTTTAACCTCCCTTAATTACCTTAACCTTAATTAACTTCCTACCTAACCTACCCGTGACTACACCCACCCACACACTCTTTCTCAGCTAACCGTGGAACCCTTCCCCCCAACTACCCTATTTCTAATCCCTATAAATATTTCGCCAGTCTCCCTCCTCTTCATGCAAAGGCAAAGCCCCCATCTCTCACAATCTCGTTCAAAAAAAACCCCACAGTATCTCCTCCTACCCATTCGAAGCGCACCTAACACACACACACGGGCCTCTCGTTCTCACTCTCTCTTATCTCGACCCAAGGTGAACACAGCCCAAACCTAGAATCTGTTTCAACCTCTCTCCCCTACTCTTTCAACCTCTCTCCCCCACCGTATCTCTCTCTCTCACTTTCTCATCGCAGCCTATACCCATGCTCCCCGACTTACGCACACAGATCAGTCTCTTCTCTCACTCTCTTCGTTTACCACCAACAAGACCCACGCCCGCACCTCCAACGGAGCACCGCCTCCCGCTCGACATCGTCACCCACGGCGAAGCCCCCACCATCGAGCAAAGCACACCATCGTCGCTTCGAATCGCCCCGAGCACCTAGGCGTCGTTGACAGCCGCTCGCCGCCACGAGAGCTCCGTCGCTCGTCGCCTCCCGCGTCCCTCCGCCCTCTGCCGCTCGCCGTCGAGAGAAGCGACAGCAGTAGCAGTAGCAGTTGCTGCCTTTCGCTGTCGCCGCTTCAGGATGTCGCCACTTCAGGCCGCCGCCGCCGTACCGCCTTGCCTCGCGGCCGCCGCCGACCGCCGTACGTCGCCTTCCCCGTCAGCCACCGTCGATCCCCCCAGCTACTGTTGAGAGAGTCGACGGAGCGCACGTAAAACTTCGATGGAAAACTCGTAATTACGAAAGTAAATTCGTTTTTTCGTATTTTATTAATTAATAAATAGGGTTTTATGGTTTTAAATCCATAACTTGAAATATAAGCCCCAGAAAAATGTGAGGCTAGCTCCAGAAAATCAGATATGACATTCTGGATCCAATGGCTCTAGTTTCATCCCAATCTGACGCTTATTTTTTCCACAATAATTTTTTAAGCCTAAAAGTTAAATACGTCGTTTTCGTTTAAAAATTCGTAACTTATTATTCTCACGTACACTGAAACGTGCTAAAAAATATATGTAATAGTAATCTTCGAGACGGCAGTTTTGACTGCTTATTCAAGTATTTTTGACTAGTATTGCTCCTGGAATAAATTACGGAAGATATACGTCACTTAAGTAAATTGAGTTTTTAAATGATTTTCAAGCTTCTGAAAGTTATAAAAATTACTATAAGCTTCAGAAAAATATTCCCTCTTGCAATAAAACTATTTTTATCATATATAGCCGATATAAAAATTTAGAATGCTTTTCATCACCGTTTTAATCAGCTTTAAAGTCAAAACGGTCAAATTATTTAAATAGAATATAGTGTGTGCTTTAACCAATTGTTTCTTGTGTTTGCAGGTACTAATCCTCGTACACCAGCTTCTCTAGCTCCAACCTCATCTTGCCACGACGAGCTCGAATTTTGTAAGTCACGACATATTCTAAACTTAGAAAACTAGTGTACTGTGCTTGTACGAACTCGTAACACTTCACCACTTATACCCTCCGAACGGCTATTAACTTGTACCGAACTAGAGACCTAACCTAATAGGAAAGTAATCAACCAAAGATTACTTTGCCAACTTTCAACTTTGGTGGTTGTAGCAGGCAACTACCAACTTGGGTAAATTGTGTGCTAAGCCACACTACCACATGCTCAAAGCACGGAAGTAACATCTTTTGTGTTGAACTCGTCTTTATCATACTTTCTGGTTTCCAATGAGAAATTCAACCAGTTGACTTGGTTTGACTAGCAATATGTGGAACATCCCGTGGAACATCCTATAAAGAACTTGCACTTGACACATCACTGGGGTATTGGTGTAACTCATAGTTAGAGAGAGTACGGGAGTGACTAGAGTTCGATCTTCCCGTCCCGCTGCCTGAGTTTCGGCCTCCCGTCCTACTGCCTGGGTTTTGGCAAAATACATGTATTGCTGCCTGAGTTTCGGCATTCGTCTGGGTAGCACCCAGGCAAGAGATGGACTCGATGGTCACATATTGTATTCTCCTGCTTGAGTCACGTAGTGTAGTTACTTTTGCACAGTCACCTTACTTTTGCACAGTCACATTTACTTTACGCATTACATACACTTCACCTACTACACTTGTGCAGTCACAGTACTTTACGTGCCATACTTTTAGCTACAGCTGTAGCATGTTTCACTTGCTTAGACTGCTTTACACTTGCACTATCACAGTACAGTTGTTCTCTCCTTTCAGTTCTGTTTACTTTTACTACTCAGCTGTGTACAGTTGTTGCTCAGTACCTTACTTTCACTTTGGTCTGCTTGTACATAGTTACCTTTGTCATACTTGTACAATACTCCTTTTCTTTATTTAGAATTGTTGTGACTTACCTACGGTTCCATATCCGTGGCACTGCAGATGACGTACATATGGATGTAGATGCTCTTGAGTTGATAGGACCAGAGTTCGACCCTGAGACCGCAGCTTTCAGTTTTATTTTCGCTATGTACTTTCTTTCTTTCATGTATCATTGTTGGAACATTTGTACAGTATGGATTGTAATAATTGGACACTATTTGGGTATTTTTGTACATCTCTACATCGTGGCTATTTTGTTTTCACTGGTTAACTGCAGGACCTGCGCAAATATCAAATAAGTAATTGGCCACCAAAAGCGGGTCGTTACACTGTCGTCGAGCCACAGCCCGCTACCATATTTTCTGGTCCACAGCAGGGGGACACATCACCACCTCCAGAGGGTGGTGCCCCTGCTTGATGCTGTCCCTCTACTTTTTGTTGTCCTTCCCTCGCCTCTTATTGTGCCCATCTGTCTTTTCGGGGCCCTATTCTTACACAGCTTGGGGGAGTACCCGCCATGCATCATTTCATGCATATGCATCATCTCTTTATCATTGCACCATATCACTTTTCCTTTCTTTTGCACGGTTTTGTTTTCTATTCCTTTTCTATCCCCTCGCCCACTCACCCTTTCTAGCATCATTTCCCGCATACTAGCGTTTTCTCAGCAGTGAGGATACTGATGTGTTTAGCTTGGGGGATGAGCGCTATCACTTTATTTTTCATTCTCTTTTATATTTTCTTTCATTTTTTCACCTTTTACTTTACTTTTCCACCCATTTTCCACCTTTTCATTTTTTTCTTATTCAGCATCACGTTTTCCACTTTTTGCCATGCTTGCATGCCTGTTTTCATTTTCTTGCTTTCTCCACTTTTCTTCCTTTTAGCTAGAATTGTTCTGCATGATGATACTTCTCACAGCCCTCAGTAGCTACTCATGATGCTTATACCTGTTGACATGCAATTTAGAGTAGTCTCAGTTTTACAATTTATATGCTTGCATATTCTATTGTAGATCTCTCTAATTTAATGTTTGATATTAATTGAAATTGAATGTATGAAATAGTTTCTAGTACGTCTTTTGTTGGGTAATGCACCTAGGTTCACGCATCATTAGAACATTTGGAGCACCTGTTTGTTATCTTATCCACTTCTGTTTGCATGCCTGATATTATTGTGCTTTTACCGCATGCTTTCAATATTCACTGAGATGAATGAAAATATACATGCTAGCTATGAGTTTAGTTAGAGTATTATCCCATTGAATCGGTGTGCACCTCTGATGAGTGAACCGAGTGATATATTATTTTCCTTCTCCACATATCTTTATGATTCTCTACATATCATTTGGTTTCACCCCTACAGCTACTTCTACCGTATCTACTTTCCAAAAATCCCAAAAGAAAAAGATAGCTTCCAAATAAAAAATGTGAAAAGAAAATAAAATGTGAAAATAGAAAAGGAAAAGAAAAGAGAAAAGAAGGCAAGTAAATTATTTCGTATCCCTTTATTAGAAGCTACTTCAAATACTTGGAAAAAGACAAAAATTTCCATATCCTATTCCTAGATACGACGCCTCAAGCTAAGCTGGGGGGTGAACCAATTAATCATATGAGTGAGTATAACATTAGAGTGGAGATGGTGCACAACATGGAGATTCGATAATGCTTGAACTTTACAAAATATTTTAGTTTTGGATATTTTTCATGATTTGAAGTGAATATTTGAATGACGTGATCTTTTTCCATTCTCTATTACATGTTGGTGTGATCTCTTTATGCTCCACTTGTATCTATTGATTGAAAAAGTGCATTGCTAACTCTTTTTATACTAGACTCTGTAGATTGCATGAAATTGATATGAGTAGATGGCATAATTTTAGAAGATTCCTACTTTTGCCTTTATTGTATGCTAGTCATATGATTAGTAAGATTTGAGCATATTGTGTTGTATTATTCGAAGTATCGTGATATACTGCTGAGGCTTGAGATTTGGTTGAACATTCTAGCAACACCTTACATCTCTTACCTCTTTTATTTTCTTTTGTTTATCGCCCGGCATAACTAGTATTCGTCTTCCTCGAGGACGAGTAAGAGGTAAGCTTAGGGGATTTTGATGTGTCCATATTTTTTATTTTTTCATAACATCATTCCATTGCATTCTATGTCATATCTGGATCCAAATTCTGCATTTTCTTACGATACTGTAATTCTAACGCCATATTCGAGTTTCGTAGAGTTTTATGGATTTTCAGGGATTTTGGAGCAAATCGGAACCACTTTTGGATATGGACACATCCAGCATGCCCGTGAGTCCGTTGGCGAAGCTCTACAGGAGTTCGCCGAGGTTCGGAAGCTTATGGGAGGAGTGGATGTGGATCTGGCAAGAGAGAGGAGCTGTTCTGGATTTTTTCCAGGCGACTCGACCGAGTAGCACAAGTTGATCGGTCGAGCTGACATCCAAAGCGGCAGAACGCGCATCCGACTCGACCAAGCAGACTGGCGACTCGGCCCGAGTCGACATATTTTCGAGCTCCATCTCACCAAACATACTGCTCGACCGAGCAGGACCTACTCGACCGAGCCAGCAACCTACTCGACCGAGCAAGGCCTACTCGAGCCGAGTAGCAGAGCGACACTTTTTGAAGGAGCCCGATCCACTGACAGACTCGACCGAGCAAGCAGGTTGCTCGACCGAGCAGCCCAGATCCCTTCACCCAAGCCAGGAGAGGTTAATGCACCTGCTCGACCGAGCAGGCGCTACTCGACCTAGTCACCGACTCGGTCGACAACAAGCGGGCATAGACTACAGAATTTTGAAGCTGATTTTGTGGGGCCCAGACTTATGCTACATGAGTCGATCTTGGAGACAAAAATAGGGGGCTCATTATTATCAGTTTTTTGGGAGAGTGACCTTAGAGGAGAGGAGAGGAGATCGAAACCCATTGTATATCTAGATCTAGGTTTTGAGATTTGAAATGTTCTTGGAGAAAAGATTAAGTTCTTATCATTTGCTTCGTCTTGGAATCTGCGTGAAAGTTCTTTGGATGCTTATTGGCTATTGTTCTTTCTCATTCGCGGTACGTAAGATCTTAATCACTCTTTTGATTTTATTGCTATAATGTTTTCTGCGATAGAAATTGTGTTTTTTTGTGTTGTAATCTCTATGTGTGAGTAGTCTCCCCTAGGGTTGATGGGCTAGCCCTAAGACTCTAGGAAAGAGAGGTAGATCTGAATCTCTAGGTTGTATTGGGAATAAAAGGGAGTATTTCGGTCGATCCATCCGAATCCCTAGGAGAACTCGTACTGAGATCATGCCCACGGTCGGTGGAATTGATGAGCTTAAGGAGTATCTTTGGGATTTAAATAGGAAATTAGTGGATCCAACCAAGGCTCGTGACCATGCCCAGCTCGTGCCTTGAGGGGATCCACCGACGAACTATATCGCTTCATTGACGGCTACCGCCATTGCGTCAATGAGAGCCACCGAGATACCTCGAAATTCTAACCTACGAGAGTGGTATGAGTTGAGAGATCAACCCCCTAAATCCAATGCAACGTAAAGATCACGTTCTAACATCAACTTCCGACGGTCTTAGTGGTGATCCCTAATGCCCTAGTTTCTTTTATTATCGAACCAACAATACCATCACCACCAATTTTCTTAAACCGACGGCTATCTCACTCTGAGATCTAAAAATAATCCGAGACCTCAAATACACCGTCACTGTCCTTGTGGGATTCGACAATCTTATATACTATAATTTGACACCGTCTGCTTACGGATAGAGCCCAGAGCTGACACATAGGAACCATACTACGTCTATTGACTATGACACCGCTAGGTGGAATTTAGGTGTAAGTTCAGGGTGCGTCACATGCATTCCCCTCCACCTGCTAAGAAACATGGGAGCACCTCGAGCTCCGCCGTTCACCGCTTCTTGTCCCCCTGATTCTGGAAGAATATTGCGTTTATTACCCTCTCATTTGATTGTATTTTGCGTATATTTAATATCTATTTGTTCTCTAATAAGTGTATTATTGTAAAATCATTTACTTTTAGAGTTTATCGCAAAATACGATTTTATGGCCTAATTTTGTCTCTATTTTATTTTTCAGGTAAAGCTTGCAACTTTTCGAATTCAACGGCTATTTTTCGATATTTTTTGGAAGTCAGAGTAATTTTTGGGGATTTAAAAGGCCCAATAAAGCTATTTGAAAAGAAAAAATTAAAAAAATTAAAAAAAATTAAAAAAACAGAAAATGCAGGCGGGGCCCGCCCGTTTTCTACAGGCATGCACCCGCCGGCCTGATTAGAGGCGGGCTTCAGCCCGCCTGTGTTAACACAGGCAGGCGCCCGCCCGTTTTGACCGCGGGCGGTGCCCGCCAGACAGCTTTGACCCGCCAGACTGCTTTGACTCGCTGACTGGGTTGCAGGTTTGCAGCTTGCAGACCCGCAAGCCCAATAAGCTTAAAATGCCTATTTAAAGCGGGTTTTGGCTCATAAGTTGATCATCTAAGCTCCGATTTGAGTGAAATTTGATTTGAGGGCTTCTCCCCCAAATTCCAGAGGAGATGGAGCACTGGTAGGAGAAGTTTGGGGCTCTTTTGGCATCGTTTTGGGTGATTTCCTTCCACTTTTCCTATGTTTTTATTGTATTTGTATTAAGTATTGTATTAAACTATGTCTGTACTAATGAAAATCGTTGTTTTTATTACCATGGCTAGCTGAAATTCATGTGATTGTGTTGTGTAGTGGTTAATATTGATGGATTTCATGTTTCATTTCTTCATAGCACTTGTAATAATCTAAAACGTTGAAAATGTCAGTTTTCGCTATTTTAATTAATTACGCATTATCCGTGAGGAATCCGCTTAGGATGACATGTCGCGAGGCATCGTCTACGTGCACAAACCCGTAGAGGGGCCCAAGGAGGGTGATGAACGGCGAGGTTCATCTAGTTATACGTTATTGTTTAGAAAAACGACTGATTCAATGTTAATGAAATTTTGCTAAAAAATCACCGTTCTTTTAAAGTTAAATCTTCCGATCCCCATACCTTGGCCTGGATGAGGGATTGAATCATCCATAAAGAATGATTACCATGATACCCTACAACACTAACGAAAACACATCACACTCACACTTTTACCGTATCACTTTTTCACGTTATTTTTCATACCCGTTTTACCTCAAATCAAAAACCCAACCAAAAATTCACCTTCAAAGGGTGGTTCATACTTCGCTAAATTATTCCAAAGCAAGTTTCAGATTATAAAACTTGTAGATTAGATTGTCCCTGTGGAATACGACCCTGGACTCACCAGGTTTACTACTTGACCGACTTCCAATACTTGGAAATTTAACTGCAACATTTTGGTCCAGTCAAGTTTTTGGCGCCGCTGTCGGGGACAACGGTCTATATTTTTTACGATTTCTAATTAGCTTGGAAATTTTGGTGATATTTGTCCATTTTTTTGTACATATTCTTTGTATATCCATTTTTTCCATTTGGTTATTTATTTTTTTGTCACATTTTGTATTACTAGTTTTCTTTGGTTTTGTATGTTTGTTTAGAGTGTTCGATCTTAAGTGTGTGATTTTAAATTTCTTTATTTTACACTTTTTAGTCATTTTATTTTCTTTATATTTTTTACTTTTTTACTTTTCTTTATATTTTTACTTTTCTTTATAAAATCCAAAAAAAAATTAAACTTTATAAATTTTTTTAAAAGATGGATTGTGATATTGACAGTGATGCTATCATTTCCGAATTTATTACGGGGTTGATTCAAATCCTACCAGTTTTCCATGGTGCGAAGGAGAAGAACCCACTTTCACATTTACAAAAATTTGAAACGATATGTCGCGCTTTATTTAGTGGGAGTAAATGCATTGATGACTTATTTTTTCAATACTTCTCATATTCTTTAAGAAATATTGTTATGCATTGGTTTAAAACATTTCCATTTGACTTAGATTTTACTTGGTTGTCGTTTCAGGCTGAATTTCTTTAAGTATTTTTTCCTATGTTCTTTGCACAGGTACAGGGGCGACAGGACACGAAACACCAAATAGCGAGTTTTGCTCAAACTGACGAGGAGGCATACTATCAAGCTTGGCAGAGGTTCAATGATTTGATGCTTGCATGTGCACACCACATCTTCCATGACGATCATCTCCTATGGATCTTCTACATGGGATTACTGTCCTCTGTGCGAGATTTCGTGCAGACAAGCTGTAATGGGGAATTCTTTGCTTATTCGACCGAGGAAGCATGTTGGTACTTGAATGATTTTGCTGAGTATGAGTTTACACTCCAACAGATCGACAGTCAGCCTGAGATACCGCCTGAGGGCGCAATCCATTGTGACCCTCTGGAAGAACTTGACAAGCATGTTAATGGGGGACATTGGAGCCAAAAGAAAGAGGATGAACGACCACGACTTGAGCAGCAAGAGGAGATGGATGATGTGGTGCGTGTTGACCGTGCGGGAATCTACTTTGATGATGACGAGGAGGATATATGCGAGGGAGCGAGCTTACAGACCGAGATGGAGCCCGAGCCATACAATCTTCATACTTCAGTGCAGCAGTTCCCACTTCCTTCACCACAGGAGGTGATTGATGGCGATTACGAGATGATCTACGTTGAGCCAGCGCTATTCTATCCTCCAGATCCACTTCCGCAGACACTTCCTCCTCATGAGGCAGAGCATCAGATCGAGCTTAGCAACACACACCAGGGGAGTTACCGCAGTTCCATGCCATATATTTTTTAATCACGCATTCCAATTCCATATGCTTTTGATTCAAAATGTCGTCACTTGAATTTAAAGTCTTTAGTTAATTTTGACGACCCATTTTGGAACACTTTTGTTACATGGCATGAGGATAATGCTTGGATTGATGCAGGTCGCCTGGGAGTTGCATTGCAGGAATCCAAGAAGGCCGGTGGAGGCCTAGCTTCGCAGCAGCTAGCTGAGGAGCACATGGATCTGATCGTGCAGCTGCCACCTCTGCTAGAGATTCTGGATCCTCCATTTGTGATGGATTTTGCACCTTCACCATACACGACGCCTAGCTCTGATTGGATGTCAACTTTTTCATAATTGTCGTTGGCGTCGCCATCCCGAGCACCGACGGAGGATATACGCAAGGAGCTTCTGGAACAAATTCCTCCACCGGTGTATATCTGTGACCCTCCATTTGGGAGGCTATGATGATCTCTTCCCTTTTTACCCTTCTACATCGTTATATATATTTGAAAGGGAAGCTGTTTGTTTATGCATTCACATATTCTGCTCTCCACATTTTATTTTACCACGCTTTAAACATTAAGGACAATGTTCATTTTAAGTTGGGGGGAGGAAGTAGTAGAAATTTAAAAGTTTGCATAAACATTATATATAGTTTGTTGTTATAAAAAAATTTTAAGCTTGCATCTATAGTTTTCATATGCTTGTATAATAAAAAAAAGAGTTTTTCACCCAAACCATCTATATGTCCCTATGAAGTGGAAATTTCATCGTCTTTAATTGCACACACATATTCATTATTGTAAAATAGATTAAGAATATTTTACCCCTGTGTAGAATTTTAAATTATCATGACTTTCATGTAAATTAGTGCATATATCCGCAATTGTAATATCATGAAACTATTGTTTGGTTTAGGCAATTTCATGTCACGTATGCGTTTATGAATTGGTAATTATATGAAGAAGGTTATAAATTCTCAGGATAAAGGCCAAACACACAAGCTTGATGATTAGTAGATGATGGAGAATTTTACTCAAACATGTCTCATGTCAAAAAAAAGACAAAGAAAAGCACAAATTTTTTTTGAATAAATGCACCGTTTTTCCAGCTTCTTTTAGTAGCCGGGTTTTAGTGCCTCAGGAAGCATGGGGATTCGCGCCGAAAAATGAAGTATGGGGGAGTGCATAATAATCTTTAGACATTCTGAGTTATTAAGACTGAGGGGTTTTTAAAATCTAATGCCCTAAGACCGTCTGGTTTGGGAGTCATTGACCTAACGCTCATTACATGGATTGCTCTAAAAGGTTTATTAAAAAAAGAAAAAAGAAAAAAAGAAAAAGAGATGTGTTATGAATGAGGGAGGCCTTTGGCCTCCCCTCCTTCATTACCCATTCATTAGGCCCCCATTACTTAGAGTAATGGGGACCCTTGGTCTCCTAGAGGCTTTTGGCCTCCCCACTATGAGATATATAAATAGAGCACCATGGCTCTTAGCCATGGTGACTTATTCTTATCAATGAAATTCTCTCTCTCTCTCTCTCTTGAGTTCATTATCATATAACACGTTATCAGCACGTGTCTTCTCCAAATTTTGAGCCACTAAAATTATTCCAAATCCCCTCTAAATCAAACTCCAACGCGAAGGAATCTAATTGTTGTTGCGACGATCCGTTGCGGTTTTTCGTTGCTGCATTTCCTAGGCGTTCTGAAGCGGGGAATTCTATCTACGGATTTTATATCACGATCGTCCCTAGATCATTGATCTAGAGGTAAAAATTCTTATCCCGTAGATTAGATTTTGGATCATATTCTATTTTTGTTGATTGTATTACTCAAATCAACATAGCAAAAAAAATACAAAAAATTAGAATAAATTTAAAAAAAAATAAAAATAAAAACCCCTGCTATCAACAATCTGTGTAAATTTGAAATGTTGTTAACAATAAAGGTTAAAAAATTTATTGATTATTTTTATTTTATTTTTTTATATTGAAAGAACACCATTACTCTATATTGAAGTTACCCCAAACACCAGACATATTTTGATATTAAGAACTCATGAATTTTTATTTTCAATATCAACATAATGCGTGCAGTAATGGTGTTAAAGTAATATCAAAAATAATGACCACATGTAAATATAAAAATAATAGTGCGGTATTCTAGTAAATGTTTTCGGAGCAATATATTTTCCCAAATTTGTCTCTGGTCTTCCAGTTTCTCAATAAATTTGTTTCCACAATTTGATACATTATTATTGTATCCAATCAAACTCTTATATCAATGGATACAGAGGTGATGTCTCATAGCATAATCGTTAAAACCATCCGGGAAACACATTAAATGCATTGAATTTTTTCCATTGTAAAAAAAAAATTTTGACTGCATTTTTGGGAAAAAGAAAGTCTGTTACGGGGGCCTGATATTTTGAACATGTCATCACCTCTGTATCCCGGAAATTTTGATTACACATGTCAGATACAAATTTTGATGCAAATCTAAGGGGCCTGAAGAAAATTTTGATACAAATTTTTGGAGGGGAATTCTTGCCACTGACAATGACCAAAAACAGTAACTGAAGGGGTGGAATTTGAGGAGACATACTTAGGGTTTTGGGGATTATTGGTATTCCCCAACCCAAAAATATGCTTAATTTAATTAAAATTGATTATTTTGTTGTTGGGCCCGCAGCCCATTTTTGCCTACCAATAACTTAATAAATTAATTGGGCCTGCAGCCCCAATTACTTAACGTTTATTATTATTGCCCACTAAATAATGGCCTGAAGCCAATTAGTTAAAGGGACTCTCCTCTATGTCAAATCACAATTAATTCATATAATCCATGTTAACATATTTAATTTAACATCGCTTTTGCAAATTATTATCTATGGTTTACTAGGATTCTATTTTTCAAAATATAATTATCTTAAAGATCCTGAGACCGCTCTGCCGTTAGTCAACTAACCTAACGGTGTATGACGTTTCCACGTGGTCTACGAGATAATTATATTTTCTAGTTTCCTTTACCATATGTTTTGCTTTAGATATATGCGCGGTTGTTTATTTTTATGCCCGTAGCATATTTAGAACTGCGTGGATGTTTAAATCAGTAAAAATGTGTTTTTCGGGATCGGCCATTGTATACCTATTTACTTTCATTGCACTTTTATTTTCTTTTGAGAGAATTTGTAAGTGAGGAAATTTGTATTTAAAAGCCAATGCTCGATGCAACAGCACATAGAATTGATGAAAACTCCTTCAATGGATCATGATGTCGGTCAATGTGCTTGGCTAAGTTTGCTGGACCAACCTAGCTTGACTGGGTAACAAGTGGTCCTGGCTTAGTCAATTCCCTGGCCGCATCCGCTGGACCGCAAGGAGTCGATTCATGACTGTGTAAGCCAAAGCTCGGTGCAACAGCATATGAAGACGAAGATAATGGGACCCACTTTGGGTTTCCGAAGTTGTATTTTTTTTCCTTTTATGGACTGTAAACGAACTTTGGACTGTTTATTTTTGGGTATCTGGCTGATCCCCGCATTTTTACTTGTTTATTTCTTTATGCATGAATTTTGAATTTTAATTAATTCATGCTGATTTTAAAATACGTAGATAAATGGCAAAATTGACAAGCGTCGATTTCGAGGTCCTCGATTCTGCAGGGACAAATTACCTGAGTTGGCGAGTGGACCTGAAGTTCCACTTGCGTTCAATGGCCCTCCTTGAGTCCATTTTGGCTCCTTCCTCGGCCCCAGCAGCGGCCGAAGCTTCTGCTACAGCTAGCAGCAGCCCCACAACCACTGTATCCGATGTAGATAAGGCGAAAGCCATAATCTACATTAGGAAGCATATAGATCGGACCTTAAAGGCCGAATACTTAACGGTTGAGGACCCGAAGGACCTGTGGACAAGCACTGGAAGCACGGTATAAACATCAAATTGATGTTATATTACCACGTGCCAGTTATGAGTGGGAAAACCTCAGACTTCAGGACTATAAGTCCGTCGCTGAGTATAATTCTGCACTTCATAACATCACCTCACGCCTGAAGTTGTGCGGTGAAGAAGTGACAGAACAGCGCATGTTGAAAAAACATTTACCTCGTTTCACGAGAAAGATGCAATCCTCATGCAGCAGTATCGTGAACGCAACTTCACGAAATTCTCTGATCTGATCTCATGCCTACTTAGGGCAGAGCAGAATCGAGACTTACTGCTTGCAACTCATAACTTGCGTCCAGCTGGCACTGCCCCTATCCCTGAAGCCCACCACGTTTCTCCCCAGAAGTGGAAAAACAAGAGGAAGGCTAAAAACACTAAAGGGAAAGCTATAATGAAGCAACCAAGAGGTGCAGCTCCACAGACAAACAAAAACAACAAGGGAAAAAGAAACTTCACTTGGAAGCGAAAGAACACCGAGCAAGTGTCACTTCCAAAGAAGAACTGGGAGGACAAATGCCATAGATGCGGCATGACTGGCCATTGGTCCAGAAACTGCCGCACTCCTCGCCACCTCCAGGATCTATACCAGGTGAGCCAGAAGTCTCAACCTGAAACAAACTTGGCGGCTGTTCAGCCACCAACAATGTTTACTGCAAAAGACTTCGAGAACGACGACCTTCTCGATTGAGCACCATCATTTATCTATGCTTTTTAGAATTCAATGTATCTTCATCTTTATTTGCTTAACTACGAACTTTTATTTTCGAATGAATGTTTACATTTTCGCTCAAATAAATTTTCGTTTTTGCTTATATAGATGATGTCTGAGTGCCTAGTGGACAGTGCCTCAACGCACACAATCCTTCGCGATCATTGCTATTTTAATAGCTTAAATAAATATGACGGTCCTGTTATCACAATTTCAGGACTGTCCCAAATAATCGAAGGATCTGGTGAAGCAATTATATTGCTCCCATATAACACAAGACTTCAAATAAAAAATGCAGTATTCTCTCCTAAATCAAATAGGAATCTCGTAAGTTTCAAGGATTTCCGTTTAAACGGATATCACTTAGAAACCAGAGATGAAAATACGGTAGAATATCTGTATGTAACTCGTCAGAAAGATGACCGGACATCTGCGAACGATTCAAGGGACTCCCGTCGGGTCTCTACCAAACATACATTCAACCAATAGAAGCCAATATGACTGAGCACCAGACGTGCCAATCACTGCCAGAGTTCCAACACTGGCACAATAGACTTGGTCACCCTGGAACAGCAATGATGCGCCGCATCATCACTGAATCCCGTGGACACAAATTGAAGAACCTGAAGATTCTTCAAAAGGGTGAATTTCCATGTCTCCCTTGTTTTAAGGGAAAACTAATAACGAGACCATCCCTCCTGAAAGTGGGATTAGAGTCTCTTGGCTTCCTTGAGAGAATTCATGGTGACATTTGTGGGCCTATTCACCCCGCAAGTGGCCCATTTCGGTACTTCATGGTATTGATTGATGCATCAACCAAATGGTCTTATGTGTGCCTCTTGTCCACCCGCAACCTAGCTTTTCCAAAGCTATTGGCACAAATAATAAGGTTGCGTGCTCATTTCCCCGATAACCAAATCAAGAAACTACGTCTTGATAATGCGGGAGAATTTACTTCACAAGTCTTCGAAGACTATTGCCGGGCAACAGGTATTGAAGTTGAACATCCTGTAGCACATGTTCACACCCAAAACGGATTAGCTGAGTCCCTTATAAAGAGACTCCAATGGATTGCACGTCCATTGCTTATGCAATCCCAGTTGCCTGTGGATGCTTGGGGCATGCTATTTTACATGCCGCATCACTTATTAGGATAAGACCCTCTGGAGGTCATACTTTATCCCCGATGCAACTAGCATATGGCGCACCTCCGGATATCTCTCATTTGAGAGTGTTTGGTTGTGCGGTATATGTCCCAATAGCACCACCGCAGAGGACCAAAATGGGTCCTCAGCGTCGTCTAGGTATATATATTGGGTTTGATTCTCCCTCTATTATCAGATACCTTGAACCCCTGACGGGTGACGCATTCAAGGCACGTTTTGCAGACTGTGAATTTAATGAGACATTTTTTCCAAAACTGGGCACACAGTCTAAGAAGCCAGAAGCTTCTGAGACCATTAGTTGGGACCAGAAGTCTTTGTCCCTATATGATCCGCGTACTAATCTGTGTGAAGATGAGATCCTGAAGATCCTTCACATCCAGAATATAGTACATCTTTTACCGGATAGATTCACGGACAACCAGAAGATTGTCCGTTCACACGTCCCTGCTGCCAATACGCCAGCTAGGATTGACATCCCCATAGATGGATGCAGCCCACCGGCAGCAGAATTGGTTGTACCTCAAATGAAAAGAGGACGCCCACCAGGTTCAAAAGATAAAGTTCCTCGAAAGAGGAAGACTCCTGGCGATACTAAGATTATCCCTCCACAGGATGCTGAGCTCAGACCAGCTACTTCTCCCCTCCTGATTTCCCCAGCAGAGGAAACAATAGGAGAAACATCATTAAATTTTGTACGTACTGGAGAAGTACTGGACAGAAATAGCATAGTCGTCAACGACGATTTTGCGTTCGATATTGTCGTTCACGTCACTGAATATGACGATGACGTCGAACCACGATCTCTAGCGGAATGTAAACGCAGAGATGATTGGCCAAAGTGGGACGAGGCAATAAGAGTAGAGCTGGACTCACTCTTGAAACGCAAAGTCTTTGGACCAGTAGTCCAAACACCAGTAGGTGTAAAACCTGTAGGATATAAGTGGGTTTTCATAAGAAAAAGAGATGAAAATAATGTGATCGTTCGCTATAAGGCACGCCTTGTAGCCCAGGGATTTTCCCAAAGACCGGGGATTGATTACGAAGATACGTATTCCCCGGTCATGGATTCGATCACCTTCCGATTTTTAATAAGCCTAACTTCTCTGGAAAGCCTAGAAATGCAGCTCATGGACGTTGTGACTGCATATCTATATGGCGATATAGATAAAAATATCTATATGAGACTTCCTGATGGGTTTAATCTACCCCCAGATATGAAAGAGATACCTCGGGACGTATTCTCTGTAAGGCTACATAGATCATTATATGGTCTAAAACAATCGGGCAAGATGTGGTATAACAGACTAAGTGATTTTCTTGCACAGCAAGGATTCACGAATAACGAAGTCTGCCCGTGTATCTTTATCAAAAGAACGGGAACAGGATTTGTCATCATAGCTGTATATGTAGATGACTTAAATCTCATAGGATCTCCTGCAGAGATCAAAGAGATATCTGAAAGCCTTAAACATACTTTTGAAATGAAAGACCTAGGCAAAACAAAGTATTGTCTTGGCTTACAGATAGAACACCTAAGAGGTGGAATCCTATTACACCAATCTAATTATACAAAGAAACTTCTACGCAAGTTTCATATGGATAAATGTCATCCTTTAGGTACTCCTATGGTCGTAAGATCACTAGATGTACATAAGGACCCCTTCCGGCCACTGGAAGAGGGGGAGGAGATACTGGGTCCTGAAGTACCCTACCTCAGTGCCATTGGAGCACTTCTATATCTGGCTAACTGTACGCGTCCCGATATAGCGTTTACAGTTAATCTACTAGCCAGACACAGTGCTGCGCCCACAAAGCGCCACTGGAACGGAGTAAAGCATCTTTTGCGATACCTTCAGGGTTCCATTGATCTTGGACTTTACTACCAGAGAGGTGCCTCCCCTAAATTGTTTGGTTATGCTGATGCAGGTTATCTCTCTGATCCGCACACGGCAAAATCTTAAACAGGTTTTGTATTTACCTACGGAGGTACTGCTATCTCTTGGAGATCGGTAAAACAAACCACTACTGCTACATCTTCCAACCATGCAGAGCTCATCGCGATCCATGAGGCGAGCAGAGAATGTTTTTGGCTATGCTCCGTCGTCCAACACATCCTCCAATCCACTGGCCTGAAGACCAGTGATCTGGAGCCTACTGCCCTATTCGAAGATAACGCCGCATGCATTGCTCAGCTTCAGAAGGGCTACATCAATGGCGACAGGACAAAACACATTTCTCCCAAGTTTTTCTGGACGCACGAGCAGAAGAACGACAAGCAGATTGAAGTTCGACAGATCCAGTCATGCAACAACTTAGCTGATCTTTTTACTAAGGCATTGCCTAAATGTACTTTTGTAAAGCTTGTAAAGAACATTGGTATGCGACAGTTGAAAGACCTGCAAGCCTGAAGCTTGTACGGATCAGGGGGAGTAACATGTGGGTTGCACTCTTTTTCCTTAAGCTGTTGGGTTTTCCCACTGGGTTTTCCACAGCTAAGGTTTTAACGAGGCAAACACAATTACTCTGGATCCAGAAGTATCCACCCCTGGCCTCAGTAGCTGAGACCGAAGTGATGAATGTGTAAGGGGGAGTGTTATGAATGAGGGAGGCCTTTGGCCTCCCCTCCTTCATTACCCATTCATTAGGCCCCCATTACTTAGAGTAATGGGGACCCTTGGTCTCCTAGAGGCTTTTGGCCTCCCCACTATGAGATATATAAATAGAGCACCATGGCTCTTAGCCATGGTGACTTATTCTTATCAATGAAATTCTCTCTCTCTCTCTCTCTCTCTCTTGAGTTCGTTATCATATAACAAGATGAGATATTTTGAGTGGATTCAAAATCATGATGATTTGGATGTTGTGATGGCCTAATCCTAGGAAATTTATATCCTAGGACATGTGATTACATATTGATTAAACAATTGCATTTGTGCGATACCAAACAGCTGTGGATTGAGATAAAATTGTAGATTTTTGCGTTAGTCCATGAAAACCCATGATAGTTATTGAACTTTGTTGGGTAACCTTATTCTTAATTCATTTTTAGGGTGTATGAAATATTTTTGGAATATTCGCTTATTTTGCTAAGAGACTGGCAAAAAATCTAATTGGGGGTGTGATTCTGGAAGAATATTGCGTTTATTACCCCCTCATTTGATTGTATTTTGCGTATATTTAATATCTAATTGTTCTCTAATAAGTGTATTATTGTAAAATCATTTACTTTTAGAGTATATCGCTTGTTTATACGCAAAATACGATTTTATGGCCTAATTGTGTCTCTATTTTATTTTTAGGTAAAGCTTGCAATTTTTCGAATCCAGCGGCTATTTTTTCATATTTTTCGGAAGTCGGAGCAATTTTGGAGGATTTAAAATGTCCAATAAAGCTATTTGAAAAGAGAAAAAAGAAAAAAGAGAATTTTGGGGCTCTTTTGGCATCATTTTGGGTGATTTCCTTCCGCTTTTCCTATGTTTTTATTGTATTTGTATTAAGTATTGTATTAAACTATGTTTGTACTAATGAAAATCGTTGTTTTTATTACCATGGCTAGCTGAAATTAATGTGATTGTGTTGTGTAATGGTTAGTATTGATGGATTTCATGTTTCATTTCTTCATAGCACTTGTAATAATCTAAAACGTTGAAAATGTCGGTTTTCGCTATTTTAATTAATTATGCATTATCCTTGAGGAATCCGCTTAGGATGACATGCCGCGAGGCATCGTCTACGTGCAAAAACCCGTAAAGGGGCCCAATGAGGGTGATGAACCCCGAGTTCATCTAGTTATACGTTATTATTTAGAAAAACGACCGATTCAACGTTAATGAAATTTTGCTAAAAAATCATTGTTCTTTTAAAGTTAAATCTTCCGATCCACATACCTTGGCCTGGATGAGGGATTGAGTCATCCATGAAGAATGATTACCATGATACCCTACAACACTAACGAAAACACATCACACTCACACTTTTACTGTATCACTTTTTCACGTTATTTTTCGTACCCATTTTACCTCAAATCAAAAACCCAACCAAAAATTCACCAAGCCTCACCGATGAGGAGAACTCCGTTCAAGCTCCTCGAGCTCTGACAACAACGCCTCCGATCCTAATATCCCCACACACTGTTCGAGCTCGCCTCGCTGCTCCGCCCATCACCTCGTCTTCGATGACCCCTGACGCTCCCCCACTGTCGCCAATCTACACCGAAGACCCTCGCCACGCTCTACCACCGTACCCCGCTCTAACCACCCACAGCGGCATCTGCCCCGCCCCACACCGCTTCCATCTCCGTCGCGCTCCGCTCCCAACAGGCTCATCAGTGACCTCGATGTTTCCCATCGCCAGAGCCTGTAGGAGGATATATACCCATAATGCAATTTATCCTTAGTATACGTCTTGTTAAGATATAGTATGGTGTCAATTATCCTAAGTATGAATTCGTTGAATCATATACTTAGATAATTTTCTTACACTTATAGTTAGGTCCTTACGTATCCAGATGTAGATCTCGATTATGAGTAGTAAGTGACCGGACAGAAACTTAAGTCTTAAACGGTTCGTGATCATAGATGTGTCGAAAACTGGATATCGGCACATCTGACAGACCAATGTGTCTTTGTCTTACCTTAAGGTAATGATGATCTCATAGTCATTCGACTTGGTGAAATCGGAGACGAGACACAGGTGCTCATCTGAACGACCTACTTAGAGTTATTAAATGGTTAACTTTAATTAAACTGTCTATAATAACTCTAGGGTGATGATAAGTAAGCTGGTCCTTAAGACCTGAAGTCATTTGTACGAACCTGTGAGTGAACAGTGTCGCTTAGACCTATGATCTAGCTTCGAGGCTAGGCCTGCTGAAAGATCTTAACTAGGTTGGGTTACACCTAAAGCTCTCGAGGCGAGTAGATGACTAAGATGGGATTCGTCTCTTCTGTTAAAGGGAAGTTAGTGTCACAGGCTCAGTACGGTCTTTGTGTTAATCCTTGGCCGGAGTACGTTGTAGGATGCAC
The DNA here is from genome assembly GCA_030789695.1 of Scilla litardierei. Taxonomy (NCBI): domain Eukaryota; kingdom Viridiplantae; phylum Streptophyta; class Magnoliopsida; order Asparagales; family Asparagaceae; genus Scilla; species Scilla litardierei. Next base: position 314,902,438 of record CM061141.1, on the reverse strand, counting down.
AATATGAATACAATAAAGACCGTCGTATACTGACCAATGCTGGCTAATGGGGTTGACAGTAAACTGTACCCTAGGCCAACAGGGACACAGTCGTGACGAAGGGACTATAGCTACGGTATTCATCACTGATACAGTTAAGGTGGACCCGACGACACTTTTGTCAATGGGTCGATCACGTTATGATGATTCTGAAACAGAGACGACACCTGATGCTCGTGGTTATCGTCGTCTAGGGGTTTCGAGCCCCCAACCTATATTAAGGTCAGACTGTAGGGTCTCACACCGAGTTGTATTCGTGTCATAGTAATAGGAAGATAGCTAAGAGGAATTCATACGATGAAAAGTAATAGTTAAGTTCACAAGCCAGTTGTGAGACTAAGTCGTAGAAGGGACAATGTTGTAAATGATGCAAACAAGATTAAACGTGTCGTAAATTGTTTATGACAAATTTTAAAGGAACAAAAGCATTGGAGAGGGTTACCTGTTTGACGGGATCATCCTGGTCTAAACACAGGTTCAAACCGCGTCCAAAACGGAGCTCAAACGAGTCCGAAAAGTCAAATTCAACAGAACGGGACCAAGGGGGTCAGACCCGCTTGGAATGGCCGCACGCCCGCAAGGGGAGTGGGCACGCTCGCTAGACTTAGCGGGTGCACCCGCAACTTAAGTTGTTTTAATTAGGGTTTTTTGAAAACCCTTGACGGCTACGAAGTGTGACTTTTTGCCCATCTTTGGGCAATTGTTTGAGTGGTCAAACGAAGTCAGATTTAATCATCGTTCGTTCATACGTGTTCACCATTCGAAGCTCTTCGTTTTGATAACTTATATGGTGTCTGACGTTTAATGGTTGAAGAGATTTAATTCATTGAAGTTAAGCCTTTATGAAAGGCTTACTAACTTCAATTAGCCAAATTAAATCCATATTCTTTTATGATTGTCCCACATTACTCGTAACGAAAAGGGATAGGCCGACTCCCTATATAAATAAGGGTGCCCCCCTCTTCGTTGTAGAGTGCACCAAGTCTTCGATCGAGTAGCTCCGAATCTTTGAGCAAGCTCGATCTACGACTTAAACTATTCTTCCTCTCTTCTTCCTATTCTCCCGATGGGTCCTAGCAAGACTACGATGTGGCTTTGGATTCGGATCCAGAGGTCTAAGACGCGGGTCTGCTCAAGTGAAACCTACTACTGCAAGTGATCGGCTCGGAGGCGGGTGTCGGCTCGGGCGGATCGGTGCGAAGGTGCAAGGCAGCTCGGGTGGATCGAGTCAATGGTGCAAGGCAGATCGGTTACGAGAAGCGTAAGAAGTCGGTGGGATACATCTTGCCTGTCCCAAGGTTGAGATTCCGGGTATGTTCTTTAAGCTTTTTAGTATAATTTAATTTTGTCGCAGTAGGATAGATCCCTCTTGGGGTGGGCTGGACCCACCCCAAGTTGGCATAGATCGGGCTAGGTTCTGGCCCTCTCAGGGCCTAGCTAAAATGTGTAGCTAGCATGTTTTATTTTCCGCTGCATTTTATGCCTCTGTGGTCCGTCCGACTTAGGACGGGTACAGATCTGAGCCCTGAGGGTCCGCCAAAACCCTTCAGTTGTATCAGAGCCAGGTTATGCTTGTAGATCTTGATTTGCGGCAATTTTAAATTATTAAACTGCTTGTTTTTTAACATACGTATATTTTAACTTTATGTTAAAATTGGTTAAACAAATTTTTGTATTTTTAAAATTTTTTTTATAACATGAAAAAAATTTTGGGGATGTTTTAAATTTTATGTGATAAAGTTTAATAAGTCTACTATGTTTAAATGCTTTTAAAAAATTTATTTTATAAGATAAAATAATTTTAGTTAGCATTTTAAAAAAAATTTAAAAGATTATGTAACATTAAGAGAAATTTTTTACTTATGATAAGATGATATTAAAAATTAATTTCTTTTAGTTACATAAAGGTTGAAAATTTTTAACTTTATCTGAAAGCTTTAAAAAAAATTTCAAAAATTTTTTATTTGTTTCAAACTTATTTCAAGAATATGTAACATTGAGAAAAAGATTTTTATTTCATGAGAAGGGATTAAAAATTATTTTCTTTTAGTTACATAAAATATTTCATGATTATTCTATGAGATAATATGATCTTAAATGTTTGATTGAATTTTAAAGCTTAGGTTTGGATTTAAAATTATTCGATAATTTTATGAAACCTAATTTTATGAGATAAAATGTTTCTAGGTTTAAAATTATATATCTTTAAATTTAAATGTTAAATTTTAGATTAGCAAGTTAATTATTTATGTTGTACATAAAATTTTAAACTTGCATGTTCTGTCATATGTCACATTATTGAACCTTGAATTTTATGAGTTAAAATTAGTTGATTTGTGTTAGTGGAAATGATGCATGATGTGATCGTTCATGAACCCTTTAGGTTAGCCATTAAATTTAAAAGCTTATGAGATAAAATTTTAAATTGTGACATGCTACGTTTTTTGTGAACAATTACAACATCAAAACCAAATTCCGGATTAAGATAGTCCCTTTAATTGACAATCATTATTTTAATTGTTTTGGTAATGATTATCATTAAAAGACTAATTTTGAAAAATGTCATAATTGATTTATTAAAAATCCTAATTAAGATTAGGATAGCTCGATGGACGAACAAACCTTATCGTTGATAAGGATTTAATAAAAGCCATTGAACAAATCCATAAAATTTCGAATTTTAAGGATTCACTAGTTGATAAGGATTAATTAGTATTAATTAAAAGCCTTTTAGTTGATAGATTAACATAAGATTGATAAGTCTCCTTCAATGGATCATGATGTCGGTCAATGTACTTGGCTAAGTTTGCTGGACCACCCTAGCTAGACTAGGGGTTAAGTGGTCCTGGCTTAGTCAATTCCCTCGCCGCGTCTGCTGGCCCGCAAGGAGTTGAATCATGACTATGTAAGTCTATCGACTATACATAAGTCAAATACGATAATAATCGTGTTCAAGATAAACCGCAACCCTCCTTGTTTTAGGAGTTGGTGACTGTAGGACCCATGTTCCAGTTGTTGAGCTATACTCAAGCTGCGACATGGCAACCTTATAGAAACCGACTTCTTAAATTTATATGACGAGATCTTGACTTCATCCAAACTGTCGTGTCGTGAAAACACTGAGCGCCGGCGTAAGTTGGGCCAATGATGTAGTCAAGACTTAAACCCAAACCGTCGTATCGTGAATACACCAAACAGCGGCGTAAGTTGAGTCATTAATGTAAGTTTAGTCCTGACCCAAACCGACGTGTCATGCATACACCGAGCGACGGTATCAGTTAGGCTGGACGTAAAAACAAGGGTTTGACTAGGCTAGTCATTGTGATTTGGATGAGCACACTCATGATCACAAATGACTATGGGTAAAATCGAAAGGGAGTCATATTTAATATGATTGATGAAGAGTTCGTCAGCCGACTGCAGAGTCGGGCAACTTGTTGAGCTACACTCAAGGTTGTCTGACTCGGGTAGTCGGATCCCTCTTCCACAGATGTTTTAAAATAATAAATTGTTTATTATTGTGGCTTTTATTTCTTAAAATTAGTGGGAGAATATAGTTTAATAAAAACGATTCAAACTATGAAACGAACATATGCTAACTAGATATCTTCTTAATTGCAGAATGGATTCGGGTCTAAAGTATATGATAGAGAAGAATGTGCTTGATGGGACCAACTATAAGGATTGGCTTAGGAATATCAAGTTAGTCCTATCACTAGCTGGGATAGGATACGTGCTGTTCGAGGACGCTCCGGAGAAGCCTGACAACGATGCAACCCATGAAGAAAAGGAAGCCTATAAGCTGTACCAGAGGGATGCCGAGAAGGCCAGGTGCCTTACTCTGGCTTCAATGAATAACGACCTGCAAAGGAAGTACGAACATTTGGATGTTCAAAGCATGCTTCTGAATGCAGAGGAGTTGTACGGCAAGCGGTCAAGAGCTCCCAAGTTTGAAGCCACGAGCAACCTCTGGGGCACTAAGATGGAGATAGGGCCCGTACAAGATCATGTCATTAAGATGATCGGGTACGTGGAAGATGCTGCCCAGTTGGGTTTTGTCCTCGACAATGAGATGGCCGTGGACATCATCCTGAAATCTTTAACTCCAGCCTTTAAGCAATTCATTACTAGTTTCATTATGAACAGTATTGAAACGGATCTTCCTGGTCTCCTCAACATGCTTAGGCAGTTTGAGAAAATCGAGAAGAAACCAGATGTGTTGGTTGTTGGCTCTGCTTCTTTAGACCAGCCGAAAGGAAAAGGTAAGAAAAGGCAGGTCCCACAACCAGCCAAGGTGAAGAAGGGGAAGACAACTAAAGGGGCCCCGTCGAAATCCGAGTGCTTTCACTGCCACAATGTAGGCCACTGGAAGAGGAACTGCAAGGTTTACCTTGCATAAAAGAAGAAAGGGCATACTGATGCCTCTACCTCAAGTACAATAAATTCCTTTTAATAAAGCATAATAATTTCCATAAATGCTTTGTCACATAGTACAAGATACTAAGACATCTGTGCAATGTATACAGATGGCTAACACGAAGCAGATGATGGAAGAAGTTCCGAGAACGGTCGGCATCTGAGCAATCGTTGCTGCTGGGGCTGTACGAGGACTTCAGGAGATAAAGAAGTAGAAATTGATACTTATCTTTTTTTGAATAAAATTGTAACGGCATGTTTTCTTCAACACAACTATTTACGCGTTTAACCTATTTCCAAATTTTTTAAACTATTTTGTAATGGTTTGTCAGGGGTTTTACTGATTTCAAAAATTTCTTATAAAAATATTTTGAAGTACCAGACTAGTTATGGAGTATTTTAGTAAGATCGGATTTCATCCAATACTTCTAAAAGATCTGATAAAAATTCGTTTTTAGTTATTCCCGTTTTGGCTTAATGAATTTATTTTCTATACAAACGTCTTCAAAACGTTTTCAAACTTCTACATTAGCATCCTATGATCATTTAGGTCTCCCCACATTAATTTCGTAATTTTCTGATATCGTTTCAACTTAGAACCCGCAAACCTGCTTTCTAAACGTTTTGGCCAAAAACTAGTATTTCCGTAACACAAACCCTGAAACGGATCTCGTATTCGCGATCCTCGCAACGATACAATTCCGTGGGTATGTTTTCGTAATTTTTCGACCACTTTTACTAGTAGGGGCAAAATCGTAATTTTGTATTCCTAAGTATTTTACTAATTACATCCTTCACCTACTTAATTACCTTAACCTCACCTACCCCCTAACCTACCCGTTCTCAGCAGCTCCACCCATAGCTAACAATCCCAACTACCCTTGTTTTTTTTATTTCTTAACCTATAAATACCCATCCCCTCTCGTTCACAACTCAACCCTACACACCCAGGCATCTCTCGTTCTCAAACACACGATAATATCTCTCCCTCAACACTCACGCAAACACAGCCCCAAGCTCTTTCTTTTCTCTTCGTTCTCAGGCATTTACCCCACCCTCTCAAATATATCCCAGTCCCCGTTCATTCTTTTTTTCTTGTTCTCCTCCTTCAGGCCGCTTTCGAACAAACCCAGCCCGCAACGAGCTCTCCCTCTCTCTCCTCCTCGTTTTCTTATCGTTCGAACCCAACTAAACCCCTCCCTTCTTCTTCTCTCGGACTCCCCCCTCTCTTCTTCTCCGACCGACGAACCCACACCACCATCTTCGACCGCCCATTGCACGCTGCCGGGGACCCACGCAAACGCCACTGCTCCACCACATCGACCACCGAGTTCCCCACCTCACCAAGCTCACTGGGAGCTCCGACACTGCCCAGCCCGACGTCCGAGCTCCCCGCCGCCCCACCGGTGAAGCGCCGCCGCAGCAGTACACCCCCGAAGCCGCTCCCTCTGCCGTTCGTCACGCCTCCGACGAACGCCGCCTGCATTCTGAGCTCACAGATCTCCCGCTCCGCCTCCCCTAGCTAGCAGCGCCCCGCCGCTTGCCGGGTCGCCGGAGACACGCCGCCCATCACCGGCCTCCGCTGCCCCCCTCAGGCGCCGTCGGCGACGACCCTAACGCGAAGACCCCCCGCCCCCGCTGCATGCTGCGTAGGAGAGACGTGGGTAAGTTTTAAATTAAAACGTATTTTATACACGTATTTCGTATATATACACGTATTTTCGTGTTTTATAAATTAATAAATAGGGTTTTATGGTATAAAATTCATAACTTAAAATATAGGTCCCAGAAAAATGTGAGACTAGCTCCAGAAAATCAAAAATGATATTCTGGATCCAATGTCACTAGTTTCATCTTAATCAGACGCTTAGTTTTTCCATAATTAATTTTTAAGCCAAAAACTTAAATACGTTATTTTCATTTAAAAATACATAATTTGTTATTTTCACGTAAATTGATATGTGAGAAATATATATGTATTAGTAATCTCTGAGACGGTCATTTTGACAGCTCATTTGCAACTTTCCGATGCAGATTGCATCCAAAAGAAATGTTTGAATAAATACGTTACTAATTGAAAAATAGTTTTTAAATTGTCTTGAGCTTTTAAAAATTCTAAAAATTACTATAAGCTTCAGAAAAATATTTCCTCTTGCTGTAAAATTATTTTTAACATATCTAGCCGATATAAAAATTTAGAACACTTTTCATCACCGTTTCAACCAGTTTCGAAAATCAAAACGATCATGTAAATAAATAGAGTAAAGCGTATTTATTAACTAATTGGTTCTTGTGTTTACATGTATCAAATCTTCTGCACCAGCTTCTCTATCTCCGACCTCGTCTTGCCACGACGAGCTTGAAATTCGTTAGTCACAGTTAATTCTAACCTTAGAAATTTAGATAGTGCACGTAATGGAAAGTAGTGTACTAAATGGAGATACCGCATGCTCGAAGCATGGAATCGGTAACTTAGTTGTTGGACTTCAAATCATTGCTCAAGACTGACATTCTCTCCTGAGGTTTCTGCCTTGACTTTTCAACAAGCGAAGATCTTTGGAGTGTTGTTAATGCATGTGAACAGCTTTACTTTTGGAACAACAAAATTGACACACCGTATTGCAACACAATGACTGAGTGATATACTGTATTGACATCATATTGATGGAACATCTTATTGAAATTGAATGCTTAGAGATAGTTGGCACTGCACTGGGTTTTGTGGTAAACTTATATTAGTGAAAGTGCGGGAGCGACCGCGAGCCATCTACACAGTGCACCATACCGACCATCTAAATGAAATGTACCGACTAAAGTGAAATGGGATCCGCCCGGGTGAGCGCCCACGTGGCAGGAGACGGGCTCAATGGTCGCACACCGTACCTTCATATATAAGTCATGTAGTTTTTAGTGTTACTATTGCCTGCTTGTACTTTCAGTGTTACTACATCTGTCTGGTTGTCCTACTATTGTCATTACATTGCCATCTGGTTAAAATATTGATGCTACCTTATGCCATGCCACAATTTTTGCTCTTGCACGTTACTTTTACACTTGCACCGTCACCTTTACTTTACGCACTACATGCACTTTACTTGCTACACCTACACATCCACTAGCACTTTATTTATCGCTCTTGTATGCATGTTTGCTTTTACTTTACTTTCCGCACTTGTTTACTATAGCTTGCTCCATTTTTATGCACTCCTTATTTTCTATCGCTAGAATTGTTGTGACTTACATATGGTTCCATCTCCGTGGCACCGCAGACGACGTACTTATGGAGGTAGATGCTCTTGAGTTGATAGCGCCAGAGTTCGACCCTGAGACCGCAGCTTTAAGATTTATTTGCACTTATGTACTTTCTTTCTTTTATGTATCATTGTTGGAACATTTGTACAGTATGGATTGTAATAATTGGACACTATTTGGGTATTTTTCTACATCTCTGCATCGTGGATATTTTGGTTTCACTGGTTAACTGCAGGACCTGCGCAAATATCAAATAAGTAACTAGCCCCCGAGAGCGGGTTGTTACAAAAATGTATCGATATTCTAGTTAAAACAATGATTGAGTGTTTTATCACTCAAAGTTTATTTTGATAAACAACTTATAATTCATTTTAATGAATCCATTGTTTGAATAAATATCTCGGGAAATGTGCTTTATTTTAAATTGTGATTTGTTGTGATGGCTTATTTCTGTGAATGTGGCTGTCTGAGTTGGTTACATAAATTCTCGAGCTGTCATGCAGTGCTTCTGAATAATTTGATTGATTGGAGCTGACTTAATATTATAGCCAGTCGATAGTTAAATATAAGTTCCAGGAGCATATAAATTATGCATGATCACAATTAAACGCATGTTAATATTAATTCTTAATTAAACTGCATTTGATTCTTAAAGAGTTATTATTAAATGTAGTTAAAGGAAAAGTCCAGTGTAGGACGTTTGACTGAGTAAGTCAACATCAAGATTCCTATAAACGGGTCTTGATATGACTCATTCGTCAAACCTAACCTGACACTGGTATATTCCATAAGCACTTCTAAATTGGTTTACTTAAATTATATTCTAAATATGGTTTAGATATATAGTAGAAGTATTTAACCAGATAGTTCTTAAAGTCAGTGGGAGCTAGCTCATATACTTAGATCCGATTCCTCGGACTAAGTAAAAAGGTTTCCAACTTATTTGAATCATCTATATAAGACATTGAATCAAAATAGTTTTGATTTAATTGAATATATAGAGACTTAAGGTGTCACTTATGTACTTGATATATTAACACAAAATAATTGGAATGAGCCAAGACTGACCTTTAGAAATGTTAGACCCTACATCAAGATTGTATGAGCTAATTGTTAGCTATACAAAGAAAAGAAAATTGTTGGATAAGATCCAAATCAATCTTCGAAGATCAACCTTGTGTGATCAAGTGATGTATAAATAAAAATCCATTAAAATGCATTATAGATTCACGTTAGCAAATCCACTCTTAGGTTTGATATATAAATGTCCAATGTGACTGATATGCTATAACAGTATGAGATACCGAAATAAATAGCCTTAGTGTAAGTGGGAGATGTCGGCGGATATATGCCCATAAGGCAATTTATCCTTAGTATACGTCTTGTAAAGATATAATATGGTGTCAATTATCCTAAGTATGAATTCGTTGAATCATATACTTAGATAATTTCCTTAGACTTATAGCTAGATCCTTACATATCCAGATGTAGATCTTGATTATGAATAGTAAGTGACCGGACAGAAACTTAAGTCTTAAACGGTTCGTGGTCATAGATGTGTCGAGAACTGGATATCGCCACACAAGACAGACCACTGTGTCTTTGTCTTACCTTAAGGTAATGATGATCTCATAGTCATTCGACTTGGTGAAGTCGGAGACGAGACACAGGTGCTCATTGGAGAATGAGTTCACTGAACGACCTACTTAGAGTTATTAAATGGTTAACTTTAACAAAATTGTCTATAATAACTCTAGGGTGATGATAGGTAAGCTGGTCCTTAAGACCTGAAGTCATTTATACGAACCTGTTAGTGAAAAATGTCGCTTAGACCAATGATCTAGCTTCGAGGCTAGGCCTGCTGAAAGATCTTAGGTTGGGTTACACCTGAAGTTCTCGAGGCGTGTACATGACTAAGATGGCATTCGTCTCTTCCGTTAAAGGAAAGTTAGTGTTACAGGCCCGGTCTTTGTGTTAATTCTCGATCGGGGTACGTTGAAGGATGTACAACATGAATATAACAAAGACTGTCGTATACTGACCATTGCTGGCTAATAGAGTTGACAGTAAACCGTACCCTAGGCCAACAGGGACATAGTCTTGACGAAGGGACTACAGTTACGGTATTCATCACTTATACAGTCGGGGTGGACCCGACGACACTTTTGTCAATGGATCGATCACGTTATGATGATTCTGAAACAGGGAGGACACCTGCTGCTCTTGGTTATCGTCGTCTAGGGGTTTCGAGCCCCAACCTGTAGTAAGGTCAGGCTGTAGGGTCTCACACCGAGTAGTATTCGTGTCTTAGTAATAGGAAGATAGCTAAGAGGAATTCATACGATGAAAAGGAATAGTTAAGTTCACAAGCCAGTTGTGAGACTAAGTCGTAGAATGGACAATGTTGCAAATATGCAAACAAGATAAAACGTGTCGTAAATTGTTTACTACAAATTTTAAAGGAAAAAAAGCATTGGAAAGGGTTACCTGGTTGACGGGATCGTCCCGGTCTAAACACAGGTTTAAGCCGCCTCCAAAATGGAGCTCAAACGAGTCCGGAAAGTCAAAAACAACAGAAAAGGACCAAGCGGGTCACACCCGCTTGGAATGGGCGCATGCCGACAAGGGGAGTGGGCGCTCCCGCTAGCCTTAGCGGGCGCACCTACAACTTAAGTTGTTTTAATTAGGGGGTTTTTAAAAACCCTTGACGGCTACGAAGTGTGACTTTTTGCCCATTTTTGGGCAATTGTTTGAGGGGTCAAACGAAGTCGGATTTCATCGTCGTTCATTCCTACGCGTTCACCATTCGAAGCTCTTCGTTTTGATAACTTATATGGTGTCTGAAGTTTAATGGTTGAAGAGATTTAATTCATTGAAGTTAAGCCTTTATGAAAGGCTTACTAACTTCAATTAGCCAAATTAAATCCCTCTTCTTTTCTGATTGTCCCACGTTGCTCGTAACGAAAAGGGATAGACCGACTCCCTATATAAATAGGGGTGCCCCCTCTTCATTGTAGAGTGCACCAAGTCTTTGATAGAGTAGCTCCGAATCTTTCAGCAAGCTCGATCTACGACTTAAACTATTCTTCCTGTCTTCTTCCTATTCTCCCGACGGGTCCTAGCAAGACTACGAGGGGGGTTTGGATTCGGATCCAGACGTCTAAGACGCGGGTCTGCTCAAGTGAAACCTTCTACTGCAAGTGATCGGCTCGGAGGCGGGTGTCAGCTCGGGCGGATCGGTTCAATGGTGCAAGGGGCTCGGGTGGATCGAGTCAATGGTGCAAGGCGGATCGGTTACGAGGAGCGTAAGAAGTCGGTGGGATACATCTTGCACGTCCCAAGGTTGAGATTCCGGGTATGTTCTTTAAGCTTTTTAGTATAATTTAATTTCGTCGCAGTAGGATAGATCCCTCTTAGGGTGGGCTGGACCCACCCCAATTTGGCATAGATCGGGCTAGGTTCTGGCCCTCCAGGGCCTAGCTAAAATGTGTAGCTAACATGTTTTATTTTCCGCTGTATTTTATGCCTCTATGGTCCGTCCAACTTAGGATGGGCACAGATCTGAGCCCTGAGGATCCGCCAAAACCCTTCAGAGCCCTCCCCCACCACTGACGACGCACGTCGCCGCCCGCCTGACACCACCATCACCGTCGTTAGGTCTGTCGCGTCGCCCTCAGCCCCTCCTCCGATCACCGCCAGTCGCCGACGGCGACGCCTCGATCTCCCCGATGCATCACGTCGGAGGTGAGTAGTGAAGTAACGAAGTTTTATTTCAAATACGTTTTTTAAATACGTATTCGAATACGTATAGAAATACGTATAGGATGTTCTGTTAGTAACAAATTGATAGCAATTTGTACATGCCTCAGAAAAATACAATGCCAGCTCCAGAAAATCAGAAATGACATTCTGAATCCAATGGCGCTAGTTTCATCTCAATCAGACGAGTAGTTTTTCCATAATAAATTTTTAAGCCTAAAACTTAAATACGTCATTTTCACTTAAAAATCCATAACTTGTTATTTTCACGTAAACTGACATGGTTGTAGCACTCTTCGAGACGGTCATTTTGACAGCTCACTTGCAACTTTCTGATAAGTATTTCATCCAGAATAAATTGTTGAATAAATGCGATAACTAATTAAAATTAGTTTTAAAACATATTTTAAGTTTTTAAAAATTATAAAAATTACCAAAAGCTTCTGAAAAATATTTTCTCTTGCAGTAAAATTATTTTCTTCATATATAGCATATATAAAAATTTTGAACGCTTTTCGACACCGTTTCGATCAATTATAAATTCAAAACAATCAAATTGTTTAGATAGGAAATGTCGTGTTCTTGAACCAATTATTCTTGTGTTTTTAGGTACCAGTTCTGGTGCACCAACTTCCGTGAAAGCCATAGATCTAGTACCGGCTTGCTACCACAACCTCGAAATTAGTAAGTCATGATGGATTCTAGATTTAGAAAATTAGATAAGTGTACTCGTACGAACTTAAGACATCACATATAACCTCAGAACGGCTATTGACTCGAACCAAAACTAGAGACCTAATCTAATAGGGAACTACTATCTAAATACGTTGCCAACTTTCAACTTTGGTGGTTGTAACACACAACCATCAACTTGGGTATGTGTGCTAACGAAACCACCACATGCACAAAGCATGGAATCAGTATCACAATTATTGGACTTGTCTTTATCCTCACTTTGCTTTGACTCAGTCTGCTTTGAAAGTAATTCCTAACTTTCTGGTTTTCAATAAGAAGTCAACCAGTGGTCCTGGTTTAACTATCATTGTAAACGAGGAACTAAGAACATCATGTGACACATCGTATGGAGCATCTTGTGAATTATCCCGTATGAGACAGGACACTTGACACTGCACTGGGGTTTGGGGTAACTCATAGTTTGAGAGAGTGTGGGAGTGACTGGAGTTCATCTACATGTCTAGCTGCCTGTGTTTCGGCATCCTGTCTAGTTGCCTGTGTTTCGGCAAACATAAATATGCTACCCGTATCAGCATCCTATCTAGCTGCCTGCGTTTCGGCATTCATCTAGGTAAGCGCACCCAGGCAAGAGGTGAACTCAATGGTTGCATATCGTACTCTCCGACTTGAGTCACGTAGTGCTAGTGTAGTTACTTTTGCACAGTCACCTTTAGAATATGCATTACATGCACTTTTGTACCGTCACCTTTATTTTACGCATTCCATGCACCTTACCTACCACACCTGTGCAGTCACCAGTAATTTACTTGTCGTACTTTTAGCTACAGCGGTATCATGCTTCACTTGCTTAGCCTGTGTTAGCTTGCACTACCACAGTACAGTTGTTGTTCAGTATTTTTCTTTTCACTCTAGTTCACTTGTAAGTAGTTACTTTTTGTCATACTTGTGCACTGCTTCTTTTCTATATTTAGAATTGTCGTGACTTACCTACGGTTCCATCTTCGTGGCACCGCAGATGACGCACCTACTGAGATAGATGTTCTTGAGTTGGCAGAGCCAAAGTTCGACCCTGAGACAGCAGCTTTTAGAGTTATTTTCTCAAATGTACTTTCTTGCTTTCATGTATCTTTATTGGAACATTTTGTACAGTATGGATTATAATAAATGGACACTATTTGAGTATTTTTGTACATCTCTGCATCGTGGCTATTTTGTTTTCACTGGTAATCTGCAGACTTGCGAATAAATCGAATAAGTAATGGCCTCCCGAGAGCAGGTTGTCACAAATAAATCAAATAGGTAATGTGGTTGTCACAAAAAGTTTCAATCAATTTTGAAAAGCTGACATAGCATCTATTCGAAGAGTATTTCTAGGCACTCTTCTAAATGCAGGGTTAAGAGCCACTTGATTAAATTTTTCTAATTCGAGGCTTTCCCCATAACTAAATGTCAATGCTCGGTATAAACCCAATCTTGCCATCTCTTTCCTCATAGTATCAGCAGAGAATGAGAAATTAGATAAAGATGAAGAAGATCCCGCTAAATTTAATGTTGTCTGGCTTAATGTCTTTTTAAGTGAGTTGATATGTGTCGCTTTAGGTGTGTTGTGTCATCAGAAAGTTTGCAAGTAAAATCAGATCTACATATTTTTCAAACTGTCCGCGGGCCTTTGCCAGCGACAGTTTCAACCGTAAAGTTCTCCCAAACCGTAGATTTTGTTGATCTGGATTGAGATTGTTGTGTAGCTGGAACATCAGGAATAATAAGTTGTGCATGTGTAGAAGCGTATACAAAAGATGTTTGTGCAGAAGTAGTATGTGTAGTTATAGCATGCGGGTATTCACACGTTTCTCTTTGTGAATAATCAATATCGGGTTATCCTGCATCATATTAAAGTTATATTGTTCCTCAGTGTTGGCAATGTGGACGGTATAAGACATACGGTTTGGTGCAAACATTATGCGATAAATATAGGAACCTAATTTACCGAGTGGTGTAGAGAGCAGATAATCGTAATAGCGGAGGGAGCTGAGATGATCTTGATAGCGGAGAAAGTTGAGAGCAATGGTGATTTGAGCCGTGAGCTTGACGACGAGATTTAGTGCGAAGTTGACACGATGTGCCTTGAGCTTGCTTGCTTGAACGTATGAGAGAGTATGAGAGAGTTTGAGAGAGTTTGATAGTTTGAGAATTATGAAAAAATGAGAGGGGATGGCTGAAATTTATTGGGGTTTTCGGGTGTAAAATGGCCAAAATACCCCTCCCAAATGGCCGTTTATGACCGTTGGGATGGGTATTTTTGGTCAAAAGACCAAAAAATTACCAAAAAGCCCCCCTTGCTGCCAAAAGAACTAGGGAGAAAAGAAAAAAAACTGCAGGCTGCAGCTGCAACGTAGGCTATAGCCGGGCCCGGACCGCTGCACTCGGGCCCTAGGCCGGACCCATAGCCGGAAGCCCGGCCCTGGCAGCGGGCCGGGCCGGGCTTCGGGCCCGGTCAACTCTACCATGCCCAGGCCGGGCCCGCAGGGTTTTTGGCCACCTTGAGCGGAGGGGGGAGGGGGTCTTCTCTTCTCGTACAGGGTGCTGCTATTTACACTACAAACATTCTTAATCACACTACGCTGATTCTTTTGTTTGTTTTTAAAGTTTAAGTTATTTTTATGAAAACAGATCGAAGCTCATGTAGTTTTACAAAAGTTTGCCATAATTTTGCGTGTGGAATGCACTAGAACTCATTTTTTGGATGTCTGAATGTATGAGAGCTAAGTCTCCTCTTTTTGGCCATGTATATGTAGAAAATCCCTTAGGTCCGAGAGCCCTAGTGTGTGCATGAGTTCACTCGCTTTTTAAAGTTTTTTTGTTTTGACAAAAGACACGCATGCTTATATCGTAGTTCCAACAAGAAAGGAGAAAACACACCAATTGATGAAGAAGATATCAAATAAGTAAAACAAACATCTTTTTACAGCGTCTTTTTTATCTAAATGTGTGTTATTTTCATGAACCGTTTCATAACCCAAACACAATGAATATGAGTAGTTACATCGTGAATTTGAACCCTTGCCTAAAAATCCTTTTATATTGCTCCGAACTATGAGGTGATGCGTATACTACGAGATAGCAACCCTAAGGTGGAATGCCTCAACAGGAGCCATATGCAACGAAAAGAATTTAAAGATGAATCTTTTTATTTTTTATTTACATCACTCACCCAAATCACAGATCGAGATCAAAATATGAAAAACACTACTCTATAACCACCCAATGTCAGATGCTCACGTGTTAAAAGAATAGATTGGGTTTTAATGGATAAATTGCACCCGAAATCCGTGTTACATCGGCGCAATGTAACTTAACATCTGTGATTTTTGTAATTGATAGCGAGATTAATATGGATAATTAGTTTCAAGGGATCTAAATGTAAAGTTTCTTCTAGTTTCATGTGTTCTAAGTGCAACATTCTGTTAGTGGTTATGCCCTAGGCCAAATATTTGGACCTTTATGTTATGGCAATTCTTCATTTATAAAATGTTTCTCTTAATGTTATTGTTATATTGATTGCATGTTTCATTCTAACAATGTTTGAATAGCTGTTTTATGTTATTCTAAGCATCCCTAGTTGTTGAATCATTGGGCCGACACTCGAGATGACTCGATCGACGGATGACTAAGGCCCATGGGCCCGCAAAAGAAGCCCGATATCGACTCGGTCAAAGCCCATTAGCCAGTCGACCGTTGCATCCTCATCACTCGAACGTGGGATTAAAGACGAGCTCGTAATTAGCTGGAACGTGGGCAGCATTCACTCCTATTAAAGGGGTGACATTGTGGCACCATAATGGGTGACCGTTATCCCCCCAACGTCACTGGAGAGATCTGAGATGTCTATAAATACCGTAAGAGTCCCCATCTCAAAGTAAGAGCGCTAAGACATAGAACTCTATTTCTCAGCTGATATTTCTTACACTATAGAGCTTGCGACGACATATCTGAGGCGAACCTCCGTGGGTCGATCTCAGCTGCTCCAAGCTCCCTCTCATCCTTAAGTTCACATACTAACTTAAGCATCTGATGGGATTTGGGTCGGAACCCAGATCTGACCCCCCTAACGTGTTTCTGTGGTGTACATCGACGAGTCTCTATCCCCCGCAAGGGTCGTTTCCGAGCTTCCCAACCTCGAGAAATCGACATTCAAGCTGATCGAGGATCGATCAAGCACTACATTATCGTCTACCTCCGTCACTCGACCCAGGTTCTTCAAACCTAGGGTCCCACTTCACCTGCTGATGAGGCTCCGACTAAGCACGAAGAGCCCACGTCAGATTGACAACTGTCTCGGTCATTTTTGGCCTTAATAGTTTGGCACCATCTGTGAAAAATAAGTTAACCAACTCGACATCCCGAAGCCAACAAAAAGCTATGTTAGCTGGACCGATCAAACTGGACCGACCGAAGGTCTGAAGGAGAAGCAAAAAGCGAACAGCGTCCAGGTGAAGGACGACACAGATTCCACCTCACCGTTGAAGCGCCCTGAAGGGGCCACCAAGGAGCCTAGAGTGACCCGTAAGGAATTCACCGAATTCTCAGAACTGGTCAACAAGAGTCTCGGTGTTTTGACAACTTTGATACGCCAAAGCATGGGGAGTCCATCGCTCTTAAATGAGCAATTACTGCCTCCAAATCCAATCCTGACACCGACTAGGGGTGCAGCCCTACTCAGGGATCAAGTGGATCCGAGGGCAGACTGACTAGAAATCGGCCCACACAACGCAACCCCCGTGTGCCACCAATATGGCGGAACAGGGATTGACAATCGTGCCTTCGTTCTCCAGGGAGAGCACATCCCACCCTACTACAAAGAAGCGACCCGCAACATCCTGGATCAGGTAATGTACGGGGCTACCCTGGGTTATAACACTCTTAATCTTGTAGGTGGAGTTGGGAGGAGAGGTGAGATCCCAAACCGATCTTCAGGAGTTAATTGCGGGTAAGGTGGAGAGGGGAGATCTCTACTCATCCAATCCGTACTTCGGCGAACTCCACTGAAGGATAATTGTTATGCACCGCTTCCCAAGTATGGAAGGCGAGACTCGAAAAGGTCCGCTCAGACTTGAAGCTGTGAAGCTACAGTCTGATAAGCATTTGTGTGTTCATCCATTCGCAGATTCTTGCATTGCAATGAAATAACAACAACAATAATAATTGAAAGCAGGCAATAAATGACTAACATTAAAAAAACAACATCCACATCTTTATTCAAAAACATTCAGAGATATGGTCAGAGAAAGCAGTACAAGAGAGTCTAAAAGAAAGGCCATAAGCATGGCCGAAACTAAAACAAAGATAAGGTGCTACGCACCGAAGAACCTAACATCAGCAACTAGGGGAAACAAACAGCAACTAAGAAAAGCCTACAGCTGAGACTAAGACTGGTCTCCGGTACTCTCGAACTGGACGTCAGCAAAAGCCTCAAGCTCGACGTCTGCAACCTGATCGTCCTCAGCAACAACCTTAGACTCAAAGCCTGATGTGTGACAACCAAAGAGAAAAGGGCACATGTCAGCAAAAATCTCCAAAAGGAAACGAAGATTTTTGTGCAATGAAACATAAAAAGTAATGACAGTTATAGGTTGAATTCAATTAGCAATTTAAAAATGATGACATGTCATATTATTTCATGAATGCAACAGTTTAAGATGAACATGATATTTTACAATGCATGACACGCCGTAGCAAAAGCTACTAAACAATATTTCATGAAAAGCAAGAAAAACATGTGTTCACGCCGTGCACAGGGTTTACGCCTTTCGGCTGAAGTTGCTGATCGGACACACTTATACGCTGAGTGATCGCTTAACCCTACCCCTCCACGTGTGTATGAACTGGCGCTTATCTTCTGGATCACGAGCCAGG
Organism: Scilla litardierei; assembly: GCA_030789695.1. Taxonomy (NCBI): domain Eukaryota; kingdom Viridiplantae; phylum Streptophyta; class Magnoliopsida; order Asparagales; family Asparagaceae; genus Scilla; species Scilla litardierei. The sequence goes on along the minus strand of CM061141.1, from coordinate 314,884,363 downwards.
AAGTGTTTATGGCATAGGGTTGACCTAGCCTCATTCATGCTATAGGAGTCAGAATCCTACTCGCCGTAGCTCACATTACATTTGTAGCGTGTGCTACACATTCATGACAAGACATACAATGCATGATATGGCATGTGATATGCAACAGTTATAGTATAAAAATAGTTATTGAATGCGTACAGTTTATCGAAATTAAACGTGACATTTGATATGCAGGAAAATGGCAAGGGTGTCGAATCTAGCTTCCTTGTCAAGCTAGATCAAGTATGGGTGTCGGATCTAGCTTCGTTGTCAAGCATGATCAAGCATGGTGTCTAGGAGACTATCATTTCATCGTCTAGTCTCTTTTACACAAATTACAGATTAGCCTAGACATGGCTTTAACAATAACTGTGCAAGTTCCACTTGCTTGAAATAACGTCCGCAGTTCTCTGTTCAACGGTGTCCAGACCTTCCTATGTGCCAAATCAATCACCAACCTATAGTCCCGTATTCATTTATCTTAAATTAGTGATTTAACCAACGCAATGAAATTTACGATTTTTATCTTGTTAGACATGCGAGTGTGTGGGTTCCTACGGATCGGGATTATCTCAACACGACGCGAGAGCTACACTGACGTCGAGTAGCGACGTCATGGGTTGGATTCCGGTAGTGAGGTCGCCTCGGTTGCGAGTAGCGCAACGAAGCGGTAACAACAACAGTAACGGTAGAGACAACTCGCAGCCCGGAGGGTGGGTCAGCAACGTCGGAGACTGCTAGAGGGGTGGCCGGCAGCAAGGGGGAGATGGCCGGCAGGGATTGCGGTCTAGGGTCCCACGGCAGCGAGCAACGACGCGGTGACCGTATGGGGTAAGGGAGCTGGGGGTTGCGCGCAACCTGCTGAGGTTGCGCGGCCTGCTGTTGTGTGGCCTAGGGGAGGCACAGGTGCCAGCTACAAGGGGGAGGGGGCCGGTCTGTTGTGGGTTGCGCCGGTAGGTTGCTCGCGGCCTGCTGCTTGCCGACAGTGGATGGGTGACAAGGGGGTGTGCGGCAATTGATGGAGGAGAGAGGGAGGAGGTCTCGGCTGTGCTCCAAGGGGAGAGGGGGATGCGACAATGGCTAGGGAGATGGCCGACAGATTTATAGGGGGCTGTGTGTAGAGGAGAGTGGCCGGACGATGCGGCTAGGAGAGGAGGAAGGCCGACGGCCTGTGGGTTGTTGATGGCAGCAGCGAATGAGAACCAAAAACCCTAGGTTGCGTGCATGAGTTGTGTTATAATAGGTGACGTTGCTAAATAGGATAGGAAAAGACTGGAATTAAGGGTGATTGGAGAGAGTGTGTGAGAGGGGAAGAGGGTAGACTTAGGTTGCAAATAGAGTAGGAAGATATCATGTGATACGTAGGATCAAAAGTGATTATATTGAATTAATTAGGGCTAAGTATAGATCAAAAGTAATTAGGGTGATGGGTCAGCCTAACGGTGTCCAAAAAAATATAAGAAAAATATCGAGACGACCGTGTCAACGAGAGGATCGAGACTACGATGATCGGGCACGTGCTAAGTTAACGGAAAATGGACCTAAAAATAAAAAGGTCAAACGTCTAAGTCTAAAGTTAAGACACCCCTTCATTCAAAGTTGTTTTGTGGAAGGACGACATGTGAAATGACGTTCATTAAAATTTCAACAAATAACTACTCTCTCTGAGGGTCACAACGATATATAACTTCGCGCGTTTGAGATACAAGAGGATGTCACAATAAATACACATAAGAAAAAGAAAGTACGCGCTGAAAAACACACGATCGAAAAGCGACCGTTACATCCTACACACCTTAGAGCAAAATCCGTCCTCGGACTTTCTAACTAAGAAAAAATATCTAGCCATTTTACTAACTACCCCAATCATATCACACTATAATTCAAACCATGTATAGTTACTATAAGTGCTTATATATGCACTAGGTAGTCAAACATTAATACTACAAACTTGTATATATATGCACATCCTATACTTATACCTATCATAGACAGTCAAATTCATACACATACTTCAATCATTCATATAGTCACGTACATCCATTATATACCTATCACTCACTTACTACATAACCATGATACAAATACATACATAAAAATAGTTTCACACTAGCAAATACAATCGTAGCACTTCACGTATAGATAACTACCTATGTACAAAACGAACATAGATATACTACTCTCTTATATCTCCTGGTGTACATCCAACACCAAACATATCAACAAATGCAATCACACCATACAATATTAAATCAAGTTTGCTATATCTAATATACATTCACCACTACTATAAATACACAAATATATAGTTATTCAAATACACGCAGATACTTCATCATATATACACATCACATACAATCCTATAACTATATTCAAGACACAACACACATACCATAGTCGCAAACACCTATAGCTAAGCACATACTTACCCGTGCATGGTGCACTCCCACACATGCTAATATACTATTCATACATGCCACTCATACCATTATGTACTTAGCACATACTACACACCTAGTTTAGCTAGCACATATACATTTAAACATGTAAAACTTACGTAAAGAACTATACTACAAAACCAACACATATATCTATAGAATGGTATAGCCATCCACAACCATGTGTGTAACGTAACCATGCATAACCAAACCTATTACTATACACACATCATCCATTACTATGTTCATAGCACTATACGCAAACGACAAACAAATATAATAATATACTTAGAGCGTACCCACTCAAGGATGAGTGAGACTAAAAGACTCATACAAGAACTAGAATATTTTATATTTGTAACACTGTATTTATACTGTATACTAATACACCACTCTTATATATATACCAACGTAATCAAATTACTCCTCACACTATACAGGTAAAAACACATGCTATCATAAACACACAATAACATCACTCACACTTTATATTTAGTTAAGTAACACCTCCATAATACAACCACTTTACATACTATAATAATATTACAAATATCAGTACACGTATACAACCATAATACACTATGCTATACATGCATACATCGTATAGTCACAAACAGATTGCTACACGCATACTCATTACAAGCATACCATACATACATTATTCTATGCTCACCACATATCTCAACAAAACAAAGTCATACATATAATATATTCACACCATAGCAATTCACATATAATTAGTATACTACTACATATACATGTCCTTACATAGTTACGACATACAATAATCGTGTATACAGCATGGTATACACGTACACACACAACATCCCGTAAAGGCAAGCAGTACTATACAAAATTATAACCCTATTACCATACGTATATTACACATATTCATACAGTATGTATATATCTACCTATGACTAAGCACATACATGTCTACGTACGAGCACACGCTCATACGTACTGACATATAGATCATATAACAGGCATGCACACTTAACTATAAGTACACCTATTATCATTACATCTAACATGCACATGACTTTATTGGTATACTATTTCAAGCATTTATAGGTGCCTTCATACTACATACACCACTAGTAGATATTCCAACACTAATTCTAATATACACAGACATCCCTAAAGTGGTATAGCTATCCACACATATATTTATAAATATTATCATTCATACAACTTCTTATATATCATGAGTAACACTGAGTATGCATATATAACACATGAGACAATTATTAATATACGAAAGGTAGTACACTCATACATAAGTGGTACGCAGGGATTCACACACACAGGTCCACACACTATACTTATATACATGCACGACGACGACATCACAATAATACTAATGGGCCATCATACTACACTAAGGTTGACATAGGCAAGGGCAAGCACTAATAGGATGACTAAGCAATGGTAAGGGAACCGAAATCAAATAGCGTAACGAAACAAGATCGGGATGAACAGGTTCAGATGAGGCATGGATAAGGGGATAGCTTAGTTAAGTGAAACAGAGATATAATTGTAAATATTTAAGCGAGGGAAAGAAAGATATAATAATATCCTTATAAAATATATGAGAATAGTGTGTAGATGATATAAGTTAAAATACGAAGTAGGGATTAGACGAAAGAAAAATTAGTATAGTGATGAAGTGATTGTTCTGCAATTGGAACTAGATTTGTACTAAGAACTTTGGAGTAGGAAAAAACGAAGAATATAAAAACGGACATACTTGAAAAATTGGAGTTCTCTTTCGCATAGCAAAATATTTAGAGGTCGGTACAATGAGTTGTTTGAAATAAGTTTGAGTAGTATATATATATATATATATATATATATATTTTTAAAGGTAAGCGGATAATTTTATTAAATAATATACAAGTTACAACAATAGCTCATCTAGAAGTATGTTATCAAGAGAGAGAGGATAGGGCACAAGCGCCGTCACTCTCTACTTTCAATCACATACCCCAGAAGAAGCTAAAAAAAGAGGAAATAATCACAAAAATGAATAACAAAACCCAACATAGTCTCAGATTCAACCCATGTCTCGAAATTCCCAGTAGCTCAATGCAGCAGCATCATCATCGGTAGTGGCATCCAGGTCATGCAAAATCACCCTGACATCAGCTGCGATCTCCTGAAACAGTACAGTCTTGATTCTCTTTTCCCCTTCGAAAATGCGCCTGTTTCTCTCCTTCCAAATATGCCAAACACCCGCAGCAAGGGCTGTTTTGGCCAAGATGTCTTTAGCCGTCTTCCCACCAAATTTGGTAAGGTACAATTTGCCAATTTCACTTAGCACCGGATCCACATAGGAGGATATCTGAAGCTTAAGCAAAGTTCGCCTCATAATGTAGTTGGAATAACTACATTCAAAGAACAGATGCGTAATAGTTTCAGCTTTATCATCTTCACATAGAACGCAATGGGTTGGGGTTTGGAGACCCCATCTACCAACCAATTCCCTTGTGAGTAATTTGTTCTGAAAAGCACGAAGAAGAGTTAGCGACATTTTAGGAGAATGATGTTTATACCAAATCAATTTGTGAAACGGGAAGAGGTTGCCCCGAAGCCGCACACCATCCCAAGCTTGTTTAAAACTGAATTTATCTCCCGGGGTCCACACCCATTCATCCGCTCCAGGCTTTAAACGAAACTGGAGTAGAATGTGTCGTAAGGGGTCTAAGGCCGGGTCATCAGACCATGCACCATTCTGCCAATAGTCACTTACCCTTGCCTGCTCGGCCCCAGGAGGAATAGCAAAGTTGCGGCACAGTGGGCCGCATGGAGTCCACGGGTCAGTCCAGAATTTCGTCTCTCGGCCATCTCTGACTTCTCTCCGAATCAATTTATATGATATAGGCCGCGAGTTCAGAAGCCTCTTCCAAGAACCCGAATGCATCACCAGTTTTTTTGCCGCAAAAAACCCCCCATCTGCCGCATATTTTAGCCGCATGTGCCTGGCCCATAATTTGCTCATGAGCTAGGAGAGAACAATCAGACAATAACCTTCCTTTAAGAAAAGCGGCTTGGTTGGGAGAAATGAGTTCATGAATAACCACCTTAAGCCTATTGCAAATAATTTTGCTGATAATCTTATACAGAACATTGCAACAGGCTATAGGCCTATAATCGCCTAGATTCGCTGCACTGTCATTCTTAGGCACCAGGGTTAGGAAAGTGTGATTGACATTTCTGAGCAGTGAACCTGAGATGAAAAAGGATTTAATTGCAGCAGTTACCTCATCACCAATAAGAGCCCAATTGTGTTGAAAAAAGAATCCGTTATAGCCATCTGGACCAGGAGACTTTTCGGGGCCAATTTGAAAGATAGCTATTTTAACTTCCTCATCAGAAATCCTCCTGCCGAGCCATGATGAAGAAGTATCAGTTAAGATTCGCTTTGGAATTAGATTGGTAAAGGAGGAGCGATAGTCGTTCTGATTATATAGCTTAGAGAAGTAAACGGGAGCTTCTTTAATAAGCTCATCATACACCAAGTTTCGGCCCCCATCCTTGTCAACTAGGTGGTTAAGATTGTTGCGGCAAATCCTAGCCTTCATTGCAGTGTAGAAGAACCTGGTATTCTTGTCACCAAGGGTAAGCCAATCCTGCCTACTCTTCTGACGAAACATCTCCTCCTCCAACTTCATGGCTTTCATCAAATCCTTCAAGAGTTGCTGCTCTTTTAATTGTATATCAGTGGCCGATTTTAGATTGGGATCCTTGCGTATCTCCTCCAGCTCCCCCTGTAATTTCTTCACCATATTTCCCGCATGAAGCTCACCGGCCCACGCACGGAGCACAGGCTTAAGACTTTTCAATTTCTGTGTCAGCTTAAACATGGCGGTACCTTTCTCCTTACTGATCCAATAAGTCTCTAACTTCTCCCTGAAACCAGGCAACTTAACCCAATAGTTAAAAAACTTGAAAGGCTTAGGGGTAGCAATCACCTTAGAGTGGAAGTTGACGAACATAGGGGAGTGATCACTAGTCAATGGATCCAGGTAATCAGTGATAGTCTCTGGTAGCATATGAATCCATGGAGAGTTGCAGAATACACGATCCAATTGGGCAGCAATACGATCAATTCCAATCCTTTTATTACACCAGCTGAGCCTGTTCCCCTTGAGGCCCCTATATATATAATATATATATAAAGAGAAGAAATGGTATATTGGATTATCAAAAAGTCATTATATGAAGGAAGTAAGATATTCACATGAGTATGAAAGATATAGGTTAGAAAATATTATATGGTAGTAATTTAAAGATTTCGACGAAAAAGTTTCGAAATTCAAAGAATGAATTTAAGTCAACTGAAGGGTAGGAAGTCTAAGCTCATGCTAAATGTTTTCAAAGAATTTAAACTGGGATATGAATTCAAATAAATAATATTGAAAATACTTTTCGAAGGATCAGGATGGTAATGGGAAAGATTCAACGATTGGTGATGAACGACATTGTAACGACCCGCTCTTGGGGGCCAGTTACTTATTTGGTTCATTCGCAGGTCTGCAGTGAAATCAACATAGCCACGATGCAGAGACGTACAATAATACTCAAGCCAACAGACATTATTACAGTTTCACGAATTAAAAGTATAACAACAATCCAGCACTCTCTCACAAAATACATGAAAAGTAAAGCGGAAAGGAAATACATCGAAGGTACATCATACATACTCTCTGAATATAAAAGTCGACAGTCCCAGGATCGTGCTACGGCTCTACAAACTTAGGAGTGCCTAAGTCAACCTATGCGTCGTCTACGGTGCCACGGAGATGGAACCATAGGTAAGTCACAATCATTCTAGCGATAGAAAAAGAGGAGTTCACAAATATGGAACAGGCTATAGTAAACAAACGCGAAAAATAAGGTAAAGGCAGACATGCATGCAAGAGCGATAAGTAAAGTGCTAGTGTAGTGTGCAAAGCAAAGGTGACGGTGCAAGTGTAAAAGTAAAGTACAAGAGTAATAACTGTGGCATGGTAGCAACAACGTTTTAACCAGCAGGCAATAGTAAGACATGAACTACGTGACTTATATAGGAAGGTACAGTGTGCGACCATTGAGCTCATCTCCTGCCACAGGGACGCTCACCCGGGCAGATCTCATTTCACTTCAGTCGGTACATTTCATTTAGACGGTCTGTACATTTCATTTAGACGGTCGGTACAGTGCACTGTGTAGATGGCTCGCGGTCGCTCCCGCACTTTCTCTAATATAAGTTTACCCCAAAAACCCAGTGCAGTGCCAGCTACTTTTAAGCATTCAATTTCATTAAGATGTTCCAGCAGTATGATGTCAACACTGTATATCATTCGGTCATTATGTAGCAATACGGTATGTCAATGTGTTGTTCCAAAAGTAAAGATGTTCAAAAGCGTTAATGACACTCAGAAGAGCTTCATTTGTTGAAAAGTCAAGGTAGAAACCTCAACAGAGAATATCAGTCATGAGTAATGTTTTGAAGTCCAACAACTAAGATACCGATTCCATGCTTCGAGCATGTGGTATTTCCCTTTAGTACACTATCAACCATTACGTACACTATCTAAATTTCTAAGGTTAGAATTTACTGTGACTTACTCCTCGAGCTTGTCGTGGCAAGATGAGGATGGAGTTAGAGCACGAGGATTGGTACCTGCAAACACAAGAAGTTGTCAGGTAATGGCTACACTAATTATTATTTAATTAATTGGTCGTTTTGATTTTCAAAACTAGTTGAAATGGTGTCGAAAAGCGTTCTAAATTTTTATATAGGCTATATATGATAAAAATAGTTTTGCTGCAAGAGAGAATATTTTTCTGAAGCTTATAACAATTTTTATAATTTTTAGAAACTCAAAACTAGTTTAAAACCCCAAATTATTTAAGTTTGAAAAATTATTCTGGGAAAAGTAGGCGTCTGATCGAGATGAGATCAGTGCCATTGGGTCCGGAATATTGTTTCTCATTTTCTGGCTATCCCCACATTTTTCTGGGGTCTGTATAGTTAGTTATGGATTTAAAACCATTATATGCATTTAATAATTAATTAAATACGAAAATACGAAACAAAACTTCGTACTTATGATCGTGCCACTGGGGGGTTATGCACGCTACACTTCTCCTTCGATCGCAGCTGCGGGGGGGGGCGGGGGCTCGTGCTCGCCGGCGGGTGGCGGCAAGGCGGTGAAGGGGACGCCGGAGCAGCGGCGTCGGGCAGTCGGAGCTCCGGGGGGGGCGGAGGATGCCATGGAGGGAGGAGCTGCCGTGGCGAGTGGAGGCCCCTGTCGACGGCGGAGGAGCTACGGTGGAGGCCCCTGTCGACGGCGAGGCGAGTGGGCGACGTCGATCTTGGGGCTCGGTGGCATCGTACAGCAGAGAAGAAGCGGAGGGAGCTTCGGGGTGTTGTCGACGGCATGCGGGCGGCAGTGCAGTGTGGGCTGATGGCAAGGCAGCGGCGGTGTGTGGCGATGTGGGCTGCGGGCGTCGGTGAAGGCCGCCAGAGAGCAGAGGGGCGCTGTCGTGGCGAGGGCAAGGCGATGGCGACGGCAAGCGTGGGTCGGGACAACCGGACGGCGAGCGGGAGTGCGAGAGTGAGAGAACGAGGGAGAGAGGGTGAGGGGGAGAGAGTGTGTGTGTAACGACCCGCTTTCAGGGGCCCGTTACTTTTTGATATTTGCGCAGGTCCTGCAGGTTACAAGTGAATTCAAAATAGCCACGATGCAGAGATGTACAAAAAAATACCCAAATAGTGTCCAATTATTACATTCCATACCGTACAAGATGTCCCAACAATATGAAAGAATAAAATACACAACACTGAAAATAACTCTGTAAGCTGCAGTTGAACTTTTGGCGCTATTAGCTCAGGAGCATCTATCTTCCTCTGTACGTCGTCTGCGGTGCCATGGAGATGGAACCGTAGGTAAGTCACAACAATTCTAAATATAGAAAAGAAGCAGTGTACAAGTATGACAAAACTAACTACGTACAAGCAGACCATAGTGAAATGTAAAGTGCTGAGCAACAACTGTACATAACTGAGTAGTAAAAGTAAACTGAACTGGATAGGATAACAACTGTACTGTGGTAGAGCAAGTGTAAATCAGGCTAAGTAAGTGAAACATGCTACTGGTGTAGCTAAAAGTACGGCAGGTAAAGTACTGGTGACTGTACAAGTGTAGTAAGTAACGTGCATGGAACATGTAAAGTAAATGTGACGATGCAGAAGTGCGTAAAGTAAAAGTGACTGTGCAAAAGTAACTACACTACGTGACTCAAGTCGGAGAGTACAATATGTGACCATCGAGTTCATCTCTTGCCTGGGCGCGACCCAGAAGAATGCCAAAAACCCAGGCAGCTAGACAGGATGCTGACATGCAGCATTTTTATATTTGCCGAAACACATACAGCTAGACATGATTGCCGAAACACAGGCAGCTAGACATGATTGCCGAAACACAGGCAGCTAGACATGTAGATAGAACTCCAGTCACTCCCGCACTCTCTCAAACTATGAGTTACCCCAAAACCCCAGTGAAGTGTCAAGTGTTCCATGTACATTTCCTTTTCATGATGTTCCACGAGATGTTCCACTAGATATTCCACAAGATATTCCACAAGATGTTTCACATGTTACTAGTCAAACCAAGACAACTGGTTGACTTTCTTATTGAAAACCAGTAAGCCAGACATTCTTTTCAAAGCAAGCTAGCCAAGCGAAGTGAGGATAAAGACAAGTCCAACATTTCGGGGTGTCTAGTATTGTTTCAAGATGTTATCAATTCCTTGTTCACGATGATAGTTAACCAGGACCACTGGTTTAAAACCAGATAGTAGAGCAAAGTTGATGCTAAGAAATTTGAGGATAAAGACAAGTCCAACAAACATGGAATACAAAAATTGTTGGCTTAAAGGTGGTAGTTTCGTTAGCACACAATTTACCCAAGTTGATGTTTGTGTTTAACAACCACCAAAGTTGAAAGTTGGCAAAGTAATCTGTAGTTGATTATTTCCCTATTAGATTAGGTTTCTAGTTCGGTTCAAGTCAAGTAGCCGTTCGGAGGCTATAGTGGTGTCCTAAGTTCATACGGGTACACTTATCTAATTTCTAACATTAGAATTAATCGTGACTTACTAATTTCGAGATCGACGTAGCAAGCCGGAACTGGTCCTAAGGCTTTTACGAACGTTGGTGCACAAGAATTGGTACCTGCAATCACAAGAACACTTGGTTAAAGAACGCGGCATTTCTATTTTAATAATTTGGTCGTTTCGATTTTTAAACGGATTGAAACATAGTCAAAAAGCGTTCTAAATTTTTCTATAGCCTAGTTATAAGGAAAATAATTTTATCGTAGGAGGAAATATTTTTCTGAAGTTTATACTAATTTTTATAATTTTAAAAAGCTTAAAATCAATTTAAAAACTAATTTTAATTAAGTAACGTAATTATTCAACAATTTATTCCGGATGCAATTTGCATCGGAAAGTTGCGAATGAACTGTCAAAATGACCGTATCGGAGAGTACTTTAACATATAATTTTCTCACATATAATTGTACGTGAAAATAACAAGTTACGGATTTTTAATCGAAAATAACGTATTTAACTTGTAGGGTTAAAAATTAATTTTGGTAAAACTAAGCGTCGGATTGAGATGAAACTAGCGCCATTGGATCCGAAATATCGTTTCTGATTTTCTGGAGTTATCCGCACATTTTTCTGGCCCCTGTATAATTAGTTATGGGTTTAAAACCATTAAACTCTATTATTAATAATTAATAAATACGGAAATACGAATTTAATCGTAATTACGATTGTGCCATCGAGCTTACTGTGCTGCGTTTTCCTTCGTTCTTTGACAGCGGCGGCGGAGGGATGGCGGAGAGGGGCAAGCGACGGCGGCTTCGTCGGAAGCGGTGGGGGAGGCCGGCAGTCGGAGGTAGCGGGGGCTTCGGGCGGCGATCCGAAGGCTGATCGGGGCTTCAGGGGTTACGGCGGCGCTTCCAGGGCTGCGCGAGCGGCGATTGAAGGTGCGACGGCGCGATTCGAGACGGCGGCGGGGCGATTTCCAAGGCTCGACGGCGACGGCGGATCCGGTGGCGGAGGGGGCGACGGCAAGGGGGAGCTCTGGCGGAGCTAGGGCGGGGGATGGCAGTTGAAGGGAAGTCGGAGAATGATGGCGGCCTGGGGGTGTTGGACGAGCGAAGTCGGACGTTGCCGTTGTAGGGCGGGATCACCGGAGCTTCGTGCACGCGGGGGAAGGTCGGGAGCAGCTCGGCGACGCTCGAGCGACGGTGAACTCGGAGACGAGGGCGGGGGAGCGGGCGGACTGGGAGATCGGAAGCGGGAGAGGGGCTCGAGCTGATCGGAGATGGGGTGTTCAAGGCTGAGGGCGAGGCGACGAAGGCCGGAGGAGCGGTGGGGGGTGCGAGCTCGGGGCAGAGTTCGGGTGGCACCGGAGGGTGGCCAGGCGGCGTGTGGAGGCGGTCATGGCGGTGATGTCTTGAGGAGGTGCTTTGAAGGGGTTCGGTTGTGGGAGCGGGCTTCGACGTCGAAGAGGCTTTGCGGTGGTGGCATAGGGTGAGAGGGGGCGGAGCAGTGTTTGGGAGCGGGCTGAGGCGACGGCGGATGTGGTCGGAGAGGTGAGCTTGTAGAGGATGGGGGTTTTGCATGGGTTGAGCGTGAGTAAGAGACGTGTGTGTGTGGAGTTGAAAACGAACGGGAGAGGTGGAGCAAGAAGAAAGCCTGGGAAATACATATATAGGTTTAAAGATATTAAGACATTACTATGGGTAATTAAAGATTAGGTGGGGTGGGTGTTGACTAAGAGAAGAAAAGGTGATTAGGTTTAGACTAACCGTGGAAAAAGTGTTGGCATGAATCACATGGGTTCCTAATGGGTTAAGTAATTAGGTAATTGATTAGGGTTGGTTAATTAAGGTAACTAGTAAAAAAAAAACTCCATTAGTGAAAGTATTTTGTAAAATACAAAAACGAAATTACGATTTTGCCCCTACTAGTAAACGTGTCCGAAAAATTACGAAAACATACCCACGGGATCGTATCGTCGCGAGGATCGCGAATACGAGATCCGTTTCAGAGTTAGAGCTACAGAAATACGTGTTTTAGGCCAAAACGTTTAGGAAGCGGGTTTGCGGGTTCTCTACTGATTTGACTTCAGAAAATTACGAAATAAATGTGGGGAGCCCTAATTGATCATAGGATGCTACTGCAGAAGTTTGAAAACGTTTTGAAGACGTTTGAATAGAAAATAAATTCGTTGAATCAAAACGGTAATTTTGGAAGATGAATTTTAACAGAAATGTTTTGGGTATTTGAGGAAATCCGAAATTGCTGAAATACTTTATAATAAGTCTAGTGTTTCAAAATATTTTTATGAGAATTTTTGAAATTAGTTTAAACTCCTGATCAACCATTACCAAATGTCTTTTAAAATGAAATTACTTTAAATATTTAGCTTAAATGTTTTGGAAAATTTCAGGTCGTTACATTCTACCCTCCTTAAAATAATTCCGTCCTCGGAATTTAAAAATCTTTTTGAAACAAATAATTGATGTTATGAAGAAGCTCAAGCAAATAAATAAAATGGAAAACTTATGAAAATTATAATTTAGAAAATAAGTTGTTAATAGCATGAAATATAATGTGATATCATAGCATCAAGAAAACAAGAGATGAGTATATGAATACATACTATTAACATAATATCACATGAAAATGAGGGCTATTATGAAGACAACATCTGTTCGAACTAGGAACCTGAGGTGATAAGCTGTTAGCAAGCTATTTAAACCTCATAAAACGGAAGACCAGAAAGATTATTCGTGCTACTGGTGACTAACGGGTCTGGCCACAGATGTTGTTCATAATATAGCATGTATCGACTAATCCACGGGTACCAACACCATCAATTTCCATAATGCCCAACCACATGCTAACGTCCAAATCACCGCCCAAAGGTAAGTACAAGGCCAACATTCTAAGTCAGTGTTCCCTGCTAGCATTCCTTTCGTCAATCTCCATACTATCCCACAATAAGGCAAGATCCAAGCTCTCATCCAGAGCCAAGCACAAGGCTTACATCCAACTTCAACACCCAAGGCCAATATCATGCCGATAATCATCGCCATCACTCCTTCCGTAGACCAATATTTGACATTCGCAACACCCAACATCACCCAACAAATGAACAACCAAAAACACGCTTTCCAGCACACCAAAAGGAGTAAACGCAAGAGGAAGCCTAGACGGGAGCTCAACCTGGGTGAGATCCAGGGTAGAGAGCTCAAGAGAAGCCCAAGGATCACGGCTTCCCAAGATCTCAACCAAGCGGCGGTAGCGAGGGTAGCGGCGAGGGTCGTCACCAAGGCCAAAAATCCTAAAACATATCGTCAGAGGGCCATCGGTGGTCGTCGATCTATGGTGGCTGCGACTGCTTGACGTGGCAGGTGTCACCGGAGTAGGGTGGGATGGTGGAGCTTCGGGTGAGGTCGAAGGAGCTTAAGGCGAGATGGGCCGAGTTCGCTTGGGGAAGAGGCCGGGAGGAGGGGTGGAAGTCGTAGGGGAAGCCACGGGATGGCTTGGCGAGGAAGAGAAGAGGATTTAAAGAGGGGCACCGAAAGTCGTTGGTAGGGTAGGCTAGGTTAGGCGGGACCGGGGCTCGAGGTGAGGAAGCGGACAAAGGAATTAAAGAGGGGGAGGTGGTAGGTGGAATAGGAATTCAAACCCATGGAAAAATCGGGTACAAGATGAAAGTACGGGTTAGAATAGAAATAGATCTCAAGAAGACGTAACAGCCTATACTTGCAGTCGGGTTTGGCTCGTTTCAAAATCTCTAGCATCATCCTCGAATACTTCTGAACGTCCTTCGATCTGCTTCAGTTGAGGAATACGAACTTCTGATGATCGAAAACTCGAACGCTACCCTCCTTAAAATAAACGTAGCTAGGGTCCAAGCAAACTAGAAAGATTCTAAGAAGGTGAAAGTTCATCAAGCTTAAAGGAAGGTTGATAGTGAATAAGATCGATGACGTCACATACTCATGATTCACGTCCTTGCGGTCCAGCGGACACGGCCAGGGAAGTGACTAAGCCAGGATCACTTATGCCCAGTCTAGCTAGGTTGATCCAACAGACTTTAGCCAAGCACATTGACCGGTATCATGGTCCATTGAAGGAAGATTATCATTTATATGTGTGCCATCATCAACTGAAGGAAAGGTGATGAAGTGGGTAGATAGTTCAACCAATAACTATAATGGTTAGCAAAAGCGGTTACTAAGGAGGGTATAATCAAGAATAGAACACGAGTTCCTAAGCAAGGGTTAAGAGTTCAAAGGAAGTGATGAGGATCAAGGAAGACCTAGTGAAGATGGTAGTAAGGACACTTAACCAGTATATCCAATACAGGTGAATACTCGAGACATCCCGTACTCGAGAGTTCAATTTGGGTACTTTATATTGTACACCCTGATCTTGCTATATTGTTCACGAGGTAGTTAGCGCGGACCTGCATGGGCCACCAAACTTGTAACGACCCGCTTTCAGGGGCCCGTTACTTTTTGATATTTGCGCAGGTCCTGCAGGTTACCAGTGAATTCAAAATAGCCACGATGCAGAGATGTACAAAAAAAATACCCAAATAGTGTCCAATTATTACATTCCATACCATACAAGATGTCCCAACAATATGAAAGAATAAAATACACAACACTGAAAATAACTCTGTAAGCTGCAGTTGAACTTTTGGCGCTATTAGCTCAGGAGCATCTATCTTCCTCTGTACGTCGTCTGTGGTGTGATCACTCCTTATTTTACACCCTTTTTCCGCATGTTTGCATGCCATTTAGATCGCCCAAATCATATTTTTCAATAAAAGATCCCACCACGCGACGATTGTATCCTCAATAAAAGAAAAAAAATGGGGAAAAAAAACAAAAGAAAAAAAAGAGAAAAGAGGAAAAATCCTCAATAAAAGATCTCATCTCACTTTCTTCCTTTCTCCTTTCTTCTTATTACATTTGGAGCTATATAAAAATGGGGATGTAAATATTTTTTTTATGCCACCACGCTTATAGATAAGCTTGGGGGAGGGGATCCATTGATGTGTGAGAGAGTGACTACTTGACGTTGCACGACGACCTAGGCTAAGTAATATTATATACTCGGTGAGATTATTTTTAGCTTTACAAAATCCAGAAATCTAAGCCTAGCGTTCATTTCATGAAATCCATACTTTTCTATTCCATCTATTCTACAGTGTGATACTCTTATACTCCTGATAGAAGGCGTTCAATTGAAAAGTGTGTGATCTGTGATTCGTATACCGCTTTAGATGATTCAGACGATGTTAATTTTAAAATTATTCCGTTTCTCATGATTATATCGTTGTTCGTGGGTTTTCTATTTCTATTTGCACTATTATACTATGATATCAAAATAAAATCCTTTGACATGTATTTTTCATTCAGTGCATGCTATATGAGTAAGTGGAACCCACGTCCTGAGAAAATGATCTAGTAGCTTACCTCTTCGCTTCTTTCTCTCTTCTTTATTTTCATTTCGTTTTCATTCTTCTCCGTTTTTCATTTTTCATTTTTTGCTGTTTTCGTTTTCCAAATTCCACCGGGTTCGCCTTTTACTTATCTTCCTCGAGGACGAGTAAGAGGCAAGCTTGGGGGATTTTGATCACTCCTTATTTTACACCCTTTTTCTGCATGTTTGCATGCCATTTAGATCGCCCAAATCATGTTTTTCACGATATATCGACGATATTGCGATGCTTTTCACGATTTGTTGTTTTTGTCGCATTTCAGGTGATTTGGCGCGATTTGGAGTGATCTCGAGATGCGCTTACTCTAGACGGTCACCAACGACCTCCCCGAGGGGTATCTTTGCTGTTGGAGAGGAGCGGAAGAAGAATGGACGTCGCAGGAGCGATGAGGAGGTCAAAACAAGCAGATTGGGCATTTTTTGTGTCCCACTCGGCCGAGTGGAGGAGCCACTCGGCCGACCAGCGAGACACTGCTCGGCCGACCAGATCAGACACGATTTACCTGTGCACTCGGCCGAGCACCGAAGACCACATCGGCCGAGTTACGAGATCCCGTCCGCACGAGTGGCGCCCAGACGAAGCCCTTCCAAAACATCCAAGTTACTGTTTTTCGGCTGCCTGAACTTCAGAAGACCCACTCGACCGAGTGGTTAATCCCGTCCGCCCGAGTACTATGAAGCCATCGGCCGAGTGACGACGACTCACTCGGCCGAGCCGCCCCCGAAGTGAAGACCCCTGAAGGCCCCGACTTACTGGAAAATTACAGGGTTTTCACTCGGCCGAGCGACTTTTGTCTCTCGGCCGAGTGCGATGCGCTGCCTGTAGCGAAAACTGCGGAAAACAGGCTGTGCAGTGGTATTTTGGGCACAGTTTTTGGACGATTTTGAGGGCTATTTAAGCCCTGTTTTTACCCTAGTTTAGAGAGCCTCTCTCTTAGATTTTTTGCAGCTTTTTAGATTAGTTTTTAGCTTTATTCTTGTGATTGGAGAGGAGACAAAGATTGGAATTTTGTTGGATTAATTGAAGAACTCCATTGGTTTGCATCTCTTTTCCTTAAAAATTCTATTTTTATTGCTTATCTCAATATTGTGATGAATTCCATTGCTTATTTCAACGATTATTTTTGTGATCTCGCTATGATTTGTGAGTAGTCTCCACGTCTTGGGGCGTGGGGATGAACCCTACAAGCCCATTTTTCATATTTGTGATGAATTGGTAGAAATTGTGCTAGAATTGTTATTAGGGATTAGATTGGGATCAATTTACTACGGATGGCTAGGTATTCATATCAATTGGGATTTGCAAGAGATTGGATCCCAATTTGATAGGAAACCCTAGAAATCCGAATTGGGTTGGAGTCGAATTTCCGTAGTATCGGTTTGCAAGAGATTGGACCGATACTAGGATTTCCGGTTGCAATTCCATGCTGATACTCGTTTGCAAGAGATTGGACGGGTAGGAACTATCCCAATCTAGGTCGTGGACCGAGTTTGCAAGAGATTGGGCTCGGTGCGTGATTGGACGATGATGTTGATCCTAATGCTAGCTTTCCTAGGCTAGGGTTTGCAAGAGATTGGACCCAAACCTAGGATAGCTATAGACCGGCAACAGCGAGAGAGCGTGAGCTTTGTTCTACATTCAGTTGCAACTAGTTCATCCAAATTCTCATTCAAGCAATTTTGATACCGATAAACCGCATTTATGAAATACGGTGAGTAGCGGGGATTCCCCATTCCCAAGACGTTCTTTATTTGATTTGATATTTCCGCATTTTTGTCTGACGATTGTGACAGGATCGCCAACGGCAAATTTCTCTCTTAAGTAGCCAGGTTGATTGGAACAAGCACGGTCATTCGTCCTCCCTGTGTTCGATATCCCGCTTGCCGCTATACCGTGCGCTTGCGGTAAAACTACAACCGTTCTTTGGGTCACATCCCGGAGCGATCAAGTTTTTGGCGCCGTTGCCGTGATGCAACTCGGCCGATGTGGTCTTCGGTGCTCGGCCGAGTGCACAGGTAAATCGTGTCTGATCTGGTCGGCCGAGCAGTGTCTCGCTGGTCGGCCGAGTGGCTCCTCCACTCGGCCGAGTGGGACACAAAAAATGCCCAATCTGCTTGTTTTGACCTCCTCGTCGCTCCTGCGACGTCCATTCTTCTTCCGCTCCTCTCCAACAGCAAAGATACCCCTCGGGGAGGTCGTTGGTGACCGTCTAGAGTAAGCGCATCTCGAGATCACTCCAAATCGTGCCAAATCACCTGAAATGCGACAAAAACAACAAATCGTGAAAAGCATCGCAATATCGTCGATATATCGTGAAAACATGATTTGGGCGATCTAAATGGCATGCAAACATGCGGAAAAAGGGTGTAAAATAAGGAGTGATCAAAATCCCCCAAGCTTGCCTCTTACTCGTCCTCGAGGAAGAAAAGAAGAGAGACGAACTCGGGAGATGAAAAATAAGGGAAATGAAATAAAAGAATACGAAGTGGAAGGGGTCGCTTGATTATACTCTCAGATCTCAAGCCATAAGCTACACATCACGATGACTTGGAAAATACAAATCACATGCTATAAGGATTTCATATCTTTCATAAACATGGTACTTGCAAGCTTTTAAGAACAATAAGAGGGACTCTCTAAGTTCATACAATCAATTCATATCCACATCACGCATTTCATAGAATTTAATATACAAATGTTGGCGATGCACTTTTCAATCAAAAGTTATAAATGAAGCATATAAGATACACACCAAGCATGCAATAGAGAATAGAAAAAAAGTCATGGCATTCACATATTTATTTCAAATCATGAAAAATCTCCAAATCTAATATATTTTGCAAAGTCTAAGCATTATCGAATATTCACATTCATGCACGTCTCCACTCTAATGTCATACTCACTCATATAGTCAAATGAATTCACCCCCCAAGCATAGCTTGAGGCGTCGCATCCAACGGAATATAATAGTGGAAAATGGGATTTTAGCCTTGGTTTTCCCAAGTATTTTGTGGCTCCAATAATGAGATAGAGAAATATCTTTCTTTTTCTTTTTGAACATTTTGCTTCTCATTTTTTTTTTCTTTTTGGATTTTTGTAGGAGCTATATGATTTGTATTTTTGGATTTTGGCTCCTTTTTGGCTTTTTGGACTTTTTTGGAGCTAACTTTTTCTTTTGTGTGGATTTTTGGGAAATAGATGCGATATAAGTAGCTTTAGGAGGTGAACTCAAGTGACATGTAGAGAATAAAAAGATATATGTGGAGAAAGAAATAATGTAACACTCGGTTCACTCTAAGATGTGCACGAACGGTTCAATAAAATAATACTTCAACTAAAACTCATATGTAAGCATGGATATTCTCAATCATCTCAATAAAAAGTGAAGTCAAGCGGTAAAGAGTACTTTCATATCAAGCATGCAACAGAAGGTGAATAAGATAATAAGGCAGATGCTCCCGTTATACAATTGATGCGTGAATCTTGGTGCACTTCCAACAAAAGCATACTAAACACTAATCCATACGTTCAGCTTCAACTAATATCATGCATTCATATAGAGTAATCATCAAAAGAATATATAAGCAAGCACATGGAAAGCATGATACTGAAATACTCTAAGTAGCATGGCAAGGAATAATAAGCATCGTGATGGTTGCTAAAGCAATAAGAGATATCATCATAAGGAACAAATCTAGCAAAAGAAGAGAAAGGAAAATAAATAAATAAATAAAATAAAAGAGAGGAAAGAAAAGAAAAACAAGCACACAACATGATGCATGAACACACATAAAAGGAAAATAAGATGGAAAATTCAGAAAGATGATGCAAAAATTTTAAAATTTTTAAAAACCCTAAAATAAAGTAAAAATGTAACTAATGCATCTAAATGGCATGGAAATGCACTCCCCCAAGCTTAAACTTCACATTGTCCTCAATGTGATCATAATGAAAGAATATGAGGAACAACGATAATAATAAGGGGGTGAATGAAAAATGATGAAATGAATGACATGAAATCCTAATGCAACTACATGCACATACAATGATGCATGAGAGCGCTTTCCCCCAAGCTTATACCAAACAATCATGTTCAAGTGACTCAATCAAAAATGGCATGGCTTTGCAAAGCATTATCAAGTCAAATGAATAAGAAAGTGAGTATTCACTTGAAAGAAATGCTCGATGGTGGTGAGCAAAGGGATGTGGCGTATCAAAATATGGAGGGGGGAATTAATATATATAATGGGTTTGGGGTGTAAAAGATTTTTGTTGCCATCATATGAGGTGATATTTATTCAAGCAAATCTATACGTTCCTCTCGCTGTCGAGAAGATTCGAGTTTATTGAAAGCATAAAAATTTCTACACTACTGGATTGATATCACCTATAGCAAAAGGCGGATCCAGTATCTTTGCCGGTGCAGGCAACTGCTCCAACTGCCCTTTCCGTGGCTCCGCTAGACGCGTATGTCCACGGACTCCATCAGACTCCAGCAATGCGGCTCCCAGCACCTCTCCAAGGACTCCACCTGTACCCTGCAAGAGATAAGCCGCATCAATCTGATGTGGATAATTCTTCCCCAAAATAAATGTATTCCAAAGAGGGTCATCAACATAAGTATATAAAATTAAAGACGGGTGACAACACTTCCCTGGAAATAAATCTCCACTCTCGTATACCGCGTCGATCAACTCCTCATTGTTCGCCTCAGGTTGTTCAGGTAGCTTGGGCATATAAGCATAGGTCTCATCAGGCAGCTTCTCATCATCGTCAGACTTATCCCATCGCACCTCCTGATCATATTCAATAGCGTCCATGGGTGCTAACTCCTCGCTCTCCTCCTTGTATACATCCCATCGTACCTCTTGATCGTATGTACATGAATCCTGCAAAAGGCACGATGAGTCGCCAAAATCTGAATCATAAAAAACGTCATACACGGGAGGAGAATCAAATGTAGGAGATGAGGGAGTAAAGAGATCTCCCTGAAGGGGAGCCATAAGCTCTGTGGGATTGTCCTCAACATCAGTGGAAGCGTGGTCCTTGGAGGGATGCTCAGCCTCTGTAGAAGGTGGGGATGGCTGCGGTAGCTCGAAAGGAGGGGGGCACAATTTGGGCTCCATCTGTGTGCAGATGTCATCGTCCAAAGTCACTTCCTCCTCGATGGTCTGCTCCACTACTGTATGCATGACCTCCACAATTATATCCTCTGATGGTATAGGCTGCTCTGACTCAGGTGGGTGGCAGGGGGAGGCGACGACGGCATAAGGTGGCTCTATAGGCTCATGTATCTCGACCATGGTGTAAAAATGGGTCTTGTGCCCCTCAATTAGAGCGTAGACTCCATCATCAATTGTGCATGTGGAAGAGATACAATGAGTAATAAAGTTTTGAAATTCAAGCTCAAAAGGATCACCTGCCGTTATTGTCAATGGACCGGAAATTCGAACTATGTCGACAATGTTTCTCAATAGGTCCGTGTACGTGTCCTCCTTTGGCAACTCAGACGTCTCTATTTGTGGAGTGTTGATGGTATAAAGGTGGATATGATCACCTTCAAGTGAAGCATACACTCCATCTATGATAGTACCTGCGCTAGAGACATTAGCCATAACAAAATCAATGAATACTTGGTCGTATGGTATACTTACCGTAATGGTTAGTGAACCGGTAGATCGAGCATCATCTATCATTTGCTCCAAGGCTGCTGCCAACTGTAGATCACTGAACTTCCCCACTTGCATCCTCTTCAAAAACTCACGTGAGGGTCCCTTTAGCCTTCTAGTGAAGATATCAAATAGCGTGGAGTCATTCCACTCATGGTCTGACTCTGTCTGGAACATTTCTAACATTCCTTCAAACCTAGACAAGGCTTCCCCAAAGGATTCTCCATCAGCCTGATAGAATGCAACGAGATATATGTAGGATTGTATAGAGCCCGCTCGCATTTTCTTTGGAAACCCCATCGCTGCAACAACTGTACCTGATCAATCAAAGTAAACGACCTGGAAAAGATGTCAGTGGTACAAGGAGAGATAAAGATAATAATAACAGGTGGTGAGAAAAAATCTCTCTCAATGTTTTTTTTTTTTGATTTTTTTAATGTAGTCTAATCAACCTAATTGTGACAAATTGGCACCAACGGGAAACACCTCCCCGGCAACGGCGCCAAAAACTTGATCGCGCCCCGGATACACGTCCCGGAGCGGCGATTGTAGTTTTACCGCAAGCACACGGCAAAGTGGCGAGCAGGTATCGAACACGAGGAGGTGGTGTTGAGCTCCAATCTATCCTAGGTTGGTTTGACTACGAATGTTTTATTGGTGGAGATGGCTATGGTATGATATAATGGAAATGGTGGTGGATGTCGGTGTCGATGATAAAGAAATCGGTTCGAATATCGATTCAAATACAATATAATAAAAGAGGGAATTTGCCTTGCGACGATCCTGTCACAATCGTCGGGCAAAGTATGGGGATGTAAAATCAAATACAAACGTCTAGGGCTAGGGAATTCCCACTACGGATCGTCATACATCATCGTAAATAGTGAATCTCAATATTACTAGACTTGCATTGAGGTGAACTAGTCGTAACTGAATAGAGAACCAAGCTCACGCTCTCGCGCTATTGCCGGTCTATAGCAACCTAGATTAGGGCCCAATCTCTTGCAAACCCTAACCTAAGCCGCTAGCATGAAGATCGACGTCGTCGTCCAATCGCTCCTCGAGCCCACTCTCGTGCAAACTCGAGTTACGATCTAGGTTGCGATAGTTCGTATTCGTCCAATCTCTTGCAAACGAATATGGGTATAGATTTACAATTAAAAATCCTAGCTTTGGTCCAATCTCTTGCAAACCAAATCTAGAGAAACCCAATTGTAAACCTAAATCGAATATCTAGGCCTTCCCATCGATTAGAACCCAATCTCTTGCAAATCCCGAATCGATGAAAATCCCTAGCTATCCGTAGTAAATCAATCACAACCTAACCTCCTTGCAATTCTAGCAATTTGGAAATTCATTCATCACAAATCTGAAATTAGATCCATAGGGTTCATCCCCAAACCCTAGAACAACAAATCTACTCTAGCATAGCAACAAGGATATATGATCAATAGAAATCATTGCTTGCATACAAAAAGATAGAAAAACAAAGATTCAAATAAAAAGAAGAAAATACTTAGCTTGATGAAGATCTTCAATCCAAAATACAAGCTTTTTGATCCAAGAGGGGGCCTAGGGCATGGCCTAACCTCTAAAATAATCCTAAGAAAAACATATGGGGGCTAAGAAAACATAATGGGGATCCCCTCTAATGGTGGCTACAAACCCCTTAAATACTCTCCCAAAACCCTCGCAAGAAACCCTAGAAAACCCCTCAAATTCGTGCCCAAAAACAGCCCAAACCGCAACTTAAAATCTGGGCCCAGGCCGCACTCGGCCGAGTGGGAAAATGTGACTCGGCCGAGTGGAAATTCCAGCACTGCAGCGTCAACTTGCAGAAATTCCCCAGATTTCATCCGACCTCCGATTTGCGCGTTCTTGGCGGCGTTGGAACCGTCATGAAGTCTACTATCCATAAAAAATATGAGAAAAATATTTTGATTGCTGGAATGATAGCAGATTTCAAAAGAGTGAGAGGCTGTCTGAAAATCTGGGCGCTGCGTGTCCTCGGCATCACTCGGCCGAGTTGACTTCTCTACTCGGTCGAGTGGGCTTCTCTACTCGGCCGAGTGATAGACCCTGTAAAGTTCCAGTAAGTCAGGGGTCTTGGGGGGTCTGTCTTCGGAGGTGACTCGGTCGAGTGGCTTTACTCACTCGGCCGTGGGGCATTCGGTACTCGGCCGAGTCGGAACCCTCAATCGCCTGACGGATTCCAGTAACTCTGAGATTTTTGCTTGCCGTCGTCGTGATGCCATTAGGGCGGGTGGTGTCTCCGTGCTCGGTCGAGTGGGCTGGCGATGCTCGGCCGAATGCACGCTGATACTCAATCTGCTGCGTGTCCGATCTGGCCGGCCGAGCGGGCTTCTTTGCTCGGCCGAGTGACTCCTTCACTCGGCCGAGTGGCATGTTAAAATGCCCAATCTTCTCCGTTTCTCCTCCTCGTCGCTCCTACGGAGTTCCTTCTTCTTCCACCTGTCTCACATCACCGAATAGCCCTCAAAAGAGCCTTGGGTGACGCTCTGGAGTGGGTGCAAGTCCCTAAAGCTCATTTTTGCTCCCGATCGCTCCATATTTCCTGAAATCCGACAAAAACAAGAAATAGTGAAAGGTAACACAATATCATCGAATAATCGTGAAAATCGCAATATGAGCAACCGAAATGGCATGCAAATATGTAGAAAAAAGGTATAAAATATGGACCGATCATGGTGCCACGGAGATGGAACCGTAGGTAAGTCACAACAATGCTAAATATAGAAAAGAAGCAGTGTACAAGTATGACAAAAGTAACTACGTACAAGCAGACCATAGTGAAAAGTAAAGTGCTGAGCAACAACTGTACATAACTGAGTAGTAAAAGTAAACTGAACTGGATAGGATAACAACTGTACTGTGGTAGAGCAAGTGTAAATCAGGCTAAGTAAGTGAAACATGCTACTGGTGTAGCTAAAAGTACGGCAGGTAAAGTACTGGTGACTGTACAAGTGTAGTAAGTAACGTGCATGGAACATGTAAAGTAAATGTGACGATGCAGAAGTGCGTAAAGTAAAAGTGACTGTGCAAAAGTAACTACACTACGTGACTCAAGTCGGAGAGTACAATATGTGACCATCGAGTTCATCTCTTGCCTGGGCGCGACCCAGACGAATGCCAAAAACCCATGCAGCTAGACAGGATGCTGACATGCATCATTTTTATATTTGCCGAAACACATACAGCTAGACATGATTGCCGAAACACAGGCAGCTAGACATGATTGCCGAAACACAGGCAGCTAGATATGTAGATAGAACTCCAGTCACTCCCGCACTCTCTCAAACTATGAGTTACCCCAAAACCCCAGTGAAGTGTCAAGTGTTCCATGTACATTTCCTTTTTATGATGTTCCACGAGATGTTCCACAAGATATTCCACAAGATATTCCACAAGATGTTTCACATGTTACTAGTCAAACCAAGACAACTGGTTGACTTTCTTATTGAAAACCAGTAAGCCAGACATTCTTTTCAAAGCAAGCTAGCCAAGCGAAGTGAGGATACAGACAAGTCCAACATTTCGGGGTGTCTAGTATTGTTTCAAGATGTTATCAATTCCTTGTTCACGATGATAGTTAACCAGGACCACTGGTTTAAAACCAGATAGTAGAGCAAAGTTGATGCTAAGAAATTTGAGGATAAAGACAAGTCCAACAAACATGGAATACAAAAATTGTTGGTTTAAAGGTGGTAGTTTCGTTAGCACACAATTTACCCAAGTTGATGTTTGTGTTTAAAAACCACCAAAGTTGAAAGTTGGCAAAGTAATCTGTAGTTGATTATTTCCCTATTAGATTAGGTTTCTAGTTCGGTTCAAGTCAAGTAGCCGTTCGGAGGCTATAGTGGTGTCCTAAGTTCATACGGGTACACTTATCTAATTTCTAACATTAGAATTAATCGTGACTTACTAATTTCGAGATCGACGTAGCAAGTCGGAACTGGTTCTAGGGCTTCTACGAACGTTGGTGCACAAGAATTGGTACCTGCAATCACAAGAACACTTGGTTAAAGAACGCGACATTTCTATTTTAATAATTTGGTCGTTTCGATTTTTAAACGGATTGAAACATAGTCAAAAAGCGTTCTAAATTTTTCTATAGCCTAGTTATAAGGAAAATAATTTTATCGTAGGAGGAAATATTTTTCTGAAGTTTATACTAATTTTTATAATTTTAAAAAGCTTAAAATCAATTTAAAAACTAATTTTAATTAAGTAACGTAATTATTCAACAATTTATTCCGGATGCAATTTGCATCGGAAAGTTGCGAATGAACTGTCAAAATGACCGTATCGGAGAGTACTTTAACATATATTTTTCTCACATATAATTGTACGTGAAAATAACAAGTTACGGATTTTTAATCGAAAATAACGTATTTAACTTGTAGGGTTAAAAATTAATTTTGGAAAAACTAAGCGTCGGATTGAGATGAAACTAGCACCATTGGATCCGAAATATCGTTTCTGATTTTCTGGAGTTATCCGCACATTTTTCTGGCCCCTGTATAATTAGTTATGGGTTTAAAACCATTAAACTCTATTATTAATAATTAATAAATACGAAAATACGAATTTAATCGTAATTACGATTGTGCCATCGAGCTTACTGTGCTGCGTTTTCCTTCGTTCTTTGACATCGGCGGCGGAGGGATGGCGGAGAGGGGCAAGCGACGGCGGCTTCGTCGGAAGCGGTGGCGGAGGCCGGCAGTCGGAGGTAGCGGGGGCTTCGGGCGGCGATCCGAAGGCTGATCGGGGCTTCAGGGGTTACGGCGGCGCTTCCAGGGCAGCGCGAGCGGCGATTGAAGGTGCGACGGCGCGATTCGAGACGGCGGCGGGGCGATTTCCAAGGCTCGACGGCGAAGGCGGATCCGGTGGCGGAGGGGGCGACAGCAAGGGGGAGCTCTGGCGGAGCTAGGGCGGGGGATGGCGGTTGAAGGGAAGTCGGAGAATGATGGCGGCCTGGGGGTGTTGGACGAGCGAAGTCGGACGTTGCCGTTGTAGGGCGGGTTCACCGGAGCTTCGTGCACTGATCGGTCCATATTTTATACCTTTTTTCTACATATTTGCATGCCATTTCGGTTGCTCATATTGCGATTTTCACGATTATTCGATGATATTGTGTTACCTTTCACTATTTCTTGTTTTTGTCGGATTTCAGGAAATATGGAGCGATCGGGAGCAAAAATGAGCTTTAGGGACTTGCACCCACTCCGGAGCGTCACCCAAGGCTCTTTTGAGGGCTATTCGGCGATGAGAGACAGGTGGAAGAAGAAGGAACTCCGTAGGAGCGACGAGGAGGAGAAACGGAGAAGATTGGGCATTTTAGCATGCCACTCGGCCGAGTGAAGGAGTCACTCGGCCGAGCAAAGAAGCCCGCTCGGCCGGCCAGATCGGACACGCAGCAGATTGAGTATCAGCGTGCACTCGACCGAGCATCGCCAGCCCACTCGGCCGAGCACGGAGACACCACCCGCCCGAGTGGCATCACGACGACGGCAAGCAAAAATCTCAGACTTACTGGAATCCGTCAGGCGATTGAGGGTTCCGACTCGGCCGAGTACTGAATGCCCCGCGGCCGAGCGAGAAAAGCCACTCGGCCGAGTCACCTCCGAAGACAGACCCCCCAAGACCCCTGACTTACTGGAATTTTACAGGGTCTATCACCCGGCCGAGTAGAGAAGCCCACTCGACCGAGTAGAGAAGTCCACTCGGCCGAGTGATGCCGAGGACACGCAGCGCCCAGATTTTCAGACAGCCTCTCACTCTTTTGAAATCTGCTATCATTCCAGCAATCAAAGTATTTTTCTCATATTTTTTACGGATAGTAGACTTCATGACGGTTCCAACGCCGCTAAGAACGCGCAAATCAGAGGTCGGATGAAATCTGGGGAATTTCTGCAAGTTGACGCTGCAGTGCTGGAATTTCCACTCGGCCGAGTCACATTTTCCCACTCGGCCGAGTGCGGCCTGGGCCCAGATTTTAAGTTGCGGTTTGGGCTGTTTTTGGGCACGAATTTGAGGGGTTTTCTAGGGTTTCTTGCGAGGGTTTTGGGAGAGTATTTAAGGGGTTTGTAGCCACCATTAGAGGGGATCCCCATTATGTTTTCTTAGTTCCCAAATGTTTTTCTTAGGATTATTTTAGAGGTTAGGCCATGCCCTAGGCCCCCTCTTGGATCAAAAAGCTTGTATTTTGGATTGAAGATCTTCATCAAGCTAAGTATTTTCTTCTTTTTATTTGAATCTTTGTTTTTCTATCTTTTTGTATGCAAGCAATGATTTCTATTGATTCTCATATCCTTATTGCTATGCTAGAGTAGATTTGTTGTTCTAGGGTTTGGGGATGAACCCTATGGATCTAATTTCATATTTGTGATGAATGAATTTCTAATTTGCTAGAATTGCTAGGAGGTTAGGTTGTGATTGATTTACTACGGATAGCTAGGGATTTCCATCGATTTGGGATTTACAAGAGATTGGATTCTAATCGATGGGAAGGCCTAGATATTCGATTTAGATTTACAATTGGATTTCTCTTGATTTGGTTTGCAAGAGATTGGACCAAAGCTAGGATTTTTAATTGTAAATCTACACACATATTCGTTTGCAAGAGATTGAACGAATACGAACTATCACAACCTAGATCGTAACTCGAGTTTGCACGAGAGTGGGCTCGAGGAGCGATTGGACGATGATGTCGATCCTAATGCTAGTGGCTTAGGCTAGGGTTTGCAAGAGATTGGGCCCTATCCTAGGTTCGCTATAGACCGGCAATAGCGCGAGAGCGTGAGCTTGGTTCTCTATTCAGTTACGACTAGTTCACCTCGACACAAGTCTAGTAATATTGAGATTCACTATTCACAATGACGAATGTCGGTCCGTAGTGGGGATTCCCTAGCCCTAGACGTCTTTATTTGATTTTATATCCCCATACTTTGCCCGACGATTGTGACAGGATCGTCGCAAGGCAAATTCCCTCTTTTATTATATTGTATTTGAATCGATATTCGAACCAACATTTTTATCACCAACACCGACATCCACCACCATTGCCATTACATCATTCCATAGCCATCTCCACCAATAAAATCATCGTAGTCAAACCGACCTAGGATAGATTGGAACCAACACCACCTCCTCGTGTTCGATACCCGCTTGCCACTTTGCCGTGCGCTTGCGGTAAAACTACAATCGTTCTCCGGGTGTGTATCCGGGGCCGACCAAGTTTTTGGTCGTGCTCTTGGGTTGCATTTTGGAGCGATCAAGTTTTTGGCGCCGTTGCCGGGGAGGTGTTTACCGTTGAGTGCCAATTTGTCACAATTAGGTTGATTAGATTACATTAAAAAAACAAACAAAAAAATCAAAAAAAAACATTGAGAGAGATTTTTTCCCACCACCTGCTATTATTATCTTTATCTCTCTTTGTACCACTGACGTCTTTTCCAGGTTGTTTACTTTGATTGATCAGGTACAGGTGTTGCAACGATGGTGCTTCCAAAGAAAATGCGAGCGGGCTCTATACAATCCTACATATATCTCGCTGCATTCTATCAAGCTGATGGAGAATCCTTCGGGGAAGCCTTGTCTAGGTTTGAAGGAATGTTAGAAATGTTCCAGACGGAGTCAGACCATGAGTGGAATGACTCCACGCTATTTGATATCTTCACTAGAAGGCTAAAGGGACCCTCACGTGAGATTTTGAAGAGGATGCAAGTGGGGAAGTTCAGTGATCTACAGTTGGCAGCAGCCTTGGAGCAAATGATAGATGATGCTCGATCTACCGGTTCACTAACCGTTACGGTAAGTAAACCATACGACCAAGTATTCATTGATTTTGTTATGGCTAATGTCTCTAGTGCAGGTACTATCATAGATGGAGTGTATGCTTCACTTGAAGGTGATCATATCCACCTTTATACCATCAACACTCCACAAATAGAGACATTTGAGATGCCAAAGGAGGACACGTACACAGACCTATTGAGAAACATTGTCGACATAGTTCGAAATTTCGGTCCATTGACAATAATGGCAGGTGATCCTTTTGAGTTTGAATTTCAAAACTTCATTACTCATTGTATCTCTTCCACAGGCACCATTGATGATGGAGTCTATTCTCTAGTTGAGAGGCACAAGACCCACTTTTATACCGTGGTCAAGATACATGAGCCCATAGAGCCACCTGCACCTGCTCTTGAGGAGGCCTTACATGCGGAGCCAGAGCTTGTCACCGAGGAGGCCGTGCAATGGGACGAGGACACATCCATTCATGAGGATCCCGAGCATTACCCTCCTCCTTTCGAGCTACCGCAGCCACCTCTACTCTCTATAGAGGTTGAGCATCCCTCAGAGGACCACCCTTCCACTGACGCCGAGGACAATCCCACAGAGCTTATGGCTCCCCTTCAGGGAGATCTCTTTACTCCCTCGCCCTTTATATTTGATTCCCCTCCCGTATATGATGCTTGCTATGATTCAGATTTTGACTACTCATTGCACCTTTTGCAGGATTCATGTACATACGATCAAGAGGTACGATGGGATGTATACGAGGAGGAGAGCGAAGAGTTAGCACCCATGGATGCTATTGATTATGATCAGGAGGTGCGATGGGATAAGTCTGACGATGATGAGGAGTTGCCTGATGAAACCCACGCTTATATGCCCATACTACCTGAACAACCTGAGGCGAACAATGAGGAGTTGATCGACGTGGTACACGAGAGTAGAGAATTATTTCCAGGGAAGTGTTGTCAACCGTTTTTAATTTTAAATACTTATGTTGATGACCCTCTTTGGAATACATTTATTTTGGGGAAGAATTATCCACATCAGATTGATGCGACTTATCTCTTGCAGGGTACAGGTGGAGTCCTTGGAGAGGTGCTGGGAGCCGCATTGCTGGAGTCTGATGGAGTCCGTGGACATACGCGTCTAGCGGAGCCACGGAAAGAGCAGTTGGAGCAGTTGCCTGCACCGGCAAAGATACTGGATCCGCCTTTTGCTATAGGTGATATCAATCCAGTAGTGTAGAAATTTTTATGCTTTCAATAAACTCGAATCCTCTCGACAGCGAGAGGAACGTATAGATTTGCTTGAATAAATATCACCTCATATGATGGCAACAAAAATCTTTTACACCCCAAACCCATTATATATATTAATTCCCCCCTCCATATTTTGATACGCCACATCCCTTTGCTCACCACCATCGAGCATTTCTTTCAAGTGAATACTCACTTTCTTATTCATTTGACTTGATAATGCTTTGCAAAGCCATGCCATTTTTGATTGAGTCACTTGAACATGATTGTTTGGTATAAGCTTGGGGGAAAGCGCTCTCATGCATCATTGTATGTGCATGTAGTTGCATTAGGATTTCATGTCATTCATTTCATCATTTTTCATTCACCCCCTTATTATTATCGTTGTTCCTCATATTCTTTCATTATGATCACATTGAGGACAATGTGAAGTTTAAGCTTGGGGGAGTGCATTTTCATGCCATTTAGATGCATTAGTTGCATTTTTACTTTATTTTAGGATTTTTAAAAATTTTCAAAATTTTTGCATCATCTTTTTGATTTTTCCATCTTATTTTCCTTTTATGTGTGTTCATGCATCATAGTGTGTGCTAGTTTTTCTTTTCTTTCCTCTCTTTATTTTCTATTTCTTTATTTTCCTTTCCTCCTTTTGCTAGATTTGTTCCTTATGATGATGTCTCTTATTGCTTTAGCAACCATCACGATGCTTATTATTCCTTGCCATGCTACTTAGAGTATTTCATAGTCCTACTATCCATGTGCTTGCTTATATATTCTTTTGATGATTCCTCTATATATGAATGCATGATATTAGTTGAAGCCGAATGTATTAATTAGTGTTTAGTATGCTTTTGTTGGAAGTGCACCAAGATTCACGCATCATTAGTATATCTGAAGCATCAGTTTTATTGTCTTATTCACCTTCTGTTGCATGCTTGATATGATTGTGCGCTTTACCGCTTGACTTCACTTTTTATTGAGATGATTGAGAATATCCATGCTTACATATGAGTTTTAGTTGAAGTATTATTTTATTGAACCGTTCGTGCACATCTTAGAGTGAGCCGAGTGTTACATTATTTCTTTCTCCACATATATCTTTTTATTCTCTACATGTCACTTGAGTTCACCTCCTAAAGCTACTTATATCGCATCTATTTCCCAAAAATCCACACAAAAGAAAAAGTTAGCTCCAAAAAAGTCCAAAAAGCCAAAAAGGAGCCAAAATCCAAAAATACAAATCATATAGCTCCTACAAAAATCCAAAAAGAAAAAAAAATGAGAAGCAAAATGTTCAAAAAGAAAAAGAAAGATATTTCTCTATCTCATTATTGGAGCCACAAAATACTTGGGAAAACCAAGGCTAAAATCCCATTTTCCACTATTATATTCCTTTGGATGCGACGCCTCAAGCTAAGCTTGGGGGGTGAATTCATTTGACTATATGAGTGAGTATGACATTAGAGTGGAGACGTGCATGAATGTGAATATTCGATAATGCTTAGACTTTGCAAAATATATTAGATTTGGAGATTTTTCATGATTTGAAATAAATATGTGAATGCCATGACTTTTTTTCTATTCTCTATTGCATGCTTGGTGTGTATCTTATATGCTTCATTTATAACTTTTGATTGAAAAGTGCATCGCCAACATTTGTATATTAAATTCGATGAAATGCGTGATGTGGATATGAATTGATTGTATGAACTTAGAGAGTCCCTCTTATTGTTCTTAAAAGCTTGCAAGTACCATGTTTATGAAAGATATGAAATCCTTATAGCATGTGATTTGTATTTTCCAAGTCATCGTGATGTGTAGCTTATGGCTTGAGATCTGAGAGTATAATCTAGCGACCCCTTCCACTTCGTATTCTTTTATTTCATTTCCCTTATTTTTCATCTCCCGAGTTCGTCTCTCTTCTTTTCTTCCTCGAGGACGAGTAAGAGGCAAGCTTGGGGGATTTTGATCGGTCCATATTTTATACCTTTTTTCTACATATTTGCATGCCATTTCGGTTGCTCATATTGCGATTTTCACGATTATTCGATGATATTGTGTTACCTTTCACTATTTCTTGTTTTTGTCGGATTTCAGGAAATATGGAGCGATCGGGAGTAAAAATGAGCTTTAGGGACTTGCACCCACTACGGAGCGTCACCCAAGGCTCTTTTGAGGGCTATTCGGCGATGGGAGACAGGTGGAAGAAGAAGGAACTCCGTAGGAGCGACGAGAAGGAGAAACGGAGAAGATTGGGCATTTTAGCATGCCACTCGGCCGAGTGAAGGAGTCACTCGGCCGAGCAAAGAAGCCCGCTCGGCCGGCCAGATCGGACACGCAGCAGATTGAGTATCAGCGTGCACTCGACCGAGCATCGCCAGCCCACTCGGCCGAGCACAGAGACACCACCCACCCGAGTGGCATCACGACGACGGCAAGCAAAAATCTCAGACTTACTGGAATCCGTCAGGCGATTGAGGGTTCCGACTCGGCCGAGTACTGAATGCCCCGCGGCCGAGCGAGAAAAGCCACTCGGCCGAGTCACCTTCGAAGACAGACCCCCCAAGACCCCTGACTTACTGGAATTTTACAGGGTCTATCACCCGGCCGAGTAGAGAAGCCCACTCGACCGAGTAGAGAAGTCCACTCGGCCGAGTGATGCCGAGGACACGCAGCGCCCAGATTTTCAGACAGCCTCTCACTCTTTTGAAATATGCTATCATTCCAGCAATCAAAGTATGTTTCTCATATTTTTTATGGATAGTAGACTTCATGGCAGTCGGAGGTAGCGGGGGCTTCGGGCGGCGATCCGAAGGCTGATCGGGGCTTCAGGGGTTACGGCGGCGCTTCCAGGGCTGCGCGAGCGGCGATTGAAGGTGCGACGGCGCGATTCGAGACGGCGGCGGGGCGATTTCCAAGGCTCGACGGCGACGGCGGATCCGGTGGCGGAGGGGGCGACGGCAAGGGGGAGCTCTGGCGGAGCTAGGGCGGGGGATGGCAGTTGAAGGGAAGTCGGAGAATGATGGCGGCCTGGGGGTGTTGGACGAGCGAAGTCGGACGTTGCCGTTGTAGGGCGGGATCACCGGAGCTTCGTGCACGCGGGGGAAGGTCGGGAGCAGCTCGGCGACGCTCGAGCGACGGTGAACTCGGAGACGAGGGCGGGGGAGCGGGCGGACTGGGAGATCGGAAGCGGGAGAGGGGCTCGAGCTGATCGGAGATGGGGTGTTCAAGGCTGAGGGCGAGGCGACGAAGGCCGGAGGAGCGGTGGGGGGTGCGAGCTCGGGGCAGAGTTCGGGTGGCACCGGAGGGTGGCCAGGCGGCGTGTGGAGGCGGTCATGGCGGTGATGTCTTGAGGAGGTGCTTTGAAGGGGTTCGGTTGTGGGAGCGGGCTTCGACGTCGAAGAGGCTTTGCGGTGGTGGCATAGGGTGAGAGGGGGCGGAGCAGTGTTTGGGAGCGGGCTGAGGCGACGGCGGATGTGGTCGGAGAGGTGAGCTTGTAGAGGATGTGGGTTTTGCATGGGTTGAGCGTGAGTAAGAGACGTGTGTGTGTGGAGTTGAAAACGAACGGGAGAGGTGGAGCAAGAAGAAAGCCTGGGAAATACATATATAGGTTTAAAGATATTAAGACATTACTATGGGTAATTAAAGATTAGGTGGGGTGGGTGTTGACTAAGAGAAGAAAAGGTGATTAGGTTTAGACTAACCGTGGAAAAAGTGTTGGCATGAATCACATGGGTTCCTAATGGGTTAAGTAATTAGGTAATTGATTAGGGTTGGTTAATTAAGGTAACTAGTAAAAAGTAAAACTCCATTAGTGAAAGTATTTTGTAAAATACAAAAACGAAATTACGATTTTGCCCCTACTAGTAAACGTGTCCGAAAAATTACGAAAACATACCCACGGGATCGTATCGTCGCGAGGATCGCGAATACGAGATCCGTTTCAGAGTTAGAGCTACGGAAATACGTGTTTTAGGCCAAAACGTTTAGGAAGCGGGTTTGCGGGTTCTCTACTGATTTGACTTCAGAAAATTATGAAATAAATGTGGGGAGCCCTAATTGATCATAGGATGCTACTGCAGAAGTTTGAAAACGTTTTGAAGACGTTTGAATAGAAAATAAATTCGTTGAATCAAAATGGTAATTTTGGAAGATGAAATTTAACAGAAATGTTTTGGGTATTTGAGGAAATCCGAAATTGCTGAAATACTTTATAATAAGTCTAGTGTTTCAAAATATTTTTATAAGAATTTTTGAAATTAGTTTAAACTCCTGATCAACCATTACCAAATGTCTTTTAAAATGAAATTACTTTAAATATTTAGCTTAAATGTTTTGGAAAATTTCAGGTCGTTACAGTGTGAGTGAGAGAGGCTCATGTGTTTCGAAACAACAAGGGAGGGGGAGAGATAGACTGAGAGAGAGAGAGAGCACGCGCGCGCGCGGGAAGAGGGAGTTTGTTTGAAGAGGATGGGTTTATTTGAAAGAGAGGTGTTCGTTCGGCATGTGTTTGTATGGGGAAGGGAGATGAATAGGCATGGGTTATATTTGAGAAGCTGGTGTATGGTTTAGTTGAGGAGAGTGGAGGGGAGAGAGAAAGGAGAGAGGGAGCTTGCGTTCGGGCTGTGTGAAGAGAGGAAGAAAGGGGATGAAATATATAGGGTTAAAAAATATACAACGTACGTAACAATAATAAAGATGATAATAATATTAACAATTGATAGAGAAATAACTTTTGGGGTTGGGGGTTAGATCTCACCCACCCTATACGGTGGTTTAAGTGTGTGTGTGTGTGTGGGGGGGGGTTAATTAGGGGTAGATCTAGGTATTAATTAGGGGTAAAAGTAATTAGTTAAAAGTGATTAGTAGAAGTAAAAAGTCATTAGTGAAAGTGATAAGCAAAATACAATAGTTTTGAAATTACGGTTTTGCCCCTGATATTAAATGTGTCCAAACAATTACGAAAACATACCCACAGAATCATATCGTCGCGAGGATCACGACTACGAGATCCGTTTTGGGATTTGAGCTATGGAGATACTAGTTTTAGTCCAAATCGTTCAGAAAATGGGTTTGCGGGTTCTAGGCTAAAATGATATCAGAAAATTATGAAATTAATGTGGGAGGCCCAAATGATCGTAGGATACTACTGCAAAAGTTTGAAAATATTTTGAAGATGTTTGAATAGAAAACTTATTCGTTAAGTTAAAACGGTAATTATTGAAAACGAATTTTTATCCGAATTGTTTTGAGTATACGAGGAAATCTGAAAATACTGAAATACCTTATAATTAGTCTAGTACTTCAAAATATTTTTATAAGAATTTTTGAAATCAGTTTTGTCATAAAACCCTTGACTAACATTTATTTTTAAAATTTATTTTTAAAATACGTAAAAATACGTAAATTGAAGTGTTAAAAATTACAGGTCGTTACATTCTTCCCTCCTTAAAATAATTCCGTCCTCGGAATTAAGAGGATCGATAATTGCCTAAGCAATTCAAACGGTCGACCGGAAGGCTTGACGAACGACTACGACATA
Source organism: Scilla litardierei (assembly GCA_030789695.1). Lineage (NCBI taxonomy): Eukaryota > Viridiplantae > Streptophyta > Magnoliopsida > Asparagales > Asparagaceae > Scilla > Scilla litardierei. The sequence goes on along the minus strand of CM061141.1, from coordinate 314,848,025 downwards.
GGAAAATAAGTTGTTAATAGCATGAAATATAATGTGATATCACAGCATCAAGAAAACAATAGATGTTGTCATGTATGAATACATACCATTGACATCACCATAGCTCTTATAGCTAGTCACAAGACTAGCATTAACTTAATAGCTACGATGATATACTGATTGGAAATGAACAAGTATAATATCAAAAGTGATAATTCATACCTCCAATCACCTGGTCGATGGCTTCGACATCTTCTGCGATTATCGTGTAGGCATGTCGTTGCAGAGGAGGTGGTGGTCGATAAGAAGCGTCTCTAGCAGGGGCAACAGCTGTGGTAGTGGTAGTAACTCGTGCTCTTGCATCAGGGCAATCTCTAGCAAGATGATCTTCCGCCCCACAAATTAGGCAGAGATTCTGGTACCAACGGCACTCTGATTTCACATGTCCAGGCCTACCATAATGGTGACACACTGGACATTGCGGTGGTGCCTACCTCTTGAACTGGGTTTGCTGGATCGGGCGATACATATGGTCAGATGATGGCTGACGGCTGGGTCCAGTAGTAGTCGTTGGAGGTGGGGGCCTTCTGGAAGGGGCAGCCATCGCACGCCTTTCTTCTCTATCAATGAATTCATGTTCACGAGCAGCAGCCAGGACCTCAGTGTGGGTGCACAGTGGACGTCTGACCAAGTTTCGGCGGATCTCTATGTTGAGACCCTGCTTGAAGCGTCGGGCTCGGGCTATGGGGGTGGCAATCATCTCGGAAGCAACGCGGCTCAGCAAGTTGAATCGGGCGTCATACTGTTCCACTGTCATAGAGCCTTGCTTCACCCCAACAAATTGCGCCTGAAGTTCCATCTGAGCCTCAGGAGAGAAATATTGGGTGCGGAAAAGTTCAGTGAATGTCTCACATTCGATCGATCGTTGAAGACGTTTTTCTGCAAAGCCCCACCAGACTCTGGCTCCATCCATCAGTTGGGACCTGGCAGTGTCCACCCAGGCATGCTTTCCGATCTGAGCGGCTTGCAAGTTCTCTTCAGTACTCTCTAGCCATTCTTCCGCCTTCATCGGACCATCCTCACCGTTCTAGGTCTTTGGGTGAAGGAAGCGAAATTGTTAGATGCCTCCCACAGGATGATATTCTCCCCGGATAGCTTGGACCATCTCTCGCAATGCGAGATCAGAGATCTATGCACTGTGGGAGCTGGTCCGTTGTTTGTCTGGTTGCTGGCTCCAGACTGGTCGGCTCCATTGGGGCTCTCCAAGGTGTTCACGTCCATCTCTCGAGTGTCAAACACAAAAGACCTGTACATAATGTTTAGTAAGAATTGATATATGTAGATATATTTTAAAAAGATTATTAGAGTAGAAAGGTTATCTTCACAAAAAAAACCTAAAAATAGAAAGATTCTAAGAAGGTCAATCGAAAGGTCATCAAGATAAAGAAAGGTTGATAGTGAAGAAGATCGATGACGTTACATAATCATGATTCACGTCCTTGTGATCTAGTGGACACTGCCAGGGAAGTGACTAAGCCAGGATCACTTATACCTAGTCTAGCTAAGTTGATCCAACAAACTTACCCAAGCACATTGACCGGATCATGATCCATTGAAGGAAGATTATCACTTATATGCGTGTCACCAATACAAAAAGATTTTATTAACAGCTAATTAATCCTATCAACTAGTTGAATCCTAAAAATTCAAATTTTAGGTTTTGGTAATGACTTTTTATTAAGATCAGCTCCATTGGGACTCTCGGAAGTGTTCTCGTCCATTGTTGAATGTCGCACCTGCATACATAGAAAGATTGTCAGCTTTGTTGAGTATCACATACAGTACATCCTGATCTTGCTATATTGTTCACGATGTATTTAGCGCGGACCTGCATGGGCCACCAAACTTGTAACGACCCGCTCACGGGGGCTAGTTACTTATTTGGTTTATTCGCAGGTCTGCAGTTTACCAGTGAAATCAACATAGCCACGATGCAGAGACGTACAATAATACTCAAGCCAACAGACATTGTTACAGTTCACGAATTAAAAGTACAACAACAATCCAGCACTCTCTCACAAAATACATGAAAAGTAAAGCGGAAAGGAAAAACATCGAAGATACATCACACATACACTCTGAATATAAAAGTCGACAGTCCCAGGATCGTGCTACGGCTCTGCAAACTCAGGAGTGCCTAAGTCAACCTGTGCGTCGTCTACGGTGCCACGGAGATGGAACCATAGGTAAGTCACAATCATTCTAGCGATAGAAAAAGAGGAGTGCACAAATATGGAGAGGGCTATAGTAAACAAACAGGAAAATAAGGTAAAGGTGGACATGCATGCAAGAGCGATAAGTAAAGTGCTAGTGTAGTGTGCAAAGCAAAGGTGACGGTGCAAGTGTAAAAGTAAAGTACAAGAGTAACAACTGTGGCATGGTAGCAACAACGTTTTAACCAGCAGGCAATAGTAAGACTAAAACTACGTGACTTATATAGGAAGGTACAGTGTGCGACCATTGAGCTCATCTCCTGCCACAGGGGCGCTCACCCGGGCGGATCTCATTTCACTTCAGTCGGTACATTTCATTTAGACAGTCGGTACATTTCATTTAGACGGTCGGTACAGTGCACTGTGTAGATGGCTCGCGGTCACTCCCGCACTTTCTCTAATATCAGTTTACCCTAAAACCCAGTGTAGTGCCAGCTACTTTTAAGCATTCAATTTCATTAAGATGTTCCAGCAGTATGATGTCAACACTGTATATCATTCGGTCATTATGTAGCAATACGGTATGTCAATGTGTTGTTCCAAAAGTAAAGATGTTCAAAAGCGTTAATGCACTTCGAAGAGCTTCATTTGTTGAAAAGTCAAGGCAGAAACCACAACAGAGAATATCAGTCCTGAGCAATGGTTTGAAGTCCAACAACTAAGATACTGATTCCATGCTTCGAGCATGTGGTATTTCCATTTAGTACACTATCATCCATTACGTACACTATCTAAATTTCTAAGGTTAGAATTTACTGCGACTTACTCCTCGAGCTTGTCGTGGCGAGACGAGGATGGAGTTAGAGCGCGAGGATTGGTACCTGCAAACACAAGAAGTTGTCAGCTAATGGCTACACTAATTATTATCTAATTAATTGGTCGTTTTGATTTTCAAAACTAGTTGAAATGGTGTCGGAAAGCGTTCTAAATTTTTATATAGGCTATATGTGATAAAAATAGTTTTACTGCAAGAGAGAATATTTTTTTGAAGCTTATAACAATTTTTATAACTTTTAGAAACTGAAAACTAGTTTAAAAACCCAAATTATTTAAGTTTGAAAAATGATTCTGGGAAAATTAGGCGTCTGATCGAGATGTGATCAGCGCCATTGGGTTCGGAATATTGTTTCCCATTTTCTGGAGCTATCCTCACATTTTTCTGGTGTCTGTATATTTAGTTATGGATTTAAAACCATTATACGCATTTAATAATTAATTAAATATGAAAATACGAAAAAAACTTCGTATTTATGATCGTGCCACTGAGGGGGTTACGCACGCTACGCTTCTCCTTCGATCGCAGCTACAGGGGGCGGCGGCTCGTGCACGCCGACAGGTGGCGGCAAGGCGGCGGAGGGGACGCCGGAGCAGCGGCATCGGGCAGTCGGAGCTCCGGGGGGCGGAGGCTGCCGTGGAGGGCGGAGCTGCCATGGCGAGCAGAGGCCCCTGTCGGTGGCGGAGGAGCTACGTCGGAGGCCCCTATCGACGGCGAGGCGAGTGGGCGACGGTGATCTTGGGGCTCGGTGGCGTCGTACAGCGGAGAAGAAGCGGAGGGAGCTTCGGGGTGTTATCAATGGCGTGCGGGCGGCGGTGCAGTGCGGGCTGACGGCAAGGCAGCGGCGGTGTGTGGCGATGTGGGCTGCGGGCGTTGGTGAAGGCCGCCGGAGAGCAGAGGGTCGCTGTCGTGTCAGGGGCAAGGCGATGGCGACGGCGAGCGTGGGTCGGGACCGTCGGACGGCGAGCGGGAGTGCGAGAGTGAGAGAACGAGGGAGAGAGGGTGAGGGGGAGAGAGTGAGAGTGAGAGTGAGAGTGAGAGGCTCGTGGGTTTCGAAACAACAAGGGATGGGGAGAGATAGACTGAGAGAGAGCGCGCGCGCGGGAAGAGGGAGTTTGTTTGACGAGGATGGGTTTATTTGAAAGAGAGGTGTTCGTTCGGCCTGTGTGTGTATGGGGAAGGGAGATGAATAGGCCTGGGTTATATTTGAGAAGCTGGGGTATGGTTTAGTTGAGGAGAGTGGAGGAGAGAGAGAAAGGAGAGAGGGAGCTTGCGTTCGGGCTGTGTGAAGAGAGGAAGAGAGGGGATGAAATATATAGGGTTAAAAAATATACAACGTACGTAACAATAATAAAGATGATTATAATATTAACAATTAATAGAGAAATAACTTTTGGTGGTGGGGGTTGGATCTCACCCACCCTATACGGTGGTTTAAGTGTGTGGATGAGGGGGGTTAATTAGGGGTAGATCTAGGTATTAATTAGGGGTAAAAGTAATTAGTTAAAAGTGATTAGTAGAAGTAAAAAGTCATTAGTGAAAGTGATAAGCAAAATACAATAGTTTTGAAATTACGGTTTTGCCCATGATATTAAATGTGTCCAAAAAATTACGAAAACATACCCACAGAATCGTATCGTCGCGAGGATCGCGACTACGAGATCCGTTTTGGGATTTGAGCTATGGAGATACTAGTTTTAGGCCAAATCATTCAGAAAGCGGATTTGCAGGTTTTAGGCTCAAATGAAAACAGAAAATTATGAAATTAATGTGGGAGACCCTAAATGATCATAGGATACTACTACAAAAGTTTGAAAACATTTTGAAGACGTTTGAATAGAAAATTAATTCGTTAAGTCAAAACGGTTATTATTGAAAACGAATTTTTATCCGAATTGCTTTGAGTATATGAGGAAATTTGAAAATACTGAAATACCTTATAATTAGTCTAGTACTTCAAAATATTTTTATAATAGTTTTTGAAATCATTTTTGTCATAAAACCCGTGACTAACATTTAATTTTTAAATTTATTTTTAAAATACGTAAAAATACGTACACTGAAGTGTTAAAAATTACAGGTCGTTACAGACATGAAGGAATCACGTGAATTGAAAGCAAGGAAGTGAATCAAATATTCAAAACGTAAATACGATTGGGAAATAGCTTAGTGAATCTGCTACGATGGGATTCTATGGTCATTAGCTCAAAAGTGTAATGATTAGGAAAATGATAGAAATCAGGGGGTTCTAATTACTGGGCCGACTAAAGATTAGGAGAAACTTAGCACCAAAACTTTCTAATGAACAAGACTGTAATAGAGATCTCAGGGAAAAGGTCCTTAAAGAATCAAGATTTGCGATCTCTTCCAGAGCACAATCCCGGAACATCTGTAACGATTGGTTTTTCATGTATGGATTTTATTATATATATACACACACACACACACACACACATATATATATATATATGGTTGCTTCTCCTTGGTTGCGATTTCCATTTCCGTCTCCGTAGTTTTCATTTTCGTTCGTTTCGTCGTGATTCTCTGGATTCTTCCGTCGGTCGCTGTGTTTGAAGTAAGTCATTCGTGACGGGCTTCATAACGTCGATATCTTAGAGTTAGAACGAGCCTAGGAGACTTAGGAAACCATCCCGGAGCTTCGCGCTCCATTTCGGAACTTTCAGATCACATTAGCCGGTGTAAGAAGGGGCACCGACCGACTAGATGACGATCCAGTCGGTCGGAAAACCTTCTTGAACCTACTAGTGGGCTTTGATAAATGTTCAGGAGTTACTGTTTATCGTTAGTCGGTCTAAGAACGTTGGTTGACCGACTAGGTTGCAAACTAGTCGGTCAGCAATGCTTCTTTAACCGACTAACTCATTAACTATTTTTGGTACCAGTTACTGTTCACTTTTAGTCGGTCTAAGAACGTTCATCGACCGACTAGATGTCAAACTAGTCGATCAATAGTTGTTCTTTGACCGACTAACTCTTAGTTCAGGTTTTCGTCAGGAGTTACTATTTACACTTAGTTGGTCTGCGTTGGTCAACCGACTGACTAGTTCTCAAACTAGTCGGTCAACAGTCCTTCTTTGACCGACTAATCAGTACAGGAAACCCTAATTTTTCCCTAGCCGACATCAAACCCTATAAATACCCCTCCCAAACGTTTTCTCTTCTTCTTCTTCAACTCTAAACCTAATTTCTCACACATTGAGCCCCCATCTTCCTCAAACACTCAAAACTTCATTCCAAGCTCATCCTCCATCATCCAAACCCTCACTTAACACTTTCCACCTTCCACCTTCCTCAAACTTTCATCAAACCCCCAAAACCCATATCAAACCCTATTTCTCCAGATTTTCCCTCATTTCCAGATTTGAGCCGGATCGTTCTTCCGTTGCCGTGGTTGCTCGGCATCGTTCCTCCGCTTCTTCACGGTAATACTCGATTCTTTAGTTTTAGCATAACCCACCTTGACATTTGTGAAACCCTAATAAAATGGATTATTAGATGATTAGGATTCTGTTAAGAAATCAATTTAGAATCATTGTTCTAATGATTGCTTTGATATAACAGCGATCTATTCTGTAGTTAGCTTGTGTGACGATCTTCATTGCTCGTCAACCCCGGTATCAGGCAAGTGAAACTTGCATCTCTTGATTTGGGCCATGTCTTAGGTCATTACCTTGCTTTAGCGTAAAAGAGACTAGACGGTGAAAGGATAGCAGTCTGGACGCCATTGACCTAGCTTGACAACGAAGCTTGGTTCGTCACCTTCATCATGCTTGTATGTCACGTTTACTTTCCCTTAACGGTACGCGTATTAACTGTTCATGTCATCCATGCATCCTTAACTGCTATTGCATTTTAACTGCCATGTTTAATTTAAATTAACGGTACGTGAATATGTTCATGTCATTGCATTTTGCCTGTCACGTTTAATTTCAATTAACGGTACGCGAATATCTGCTCATGTCATTGCATGCTTGAACACTCATCGTGATTGCATAGCTTCGCTACATACTTGTACTATTTGTTCCGGCTAGGCACCCGTTCTGCGGGCACAACCCTAGGCCAATTACAACTCTGGCTCGTGTTCCAGAAAACGAGCTCAACACAGCCTGCAGGTAATATGGCACTCTCTGAGTGATCCCTTGGACATGAATACAGCCTGCGGGCAATAGGGCATCCATGTGTGGGTGATCCCTTGTACTTGTGCTTGTTACTTGACAATACTTGTCACACTTACCACTTGATACTTGATACTTGTACTTCACTTTACTTGTTATCTCCATACTATACTTGCCATGCCATGCACCATACTTTAACTGTTAGGATGTTAGTGTACCTTTCTTTCAGTTTCCTTGCACAAGTCTTTCGACTTGCTGACATGTGCCCATTTTCTCTTTTGGGTGACACATGTTAGAGCCCGAGCCTGAGATACTTACTGAGGACGCGGTGTTCGCTGACGCTGAGTCAGAACCCGCGTTGATCGAGGACTTCGTAGACACTGGAGATCAGTCTTAGTGTATATGTCTGGTTTTGGTTAGATTGCTTAGGGTGTCGGTGTGTGGCACCTAGTTTGATACTCTGTTATGTTTGTATTTTGTTTGGCCTTGTTCTGGGCCTTTAGACTCTTTCCTGTTAGCCTGGTGGCTTTTTCTGTGATGTTGAATATTTTGTGGACAAACTTTGGGATTGGTATTTCATATCCGTCTCCTTTTTCTATTATTATTGTTGTTGTTCCGTTTGCGTTTACAAGGACCTGCTTATACTAAATTGACGCTTATCAGGCGTGCAGCTTCACAGCTCCACGCCTGAGCGGACCTTCTCACGTCTCGTCTCCATTTTAGGGAAGCGGGTCGTGACAGGTTTTAGTGGTGGCCCATGCAGGTCCTCTGTAACTGCAATTATCGAGATAACGATAATAATATAAGATTGTCCAACAATTAAAATTCGACATTCGAGCCCTAAGCTATGAGTCTAATTGTTTCGTTTTCTGTGTCACTAGATGGCAGGAAGGCGGAATACCCGTGCGGGTAGTAGTAGTGGTGTGCTCCCTCATGTTGAGGAACCTGAGCGGGAGCCCACTAACGGGGAGATGATGAGGATGATGATGCAGATGATGCAGGTTCAGCAGGGCGTGCTGCTGCAGGTCCAGAATGCTCCGGTCGCTCGAGCTGCTCGGGCAGTGGAAGCCCCTCGCCCCGAGCCTGGAGCAAAGCAGTTCCGGGAGCTGGGTCCTGCATATTTCGATGGTTCTGAAGGTCCTTTGGCTGCAGACGAGTGGATGAGGAACATTGAGGATAACCTGGTGATGGCGAAGATTAACCCGGCTGGATGGGTTGATTTGGCCAAGAGACAGTTGAAGGACAATGCCAGAAACTAGTTGGATGCTGAGGAGAAGATGTTGGAGGTGCCTATAGTTTGGGCTACCTTCAAGGCCAGATTTGATGGAGAGTTCTTCCCGAGGGCTGCAAGGCAGGCGATGCTGCAGCGCTTCATAGATCTGAAGCAGGGGAGCTTGTCGGTGGATCAGTACCACCAGGAGTTCACGAGGCTCAGTCGGTTTGCACCGAAGATGGTGCAAGATGCCGATGAGAAAGCTCAAAGATTTCTTCAGGGACTTGCCTTGGAGCTTCAGAGCTTTGTGACCTCTTCTGACCTGGAGACATACCAGAAGGTCCTGGTTGCTGCAAGGCGACAGGAGTTGAATTTGAACCAGAGGAGGGGACATGTTTCAGGAGCTGGGAAGAGGCCTGTGGAGCCGGTCCGTGCTGTGGTTAGACCTGGATTCAGGCCTGTTCAGCCTGTTCAGTTCAAGAGGCCAGGAGGGCCTATTCTGAAGACTTGCCATTTCTGTGGCAAGACTAGACACATCAGGGATCAGTGTAGGAGGTTCCTAGGGCAGTGCATTGTCTGCAGAGATCCTGCCCACACCATCAGAGAGTGCCCGAGGTCGAAGCAGCCTTGGCGGGGACCTATTGCTGCTCAGCCATTGCAGCAGAGAGCCCCTGTGCCCGCTGGACGTGGAGCGCCCCTTGTTCCACAGAGACAGGCCTTTCGGCAGGCCGTTCCGTCGAGAGGGCAGGCCTTTCTGATGACTGAGGAGGAGAGCATGGACGTGGACGAGGTTATTATAGGTAACACTCATTCTAGCTATTTTTCTTCCTTAGTTAGTTTGATTATTGATTATGTTGGTTGCTTGCTCATGTTTGTTGCTAAAATAGGATTTGATTGTTAGACTGTTTGCTAGGTGTGGTTTTGGTTTGCACATTTCCTGCACGAGTCCTCTTTGACTCAGGTGCGTCGATGTGCATTTTGGCCCGGAGCTTCGTGGAGAAGCATTCCTTGTCGACGTCCTCTCTTCCTAAGAGTTGGAATATCGTCACAGGGAACGGTGTGGTCTCGGTGCATCGTGGGTGCAATTCTTGCCCGTTGGTGGTTTGTGGACGTGAGCTTTGTGCTGATTTCATTATCCACGACATCATCAACTACGATGCGGTCCTTGGAATGGATTGGCTTGCGAGCTTCTATGCTACGATTGACTGTCGGAGGAAGAAGGTGGTGTTCGAGATTCCCAGACATCCAGTATTTAAGTTCAGTCGAGGTAGCAGTTCGCTGGGTCCGGTCAGATTTTGGACCAGACCGGTGGAGGTTGTGGCTATGCAGATGGAGTTGGAGAGGCCAGTTGTGGTGCGAGATTTTGATGACGTCTTTCCCAAGGAGATGTCTGGATTGCCGCCTGATCGAGCTTTGGAGTTTTCTATTGATCTTATTCCAGGTGCGCATCCCATTTCGAAGGCACCATATCGTATGGCGCCAGCAGAGTTGGAGGAATTACGTAGGCAGTTGGATGAGCTTATGCAGAAGGGTTACATCAACCCTAGTGTGTCTCCGTGGGGAGCACCGGTGTTGTTGGTGAAGAAGAAGGATGGTTCGCGTCGCATGTGCGTGGACTATCGGGAGCTGAATGTGGTGACCATTAAGAATAAATGCCCGTTGCCTCGCATTGATGATATTTTTGAACAGCTTGGAGGATCGAGGGTGTTTTCCAAACTGGATTTGAGGAGTGGTTACCATCAGTTGAAGGTGAAGAAGGATGATGTGCCGAAGACAGCTTTCAGGACGAAGTATGGACACTATGAGTTTGTGGTTATGCCTTTCGGCGTAACTAACGCACCCGCAGTTTTCATGAATCTGATGAACCTGATTTTCTATGACTTTTTGGATAAGTTTGTCGTTATCTTTATTGACGACATTCTGATCTATTCGAAGTCGGAGGAAGAGCATGCCTCGCACTTGAGGGCGGTGTTGGAGATTCTGAGGAAGCATCGGTTGTATGCTAAGTTTTCGAAGTGCGAGTTTTGGTTGGATAGAGTTGCTTTTCTCGGGCATGTGGTGACTGGAGATGGTATTTCAGTGGATCCCGAGAAGATTAGGGCCATTAGGGAGTGGCCTGTTCCGTCGTCTGCGTCTGAGATTCGGAGTTTCCTTGGTTTGGCGGGATATTATCGGCGTTTCATTAAGGACTTTTCCCGTATTGCAGAGCCGATGACCAGGTTGACGCGGAAAGATGTTGCTTTTGTTTGGTCGGGTGATTGTGAGGATGCCTTTGGTGTTCTGAGGGAGAGGCTGACGACTGCCCCTGTTCTTGCTGTTCCTGATCGCAGTGGAGGATTCGAGATCTTTTGCGATGCTTCTGGCAAGGGTCTTGGTTGTGTTTTGCATCAGCATGGACATGTTGCGGCTTATGCTTCTCGTCAGCTCAAGGTTCATGAGAAGAATTACCCGACACATGATTTGGAGTTGGCTGCTGTTGTGTTTGCTCTTAAGATTTGGAGACACTTCCTGCTGAGTGAGAAAGTGAAAATTTTCACCGATCACAAAAGCTTGAAGTATATTTTTACCCAGAAGGAGCTCAACATGCGACATCGTCGATGGTTGGAGCTCATGGCGGATTATGAGATTAACTTGCAGTATCACCCTGGCAAGGTGAATGTGGTGCCAGATGCTTTGAGTAGGCTTCCCGCGGTGATGATGTTGACTTCGCAGTGGAGATTGCAGCAGGATTTTTGCGAGTCTAGAGTGGAGATTGTTCTTCCTGTGGAGGATTCCTCGTTGATGTGTATGCAGATACAGTCGACGCTCGTGGATCGGATTAAGGCGAGTCAGGCCGGAGATCCGAAGCTGGTGAGGATTCGAGAACAGGTTGAAGTCGGTCTGCGGACTGACTTTTTGGTTCATGAAGATGGCTCGTTGAGGGATGGAGCCAGGTTGTGTGTGCCTGCTGGGGATATCAGAGAGGAGTTGTTGGTGGAGGCACACAGTTCACTGTATTCTGTACATCCTGGTAGGACCAAGATGTACAAGGATCTTCGTCTGAACTTTTGGTGGCACGGCATGAAGAGGAGTGTGGCTCGGAGTGTAGCCAAATGCTTGGTTTGCCAGCAGGTAAAGGCGGAGCATCAGCGTACGGCAGGGTTGCTGCAACCGCTTCCGATTCCGGAGTAGAAGTGGCAACACATCACTATGGACTTCGTGACTGGACTACCTCGGAGTCCGAAGCAGAACGACACGATTTGGGTGATCGTAGACCGATTGACCAAATCCGCGCACTTTATTCCATTCCGAGTAGGACAGTCCACTGAGGCGCTAGCAAGGAGATACATGGAGATAAATTCTTTTACTCTCCATTTCTGTTTCCTTTTCCTAGCTTAGATAGTGATGTAACGTGAATCGTGCAGGAGATCGTGCGACTTCATGGGGTCCCCGTGAGTATCGTGTCGGACAGAGACACGAGATTCACATCTCAGTTCTGGCAGAGTTTGCAGAGGAGTTTGGATACGCGTCTGAGTTTCAGCACGGCGTACCATCCGCAAACAGATGGCCAGTCCGAGAGGACGATTCAGATCTTGGAAGACATGCTGAGGGCGTGCGTGTTGGATTTCAAGGGTTCGTGGGAGGATCATCTACACATGCATCCTTAACTGCTATTGCATTTTAACTGCCATGTTTAATTTAAATTAACGGTACACGAATATGTTCATGTCATTGCATTTTGCCTGTCACGTTTAATTTCAATTAACGGTACGCGAATATCTGCACATGTCATTGCATGCTTGAACACTCATCGTGATTGCGTAGCTTCGCTACATACTTGTACTATTTGTTCCGGCTAGGCACCCGTTCTGCGGGCACAACCCTAGGCCAATTACAACTCTGGCTCATGTTCCAGAAAACGAGCTCAACACAGCCTGCAGGCAATAGGGCACTCTCTGAGTGATCCCTTGGACATGAATACAGCCTGCGGGCAATAGGGTATCCATGTGTGGGTGATCCCTTATACTTGTGCTTGTTACTTGACAATACTTGTCACACTTACCACTTGATACTTGATACTTGTACTTCACTTTACTTGTTATCTCCATACAATACTTGCCATGCCATACACCATACTTTAAATGTTAGGTTGTTAGTGTACCTTTCTTTCAGTTTCTTTGCACAAGTCTTTCGACTTGCTGACATGTGCACCTTTTCTCTTTTGGGTGACACATGTTAGAGCCCGAGCCTGAGATACTTGCTGAGGACGCGGTGTTCGCTGACGCTGAGTCAGAACCCGCGTTGATCGAGGACTTCGTAGACACTGGAGATCAGTCTTAGTGTCTATGTCTGGTTTTTGTTAGATTGCTTAGGTTGTCGGTGCGTGGCACCTAGTTTGATACTCTGTTATGTTTGTGTTTTGTTTGGCCTTGTTCTGGGCCTTTAGACTCTTTCCTGTTAGCCTGGTGGCTTTTTCTGTGATGTTGAATATTTTGTGGACAAACTTTGGGATTGGTATTTCATATCCGTCTCCTTTTTCTATTATTATTATTGTTGTTCCGTTTGCGTTTACAGGGATCTGCTTGTACTAAATTGACGCTTATCAGGCGTGCGGCTTCACAGCTCCACGCCTGAGCGGACCTTCTCACGTCTCGTCTCCATTTTAGGGAAGCGGGTCGTGACAACATCTTCCAGAAATACGCCTTCGAGGTCTCTAACTATTAAACTTGGACGTCTATCTAAGTCTCCCTACCATCTAAGACAAGGAAAACGTTCACATCAGACTCAAATTTTATGACCTGAATGTTTCGAATGTTTCAATGGATGTTTTATTATTATCGTTGTTTCGATATTTTGCAGGTGCAATGAGCTGCATGGGCCACCACAAAAACCTGTCACGCCCCGCTTCACAAGTATGGAAGGCGAGACGCGAAGAGGTCCACTCAGACTTGAAGCTGTGAAGCTACAGTCTGATATGCGTTTGTGTGTTTATCCATTCGCAGCTCCTTGCATTGCAATGAAACAACGACAACAATAATAATTGAAAGCAGGCAATAAATGACCAACATTAGAAAAACAACATCCACATGTTTATTCAAAAATATTCAAAGATATAGTCATAGAAAGCAGTACAAGAGAGTCAAAAAGAAAGGCCCCAAGAATGGCCGAAACTAAAACAAAGATAAGGTGATACGCACCGAACAACCTAACATCAGCAACTAGGGGAAACAAACAGCACCTAAGAAAAGCCTCCAGCTGAGACTAAGATTGGTCTCCGGTACCCTCGAACTGGACGTCATCAAAATCCGCAAGCTCAACGTTTACAACCTGATCGTCCTCAGCAACAACCTTAGACTCAAAGCCTGACATGTGACACCCAAAGAGAAAAGGACACATGCCAGCAAAAATCTCCAAAAGGAAAAGGAGACTTTTGTGCAAGGAAACATAAAAAGTAATGGCAGTTATAGGTTGAATGCATGACACGTCGTAGCAAAAGCTACTAAACAATATTTCATGAAAAGCAGGAAAAACATGTGTTCACGCCGTGCACAGGGTTTACGCCTTTCAGCTGAAGTTGCTGATCGTGCACACTTCTACGCTGAGTGATCACTTAACTCTACCCATCCACGTGTGTATGAGCTAGCGCTCATCTTCTGGATCACGAGCCAGGAAGTGTTTATGGCATAGTGTCATGCCCTATTTTGCACTATACGTGTATTCTACTGAATACGCGTGGTATTTCTATCTACGGTGCATACGTAGTCATGAGATAAACAAAGATATCGATGTATATGACTTAGTGCAAGGGGGATTAGGCCGTAATACGTGACTAAGGGAAATGAATGTGAAGTGTGAAGGCGAGAGAAGTGTGAAAGACGTCGTGGGTGCAAACAACAAGAATGTGTTAGACGCGTGTGTGTGATGCGTGTATGCATGCATGGATGGGCGTGGATGTGTGTAGGAAGAGACATGCAAGTGTGAAAGAGGTTAAGGGTCAATGGCAACCCCTGTAAATTTTTAGAAAGGTCAGGGGCAAAACGGTCATTTGGGCTTCAATTGATGTGCGTACATACCAAAGTTGTGTGTGTGCAAAGTAATGGCAAACTTGTAATTACTTGAAAGTTGAGGAGTATTTAGGCAAGGGTATTTTGGTCATTTTATACTTGTCATGATGAGTTATGATGAGGATGGGGGAGATTTTTCTTAAGAAAAGTCTAGGTTTCCTTATTTTACTTCATTCTTATCCATTCTTTCCCTTTCTTGTCATTTTTCTTCTACACACTTCTCATTTTCTCCACCACCTTGACCTACCCATCTCCTCCCCCATGCCATGGCCGAAATCCTTCCACACAAAAAAAGAGAAAAAAAGGGGAGGAAGAAGAAGAAGAAGAGGAGGAGGAGGAAGAGAAGAAGAGAAGAAAGCTTAAATTTGAGGTAGGAACTAATTTGGATTTGGAATTTAATTAGGGTTCAAATTTATCATGTGTCTACATCTTGTTTTATCAATACGGATTAGTAGTAATCAAATTCATATGCCATGTTTTAATTTTCATGAATATCCCCTTGAAATTCTTATCAACATCACTTCTTTTGAAAAGCTGAAATTTTGATGTATGTTCATGCTTGGATTCTGTTTTCTGTGGTTAGAATTAGGGTTCAAAAAAAATATGAACTTGTAGATCTTGAAATCCTACCCCAAAATCATATACATATTGATATATATTCAATTCTGAAATTGGGAGTAAAAATTCAAATTATACAGCATGTTTGTTTGATTTCCAACTTTGATACAGTTCAGTAGAAATGGCTTAATTACCTGCACACTTAATGAAATTTTGTGTTCTTGGTCTTTTTGGAAACTTAACAAGTTTACCTACAAATTCATCAGATTGATCATATGTCGAATTTCTGGCTAGAACATGCTCAAAATTGTCTTTCAATATAGGCCCTGAAATCTGTCTGAAAAACAGATTTGACAAACTTCACCAAATAATTCACCATAAATCATATAGTTCATATGTTTTCATGCAATTTTATCTGTAGATCCATAACTGCTATATCTGCAACTTTCATGACAAAGTTTTGTCAAATTCCCAAGAGAAATAGATGAAATATGTTGATCTTTATGGTTGCTCTTGCAATTTCAGCAAGCTGAATACCTTAAGTGCTATTCTTATTCATTAAATGTGGTTAATTGGCTTTCATTATTCTTGCTTAATATTGTTGTATGGTAAAATGAATGTTCATGCCCTCGGCACATGTAAATGTTATCGAGTTGCTTTGATATAAATGACGCTCGTCAGGTGTTCGATGAAATGCCTCAATGAAGGCAACATTCGGTAATTTGAGAAACGTGTATGTGTTAGTGTTGGCCTTGTGCCAATTGATAATTGGTGAAGTTAGAGGCTTGAATGACATGGATATATTGTAAATGTGAATGGGTGATATGTTGTGATAGAGGGCATGTCACGTGAGTGCATGACCCTATGTTTGATGATGGACAGTTAAAGTGATATGTGCATACCCATGCCATCAAGACCCCTAACGTGTCACTTATGATGTTAATTAATAAATTTGAGTAAATCTCAGTCCTCTCTAATGAGGGTGAGTTAGTAAAGCTCGGGTTTTAGGTGGAATTTGAGTAAATTGTGGATATGAGGCCTGGACTGTGAAGTTGGGAGATGATTATGCGATGTGTGAAGTTGACACCCAGTCGCCATTACCGGGAGTGGAGGGGATACTTACACCCACTCGCCTTTACCGGGAGTGGAGGGGTCATACGGAGGTTGGGTTATATGTGGATAGCCTCACTCATGCCAGGGACGGGGGAGGTGAGAGGCCCGTCGTACAGTGCCCGTGTCCACTGCGTTATGTGCTATATTCACCCCACATTTGGGGTGAAGTCCAGGTCCTGGTATCACATAGTTTACCCAAGTTCCCAATTAATTTAATTATAAAATAATAAGATAAGAATTTAGCATGTTACTCCTTCTGCCGGCAGCACTTTCCTTCCCCTTGCCAGTTCCTAGTGACTCTGTGGCATGTCTTTGGCACTTTTACTTATTTTATTAGATATTGGTTGCTTAAATACTTGTGTTGTTATTATTATTATTCTTATTATTCGTGCTAACCCTTTCTTGCAGTAACTCGACACTGGACCGCATGTATTATTCCCTTATCTTAACTATTAAATTTCCATTATATCACTTAGTTACATGCTCTATTTCTCTGGCCTACCTTGTGAATTGATAACCTTAAAATGGAGTTCCAAACCCAAGTTGGTTCCTACTGGGGCACGCATTGACGTGCTTCCCCTTATTTTTCAGGTAAGGACAGCAGAGTTGGTGGCGGCTTGGAGTTGAGTTTCAGGGATAGTGTTGGTGTGAGTTGGGGTTGTACTGTGACTGGGATGTCTTGGCAGACTGAGAGCGGTGTATATGTATTGATACGCTTGGGCTGTATGTATAAATGAAACATGTTAAATATGAAGTGTTGTTATTGTTTCATGAGGTTGTTTGATATAACTATGGAGTTTTACTTGTACTATTCCAGCATGTGCGCAGTGGCCTGCTTATTCAGTTTCTTCTTTCTCCCTCTTTTCCTCTTCATCACCTCTGCTCTTCAGAATACTTGGAAAAAAAAATTTAGATGTCGGGTATTTTGGGGATCGGGGCGTGACAGTTTTTGGTGGCCCATGCAGGTCACCGCACTGCGATGTGCGTAAGGATAGTGCGTGTAATGCTGTAGTATATGATTAGGAAAGATTAGCCCTAAGGTGGGTAGTGACCTTAGTGACATTAGAGTTTTAAGTGAACCACCCTTGAACCTCTAGCTTTTGGGAGTTCAGGGATGAACTTCCTGCGATGTATTATACTATAGATGAGTATTTTGTGGATATACGGGTGTATTTATAATTGTGTGAATCCACGTGTATAAGTGCATTTGTTGTGCTTGTATATTAGAATTATATATGTTGTGGTATACTTGTAGTCGGTATATGTATTTATATTTGAATGACATGAAAGTTACATGTATCTTGAATGGTTATAGTGTGTGGGCGTTTATACTAGGTGGGTAAATACTTGAGCGTATACATATATTGTCTCTATATAGATACCTGATACAGATACGTGAGTAGGTATGTGTTATACTAGTGTGTCTCTGAGGTATATGTGATAAATATATTTTTATTAGTGGATGTGTACTAGTGGATACATATCAGCTAGCGGGGATATTATATATGTGTAGAGGCATGGGCGAGGGTGTGTACGTATGCGATGTGAATGCATGTATGCGGTTCACTATTTCCTAAAGTATAGTTGTGTTTCATATGGGGCGTACACCGATGTGTGTACATCTATTCTTGTATAGATAGAGTAGTGGAATGTCTATATTGTCTTGGGTCATAGGGGGAAGTGTATATGTGTGAATATATATATGTAAGCTTGTATGGGTAGAGGGTGTAGATATTGCTACCGTTACTCTACAGTTTTCTGTTGAGGTCTATCCCATAGAGGTACTCAAATTGGATCAGTGATTGATTTCTATGTTTCGTCGTAAACCTAATTGGTTACTTCCAATTACGTAAATCAATAGTTCAAACCGCACTCAAAGGTAGGGCATTTCCCATTAATATAGGAACTTCTGTACCAGAAACAATGGTTTCTCCAATTATAGCCCCTCTGGGATGTAAAATATATCTCTTCTCACCATCCCCATAGTGTATGAGACAAATGTTTGCATTTCGATTCGGGTCGTATTCTATGGTTACAATTCTTAATATCTCCCAACATACCAAAACTTGCAGTTACTCTACCAGCTGTAGGAGATGAAAGAATTGATACATAGAATAACTTTTTATTTGATTGATAATTATACAAAGCAGAAGATATTTTAGCCATTTGCATCAAGCTCAAACTTCCTTCTTGCATGTGTGCTCCTCCAGAAGCACACACAATAATGACAGGTAAAGAGTGATTAGTAGCATACTCGATCAAACGAGTGATTTCTTGCATACTACAGATCCCATGAGGAAGGTTAGTGTATATATATCACGAGTGTTGCATTGAGTATATGTATCTGCTGCCCATATGCCGATAGGAGTTGGTTTATTGATTTACCTTGGTATATGGTTGTGGGTCGTATTATTGTGTGAAGATAGGTGTTGTGTTGTGGCCATATATGGTGTGTATGTAGCGATATAGCTAAGTAATGGACGTATGAATAATACAAGTAATGCTCCAGTGAGTTTAGAGTAGATGTATCCTAAGGTGGTTAGGGGTGTTTTAGACCCGTCCACCTAAGTTGAGGCCTTAGCTCTATATCGTGCATATCATGGGATAGTAATATATGTATGACGTGTAATACATGTAGAATGTGATGGATATAAGGGTTAGAGACCATAGAGTGCAGGTACATATAGGATGATTATGGGTCTGCACGGTTAAGTGGAGTTATGGTGTATGTATACATGTGTGTATATGCTTACCCGTAGAATGGTGTCTATAGAACCATTGGATGTATATGTAGTACCCGTACCCTTCCGTATATAGTGGTATAGGGAGGATTGTGTACTGGCATATGAGATACTTGTATGTATGTAGATGTGTTGTAGCAAGCATGGTGTGATTGTGTAAATGTGTTGCTATTATTGAACGTGTATTGATATCAGTCCTATGAGTGGTTATGTGTGTATGTATGTGAATGATCTCTATCCTGGTATATGTGTATCAGTATATGAATATATACGTATAGGGGATGTGACTATCTACTGAATGTGTATGAATATTGAAATACACTTATTTGTGTATATACTAGTATGTTGGTAAAGGTGTAGATAAATTGGATGTTATGTATATAAGAGTACGGATAGCTACCGATTACTGTTAGTGCAGTTTAGGTAGCTTGACTGTATAAAAATGTAATAACGGGATATGGTATGTGTGAATGGGTGTGTGCGCCCATATATTGTGATGTATGTGCATGGTTGCATGGATCCTAATATGTATATATGTATGTCTGTGTGTATACCTACTATTAGAATAATAATCTGGTGCATGAACAAACGTGTATATGGCTATGTGTAGGCCTAGAGGTGTGTGTGTGTATATATACATATGTATATGTATACATACATATGTATGTATACATATACATATACATATACATATATACATATACATATACATATATATATATATACATATGTATATGTATGTATATACATATATATATGTATGTATATGTATGTATATATATGTATATACATATACATATATATATACATATACATATATATATATATACATACATATATATATTTATATATATATGTAAAGTGTTGATGTGAATATACCTGTAGGTATATAATGAGTGTGTATATAAGTAGATGTGGAGTATTTATGTGAAGTATTGTTTGTTACCTATATGTGAATATGTATCGTACTTGTATGAATGTGAAGTGTAGAGATGTGTTCATGTAGGTGTACTGTGCAGTAGGAATATATGTAATGGTGTGTATATTGGATGACTGAATACATATATGTATATATATTTATACATATCTTGTTTGTCTACTTGCTGATCTATTCCATAGGGTTGTCTCTCTAGATGTATCTCAGTGAGCATGGAATAAATGTATTCTTGTTTGTATGCGTGAATATATAGGTCTGTACCAGAGCATGTGTGCATGAATATATATGTGCAATGTGGATGTAAATGTGATAGATATGGAATATAGGTGAATAGATGTTTAGTAAATGTAAGTGACTGAAATTGTTTGATATGTGTGTATTGGACTGTGTGTAATCGATTGCTCATTTATAGGTATACGTGTGTGTGTGTGGAGTGTAGATGGACATTTATATTTACTAGACTATTGTGGCAGTATGTGCATATGAAATGTCAATTTAGTTAGATATGGCATATAATGAGACGTATTATGGTTGTGCACTCTTGTGTGTATTATGTGTGGTATATGTACATATCTGTGTGAGGCAGTAGGTGCACTGCTATGGATGTGAGGTTATATGTATATTTATTTATAGTTATGATTGTGAATCTTACGTGACTTGATCATGTAAATGTTAGTACGTGCATGTGAATGTATGTATGGATGTGACTAAATATTGCGTGTATATAGGTATTTATGTGCATATGAATGTGAGTGAGCCTTTGTGACTAAGTATTGGGTGTATAGGGATCCGATGTACATACAGTGTGACACCGTGATAGTGACCCTGTTTATCAAGTAATGGTGTGTAGATTAATGTGTATTGCTGGGTATCCGTGCATGGATGTAGACGTATATGTAAATATATAAAGAGATAGAATATAAATCGTTTATACTTGAATGTATTGTGATGTATCTGAAAGCGTGCCATGTATGAATACCTTACGTATCGTGATATGGATGTGGTGTGATGTTCTATATGTACACAGCAAAATCAAGGAACAAAAAAACGATCCGAGTGGGGAGATTGTGCGAGCAAAACAACAAAAGTGGACGAGGGGATGTTTGTATATATACATACATATACATACATATACATACATATACATACATATATACATATACATACATATATACATATACATACATATATACATATACATATATATACATAATACATATATGGGTAAAGTGTTCCTAGGGTGACTCCTTAGATTAAATCTAAGGAGTCGCCCCCATTTTCTCCCATCTCCTACATTTTTTTGGATTTTATTTTTCATAGGATTGTTGGTCACATCATGGATGATCAACATACCAAAAATCAAGTCATTCCAATACTTTAAAAGCCCCTACTACCCCTTGCAACTTTATGAGTTTTTAAGCACGTTTTCAGACCGTTGACGTTGCAAGGGGTAGATGGGGGCTTTTAAAGTATTAGAATGACTTGATTTTTAGTATGTTGATCATCCATGATGTGACCAACAATCATATGAAAAATAAAATCCAAAAAAATTGTGGGAGATGGGAGAAAATGGGGGCGACTCCTTAGATTTAATTTAAGGAGTCACCCTAGGAACACTTTACCCTACACATACATACATACATACATACATACATATATATATATATATATATATATATATATATATATATATATATATATATATATATATATATAGACACATACATACATACATATATATAGGTAAATCTTCATGTGAGAACATTTCGCACCGTGCGAAAATGTTTTTAGTTTTTTTTTGAAATTTTTTTTTCAAAAATTCTTTTTTCCACCCTCATTATATGTTGTTATACCCCCCCTCAAAAAATAATGGTGGATAAATAATGGCATTTGGCCTTCGATCAAGGCATTTCATCAAATTCGCACGTTTTGAGACCGTTAAATTTGTAATGGGTGGATGGGTGCTCTAATGCCCAACGGGTTCACCCATTATTTTCCCTGGGGTATATAATTGTATGGATTAAACATCAAAAAAGAATTTTTGAAAAAAAATTTCAAAAACATAAAAAAAAGATTTCGCACGGCTTTCGCACGAGGTTTTTCGCACCCGAAGATTGCCATATATATATATATATATATATATATATATATATATATATATAGACATACATACATACATACATACATATATACATATATATATACACATACATATATATATATATATGAGCAGTGATCTAAATACGTATCGAGACTTATTTGGGGTGTTTGATGTATATGTTAATGTGTGAATATGTGTGCCAAGATGTTTATGTGTAGAACATATACGTAGGTGTATGCAATGATGCTTATAGTACTATGGATGTGCTACTAGATGAATAATAGGATGTATCTGTGACGTATGTGCGATACGGATGTGTATGGATGGTAGTGAAGTATATAGAGAATATAAGTGTAGTGTAGATACGTATTCTTGTTTGTACTTCATGGGTAGTGAGACCATCATACCTAGCTGACCTCGGCAAGGATCACACCCTAGGAAGTCCGAGGACGGACTTTATTTTAAGGTGGGTAGGATGTCATGCCCTATTTTGCACTATACGTGTATTCTACTGAATACGTGTGGTATTTCTATCTACGGTGCATACGTAGGCATGAGATAAACGAAGATATCGATGTATATGACGTAGTGCAAGAGAGATTAGGCCGTAATACGTGACTAAGGGAAATGAATGTGAAGTGTTAAGGCGAGAGAAGTGTGAAAGACGTCGTGGGTGCAAACAACAGGAATGTGTTAGACGCGTGTGTGTGATGCGTGTATGCATGCATGGATGGGCGTGGATGTGTGTAGGAAGAGCCATGCAAGTGTGAAAGAGGTTAAGGGTCAACGGCAACCCCTGTAAATTTTTAGAAAGGTCAGTGGTAAAACGGTCATTTGGGCTTCAATTGTTGTGCGTACATACCAAAGTTGTGTGTGTGCAAAATAATGGCAAACTTGTAATTACTTGAAAGTTGAGGGGTATTTAGGCAAGGGTATTTTGGCCATTTTATACTTGTCATGATGAGTTATGATGAGGATGGGGGAGATTTTTCTTAAGAAAGTCTAGGTTTCCTTCTTTTTCTTCATTCTTATCCATTCTTTCCCTTTCTTTTCATTTTTCTTCGACACACTTCTCATTTTCTCCACCTCCTTGACCTACCCATCCCCTCCCCCATGCCATGGCTGAAATCCTTCCACAAAAAAAGAGAAAAAGGGGGGAAGAAGAAGAAGAAGAAGAAGAAGAGAAAGAGAAAGAGAAGAAGAGAAGAAAGCTCAAATTTGAGGTAGGAATTAATTTGGATTTGGAATTTAATTAGGGTTCAAATTTATCATGTTTCTACATCTTGTTTTATCAATACGGATTAGTAGTAATCAAATTCATATGCCATGTTTTAATTTTCATGAATATCCCCTTGAAATTCTTATCAACATCACTTCTTTTGAAAAGCTGAAATTTTGATGTGTGTTCATGCTTGGATTCTGTTTTCTGTGGTTAGAATTGGGGTTCGAAAAAAATGTGAGCTTGTAGATATTGAAATTCTACCCCAAAATCATATAAATATTGATATATGTTCTATTCTGAAATTGGAAATAAAAATTCAAATTCTCCAGCATGTCTGTTTGATTTCCAACTTTGACACAGTTCAGTAGAAATGGCTTAATTACCTACACACTTAATGAAATTTTGTGTTCTTGGTCTTGTTAGAAACTTAACAAGTTTACCTAAAAATTCATCAGATTGCTCATATTTCGAATATCTGGTTAGAACATGCTCAAAATTGGATTTCAATATAGGCCCTGAAATCTGTCTGAAAAACAGATTTGACACACTTCACCAAAGAATTCACCATAAATCGTATAGTTCATATATTTGCATAAAATTTTATATGTAGATCCATAACTTCTATATATTCAACTTTAATTTATAAAGTTTTATCAAATTCCCAAGAGAAATAGATGCAATATGTTGATCTGTATTGTTGTTCTTGCAATTTCAGCAAGCTGAATACCTAAAGTGCTATTCTTATTCATTAAATGTGGTTAATTGGCTTTCATTATTCTTGCTTAATATTGCTGTATGGTAAAATGAATGTTCATTCCCTCGGCACATGTAAATGTTATTGAGTTGCTTTGATATAAATGACGCCCGTCAGTTGTTCGATGAAATGCCTCAATGAAGGCAACATTCGGTAATTTGAGAAACGTGTATGTGTTAGTGTTGGCCTTGTGCCAATTGATAATTGGTGAAGTTAGAGGCTTGAATGGAATGGATATATTGTAAATGTGAATGGGTGATATGTTGTGATAGATGGCATGTCACGTGAGTGTATGACCCTATGTTTGATGATGGACAGTTGAAGTGATATGTGCATACTCATGCCATCAAGACCCCTAACGTGTCACTTATGATGTTAATTAATAAAATTGAGTAAATCTCAGTCCTCTCTAATAAGGGTGAGTTAGTAAAGCTCAGGTTTTAGGTGGGATTTGAGTAAATTGTAGATATGATGCCTGGACTGTGAAGTTGGGAGATGATTATGTGATGTGTGGAGTTGACACCCAGTCGCCATTATCGGGAATGGAGGGGATACTTACACCCACTCGCCTTTACCGGGAGTGGAGGGGTCATACGGAGGTTAGGTTATATGTGGATAGCCTCACTCCTGCCAGGGACGGGGGAGGTGAGATGCCCGGCGTACAGTGCCCGTGTCCACTGCGTCGTGTGATATATTCACCCCACATTTGGGGTGAAGTCCAGGTCCTGGTATCACACAGTTTACCCAAGTTCCCAATTAATTTAATTACAAAATAATAAGATAAGAATTTAGCATGTTACTCCTTCTACCGGCAGCACTTCCCTTCACCTTGCCAGTTCCTAGTGACTCTGTGGCATGTCTCTGGCACTTGTACTTATTTTATTAGATATTGGTTGCTTAAATACTTATGTTGTTATTATTATTATTCTCATTATTCGTGCTAACCCATTCTTGCAGTAACTCGAACTGGACCGCAGGTATGATTCCCTTATTTTAACTATTAAATTTCCATTATATCACTTAGTTACATGCTCTATTTCTCTGGCCTACCTTGTGAATTGATAACCTTAAAATGGAGTTTCAAACCCAAGTTGGTTCCTACTGGGGCACGCATTGACGTGCTTCCCCCTATTTTTCAGGTAAGGACAGCAGAGTTGGTGGTGGCTTGGAGTTGAGTTTCAGGGATAGTGTTGGTGTGAGTCGGGGTTGTACTGTGATTGGGTTGTCTTGGCAGACTGAGAGCGGTATATATGTATTGATACGCTTGGGCTATATGTATAAATGAAACATGTTAAATATGAAGTGTTGTTATTGTTTCATGAGGTTGTTTGATATAACTGTGGAGTTTTACTTGAACTATCCCAGCATGTGCGCAGTGACCTGCTTATTCATATTCTTCTTTCTCCCTCTTTTCCTCTTCATCACCTCTGCTCTTTAGAATACTTGGAAAAAAAATTAGGTGTCGAGTATTCTGGGGATCGGGGCGTGACACATAGGGTTGACCTAGCCTCATGCATGCTATAGGAGTCAGAATCCTACTCGCCACAGCTTACATTTCATTTATAGCGTGTGCTACACATTCATGACAAGACATACATTGCATAGTATGGCATGTGATATGTAAAAGTTATAGTATAAAAATAGTTATTGAATGCGTACAGTTTATCGAAATTAAACATGACATGTGATATGCATGAAAATGGCAAGGGTGTCGGATCTAGCTTCGTTGTCATGCTAGATCAGGTATGTGTGTTGGATCTAGCTTCGTTGTCAAGCTAGATCAAGTATGTTGTCTAGGCGACTAGAATTTCATCACCTGTCTTTTACACAAATCACAGATTAGCCTAGACATGGCTTTAACTATAACTGTGCAAGTTCCACTTGCCTGAAATAACGTCCGCAGTTCTCTGTTCAAAGGTGTCCAGATCTTCCTATGTGCCAAATCAATCACCAACCTACAGTCTCGTATTCATTTATCTTAAATTAGTGATTTAACCAAAGCAATAAAATTTACGATTTTTATTTTGTTACACATCGGGTGTGTGGGTTCTTACGGATTGGGATTACCGCAACACGGTGCGTGAGCTACACTGATGTCGGGTAGCAACGTCAGTGGTTGGATTCCGGTAGCGAGCAAGGTATGGTGTCGGGGTCGCCTCGGTTGCGAGTAGCGTAACGAAGCAGCAACGGCAACGGTAACGGTAGTGACAACTCGCATCCTGGAGGGTGGGTCAGCGACGTCGGAGACCGCAAGAGGGGTGGCCGGCAGTAATGGGGAGATGGCCGGTAGTGGTTGCGGTCTAGGGTGGCACGGCAGCGAGCAACGACGCGGCGACCGTACGGGGCAAGGGAGCCGGGGGTTGCGTGTGGCTTGCTGAGATTGCGCAGCCTGCTGTTGCACGGCCTAGGGGAGGCACATGTGGCAGCTACAAGGGGGAGGGGGCCGGTCTGCTATCGGTTGCACTGACAGGTTGAGTGCGGCCTGATACTGGCCGATGGTGGATGGGTGACTGATTTGGGTTCAATATTGCGTATTTAACCCCCCATTTAGCCCTATTTTGCGCTCATGTGATGCTATATTGGTCTCTAGTACATACGTATTTTCTACACATTTATTTATTAGAGAAAACACACTATTTGAGCACAAAACAGTATTTAACGACGCATTTCTGCACTTTTTATATTTTTCTTAGCTTGGTCTCGATCTCACGATTCCAACGACTATTTATTTGTATTTTTCTGAGATCTGTGCTAATTACTGTGTATTTTTGAATGCAGAATACCATTTAAATGGGGAAATACGCAAATAAATACGTATATACGGTCGGCGGCCAACCAGAGCGTGCCACGTGGCTTCATCTCGAGCGTTCCCGCTCGAATCAGACGGCTGCGAGCTCTGGGATTAGCGGGCGACGTGGCGTCATTTAAACCGTCGGATTCATATCCAACGGCCAGGAACAGCGCTCAGCATTGCGGCGACGCGGCAAACGAAGAGCCGTTGGATGATGATCCAACGGCGGATACTTTCTCCTACGCGTTTCTCAGTGGAGCGGAGCGGGTGAGATAACATCCGTTCGATCTCTCGATCGGACGGTCCACGATTGATCCCGATGCGAATTCGAAGAGCGGAGAGTGCAGCATCTCATGGCCACGCGTCGCCATCTCAGCCAATCGCCGCTTAATCGAACGGCTGTGAAACGAAGCAACGGAGATTTCTGCGGGGCGACGTGGCCTCTTCGGGACGCTCCGATCACGATCCAACGGCGAGGAGCGAAGCGGATTCGATCTGAAATCGAATCGAAGCGGGCGCACGAATTTCAGCGCACACGTGGCGCACCCATGTTAGATCCCGCAACGATCAACGGCCCTCGTTTGCCCCGCTTTAGATCTGCGGCCCAGATTGATCCGGGTGCGAATTCTGTGCGGGTTTGAACCCGTTAAGCCCAATAAACCCGCAATCTTATTATTTAAGCGTATTCTAGGGTTTTTGGGCGTATTATTCGCGTATTGGAGCACTTAGGAGCCGTATTTTCTTCTGCAAAAATTGTGTAAAATTCCAGAGCCTATTTTCTTATTTCCAGAGAGTTTTGAAGACTTTTCAGAGAGAATTGGTGATATTTTCTTCAACTCTAGCTTGTATTTGGGTGTTTTAGCTTGTATTTTGCCTCTAAACTTCTGTATTTTGCTAATAAACTTATGAATTCTGATCTGAAATTTGTGTATTTCTGCCCCATGAGTAGCTAAATATTTTATGTGCATGGTATGGAGTAATTAGGTGATGTGAATCGTATTCGTTGGTTGTATTATTGCGCTTAATCACTATATTTGCTAAAGTTTAAATCGTCGCTCTTAAATCTACTTTTTCGTATTCCAAAAGAATTGATCTAGTTGATGATCACCCCACAAGGGTGAGATTTGATCTCTCCAAAAGAGAGCTTCATACTTCATATGTACGTTTACAACTTTAGCGATATATTATTAGAATTGATGCGTTAACTCCCAAAAGGACATCTTCCGACGATTCGCTCCCAAAAGGAGGTTTCGTTGTGTTATACTTAATCAACCAAAGCTTACGATTCGCTGATCCTAATGAACCCATGCCATGTACATGCCTTTTATATCTATTTTCCACAAACTAGAGTTCGTTGTTTGCATTGATCGCACGTAACAATCCCATCACCACACACTTTTTATACCACTTTCACCATCACTATTAAAGTGCTTAGAATTTATTCGTAGTTACTCTATTTGATTTAGACTTGTGGTTTCAACAGATTCTCCCGAGGATTCGACATCTGGACTCCCAGATTTTACTACTTGAACGGACTCTTGCGCTTGAGAGAAGCACCTTTCGGAGCCCACCAAGTTTTTGGCGCCGTTGCCGGGGAGAACGGTTTGTTACTACGGTTTATTTCATTCAGAGGACCTTCGGTGAGATCCTTCCACTTTATTGTATATAAACTTTTGTTTGCTTTCATTAAAAAAATATTTATACTAGTTTATGTGGCATAGGACTCCTAGGACACATAGGTTGACTCGACGTTTTGATATGGCTAATAATAATATGGATGAAAATTTTAGCAACAATAACGAGAATAATGTGCAACCTGGAGTGCCTAGGACTTTAAAAGATTTACTTCGACCCACTAGGACTAGCACTGCTTCATGCTTTGTTTTACCAAAGATGCAAATTCTTTCAATTTTAAACCTGGGGTGATCCAACTCTTACCCACCATTCATGGGTTAGACAAGGAAAATCCATATCTTCATATTAAAGGATTTGAGGAGGTATGCTTGACATGCTTTGATGGGAAAACTAGCGAGGATACGGTATATCTTAAACTGTTCCCATTTTCATTGAAAGACAAAGCTAAGAATTGGTTGAATGCATTGCCATCACGTTCTATTACTTCATGGATTGATTTGCAGGCTGAATTTCTAAAGAAGTTTTTTCCTATTCACAGGACACAGGGACTGAAGAGGCAGATTATGAACTTTGCCCAGAAAAGCGAGGAAACATTCTACCAGGCATTTGAAAGGTTCAATGAGTTGCTGCTCGCATGTCCGCATAATGGCTTCGACAAAAGCAGGATTATTGGCTTCTTCTACGATGGACTGCAGCCGCAAATGAAGCAATTTGTAGAGATGATGTGCAATGGAGGATTCTTTGATAAAGAGCCAGACGAAGCTTGGACGTACCTGGAGGAGATAGCAGAAAATGCGCAGACATGGGACACTACTTCAGACTACGAGAGAGGAGGCCATTCTGCACCATCCCAGCCTACGCGAGGAGTGGTATTTAATTTGAAGCAAGATGATGCATTGGAGGCAAAGGTGGAGGCCATGATCTCAAACAAGCTTCATGCCATGAATTTGAAAGAGGCCAAGGCGTTTGAGATAGAGCAGATTTGCGCACTTTGCGACGTCAGTGGCCATGACACCAGTGCATGCCCCACACTTCCAGCCTTGAAGAGCATGCTAGGAAATCCTACTGGGGTGAATCAAGTTTCTTCGAACTACCAGAACTTCAATTCCAACAAGGGGTGTCGCAACAATCCAAACTTGAACTGGGGCCCCAATCAGCAGACTCAGCAGCAGCAGGCTCCCCCTCAGTTCCGACAACCTCAATACAACAACAACAACTATCAAGGTGGGAACCAGAGGAGGGACCATGAGCCAGTGCAACAACAGCAGATGCAACCATTTGGCGATGCGCTTCAGCAGCTTATCCAATTGCAACAAGTTCAGATGCAGCAGCAGCAGGCTCAATTTCAGGCTCAGCAGACTCAGAATCAGCAGATGAGCGAGAGCTTGGCGAGGCTTACAGCGACATTAGAAAAAGGTAAGCTTCCATCTCAGTCAATTCCAAATCCTAATATGGGCTCATCTTCTTCTGCAGGAAATAATATGAAGCCTTGCCAAGCGGTGTCCACTTTGAGGAGTGGAAAAGAGATTCAGAAGCCTGATCCACCGAGCAGACAAGCTGAGCAGGAAGAGGAAATTCAGATCCAAGAAGAGGGAATTGAAGAACAAGAGGAGGTGCAAGAAGAGAGCACGGATGTGGGTGTGAGCAAAAGCGTCATTAAAGAGAAGGAACCAGCAGCATATGTACCTGCAGCACCCTACCCTCATCGGCTACTTCAGAAAAGCAAAGATAAGTATCAAACTGAGATTCGTGAAATTTTTCAGGAGTGCCAGATCAATATTCCATTGCTTGATGCTATCAATCAAATACCTGCTTATGCTAAATTTCTGAAAGATTTGTGCACTGTTAAAAGAAAGTTAAATGTGAAAAAGAAAGCATTCTTGACTGAACAGGTTAGCTCTATTGTGCAACAAAATACACCACCTAAATTTAGAGACCCTGTATCACCCACCATCACTTGCACCATTGGCACTAAGAAAATTGGAAATGCTTTATTGGATTTAGGATCTAGTGTCAATATATTGCCATATCCTATTTTTGTGCAGCTTGGGTTAGGACAGCTAAAGCCTACATCTGTTATATTGCAACTAGCTGATAGATCTATTAAAATTCCAAAGGGATGCATTGAAGATGTCCTCGTTCAGGTGGACAAATTTTACTACCCTGCGGACTTTATAGTTCTAGACATCCAGGGACCCCAAACTGCCAATGCTACTCCTATCATCCTAGGTAGACCATTCCTAGCTACATGCAATGCTTTAATAAATTGTAGAGATGGTCAACTGAAACTAACTTTTGGCAACATGACTTTGGACTTGAATATTTTTAATACTTGCAAGTTGCCACATGTAGATGATGAGATTGAGAGGGTGCATATGATTGATTCGTTGGTGGATGATTATATTTGTTCTGAATTTTGTGATGATGCTTCTATTGTTGAGACTTTTATTGGTGATTCTAATGACATGTCTTTTGTGCAGGAGAACGTGAAGGAGCTCAATGCGGTATGGGAGCCTAGGTTCGAGGCTTTGCCACCTAATGCATCAATTCAAATTTCATCTGAGGTGGAGGATCCAAAGCCAGAGTTGAAGCCACTTCCTGACTATCTTAAGTATGCTTTTCTTAGAGATGAAAACAGCTTCCCTGTGGTAATATCTTCTAAACTTACTCTAGAACATGAAAGCTCTTTACTTGATGTGCTGAGGAAACATAGAGGTGCTATTGGTTGGTCCATTGCTGACATAAAAGGTATAAGCCCTATTGTATGCATGCATCATATTTATTTAGAGGATGACGCCAAACCCACTAGAGAAATGCAACGTAGGTTAAATCCAACATTAAAAGAAGTGGTGAAAGGCGAGGTTTTAAAATTATTGGATGCAGGCATTATTTATCCTATTTCTGACAGCAAGTGGGTTAGCCCTACACATGTTGTTCCTAAAAAGTCTGGCCTCACCGTGGTTAAAAATGAGAATAATGAGCTTATCCCAGTTAGAGCCACCACAGGTTGGAGGATGTGCATAGACTATAGGAAGTTGAACTCCCGAACTAGAAAAGATCATTTCCCTCTTCCATTTCTTGACCAAATTTTAGAGAGGGTAGCTGGACATGAATATTATTGCTTTCTAGACGGTTATTCAGGTTATTACCAGATTGAGATTGCACCTGAGGACCAAGAAAAGACCACTTTTACCTGTCCCTTTGGTACTTTTGCATTTAAACGAATGCCGTTTGGTTTATGTAATGCTCCAGCTACTTTTCAGCGATGCATGCTCAGTATTTTTGATGATATGGTTGAGAAAATTGTTGAGGTATTTATGGATGATTTTTCAGTATATGGTAGCTCTTTTCATGATTGTTTAGCTAACTTGGCTCTTGTTCTCGACAGGTGCATTGAAAAGAACCTCCTATTGAATTGGGAGAAGTGTCATTTTATGACCACAGAGGGACTTGTCCTAGGTCACCTGGTTTCTAAAGATGGTATACAGGTAGACAGAGCCAAGGTAGCAGTAATTGAGAAGCTACCAAGTCCTAAATGCGTGAAGGACATCAGATCATTTTTGGGACATGCAGGATTTTATAGGCGGTTCATCAAAGATTTTAGCGCTATATCTCGCCCTCTTTGCAACTTACTTACTTTAAATGTGGATTTTATTTGGACACCTGAGTGTCAAATTTCTTTTGAAACTTTAAAGAAGTTGCTGATTTCTGCTCTTATTTTACAGGTACCAGACTGGTCCCTACCATTTGAAATAATGTGTGATGCAAGCAATTACGCAGTTGGTGCAGTCCTAGGCCAAAGAAAAGACAAAGTTCCAGTATTGATTTACTACGCCAGCAAGACATTAAATGACGCTCAAAGGAATTATACAACAACAGAGAAGGAGTTGCTGGCAGTAGTCTTTGCGTTGGAAAAATTCAGGAGCTATATTTTAGGATCACCAATTTTGATATATACTGATCACTCTGCTTTAAAATATTTATTATCTAAAAAAGATGCTAAGCCTCGATTGATACGATGGATTTTATTGTTGCAGGAGTTCAATGTCACAATCAAGGACAAGAAAGGCGTGGAGAATCTAGTAGCTGACCATTTATCACGATTGACAGTAGGCCTTGATTCAGCAGATGTGCCCTTGAAGGACTCCTTTCCCGACGAGCATCTTTTTAGCGTTTCCACCTCTCAATGGTATGCTGATATCGTTAATTATCTGGTAACTGGTAAGACCCCTGACACTTGGTCTCTTCAAAACTTTAAACGGTTCAAGTACGAGGTAAAATATTTCTTCTTTGATGATCCGTACTGTTTCAGAGTGTTTTCTCACTACAAAAGCGTTGACCGTGGATAACCCGGTCAACATGGTCAAGGGGCCCGCTTGGGTCCCTCGGGTATGTCGAGTCGATGCAGACGAGGCACGAGTCGGAGTTGCGGACGACGTGGAGCGCGTCGGCTGGGTCGAACCGGGATCCTCGGTCGCAAGGGGGGCGAGGGGAAGCCTCGACCCGAGTTGAGACGCTCGGCCTCGGACGGTCGGACGACGAGGGGTAGCCTCGATCGTCCCACTGGTTACGTGGCCGGTCGCGGGGCGGAGGGGAAGCCTCGGCCCGGTGTGGAACGCTCGGCCTCGGACGGTCGTGCTCGGCCTCGGTCGGGCGGGCGACGAGGGGCAGCCTCGGTCGTCTCGCTTGATGCGTGGCCGGCGAGGGGCGGAAGGGAAGCCTCAGCCCGTGGATCTGATGTCCTCCTGCGTAGACGAGAACACTCGTCAGGGGGGCCGGACCTTGGTTCCGGCCAAATCCCCTCCGATGCCTAAGTCAGACAGTGATCTGAGAGAGGAGACCCGGCGGAGACGGTTCGACTCGAGAGGAGATCGGAACGGCGTCTCACGGCGCGAGCGGGGGAGGAAGGAGATGAAATGGGGGAACTAGGTCGTTGATGGAGTACCTTAGGTTTTAGATACCTGACATGCGGTCCCTTGTCCATTCGTCCTTCTAACCCCTTTATAGACATCCCGCCGTGATTGCCCCCGACCCACGTCGCTCGTCCGCCCTCGATCGTGCCCCCTCAATCCGCCCCCCACCCCCCACCCCGTCGCCGCTCCCTGCGCCATGCCAGCACCTCCCCATCACAGCCATTAAGTGGTAACGGGATCGGGAGAACGGTTATCGCTGGAGTGGGTGAGTGACTCGTGCGTTATCGGGGCCGGGTCGGATCGATATTTGGGGGCCCTCTATGGGGCTTTGTCGGGCGGGCCTGATCGCGCAGATGGGCTTCCGATCGGCGGTCGGGCATCCAGGCTCGTATCTTTCAGGCTTCGTTCGTTGGGCTGTGCTTTTGGGCCTATGTTGTTGGGCCTTCGCAAAATAGACGTATCAATTGCCCCATCGGTGGGGCCGATCGGCCTTGGTCGGTTCGGGTCGACCGATGTGACTCCTGGGGTTCCGAGTGGCGCGTCAGTCGAGGCGTGGTTATAAATGAAGGTAATGATGAGGCGGATCGATTGGACTTCCTTTGGCACCGATTTCGAAACGCCGCCGGTTCTCCGAGGTCTGCCACGCGATCCTGTCAGGCGCTTCGAATTCGCCCCTGAGTCTGGTATATAAGATCCCCGGCTGTGTGGATCCCAACTTCTTCCTTGCTCTTCCCTCTGTCTTTGCTTTCCGCAACTTGGAGTCTCCCATCGCCTTCGTTTCCTTGTCTTCTCCAAATTAACAAAAAGGTAACTCCTTTCTTATTTTCATATTATGGCTGCTCTTAGGATAGGTGGTTCTGGCCAAGGGGTGAGGGACCCTCCTGAGTCGAGGCGGGGCGGGCCCCGGCTTGTGGGATCAGGTTCCTCCTCTGGGAGTCGTTCCCTTCGAGATAAGGGGAAGGGGAAGCTCTTCCCGGACTACGCCGGCGATGATGTGGCGTCGGCCGCCGTGCGGCTTAATGTACCCCCGGTTATCCTCCGAACGCCGTCGGGGACTCCTCCTTCAGTGGCCACGGAGATCCGGGAGAGGTATCTCTGCTACCCGTACGATGTTCGGGTTCCGTTCATCGACGAGCGGATCTGCCTTCCGAGGAGCAATGAGGTCGGCGTCTACGTCGAGATGTTCCGCCTGGGTCTTCGTTTCCCGCTCAATCCCTTCCTCATCCAGGTCATGGAGTATCTCATGGTGCCCCTTTGCCAGTTCACCCCCTGTTCGATTGCGGTACTGACGGGCTTCGTGATGCTCTGCTGTACCCGTGGTCTGGAGCCGTCTCTCCCCCTTCTCTTTTACTTTTATCGGATCCAGACGGTCGGCCCCGGGTCATGGCTGCAACTCCGAGCCCGCTCGAGGAGGGAATTCCTGATCGGGCTACCCCGCTGGTCGGGGGATTGGAGTTCGGATTATGTCTTCGTGGTCTTCCTGGAGGGTGCCCAAATTCTGACAGGCTGGGGCGGGTCGGTCCGGCCCGACTCAACGCTAGCCCTCTCTGAGGCAGATCTGGCGGCCGCCGCGCTGCTGTTGACCCTCCCCTTGGAGGCGAAATCCATCTGGTCTTTGTTGGACGACATACTCTTGAAGGCCGTCTTGTGGTCTCCGGGTAGGTCGCTTTTTCAGTCCTGGGTTGCCCCGTAGCTTACCCTGATTTCGGTTTCCCTTGTAGGAATGGCTGGTCGCGAGTTCACCCGCGATGTTGATGAGCTGATCCGTCGTGGAGCCGCTCGGAGCCGGGGTAGTACCTCTGGAAGGGCACCTCGGCGGACCGTTGAGGAGGAGGTGCACCGAGCCGAGCCTTCCGTGGGCAAGGTGGTGGCCGCGCCTCCCGCCTCTTCTTCTGGCGATCTCCTCTCCAGGGGGGTCGCAAGGGTCGGATCCGCCCCGCCAACCCAAGAGGCGGAGGGTATCGACGGGTCCGGTGCAGTCCCTCCTGCCCTTGGCGTGCCCCCTCTTGTTCCCGAGGGTGGGGACGGTGCGAGTCGGAAGCGCTCCCCTTCGGCGCCCACGGCACCTCACGAAGGGAAGAAGAGGAAGGAGGATGTGGATCTCTCCAGTCCTGCGTGTTCTGTGCTTCCTGCGGCGACCACCGGGGATCTTCCGGTGGCCCTGACAACCACCCCCGTCGCAACGTCCTCGCCTCCGCTGCCGGGAATCGGAACCCTGTTGGCGGGCAGCTCGGCTTCCCTCGAGGTCACCCCTGGGGACTCAGTGTTTGTCGACCGAGCCCTGGCCCAGCGGATGGCCGAGGACTCCGTCCTTCCCCGGGACCGCAGTCTCCTCGAGAGGATTCCCGCCGACAAGATGTCGGACTCCTTGGTCTGGATCCTTCAATAGGTTTGGCTATCTTGCTGTCCTTTCCTTCCCTTCACTCTCTTCTTAGCCCATGTCTCGTCTTCCAGGGTTCAACGCTCGTCGTGGAGCTGCAGTGCCGAGCCGTCCGTTTGAGGGAGCTGGAGGAGTCCTCCGTGAGGGCCCACGAGCGGGCCGGGGTGGCGGAGATAGCTATGACGGAGGCCCAGATGGAGTCTCGGCATCTCAAGCTCCGTGTGGCCGAGCTGGAGGGACGAGTGGGTGACCTCCAGGGAAAGTTAGAGGACGCTCAGCAGTCGGCTGAGGAAGCGGCGGAGTCGTTCCGCCTGGAGAGGGAGGAGCTTCAGAGGGAACTGTCGGATCGGCGTCAGGTGGCGCGGCTTGCGGAGGAGGTGGAGAGGGGTGTCGTCGGGACCCTGGGGGAGAAGATCTTCGTGGTTCTCAGGGAGGCCTTCGGTACGTATGAAGACCTCATCGCCCCTCGGATTGTCGAAGTCGTCCAGTCTTCCTTCCGGGATTGCGCGGAGCGTGTCCGGCAAGCTCCCCCGCCTGTCGATCCCCCTCGCTCCGAGCAGGGCGAGGCACCCGAGGATGTGTCCTCTCGAGCCCGGACCCCCTAGGTCGTCCCTCCTGGCCGGTTATCCTTGTTTTTATCCTCAAATTTTTTAGCATCCGCTTCGCTTTGGGCCAGTCTACTTGAGATGGATCCATGACCCCGCTGTCCCCTTCGGCTTCGCTACCGGCTTCCTGCTTCAGAGCCAATAATTGCTGGTTACATGGATGTTCGTTTAGGCCAGCAACTTTAGGTTCTCAGTCGACAGGTTTTGCTCTGCCGGTGTTGCCCTAGTTTCTGTAGGTGACGAACTTTGTTGTCCGTCGAGAGCGGATTATTTGTAGAGAGGTTTCTTCGCTTCGATTCCCTGTAAATAAGACACACTTTTGTACCTTGGTTAACTGTTATAAATGAAATTGACTTACTCGGACTTCTCGCGTATTTTGCTTTGCTGCCTCGTCCTCGGCCTAGGACTGGTTGACGCCCGAGCTGGCTGGGGGAATTGCCTCCCGATTCACGAGCGATGGAGTCGGTCGGCGAGGGTGAAGCTCCTCGGCTTAGGACCGGTCGGCATCCGCGTTGGCTGGGGGAATTGCCCCCAGACTTATGAGCGTAGGAGTCGGTCGGCGAGGGCAAAGCTCCTCGGCTTAGGACCGGTCGGCGTCCGCGCTGGCTGGG
This sequence comes from Scilla litardierei, assembly GCA_030789695.1. NCBI lineage: Eukaryota > Viridiplantae > Streptophyta > Magnoliopsida > Asparagales > Asparagaceae > Scilla > Scilla litardierei. The sequence continues at coordinate 314,811,244 of CM061141.1, read as the reverse complement.
GGGAATTGCCCTCAGACTTATGAGCGTAGGAGTCGGTCGGTGAGGGCAAAGCTCCTCGGCTTAGGACCGGTCGGCGTCCGCGCTGGCTGGGGGGAATTGCCTTCAGACTTACAAGCGCAGGAGTCGGTCGGCGAGGGCAAAGCTCCTGGGCTTAGGACCGGTCGGCGTCCGCGCTGGCTGGGGGGATTGCCCCCAGACTTACGAGCGCAGGAGTTGGTCGGCGAGGGCGAAACTCCTCGGCTTAGGACCGGTCGGTGTCCACGCTGGCTGGGGGATTTGCCCCCAGACTTATGAGCGCAGGAGTTGGTCGGCGAGGGCGAAGCTCCTCGGCTTAGGACCGGTCGGCGTCCGCGCTGGCTGGGGGAATTGCCCCCAGACTTATGAGCGCAGGAGTTGGTCGGCGAGGACGAAGCTCCCCCTTCCCCTCCGGTGAGGCGGCGGTCTTCATTCTTTTGCACCCTTAGTGAAATGTTGATTCCGTCGAAGATCAAGAAAAGACAAAAGGGAATGCAATTGTACTCTTAAGGGTCCTGTCGGACTAGTACATTTGGAGGAAAGGAAAAGGAAATAAAGCTAGACTGAGGGATATAAACCTAGATAATCCCCTCGGACTAGGCTACGACTGGGGGGAGGGACCTCGCCCGCTCACTCTATGATGCGGAGGGGTCCTTGGACAGTGTTGATCTTCTTCCCCTTGTCCGGCTGCATGGAGGTCCCTTCTCCATGGGTCGGCTCGTCGGCTAAACCCCTGGCGTGCCCCGGCTCATCAGCTTCTCAATGTCCTTCTTTAAGTGCCAGCAGTCTTCAGTGTCGTGGCCATTGTCCTTGTGGTACTTGCAGTACTTCTCTCCGTTCTTCCCACCTCTTTTTGCCTTCGGTGGGGGGCGATCGGCGCGCTCTTCCTTCTGTACTTGAGCGAGGACGGCGTCTGGGGTGGCGTCCCTCGTACCCTCTCCCCGCTGCCTGTTTCTCGGCCTCTTCTCGGTCCGGTACCCTTCGGGGCTGCCTCGTCCGCTGTCGCCGCGCTTAGTCCCTCGAGTGGCCTTTCCTGCCTCAATGGCCAAGGTCTCCTCGGTCAACATGAAGCGCTCGGCCCTCGCCATGATCCCTGGGAGGTCCTTTGGGGGATCGTTGTGCAGAGATTTCTTAAGGCCTCTATGGCGCAGCCCTTTCTTGAGGGCCGTTTGGACAACAAGGTCGGGAGGGCTGTTCACGTTCAGCCTTTCCGCGTTGAAGCGGCGCATGAACTGTCGGAGCGGCTCGGCCGGGCCCTGCACTATGTTAAACAGATGTTCAGCATCAGGCTTTACCTGTCTCCCTGCCATGAACTGCTTGCAGAATAGCTGGGTGAGTTCCTCGAAGCTGTCGATGGAGCGGCTGGGTAGGCTGCGGTACCAGGTCCTTGCCGCTCCCCTGAGAGTCGAATAGAAGCCCCGGCAGAGCAGGTCATCGTCGGCTCCTTGGAAGGACATGTCCCCCTCGTAGTCCATCACGTGGTTTCCCGGGTCTCCTATCTCGTCATACTTCCCCAGTGCCGGGATCTTGAATCGGGAGGGGACCCGCGCGTCGGTTATTCTCCGTGGATGCCCCCGGGGGTTCGACACCCGCCTGCCTCTGGTTCGTTCGGTGGTGGAGGGGGCACAGGCGCCGGCGGGGCTGGCTCCACGGCCCTCGCCACACTGGGGGTCGGGCTGACCCGGCGTTCCCGGCTCCTCCGGCGGGAGCTCCCGCTCCGCCGCGATCGGTCTCTCGAGTGGTGTCGATTGCTTCTCCTGCGGTGGGGTGATCGTGGTCGACGAGATGACGCGGTCACCGATTTGTCCCCCGTGCCTTCAGTTTCTCTTCGGCTCCTTTCACGATGAGGGGAGGAGGCGCGCGATCTCGCCTGACGGGAGTCGGACAACGTGAACCGACGCTCCGTGTTTGGTCTTTGGTTCCCGTGGTCATCGACCACAGCGGATCGTAAGAGCGAGGGACCCCCCGCCCAACGATGGTCGTCGCCCAACGCGCCTCCGTTAGCTGGCGCAGTACCGACGAGCTGCTGTACTGCCGCGACCAACGTCTGGATGTTCGCGTTGGTCTCCTGGGCCAGGGCACGGAGTTGTCCCTGTGTGGCCAGTTCCGACCCGCCAATCTCTTCGGTTGAGGGGGCGGGGTGATTGCTGACGGGCGTGTCTTCAAGGTTGTCGTTGGATGCGCCATTCCCCTCCTCCGGGATGGGGGGCATGCGTCTCTTTCCGTTGCTGGCTCGTGCCATTGCAGGTGCGGTTTGTTTCTTCGTGGGACAGTTCGTTCCCACAGACGGCGCCAGATGTTTTAGAGTGTTTTCTCACTACAAAAGCGTTGACCGTGGATAACCCGGTCAACGTGGTCAAGGGGCCCTCTTGGGTCCCTCGGGTATGTCGAGTCGGTGCAGACGAGGCACGAGTCGGAGTTGCGGACGATGTGGAGCGCGTCGGCTGGGTCGAATCGGGATCCTCGGTCGTAAGGGGGGCGAGGGGAAGCCTCGACCCGAGTTGAGACGCTCGGCCTCGGACGGTCGGACGACGAGGGGTAGCCTTGATCGTCCCACTGGTTACGTGGCCGGTCGCGGGGCGGAGGGGAAGCCTCGGCCCGGTGTGGAACGCTCGGCCTCGGACGGTCGTGCTCGGCCTCGGTCGGGCGGGCGACGAGGGGCAGCCTCGGTCGTCTCGCTTGATGTGTGGCCGGCGAGGGGCGGAGGGGAAGCCTCGGCCCGTGGATCTGATGTCCTCCTACGTAGATGAGAACACTCGTCAGGGGGGCCGGACCTTGGTTCCGGCCAAATCCCCTCCGATGCCTAAGTCAGACAGTGATCTGAGAGAGGAGACCCGGCGGAGACGGTTCGACTCCAGAGGAGATCGGAACGGCGTCTCACGGCGCGAGCGGGGGAGGAAGGAGATGAAATGGGGGAACTAGGTCATTGATGGAGTACCTTAGGTTTTAGATACCTGACATGCGGTCCCTTGTCCAGTCGTCCTTCTAACCCCTTTATAGACCTCCCGCCGTGATTGCCCCCGACCCACGTCGCTCGTCCGCCCTCGATCGTGCCCCCTCAATCCGCCCCCCCCAGTCGTCACTCCCTGCGCCATGCCAGCACCTCCCCATCACAGCCATTAAGTGGTAACGGGATCGGGGGAACGGTTATCGCTGGAGTGGGTGAGTGACTCGTGCGTTATCGGGGCCGGGTCGGATCGATATCTCTATGGGGCTTTGCCGGGCGGGCCTGATCGCGCAGATGGGCTTCTGATCGGTGGTCGGGCATCCAGGCTCGTATCTTTCAAGCTTCGTTCGTTGGGCTGTGCTTTTGGGCCTATGTTGTTGGGCCTTCGCAAAATAGACGTATCACGTACTTATATAAATATTGTAGTGACCAAATTGTTAGGAGATGCATTCCTGATCATGAAATAACCAGTGTGATACAATTTTGCCATGATGGAGTATGTGGTGGACATTTTTCTGCGAACAAAACTGTGGCAAAAATATCGCAATGTGGCTTTTATTGGCCAACTATGTTTAAAGACACATTTCATTATTGCAAGACTTGTGCTGCATGCCAACAATTAGGGGGTATTACTAAACGTAACATGATGCCTTTAAACCCCATTTTGGAAATTGAAATATTTGATTGTTGGGGCATAGACTTCATGGGACCTTTCCCACCTTCATTTGGATATGCTTATATTTTGGTTTGTATTGATTATGTTTCTAAATGGGTGGAAGCTATTCCTTGCAGGTCGAACGACACTTCCGTTGTGCTTAAGTTCCTCAAAGAGAACATTTTCTCTAGGTTTGGAGTGCCCAAGGCCTTGATCAGTGATGGAGGGTCTCACTTTTGCAACCGCATGTTCGCTACTTTAATGAAGAGGTTTGGGGTCACACATAAAGTTTCTACTCCGTATCACCCCCAAACCAATGGCCAAGCAGAGTTGGCAAATAGAGAGATCAAAGGAATTCTACAGAAAACGGTGAATCCATCAAGGAAAGATTGGAGCTTGCGCTTACCTGAAGCGTTGTGGGCCTACAGGACGGCCTACAAAACAATTTTGGGGATGTCACCTTACCGTCTTATATTTGGGAAGTCTTGTCACTTACCTGTTGAGATAGAGCATAGATCTAATTGGGCTATAAAGAAAATGAATTTTGATACTGTTGTCTCTTTTTCTTCTCGCAGGTTACAATTGTTGGAGCTGGAGGAGTTGAGGAGAAATGCGTACGACAACGTTAAATTATCAAAAGAGAGGATGAAATCGTCCACGACATGATGATCTTGAGGAGGGAGTTCACCCCAGGCCAAAAAGTATTGCTATACAATTCCAGGCTGCACATCTTTCCTGGGAAGCTTCGCTCTAGGTGGTATGGACCTTTCGTCGTCAAAGAAGTTTTCCCACATGGCGCTGTGCTCTTACTTAATGAAAAAGACGGAAGTGAGTTCAAGGTGAATGGCTAACGATTGAAGCATTTTCACGAGCCTTGGACCAAGGAAGCGAGCACCATGGATCTCACAGACCCACCTTTGGGTGGGAACTAATCAGGTGTGTTCTTTCCATGATTCCCTCTTCCTAACATTGAGGACAATGTCTATTTTTAGTTGGGGGGAGGGAAATAACTTTTAGGATTTTTATTTTATTTTCTTTTTCTTTTTCTTTTATTTTTTTAGTCCCCTTTTTGCATTGAAAAAAAAAATTTTGAGTTAAGAAATATCACCAAAGTCTATCTTTACCTAGAAATGACCCCTATGTGATGATATTTCTCGATATTTATTCACCACCGTACACTCGTGATTTATTTTCCCCACCACTATTGTTCAACATTTCAATCTCATTTTACATGAATTTGAGTGCTTGTGGTGAATTTCTTTTTACACATCTCAATGGCAAGATTAATCGATGACTTAATGAATCTAGAAATTATGGATTAGCAAGTGGTATGCTCTCATTGGAACACACCAAAGTTCATGCACCAATAATTCATAAATTAACTGGAGCATTGTTCTTTATCTCGTATTCATTGCCAATTGCATGCTTGGTGTGATTTTGGGTAGAAAAACGTACCACGTCATTTGAAATGATTAGGATACCCATTCTTGTGAAAATTTAGACAAGAGGAAGTTATCTTGCCACGTCGTTTATGCACACACAAAAGAAGAAAAAATGAGATGAATGAGGAAGAAAAAAAATGAATAAATGTGCTATTAAAGAAATAACTTGGTTGGCTCGAGTAGTACAGTCCGAGGGGTCCTTCTTGGCCTAATGCCCTATGATCGTCTGATTTGGTAGCCATTGACCGGAACCTCAATAATTTGATGGAGCGATCCAAGTTATATACTTTACCGCGAATGTTGCTTGATGCGCGTTACGCGGAACCATGGAAAAAAGCGAAAGAAAATAAAGAATAAGTGTGCATAATTAGCAAGGCAAGAGAACTTCCAAAGCTTAAAGAAAACACAAGATGTGGAGTGAGTCCCTATGAATAGAGATTGACGTGTGTACGCTTTAATACCATTTTATTTTTGATGCTTGCTTTGCATGAAACATCTACGCTCCAAGTTGAAATATGTGATTGAACGGTGTGTACCATTGCTTTAGTATACTATGAGCCATGAAGTAATTGATAGTGAATTTGAGTCTATTTTATAACCATTCGAGATGCTTGACATTCATTTTTGAAAACCCACAAGTACCATTACTTGATGAGCTTGAAATTTTGATATTAGTGTGCGGGTATCTCTTTTGTCGTAGTAGTATGATGGTGAGTAATTTGAGATCTGCTAAGGTGATCTAGGTGTATTTTTAATTGCTCTTTTTGCTAGAGACTAGCAAAACGCTAGTTGGGGGGTGTGATTTGGGTTCAATATTGCGTATTTAACCCCCCATTTAGCCCTATTTTGTGCTCATGTGATGCTATATTGGTCTCTAGTACATACGTATTTTCTACACATTTATTTATTAGAGAAAACACACTATTTGAGCAAAAAACAGTATTTAACGACGCATTTCTGCACTTTTTATATTTTTCTTAGCTTGGTCTCGATCTCACGATTCCAACGACTATTTATTTGTATTTTTCTGAGATCTGTGCTAATTACTGTGTATTTTTGAATGCAGAATACCATTTAAATGGGGAAATACGCAAATAAATACGTATATACGGTCGGCGGCCAACCAGAGCGTGCCACGTGGCTTCATCTCGAGCGTTCCTGCTCGAGTCAGACGGCTACGAGCTCTGGGATTAGCGGGCGACGTGGCGTCATTTAAACCGTCGGATTCATATCCAACGGCCAGGAACAGCGCTCAGCATTGCGGCGACGCGGCAAACGAAGAGCCGTTGGATGATGATCCAACGGCGGATACTTTCTCCTACGCGTTTCTCAGCGGAGCGGAGCGGGTGAGATAACATCCGTTCGATCTCTCGATCGGACGGTCCACGATTGATCCCGATGCGAATTCGAAGAGCGGAGAGCGCAGCATCTCATGGCCACGCGTCGCCATCTCAGCCAATCGCCGCTTGATCGAACGGCTGTGAAACGAAGCAACGGAGATTTCTGCGGGGCGACGTGGCCTCTTCGGGACGCTCTGATCACGATCCAACGACGAGGAGCGAAGCGGATTCGATCTGAAATCGAATCGAAGCGGGCGCACGAATTTCAGCGCACACGTGGCGCACCCACGTTAGATCCCGCAACGATCAACGGCCCTCGTTTGCCCCGCTTTAGATCTGCGGCCCAGATTGATCCGGGTGCGAATTCTGTGCGGGTTTGAACCCGTTAAGCCCAATAAACCAGCAATCTTATTATTTAAGCGTATTCTAGGGTTTTTGGGCGTATTATTGGCGTATTGGAGCACTTAGGAGCCGTATTTTCTTCTGTAAAAATTGTGTAAAATTTCAGAGCCTATTTTCTTATTTCTAGAGAGTTTTGAAGACTTTTCAAAGAGAATTGGTGATATTTTCTTCAACTCTAGCTTGTATTTGGGTGTTTTAGCTTGTATTTTGCCTCTAAACTTCCGTATTTTGCTAATAAACTTATGAATTCTGATCTGAAATTTGTGTATTTCTGCACCATGAGTAGCTAAATATTTTATGTGCATGGTATGGAGTAATTAGGTGATGTGAATCGTATTCGTTGGTTGTATTATTGCGCTTAATCGCTATATTTGCTAAAGTTTAAATCGTCGCTCTTAAATCTACTTTTTTGTATTCCAAAAGAATTGATCTAGTTGATGATCACCCCACAAGGGTGAGATTTGATCTCTCCAAAAGAGAGCTTCATACTTCATATGTACGTTTACAACTTTAGCGATATATTATTAGAATTGATGCGTTAACTCCCAAAAGGACATCTTCCGACGATTCGCTCCCAAAAGGAGGTTTCGTTGTGTTATACTTAATCAACCAAAGCTTACGATTCGCTGATCCTAATGAACCCATGCCATGTACATGCCTTTTATATCTATTTTTCACAAACTAGAGTTCGTTGTTTGCATTGATCGCACGTAACAATCCCATCACCACACACTTTTTATACCACTTTCACCATCACTATTAAAGTGCTTAGATTTTATTCGTAGTTACTCTATTTGATTTAGACTTGTGGTTTCAACAGATTCTCCCGAGGATTCGACATCTGGATTCCCAGATTTTCCTACTTGAACGGACTCTTGCGCTTGAGAGAAGCACCTTTCGGAGCCCACCAGTGACAGGGGGTGTGCGACAGTTGCTGGAGGAGAGAGGGAGGAGGTCTCGACTGTGCTCCAACAGGAGAGGGGGATGCGGCAATGGCTAGGGAGATGGCCGACAGATTTATAGGGGGCTATGCGTGGAGGAGAGTGGCCGGACGGTGCGGCTAGGGGAGGAGGAAGGTCGGCGGCCTGTGGGTTGTTGATGGCGGCTACAAATGAGAACCAAAAACCCTAGGTTGCGTGCGTGAGTTGTGTTATAATAGGTGCTGTTGCTAAATAGGGTAGGAAAAGAGTGGAATTAAGGGTGATTGGAGAGAAAGTGTGAGAGGGAGAGAGGGTAGACTTAGGGTGCAAATAGACTAGGAAGATATCATGTGATACATAGGATCAAAAGTGATTAGAATTAATTAGGATTTTGAATTTGAATTAATTAGGGCTAAGTATAGATGAAGAGTAATTAGGGTGATGGGTTAGCTTAACGGTGTCCGAAAAATATAAGAAAAATATCGGGACGATCGTGTCGACGAGAGAATAGAGACTACGATGATCTATCATGTACTAGGTTAACGAAAAATGGAACTAAAAATAAAAAGGTCAAATGTCGAAGTCTAAAGTTAAGATAACCCTTCATTCAAAGCTGTTTTGTGGAAGAACGACCTGTGAAATGACGTTCATAAAAATTTCCACAAATAACTACTCTCTCTGAGGGTCACAACGATATATAACTTCGCGCATTTGAGATACAAGAGGAGGTCACAATAAATACACGTATGAAAAAGAAAGTACGCGCTGAAAACACACGATCGAAAAGCGACCGTTACAAGAATATCACTTCTGCTCACCCTCTTCCGAAATTCAAGGTTCGTTCCCTATCCGCTTATGATGGCAGAGGCGACCCGTGGTTGCACATATTTAAATATCTGAACGTGATGCTGCTCCATGGGGCTGATGAACCATACCTTTGTCGAGCCTTCCGTGCGAACCTATTCAAAAGGGCAGAGGTCTGGTACGAAGGGTTAGCCGACGGCTGTATCGGGTCATTCGACGAATTAGCGGTATGTTCTGCAAATAATTCGTCGCAGGTCGCCGCCATAAGAAGAAGTTCTCCCACCTCTTCTCGCTTAAACAGAACGAGAATGAGTCGATTTGAGCATTCGTCCAGATATTCAACGACGAAAGGCTCGATATAGAAGAGACGGCGGATGTGACTGTCATAGCAGCGCTCACTCAAGCAGTTCGGAACAAGCACATGTGAATGGCCCTTCACCAGTTCCCCCTAATAACCTCGCAGAAATGTTCAACATAACGGATCGGTTCACCATCTTCACGAAGCGGATGAACCGGCTGGAACTAATAGGAGAGGCACTCCCGCCCGCCGCAGAGACACCAGGAGAGAGAAACAAATGCAAGAAACCCCTCGTCAAGAGTCTCGAGACAAGAAACCCATAGAGAGGAGCCCTCGAAGCAATGAGCGCATAACCCATGCGAAGCCAAGCGCACCCAAGGTGGAGGTCCTCGATTACACCCCGCGGTAAGAGCTGGTCCAAGAATCAGCCAAGAATGGAAAATATGAGAATAGGGACAACCTCAAATTCTGCAAATACCACAACGACTATGGGCACGATATCACCGACTATTGGACTCTCAAAAAAGAGATTGATGCACTAGTCAAGCGAAGGCATCCCAAAACCCCGGCTAACGATCAACCTAATAAGGAGGGATCCTCGAAGCAGAAGGGCAAGATGACAGGGTCACCTGTCACCAAGGAGGTTGATTAGCGAGCCATCCAAGATTAGAACCAAATAAAATGGCGAGAGCATCCCAATGAAGTTCGGAAACAACTATACGCCTTTTATTTATATCGTTCCACTTAATAAAGCTGGTCTTTTCATCAAGTAAAGTTTCACTTCTTTTTTGAAATTAAACCTTCATGAGTTTTACAAAAGCTATCCCATCAAACCCCACACCTAAGGGGTCCAATCCTTGGGGAATTCTGGGTAAGCTGAATTCATATTTGATGAAACCCGTGCGAATTACACTGGTACATCTTCAGCCGTAAGGCGAAGGGGCCACCCCTTCGCCACTAACGACTCTCCCAGAGTGTCGTCAGTCGTAAGCCAAAGGGCCACCCCTTCACCACTGAACTACTCTCATGACCTGTCGTCAGTCGTAAGTCGAAGGGGCCACCCCTTCGCCACTGAACAACTCGCCTAAAGTGTCGTCAACCGTAAGTCGAAGGGGAAACCCCTTCGCCACTGAACGACCATCCTGACCTGTCGTCAGTTGATTCGGGTTCAATATTACATATTAACCCCCCATTTAGCCCTATTTTGTGCTCAGGTGATGCTACATTGTTCTCTAATACATACGTATTTTGTACACAATTATTTATTAGAGAAAACACTCTATTTGAGCACAAAACAGCAGTTAATGGAGTATTTCTGCACTCTTTATATTTTTCATGGCAAGACCTCGATCTCACGATTCCAACGATTATTTATTTGTATTTTTCTGAGATCTGTGCTAATTACTGTGAATTGTTGAATGCAGAATACCAATTAATTGGAGATATACGCTCAAAATACGAGAAATACGGACGCCTGCCAATCAGCGCTCGACACGTGGCACTCATTCGCGTAATCCCGCCCGCATCCAATGGCAATCAGTAGCGGACTCAGCGGCTTAATCGACACCGTTGGATTAAGATCCAACGGTCGATACGATTTCGAATCGTATTTGAATTAGCCGCTCAGAAGCGGGCGACACGGCATCCATCGGCTCGTCGATTGCAAATCGAATGGCTCACATCCGCGTTCGAACGAAGCAGCGGAGGCGTCCTAGCTGTCCACGTGGCGGCCATCGAACGAACTTCCGCCGTATCCAACGACGTTGCTCGAAGCCGCACGGAATCAAAACGAGGATGTCCGATCGAGATCCTACAGCTGCGAATCAACCCCGCGTTTAAATTCGAATTCACGAGCGGAGAGGATACGTGGCGCTCCCATTACCGTCCGATCGCCATCGTGCGGTTGCAACTCAGATCGTTGCAGACGAAGAGCGGGCGACTCCGTGGGACACATGGCGTGTCTACGACCGTGCGATCTTACATCCAACCCGGATGGAAGCCGAGTTGGATTCGGAAACGAAACGAAGCGAGCGGGAGAAGATCCGCTACCCGCAACACGTGGCGGCTCTATGGGAGATCCCGCATTGATCCAAAGGACGAGGATTGCTCCGACTGTGGATCGGGTTTTGAGCGCTAATGAGTGCGGGTTTGAACCCGTTAAGCACATTAAACCCGCAATGCCTCTATTTAAGCGTATTCTCGGGTTTTCTTGCGTATTCTGGCGTATTCTGGGCGTATTGGAGGCTCTAGGAGCCGTATTTCGCCAGGGAAAAATTCTGTAAAATTCCAGAGGCTATTCTTCTTATTTTTAGAGAGTTTTGGTGTCTAACTTGAAGATTTGGTGATAAATTCCTTAACTTATACCCCGTATTTGGTGCTTTTCTATTGTATTTTGCTATTAGATTGATGTATTTTGCTATGAAACTTGATTATTCTTGCACTATGAGTAGCTAAATCTTATTTGTGTATGGTATGGAGTAGTTAGGGGACGTGAATCATATTCATTTGGTTGAATATCATTGTGCTTAATCGATAACGTCGCTAAAGTTGTGAACTTCGTTAATAAATCCTCTTTTTCATCTTCCAAAAGAAGTGATTGAGTTGATGATCGTCCCAAAAGGGTGAGCTTTGATCTCTCCAAAAGAGAGTTTCATACCGTAGTTGTAAGATTATAACTTTAGCAACGATTTTATTCACATTGTGCTTTAACCCCCAAAAGGGCATCTTCCGATGAATTGGTCCCAAAAGGAGAATTCATTGAGTTATATTGAGTATTTTCCGGTGAATTGCTCTCAAAAAGAGAATTCATTGTGTTATATTCATCAACCAAATTAATATGAATCATTGATCTTAACGAACCCATACCATGTGCATACTTTTCATAGATATTTTCGCACACGAATTTTCTTTGTTCGTATTGCTCACGTATTCAAATTCACATCACCATCACCATCATTTAAAGTGGTTAGTTTCTCTACGTTGGATTTCTATTTGATTTGAGCTGTGGTTGCAACAGATTTCCTCCCGAGGATTCGACATCTGGACTCCCAGATTATATTACTTGTACGGACTATTGCGCTTGAGAGAAACACTATTTTGGGCCTACCATCAGTCGTAAGTCGAAAGGGCCACCCTTGGCTACTGAAGGACCATCCTGACCTGTCGTCAGTCGTAAGTCAAAGGGGCCACCCCTTCGCCACTGAACGACTCTACTAAAGTGTCGTCAGCCGCAAGTCGAAGGGCCAACCCCTTCGCTACTGACCGACTCTCCTAAAGTGTCATCATCCGTAAGTCGAAGGGCCACCCCTTCGCCACTGAATGACTATCCTAAAATGTCGACATCCGTAAGTCGAATGACCACCCCTTCGTCACTGAACAACTTCCGTACTGTCAGCCGTGAGTCGAGGAAATCGCTCCCTCACCATGGAACATATTGGTCTACTCCTAACATTGTTCGGTGGCTAACCCTCGATCATCCTGAAGCGGCAACTAACCCATCGAGGGGCCATCAGGCGTTACGACCACCACATGACGTAAGCAACTACAAACAAAGAGATGCAACGACAAATAAGGATATACAAGCCAATTCTTCCGGCACTCCTTTTGCAAAAAATTGTTTTCGTTGACATCTACATCACACCATGCACATTCAAAAATCTCTAAAGCAGGCGTTAAAAAAGGCGCCGAGATCCTACAGCTGCTGGTTAGGACATTGGTCTCCATCCAGCACGACCATGGACTCTTGGTCCTTCGTAGCATCCGCTCCATAATCGTCACCAACCACGGTGACAACTTCGTCGACGGGAGCAGCCTCCTCCGTGCCTTGGCTCGATTCTTCATCACCAAGGTCTGGAAATATCACCGGGATCTGGTCGATCTCAGCAGAGAGGTCACTGGTCAGGGAGTCGGTTCTTCATCTCCAATCGACATTGCTCGTAGCCTTCCTTGTATAGCTCGTCGAAGTTGGAAAACGAATCCTTGAACTCTTGAACCGCCCTCTCCACTATGACCTCGGAGTTGGCTCTCTCCTCCAATAGAGTTTTCTCCACCCACACTCTTAAGGCGGCTTGTTCAGCCTCCTTCTTACGAGACTCGCTTAACTCATGCTCGAGTCGCTGAACTGAATGTGATTTAGTCTCAATCTGCACAGAAGCCCTATTCTATCCAGCTCAGTCTGAGACTTCTCTATGAACAACCTGACGGACTCCAGGGTGACCTCATGATTGGACACCCCCGGAGCGTGTTGACGCAACGCAGCGGTGGCCACGAGAGCCTACAAACAATGCACAGTAGTCAGCATCTGTGGTTGCCTCACCTACAGTGGAGGATGGTGCGATAATCACCTGAACGCTGGCACGGACGGCTATCGACGCAAGCCACTCGTAATCAACCCTCTCTACGACAGCCCTATCCCGTGGGAGGGTCGCATTTTCAGCGATGCGGGAGGCAGTCCCGCAATCGAGGAGAGCAGAATCTTCTTGCCTCATTGAAAACTCCATTTGGACAAGCTCCTCCGTGATGCAGTCGAATGGGGCTTGGGGAGATCGACTCTCCATCAAAATCAGTCTGAATTCATCAGGGATGTCTTCAGACAATTCTACAGGAGGGAACAAACCCCCCAAGGCCGAGAGTCCTCGTGCAGAAGAAGCTCCAGATGGACCAGCGTCTTCCTCGAATCTCCCTCTTGAGCGGTACCCCTCCCCGACAGGGAGAGCTGCTCCGCAGCTTCATTCAACCCAGACGGCTCCGCGTCACTGAGAACGAGTTGCCGCCTCCTCTTATTCCCCTTAAGTGCAACCACTTCAAACTTGAAAGCGGGCTTTTCCTTCTTCTTTCACTGAAGATGGCCCACCTGAGCAGTCCTCTCGACCACGAACAGTCGATCCTCCGACAATGGGGCTGTCCTTTCCCCCAATGTCGGCACCCAAGGAGATAACATGCTTATCGTGGCCTCTATGATGGAAACATCAACTGCCTCCCTTAACGCTGGATCTACCAGATAATCCACACCAGCCATGCCCGCAGAAGAAATAAACGAGTTAAGCCAAAGAACAAGGGTCGAACAGTTGGCAGGCACGATCGAACCAACCTTTCGTCCATACAGTCCGACGCAACACATCGTCAGACCACAGCCACTTAACCGACCTCATATCCTCTGGCAGACTCGTCAATGTGTCGGCGGCTTCTTTCTCCTCGATTGACAACAGCTTATCCTCGGTGGGCTCAAGTCAGGGGCACCCCAGCCGGTGTAGAAGCTTGCCTCTCCTTGGAAAACCACAAACACAAACTCGTCTTTCCATTTGGGATTAGAGGAGGGAAGATCGTCGAACAACTTCCTGCCTCGACAGACCAACATCGTATACCAGCCTGGGGTCTTGAGGGGAGGGATCGAGAAAAAATAACTGAACAGTCTCAGAGACGGTTCAATTCCTTTCATCGCACACAGAGCTATAAAACCCGTCAGCATGCCAATGACGTTCGACATCAACTAGCAGAGGGAAATGGTCAGGGTACATAAGAAGTACCGTATGAAGGGGTGCATGTGGAATCGAAGGCCTCGGTGGAAGGCTTTAACATATACCCCCACTTCCCGGCCGCCGGGACGATGGACCCTCTCGTCCCTCACAGGCACCCGGATTTGGTAATCAAGACGGACGTAATTCCTCTAGAGCTCGGGGATCTGGTCAGCTCTGACTTTGGACATCTGATTTGTGAGCAAACCTGGCTCTATAACCCCTCCATTATTCTTCTCATGATGGTGACCAAGCTCCTCTCGGAGGCAGGGGCGAAAGACGAAGCCATTTCTCTCAACAAAGAAAAACTAAATGGAGAAGAATGAAGAAGATACCTTCGCATTCTGTCGCTGGAACCGTCTTATATCGGTGAGACGACAACCTCATGATAAAAAGGCTCTGAGCGTCTTGGATTTCGAACCGGCAAATCATCCGAATTGACGAGGCAAGCATTTTGGCGCCTGGAACTTCAGTGCTATTTTCTCGACTGCCGTGCCCCATTAATGCGATGTAACGTCACTTGACTTCAACGAGCAGACCCTTTGAGGTCATGCGATGGGTGCCATTGTTGAATCATTCGCCAGCACTCGAGATGACTCGACCGACGGATGACTAAGGCGCATGGGGCCTGCAAGAGAAGCCTGATATCGACTCGGTCAAAGCCCATTGGCCAGTCGACCGTTGCATCCCACTCACTCGAACGTGGGATTAAAGACGAGCTCGTAATTAGCGGAAACGTGGGCAGCATTCACTCCTATTAAAGGGGTGAGATCGTGGCATCATAATGGGTGACCGTTATCCCCCCAGTGTCACTGGAGAGAACCGAGAGGTCTATAAATACCGTAAGGGTCCCCATCTCAAGGTATGAGAGCAAAGACATAAAACTATATATTCTCAGCCGATATTTCTTACACTATAGAGCTTGCGACGACAGATATGAGGTGAATCTCCGTGGGTCGATCTCAGCTGCTCCAAGCTTCCTCTCATCCTTAAGTTCTCATACTAACTTAATCATCGTAGGATATTTGGGTCGGAACCCAGATCCGACCCCCCTAACGTGTCTATGTGGTGTAGATCGACGAGTCTCCATCGCCCGCGAGGGTCGCTTCCGAGCTTCCCAACCTCGAGCGATCGACATTCAAGCTAATCGAGTGTCGATTGAGCACTGCATCATCGTTTACCTCCATCACTCGACCCAGGTTCTTCCAACCTAATGTCCAACTTCACCTGCTGACGAGGCTCCGACTCAGCACGAAGAGCCCACTTCAGCTTGACAATTGTCTCGGTAATTTTTGGCCTTAACACCAGTCGTTCATCGTTAAGGGTATAATGATGAATTACGACTAGTATGAGTTTGGTTGATAATTATGAGATAATTATATGTATGGTGATACAAATCAAACTTATATATATTTGTTGGAGAACATGGTGCTGGATAGATTAGCTATGAAATCATTACATGGATCAGTGTCATAAATGATCTCATAATAGTTATGTCATAGAATCCTTAGACATGAGATCATCACAGTTTCCTACACGAGTAACATCATGTTTTGACATAACCAAACGTTATCTTTAGTCAGATAATCATAAAAGTTATGATTGAACATGATGTGAATCATACAAAGGAAAGTGAGTGAATAAAATGGAATATACCCATCTATTATGAGAGATATATCTAATGTGCACCTCGATAAGTAGGACTGAGAAATGCATGGCCGTGCTCAAATGAATGTCATTTGTTATCAGTCTACTTAATAATCGACATATTGAATGTTTGAACAATATAAGTATGACACTATCCATGACGTATGATCAAATAAGATATCGTGTGACGAATGGATTATGACATGATCTATTAATTAGGTTAATATCAGACTAACGATATTCATATTAATTGGGTAGTCATAATGTCTTGATAGAGACCAAATACGACTTGTGTGCTTTTAATGGGAGTAGGCCCACTGACATTTTGATATGAGCCTATTGGGTCGCACATAAAGAGCGTAATGAATGGGATAGGGGTTAAACTAGATTTCGAATCTGATCTGAAATTCAAAATAAGGCGAAATATCTCAACTATCAGATATTGTGTCTCGTTAAGATATTATCCCTACGATATCGATGCAAACAAAACACGTTAAAGATTTAACAGATAATAAATATTGTTAAGATATTATCTCTAAAGATATCTTTGCGTAACCGAAACACGTTAAAGGGTTAACGTGTGATTCTATATACGATATATATATGATTTTCAGTCTTTTTACGCATTTAATCCATCTCTCCCGTTTTTTGAAAAGCGAAGAGCGAAAGAGAGAGAAACCATAGTTGCGGAGAAGGAGCTAGCACCCTCACAATTCTTGTTCGTGACGTTCGCGTGTGGATATTGATAGAGGGTGGACGTTTGTAGCGCAGTACCTGCAGTGCGATACATTCGAATCATCAAAAAGGTTAGTAATCTGATCAAATCAATTTGAAAACGCTTGGATCTTGGTATGTTTCTATTTTTCCGCTGCGTATAAACTAGTTTATGCATGATAGAAACCCTAACACATTTACCCCTGGAACAACGGGTCTCCTAGTTATGATTTAGGGGATTTTTTAATTTGTTTTTAAAGAGTCTGAATGTTAAGTTATACGATACTTGTACAACAAAGTGCAATTACTATTTTTAATTAATACCAGACAATTCCAATTGGGCAAAAAAAATTATCCCTCTCCAAAAATTAACTGGGTTAACAAAACCGCGACTAGGGATGATAATGAGCATGTCCAAAGCTCGGTTGGGCCCTCATTTGGGCATGCCATCTACAAACCCTTCATTAAAGACATTAAAGACATTCTTTAATGAAGGGGTTGTAGATGGCATGCCCAAATAGGGGCCCAACCGGGCTTTGGGCAGTCCCATTATCATCCCTACCTGCAGTATTAAAGCACTGCCAACTGAGGGCTAGATGGGGACTTAATCATTGGTGAATGTGGTTTTTGCCAAAAAAATGGAGAGAGATGGTTGAACATGGGCTTAAGAATTTAAGCCATGTTTAGCTCTCCATTCAGACGCTGACTCAGCTAGCGTGTTATTTTTTTTTCAAAAACCGCCAGAATCAGACGTCTGGTTGTTACACAACAGCTGACCTGATTTTGACAAGACTTTATTTTTTAAAAACACTGCTAGGACCAGACATCCGGTGATTAGGCAACATACGTCTGACATGTGGGGATAATTTTTTTCTTCAGTGAACATGAACCAGACGTCCGGCGTTCATTCTGCAGAAGTGATCAGACGTCTGATTAATGAACGTCATATGTCTGCTTTCGGGGAAAAAATATCTGTTAAAGAGCCGTTGAGGCTTGAATTTTACGATTAGATTATCAGACGTCTAATGTCGCTGGACGTAAAAGACTGATGTAGCAACCATTCAGCAACTATTTAAGCCCTTCGTTGAAAGAGCACTTGGGCCAAAGCTGACGCGCCACAGATTCAGCCCGTGTGTGCTTAACCCGTTCACCCGCGACGCTGCCTAAAAAACCCTCCCTCTTGCCTCGTTCCCAAACGAAACCCTAAGTCGGATCCCATCTCCAATCTCGATCTCATGGACGACTCATGGCGGTTTCCGCCGGTCCAATCCAACATCTGCCCCGTCTGCTCCACATCACACTTCCCCTTTTGCCATCCCCCTCCCGCCTTTCCCCACCCCGCTGACGACCCCCATCGCCGCTTCGATTTCAACCCGCCGCCCTTCCACCGCCCGATCCATGACCCGCATCCGCCGTTTCCCGCCCGAGATCCGAACCCGCTGCCGCCTTTCCACACGAGCCCGTATCTACATGAGGAGTTCATGGAAAGAGACGGGTTTCGGAAGCGCATGCGGGTCGATGATCCGTACCCGATGCCGCCGCCGCCGCGGTTGGCTCAGCGATTCTCTTTTGACGATGAGAGAAGGTTGAGTTTGATCCGAGAGCACGGGCGTCAGGATACTGCTCCAGTTTCGGTCCAGCAGAATCACCATCTTCAAGCAAATTCGTTCGATGGTCATGGAAACGTTCAGGACTTTCAGAGATCTCAGATCTTCGATAAAGTATTGCCACATGAAAGGAGCGATTTTTATGGTGGTGAGCATGAAAATGTTAGAAACTGGCCGCACAGCTTGCAAATTGGCAGCTATTGGAGTAGATTAGAAGAGAAGTACAATAATCGTGTATCCGATGAGAGACATTTTTTTGATACTCGGCAGCCATTTGCTGATGATCGCCAATTTTGTCTGAACGAGAGCTCATCTTATAGCCTGCCAAAGCAACCAGAGTACCCTCACTCTGAAAGTTATTGTCACCGGGAGAGCTATCACGATGAGCAAAAAAGCCACCATCTTTTACATTATCCTAGCCTGCAGGCCCCAGTAGAGAGCAATGTTGAGATCCAAAACCAACAAAAAACCCATTTTCGCTACTATCAAGAACAACAGCCGCCGGTTTTCGAGGAAAGAAGGAAATCCTTTGAGACTCATGCTAATGCTACCCCTTATGAGAGGGAGGGTTTCGAGGAAAGAAGGAAATCCTTTGAGACTCATGTTAATGCCACCCCTTATGAGAGTGATGACTATAGAACGAATTCGGCAGTGATTGGCCGAGTTCATAATGCTCAAATTTACCCGCCTTTGCCATCACAACCTCCGCTTCCCCCGCCTCCTGAGCCCTCCCCTCCACCACATTTTCAAGATAAACCGTTTATAACAACTCCACCTCCTATCCCGAG
This sequence comes from Scilla litardierei, assembly GCA_030789695.1. NCBI lineage: Eukaryota > Viridiplantae > Streptophyta > Magnoliopsida > Asparagales > Asparagaceae > Scilla > Scilla litardierei. The sequence goes on along the minus strand of CM061141.1, from coordinate 314,792,152 downwards.
CACTATGCCAGCTACAACTTCAGCACCTTTATTTCCTACTCAACCAACTACTTATGCGCCTTTATTTCCTACCCAAAACACTATTTCAGTACCTTTGTTTCCTACTCAACCTATAACCTCAGCGCCATTGTTTCCTGCTCAACCCACTAACCAGGGCTCCTTGGAATCTCGCCTGCTGATGCAATCCAATATCTACAATGATACGGCTGGTCATAATTCAACTGGGTTTGTTACTGAGGTTTGCTTCTCCCACTTCTCTTTCTATATATTGACCTTTCATTTTGTCCTTAGTTCAGTTTCATGCATGTTTAAAATCATGTGATATTGCCATAGAACTATATCTAAGAGTCTAATACATATTGGAACCATAGTGTGAACATGCTATTTGGTATTTACAACTCTGTTGTAGATTCATAACCGTGCCATCGGTTGCATCCACAATGAAAGCATTGGACATTAGGGGTCTCATATTCATTATGTTTTTATCTTGCGCCTCATGCTTGTTACCTTGGTTACACTTTTAACTTGTCTGTCATTTTATATGGTGCATCTGGACTCCAGGATCCTCTCCCCTGCCTGTGAATAAGTGAGTGACCAAAGCCAAATTCGACCCGGTTTTTTTCCGCGTTTGTTTGGTGTGTGTGTGTATTGGGGGGGGGACAACTGGAATGGTAGTTATGTTTAAGGATTTGGCCTTTCCTTATCAATAACTAAAGGGTGAGACTTCAGAGATTAGGGGTAGTTATGTTTAAGGATTTGGCCTTTCCTTATCAATAACTAAAGGGTGAGACTTCAGAGACTAGGAGCAAGCCAGTTTTCTTTAACACAAAATGGTTTGCTACTAGTTGGATTATGGATACATGAAACGGCTTTTACTTCATATCCTACATGCATTTATTAGTCAGTAACGATTTTGTAGTTCAGTTATTTTCATAATGTGACTAGTAACATTTCATGTCTTGCACTGACAGCATTGATGTTCATGTATCATGTCTACCATTAATTGCAATTTAACCATAGAGTCAATGAATTTTGTTGGACAAACATGCTTTTTTGATGGTAGACAACTGGAACGGTAGTTATGTTTAAGGATTTGGCCTTTCCTTGTCAATAACTAAAGGGTGGGACTTCAGAGACTAGGAGCAAGCCAGTTTTCTTTAACACAAATTGGTTTGCTACTAGTTGGATTATGGATATATGAAACGGCTTTTACTTCATATCCTACATGCATTTATTAGTCAGTAACGATTTTGTATTTCTGTTATTTTCATAATGTGACTCGTATCATTTCATGTCTTGCACTGACAGCATTGATGTTCATGTATCATGTCTACCATTTTCAAGTTAACCATAGAGTCAATGAATTTTGTTGGACAAACATACTTTTTTGATGGTAACCGGGATGCTTGTGCTGATATTGAACTTGTTCTTAATCCTAGTTTAAGGCTGACAGAATTCAAGGCTGAATGGATTATGTATTTTTAACAATGTAGGCATTACCAGTTATCCATCAGACACCTTCAACGGAATACATAGATGGAAGAGGACGCACATTTCCACCGAGGGATTCTCTCAAAGATAAACCCACAGTTATTGATGCATGCCAATTGTTCAGGCAGCCCCATCGAGCGTCTCGTCCTGATCATATTGTGGTCATTCTTCGAGGACTTCCAGGTTTATTTTCTTTTATTGTGAAGTTTATTTATAAGTTATCATGTATAGTTGTATACAACCTAATTGCACCAACTGTTATAGGCAAACTGGACCGCGTCCCATGTTGTCCCCCTATGATGAAGGACAATTTCATGTATCAAGTGTGTTTAGAATGTATAAAGCGAACAAATGATCTTTATCATGTTTTATTAATTGACTTTTATACCCAATTTTTGTTGCTTTTTGCTGCATAAGCCCTGTTTTAGCATTGCATCAAGTTGCTGTTTTTTTCCTGCAGTTGCTTTCCACATCATTGGTACTTTTTTCCTACAAAAACCAGACATGCGATAGCAAATCAAGCCTGTCAGCAATCAAACACAGCTGCCTGTTGGGACTGGCATGTGTGGCAGCTGTGTTGGACAATACATAATAACCATGTTTTGAGACACTAGAGGAACTATGAATGCTGAAGTAATTTAATGGTTCAGCTAATGTTGCTTTCTTACTGTATATGGAGATTCTTCTGTGCGTCCCCAAAGCATGATTTGTCAGAGATTCTTCTATATCCGTGATATATCACACACTCACAGACCAAACCCACCCACAAACAAAATATTGTGGATATGTCAAAACAGATAAAAACCATCAGAAACGTTGTTTGATGAAGAAATTCTGGCTATTACAGTTGAATAACATATTAATTTTTTTAATTATTTATGTCGATGGAGAATACAGACGCTTACATTTACTCAGTTCCTTATTCCATCAAATCTGTTTGTGTTTTGCTGTTTTGCGATCACTGCAATGATGCAAGTAACAATATTGCTTTGTTCATATCATTTCTAATAGATAATGTTTGATTCCTCTTCCCTCTCTTCCTCCCACCTATTTATTGTATAGCTAATGCATTAGCTTGTCTAGTTCATTTTGGGAAACTTTGAGTCAAGCGCTTAATTTGGGGGGGTTTTATTGCAAATTATTAGCGTATTTTAATCAGAATTATGCAAACCAAGAGTGTTGCATAAGAGAGAAGCATTAGCATAGCCTTCATCCCAAGAACAAAAAGTTTTGCATATGAGAACCGAGCCAAAATAATTTTTTTTAAAAAGAGGATAGATTGAAAAGTGAATACTACATGTAATAAGCTATTTTGCTTTAGGGAAAATAAAAATATTATGACAAACAAAACTCAACATTGACATGTGATTTTTCTAGCGTGTTTTAGTACTTGTAACGCCCCAGGAACGAGTGCCGTTACACTCTTAATAGTGGTCTTGCAGGTACCAGTGAAGTCAATACAGTTTTAAAACATTTGACAATTAGATACGCATGTCCAATTAACATTCAAGGATAGTCATCCATTTATCAAATCAGTCCAATAATTACCTGGAACATTTTTTTAAAACATGTGATAAAAAGAGAACAATTACTATAAATGGGAAAAAGGTAAAAGAAAGCGATAACAGCCTTCAAGGAGCAAAAACAAAATTAAATAAAAACATAAGAATGGATCAGATTCATATTGGTGCCTTTCTAAGTTGTGGTCACCTGCCTAGAGGGGTTGCTCAGACCGACGGTCACATACACGAGAGAACCAAAATTTGGATGGAGTAATTTAATCATAAGAAGCATACAGAACCTCAGCATGCAATTGGGCAATCAAGCTAACAGAACATTCATCATGCATGCAACAAATAACTGAAAAACACCAACGAGCATGCATCAAGCAAACAAAAACTCCTGAGCAAATACAATGGGCAATCGCACATGCAGGCAAAAAGAAAAATAGTAAACAAATGGATCAGACCAAGCAATTGAGGCAGCATGTGAATGGTCATTATTTATGCAGACGTTTTTAAAACAAAAACAGCAATCAACAGATCCTGGAAAAAAAAGCAGTCTAACATGCATACAAGATATTATTAAGCAAGGAACTAAAACTATATGAACACTACCAGGCACCAGCAAAGGGGCTGAGCTATTCATGCAAACAGAAACTCTACCTTAACAAGGAAGACTGCATCGTTCAATGCATGCAGGACAACATCAAGCTGCCGAAATAGGATAATACAACCAAATTAAAGAAGCAGGCAACAATACGTGAAAGTATCATGCAGTCGAACAGATCCACAAGGAAATTGACAGAAAAATAACTGAGCGAAAACCACGGCCGTGCCTTCCTCTCGGCGGCCGACCACAACAAGGTATCATCGCAAGGGTCTAAACGAAAAACTGTGATCAACGGCTAAGGCGCCGTGAGACTAGGGTTGGTGCCAAAATTATTCATCGGGGGTAGTTCCCCCTCAAGAAAATCTTATGAATCATCATGTGCATTCTCCGAAAATAATTAAATCAAAGTTTAATAAGAATCGAATCTACCTGAACTGGAATTTGCGAAAGGAAAATTAAGAAATCCGAGTCCCAAAAGCAGATCTGAAACCCAGAGCAAAAGCCGAAAGTCCAAAGAGCAAAGAGCAGATCCGAAACCAAGGGGCAAGAAAACGAAGCCCCCAAAAGCAAATCGATACTTAGAGGCAAAGATCGAAAATACTTAGAGGCAAAAATCGATACACGTTATAAGTTACCCCATACCCGTGATGTCAAGTATAGTTGTTCTAATTCTAAGGTGTCAAGTATCATGTTCATGTAGCTAGTCCCTAAATTATATAATTAGAGAGTTATGCAAATCTATGTTCAGGATTGTCATGTCTGGTGCAAGAAAAATCAGGCGTACCAATATTATCGTATAATCTCATTACATAACTCCTAAACATATAATTTAGTGGAATTGACAATTAGATACGCATGTCCAATTAACATTCAATGATAGTCATCCATTTATCAAATCAGTCCAATAATTACCTGGGCATTTTTTAAAACGTGTGATAAAAAGAGAACAATTACTATAAATGGGAAAAAGGTAAAAGAAAGCGATAACAGCCTTAAAGGAGCAAAAAACAAAATTAAATAAAAACATAAGAATGGATCAGATTCATATTGACACCTTTCTAAGTTGTGGTCACCTGCCTAGAGGGGTTGCTCGGACCAACGGTCAGATACACGAGAGAACCAAAATTTGGATGGAGTAATTTAATCATAAGAAGCATACAGAACCTCAGCATGCAATTGGGCAATCAAGCTAACAGAACATTCAACATGCATGCAACAAATAACTGAAAAACACCAACGAACATGCATCAAGCAAACAGAAACTCCTGAGCAAATACACCAAGCAATCGTGCATGCAGGCAGAAAGAAAAATAGTAAACAAGCGGATCAGACCAAGCAATTGAGGCAGCATGTGAATGGTCATTATTTATGCAGATGTTTTTTAAAACAAAAATAGCAATCAACGGATCCTGGAAAAAAAGCAGTCTAACATACATACATGATATTATTAAGCAAGGAACTAAAACTATACATGCAACAGAACACTACCAACAAAGAGGCTGAGCTATTCATGCATACAGAAACTCTACCCTAACAAGGAAGACTGCACCGTTCAATGCATGCAGGACAACATTAAGCTGCCGAAACAGGATAATACAACCAAATTAAAGAAGCAGGCAACAATACGTGAAAGTATCATGCAGTCGAACAGATCCACAAGGAAATTGACAGAAAAATAACTGAGTGAAAACCACGGCCGTGCCTTCCCCTCGGCGGCCGACCACAACAAGATATCATCGCAAGGGTCTAAATGAAAAACGGTGATCAACGGCTAAGGCGCAGTGAGACTAGGGTTGGTGCCAAAATTATTCATCGGGGGGGGGAGTTCCCCCTCAAGAAAATCTTATGAATCATCAGATGCATTCTCCGAAAATAATTAAATTAAAGTTTAATAAGAATCGAATCTACCTGAACTGGAATTTGCGAAAGGAAAATTAAGAAATCCGAGTCCCAAAAGCTTATCTGAAACCCAGAGCAAAAGCCGAAAGTCCAAAGAGCAAAGAGCAGATCCGAAACCAAGGGGCAAGAAAATGAAGCCCCCAAAAGCAAATCGATACTCAGAGGCAAAGATCGAAAATATTTTGAAGAGGGAAGAATAATTCTTTTTGCGTCATTAAACCCTAGAAAACATCCCATATAAAAATAGAGGAGAGAGGGGGCTTATCGCGCGAAGATCGGGGCCAAATTCGTCGAGATCTCCTCACGAGAAGATCGCGCGGTTGAGGATAGGATCGACTTTCAAAAACCCTAACAGATCGTCGCCGCTGCTACTCGTGCGAGAGAGCGAGTCGAACGGAACGAAGAACGCAGATAAACGGGCTCGCCTGGGCTCGGGTCGAAAAGAGAACGAGAGAGGGAGAGAAGTCGCGGGGGGGGGGGGGGGGGGGGGGGGGTTCGCCGTGAGAGAGAGAGAAAGGGAGAGGGCATCGGGGTCGAAGTGGGTTCGGGTGAGTGAAAAAAAAATGAGAGTGGGGGAAGAGAGAGTGTGAGGGAGGGTTTTATTAAAAAGAAAATCGTGGGCCTGGGCTTGGGCCTCTACAGTTCTCAAAAGCAGCTTAAACTCAAAATATTATTCATATCGTTTTGAGTGAGCTGAGTTCATGCTTCAACTTTGAGAAACATTGGAACCGATGATACAAATTAGAAAAAACTAATGATTAGGAAAGAAAAAGAGATGTAATATATATCATAGACTGTTAACTAGTAAGTCGGGTTCCACTGAGCTAAAGGTCATCTGTATGCGTAGACACAGAGATGAATGTTTTAATTAAGTGAAAAAGGATATTAGCCTGAAATTTTGAAGATAACCAAATAATTCCAACTTCTTTATTTTCGCGGTCTTTTTCCCACATGTATGCCCATGCGGATAGGTAATGTAGGTTAACAACCTTCGAAAGCATAATTTGTGTTGCATTACCTTCTAGAAAATAAATGTGAACAAGAAGCAGGACCCATGACTTTAGTAATTTAATGTACATTTTATATTTTTACATGGGAGAATTTCCATATCCAACGAACCAGTAGCATGGGGTAACATCTTCTAAGTTCTCTATTTCTCTGGCCACCTCTGAAGGGGAGAGTTGATTCCAGGCAGCTCAAGTGCGAGTCTTTGATGGCAAGATAAGTGAGCCCAAAAAGTTCATAGATAAAGTAAGTGATGATTTCAGGAAGACGTTGAAGTCAAAATGTGTTAACTACCATTTCAATTGAGGTTACTGTGGAAATGTCAAACTTTAAAGGGTGGTATCTAGCTGTGGTTTAATTATAAAATAGAACGTAAACTGCAACTTTCGGGTTGGATTGCAACACAAATCTCTGTTTGTCAACAAAGATGTCAGTATTTGTTTTTCTCAGTCAATTTTTTGGGGAAAAAAATCAGGGGCATACCTTTGAACAGGCTTCATCTGAGCTTGAACTGTTATGAATTTGACAGTTTTCTTTACTTAGCCTCATATTTGGGGATGATCAAGTTCTGAGGTGATGGGAACATGAACATCTTCTGGTTGCTATTCTTTTCTGATTGAAGCTTTTTGGTTCATGCTGATTTTTCTTTTCATTATATTGCTGCCTGTAATTTTTCATTGAATTTCGAGCTGATGAAGGAGTTCATTCCGACTAAAAATCATCATTTCTTCCCCTCGGTCCTTTCCCCTCCCCCGGGTTCAAGTTGGGTCTAGTTTTGTGGCTCGCCCCATATGTTGCTAATGCATTGTTGTAGTAATGAGTTTCTTATCATTCTAGCCATTTTATAAGTGAGAAATGCATATGCATATAGGTAGCGGAAAGAGCTATCTGGCCAAGGCATTGCGTGATCTTGAAGTTGAATCTGGAGGAAATGCACCACGAATTCATGCAATCGATGATTATTTCATGATCGAAGTTGAAAAGGTGATGAGATATTTCTATGCAAGATTTGCGGACATAATGTATGTTGCATTATTTTGTAAAATACTGTTTAACATTAAGGGTTTTGTTATTTAAAAGGTTGAAGAAAATGAGGGCTCTAAGTCCTCTGGTTCATCCCGAGGCAAGAAACAAATTACCAAGAAAGTGATTGAGTATTGTTATGAGCCTGAAATGGAGGAGGTGATTCAAATCTCTTTTAACTTGTTCTACCGATTGCATGATAACACTTGCATAATCGGTTTATTCTGTCTTGATTTCTGGTTCTTCATTATAGCTATTTAATTGTGGATTCAGCTAATAATAGATGACAATGTGTTGGATTGTTATAACTCTGTTGCAATGGGGTGACATGCCATTTTTATTGTTACCATCCAACCTTATTATGCAATACCATGTGTATACTTTAACTAATCGAAATGACATCTCTCATTTACTTGATACTCGATAGTGTTAACCTGTCGAGCTAGTTTATGTAAGGGAAATAATAGTAGTTTTCTTTAGACCTGCAAAACATATTATATCAGCTCTAAAAGCCATCACTAGTTGAACTTTATTCCTATTTCTTTGCTATCCTTCATCCTACTAGCCCCATTATCTACAATTATATCACCTTACAGCTTTGCACATCTGTGTGCATTGTAGCTGGCCAAAATACCTTGAAATAAAGACCCCCCCTCTAATTTCTCATGAAGCAAGCCGAGGGTGTCTTACTTTGATAATATCAACTGGTAATACCCTACTGTTAATTACACTAGTAGTTCGAAGTTTGAATGATTGATTGTGTGGCCATTGAACTCAACGATATTGAATTTATTTAAAAGGCAAGTTGTGGAAGTCTAGTTGGTAAAGTAGGTTTGAACACTCAAATAATTCAATTATACTTCAACTACCTGTTTCTTTGCAAGATGCTATGAGTCTAAGCTGAGACTGCCATCGATAAAGCCTCTTGGATCACCCATAAAAATGCTTTGCTATGATAACTTGATAGAGGAAAGCTCTGATTTGATAAGGCTATTAGAGAATCCCTCCTTTTTATCTTGCTTTTTTTTGTGAAATTAAGATATTTCTAGTTTGAACTGCAGATCTTCATTCCGTAATGTGATAATAGTTTATGTCATCATGATTGGCATGATTGTGAAACCACCATTTAATATGATCAATAATGGCTTTTCTTTTTTGGTAGGCTTATCGATCCAGCATGCTGAAGGCATTCAAGAAGACTTTAGATGAAGGGAACTTCACATTTGTAATCGGTATGGGGCTTCCATTTCTTAATGAAAAACAAGGGTTAATTTTTCAGATTGCCTTGGACTTATATTATTTATATTATCCCTTATTGTGCTTTACATTTTGAGAGTATTATTACCTTTTCTCTTTTGTGTTGGTAAATTTCTGTTTACTGTTGTGCATTGGTTAATCATCAGGATTTTTTTTCTTGTATTGACAATCTCCCTTGGTACTGAAATGCCTTCTTTTATATAATTACAGTTTTCAAAACACTATTTTGAGGCAGTGAACTCCTCTGACATTTGTTTAATTTTTTTGATTCAACTTTGTTAAGATGAAGCTGAATCAATGTTCTCTGTGATAAACGTAATTAACATTCCGTGGCACCTAGAAGAAAGCTTGTAAGAGGCTTACCCAACTGTTATATTCAACTATTCAAAGCACGCATTACTTAGTTTGGTTATAGATGAAGTGGGGAAATGCGGTGTGCCTATGCAGAGTGCACTGCTTTCATTTTCGCTAATGACTGATGCAGCATCGTTTTGGCAACTGACCCATTTGTGCTGGTATGTTTGCCTCGTATAGTGGATGACCGCAATCTGCGGGTAGCTGATTTTGCTCAGTTTTGGGCAATCGCAAAGGTATACTCTTATTCTCTCTTTTGTGACCTCTGTGAGTATTTTCGTTCCAGTTCATTTGGTTTAGGCTGTAACCTGTGATGTTTATACAATATTAAAGACAGTTAATAGTAATATGTTAAAAGGTGTTAATTATCAAATTAGTAAGGATTATCTGCGACTCTTGACTAACAACATCCACATTGTATGCTTACTAGGGGTTCTTTTGATTTGAGAAGTTATGTCCCTACATATCTTTTTCCTCATCCGTACTCTTACATGTTCTTAGGTTTCTGCTAGTTCTACAACTGATTTCTTGAGTAAACCCATGATTGTTTGTATCTGATTTCTTGATTAAACTCATGATTTACGTGTTGTATTCTTCATTATGAGTAGTGCTGACACAGATTTCTTTAACCACTCTCATCTGCTCATGAAGCCTTTTGGTTTAGCTGCTGAGTTAGTTTCTAAATCTTGTCACATTTGCATATGGACTTGGTATACTGGCGTTTTGCTCTTCTTGAAATTATTCTTGAACTGCGTGCATTATTGGCCAATGTTAATAGTATTGAGAATGACACGTAAATCTTTGAGAACATTAGATACAGATGAGACTGCAAATCCCATATTGAACCACAAGTGTGGACTTGGTGACATGAGCATTTTGATCATCTACCAACTCAAATGTGTGATTATGTCTGTCTATATGCTCGTATATCTATTTCATTAAGGGTAGACAATAAGGTTAAACCCTTGTGGCTCCATGTCTTTTGCCATTTATTGGTGAGCTAGGCATGAGGTCCCACCATAATGGGTTAGCTTAGTCTGGAAATCATGCCTGGGTATAAGCACAGGCTAGTATATGGCCCAATTAGACAGTGTGTTGGTCACATGTGCTGCTTAACGGCTACATGTATTTATATAGATATGCGTGTACATCCTTTAGAAGATTCATGATACGTGGCTATCCAATAGATGAAGGTTGATATTTGGAACTGACATGGGTTCCCAGCAAAAAGACGGACTATGAATTCGAAAGCAATATTAGTTTGAAATCAATGTAAATGAAGCTGATTGGGACACTATAGGTGAATCTGCTCACAAGGAAAACTAGAAGTTTTGGTGGCAAATAACATTGCTGTATATGTTTCACTTCTATGTGATTATTACTATTATCCAGTACATTGTTAAATTTGGTGTACCGATATTAATTTATTACCAAAACACTTATTTGACAAGTTTGGTGAAAAATGAGCTAATTTGGATTGGGAATTTAGCGACTGTTAGGAAATGGGTTGATATGAACCTGTAATAACTGGGTTGATATGGTGGTTACAGGTGGTACTATCTATCAATCCTTTTACCTTCTGGTCAATCTTGCGTTATACACATTTTTTGGGAACCATGGTTGCTGTTTCTGAAGTGGTTATTTTTCAATATGTATTGGTATATTTTCTATTAAAGGATGAAAGATTAACTCCTTATTGCTAGAAGCTGGTGGGTGGAATGCAAAGCTTCCATGTTGAGGTAGTACACTCACAGTACCTTGCCCCTCTAGAACTACTTTTATTGTATATCCTAGCCAATTTTACTTATCCATTGCTAACCCTTGGTGCAGTCCTTTGGTATGATCAAGGCCGGAGAGAGATAAATAGTAGTACTTTGCAAGTCATGACATGTTGGGAAGTCTAGTACTTGAGAGGAGAGAGTTGTTGGAGACTTGGTAAAGGATAAAATGGATGGTGTTTTGCCCTTGGTCATGGTGAATCAAGCGGATGGAAGGAACTATCTTTCCTTGGTCAGTTGGGTTGGAGCATGGTTTGAAAAACGGTCGATATTAAGATGTATCACTTGAATCGTATTGAATTTCTAAGCATGCAAATACGTTCCATCTGATACCATTGATATTAACTAATAATAACTAATCTAATAAGAGATACTGTGTTTGAAGTAAAAAAAGTTAAAATTCTCAGTAATTCTATATAATGGTCATCATGACATGTTTGACCCGTATGTTTGTAAGTGGTTTAATAGAACCTATGCCTTTTTATGACACACAACTCTTATGGTGATGATGCATACACCAGCCCTTATCCTCTGATGTCTAATCTGTGCTATGAATTTTATATTCATTTAATCCCTCGCCATCCGAGCAATGTAGATACAAATGTATAAGAAAGGGTTAATTATATGCTGAATATTTGACTTTGCAGTACTAAGTTTTTACTGGATATGATAATATATGTCAATAAACTTTGTAATATATCATTTAGTTGATCTACCGAATAATTGGAAACATATGATATGGAATGTGTGCCCAAGCCATATATGCGCCTTGAAAAGTTCACCATCTATTATTTTTAGATGATTCGATCTGTTCATTTTGATCTTCTTATTTTAAAACCCCAAAACATCAAATATTGGGTGAACCTAATGGATTTTACCTGCTCATCCCTTATCATAAATTTAACGGTTTCACATGAATAGAACTTTTTGTGAGGATAGATGCATGGTCAAAATTCCTTGGTTCACCTAATGTTTGAGGTTTTGGAGTAATAGAATGTGAAGATCAAAATGAATGGTTCTGATCGTTCGAAAAAATAGTGAAGGGTGAAGTTTTCGAGGATGAAATATGTGGCTTATTCACATGTATCATGTTTTTCATTATTCTCATATGCGTCTCGAAAATTTCATCCTTGTTTATTTTTTCAGATGATTGGAATCGTTCATTTTGATTTTCATATTCTAAAACCTTGAAACACCAAATATTGGGAGAACCTGGGGAATTTTTCTCCTTCATCCACTTATCATAAATTTACCGGTTTCGTACGAATACTTTTTATATGTGAAATTGTTGTGCCAATTACTACGTTTTACAAATTTCGCTCGCACTTGATCAAATCTGAATCCATCAGTCTAAAAGACTTGTGCAAATGCCTCTAGTAATTCAAAATATTTCTTTAATTGTTTTCTATTTTTTGAAAATTTAAGGCTAATGGTATCTAAAGTCGATCTATTATATAAATGTTGAAGATGTCTTATGTGGCATCTTTGACCCAGTCTTACTTTTTGTGGGTGCCACATGGGACCCACCTCACCCCACATGCCCAAAGTCCACCCAAAATTGATCCACAAATACACACTCCCACCCAAAAACAATGGCCCAACTTCACACACACCGCTCAAAAATCCCCAAAACCCTCTGACGATACACACACACACACCTACAGTTCTTACTTCTTTTCGATTGCGCGCGTGCACCACATCCTGTTCGTAGGGGTTTTTGGGTGACGTGCACATTGTGTGCACGAATATTTCTAGTCTATATTACAAGTGAGGGGAGATGATGTGACTTTGTCCCATGTGGCGATCCCCAAGCCCTATTTTCACCCAAAAAAACCCAAAATCTCCCCCTACTAAAAAACACAATTGCAAATAACACCTCAAACTAAACCTTTTTTCCTTTTACCCACCGACGATACATACACATACCTCCACACTTCTCACTCATTTTCGTTTGCATGCGTCCACCACATCCTGTTTGTGTGGGTTTTTTTGCCGTGCACTATGTGCCTTGGTTATTTCTAGTACTTCAATATGTATTGCATGTTTCCTATGCAACCGATACTGGTACTACAATCCACTAGCCTATGGCTGATTTTGATACCAAGATTGTAACCAAGATTTCAAACTTGATTAGGTGGTTTCATCATTCTGAGAAAGTTTAAGTTATTGGAAAGATGTTCCTTACCAGTGGATACCGATAGATAGTGACATGGTGGATACCGATAGATAGTGACACGCTTGATGATGGTTGAAAGTGAGATGATATGTTAGAGACTGGTATATGAACCACACACAATTTCATTGACGGGGTCATTTGTACATTGGGTTGAAAGTGCATGTTCTAGGCATGTATCATGGATGTGCTCCTGCTTCCTAAGCATGCGGATCAGGAGCTCCAATCAATCCGATCACTATACATTGGAGGATAAGAACGTCTTATAGGGACCTATGTGTTGGGATCCTGTGGATGACAAGTAGACAGTAGAAAGGGGGTTGAATAAGTTTATGCAATTATAAGATAATTCTTTCAGAAATCTATCTGAGATTATAATGAGTTACCTAATTTAATTCTAATCAACAATAATTATCTCAAACAATATAGTATACAACGGAAACAACAAGTAAGAGATAAACAACACAGAAATGAAGAACAAATACAACAAGAGATGTACATTAGTTTGGATACCATGTATCCTACGTCCAGTCACCCAAGTCTCACTTGGTTAACTCTATTATTATCACAAATAATACACCACCTCTTTACAAGAGGATTTTATAACTTACAATCTCTTTTCAAGAGAAACAAACTTACCACCTCTTCCCAAGAGGATTTTCCTTACCAAGAAATGATTACACTTTTGCATATAGCCTTGCTTGAAGCTTGTGGATGTGTAGCGGCTATAGTATTGATCTCTAATATATGTGAATTGAAGGCTTTTGAGATCAAGAAACGTTGGCTAAAAGATTTGAGAGAGGCTTTAACATATATGTCAAAGAAGCGGTTTTATTTTGAAAGAATTTGGCTCAAAATAATTTTTCTTCACAAAATATTGATCATTAATGTTGGTAATAAATTTGAGACCAAGTCGCTATATATAGGTCAACAATCTGCTCAAGTAGGTGGTCCAAAATGTCCCTCCAAACCGGTAGAAAAAACGGGCAGAAATTCGACTATTATGGGTTGCTAGGTCATCAGTAGTCAACTCCTGTTCTGGGAGTAGTCGAATATTGGTTGTAGGAGTCGACTACACTGTCAACTGGAGTCGACTCTCAGCAGAGTTCAGTAAGTATCTATGGCATCCTAAGCCTTAGGAGTTGACTTCTGTTCATTTAGGAGTTGACTACTGTTCTGATATGCAGATATGTATCAGAAACTACTAGGATACACTGTCTAAATGATTTTAAAACATTTTGAAATATTTTTAAAGTGTTCCTATGTCTGTGTGAGCTTCTAGCCAGGCTTAAATTAGCTAAAGACAAGAAATAGAAAAATACATCAAATAAATATTACAATGTAGATCGTTGATGCATTCTTTGACACTGTGCTTCTTGTCTTGCTCTAATTTGGTTCATGACCTTGTTGAGCTCACTAATCTATTAAGTGCTCCTTTGATTTTTCTTAAGCTCTTATACATGTACTCATAGATATTAGATGATATATTTGCTCATAATCAAAACTATACGAGGCGATACTCGGTACTTCAACATTCTCCTCCATTTAATTAAGCCAAACATGCATGCATAATAACGAACAATATTTACTCTTCCTGTAACACATGTTAGTGCTAAACAAATGATCTAGATACCAAGTGTTGCAACATATATGATTATGCATGAGCATCTAATATCTCACCACCTTTTGTTATCATTAAAAAGATATTAACAATAACATTTGCTCTTCCCATTTTGAAAAACAGTCTAAACATTCAGAAACGTTCTCCCATATGCAAATCTCTCCCCTAAATGAATGCACAAGTCTAAAGAAAGTGTGTGACTTAATATCAAAACAAGTATTCTACCTATGGGAGTGAAATACCCTGTGTTATACACACACACATACTGACATTAAAGAAATAGATACTACATATTAAAAGGAAATTTACCACGTGTTGAAACATATTACCAAAAGATACTTAGCCCCCTGCAAATTTGCTCAACAATTTTGATTCTCCTGAAATTGTGCATCTTTTTAGCAATCGTGGGGGCTTGCTACTAATGTCATTAATTGAACATGAGTACCTGAAAAATCACAAATTCTTGGTACTCTTTGCTTTCGAGTCCATGAGATTAGTAATAAAAAATGATATCAACAAATAGGAAACCAAACTCATTTGGGTTTAGATGTCTTATCATAAGAAAATCTATAATCTCTACCAAAATGAACATTGTTCATGAAGCAAGAAACGTATTCATCTTTCATTTGGACGGTCTCTCTTGGGTATCCAAACTTTGTCGAAATTCCATTTTTAGTTGTACGAACACTAGATGGATGATGAGTAACTCTAGCATTTTGATTGGTCATTTTATGCTTTTTCTGGAGAGTTAGAAGTTATCTTAATGTACTCCCATATTCGGCATAAAGCTTGCGATACTCTTCCTTCCAATCACATTCATCATCACTAGAACCACTATCACTAGAGTGTGAGTCATAATATTTTACCTTGTCTTGTTTGGCCATGAAGCACATTAGGCCGCCTCTCTCTTTTCTTCTTCACTTTCGGATGAAGATGACAATAATGCAGAAGAGTCATCTGTTTTCCCTGGACTCTTATCCCATGTAACAAAGGCCTTTTTAGGCTTCTTGACCTTTACCTTGTCCTTTCTCTTTCTCTTTGCTAGTGGGCAATCCTTCTTTAAATGTCATGGCTTTTGCATTCAAAACATATAGGAGATTCATTATATAATCTATGTTTTCGGTTTCAGAACTTACATTCCTTGAATCTTTATGAACCCCATGAAAATGAACCCCTTGAAACTGAGAGCTAGGTGCCATTTGATCTCATCTATGGACTCATCTGAATTCGATGTGGCTTTGAGGGCTATGCTTTTTGTCTTCTTGGCTTTATCATTATCTTTCCTTTGGTGTTGTCGGTGCCCGTATGTCGCGATGTTGCTAATCAAGTCTTCCAAGGAGTACTTGGAAAGATTGTTTCCTTCCTCTAGGCTGTGACATTTCTTTTTCATTCGGGTGTGAGAGATTGAAGTAGCTTGGTCACATAATCGCTTTGTGAATATTTCTTGACAAGACTTGCAAATGTGTTGATGATCTCCGTGAAGCGAGTGTACATGTTCGTGAATGGATTCTCCCAGCGTCATTTCAAAATCTTCGTACCTACTAACACAAAGAGTGGTTTTTGAAGATTTAACTTTAGAGTTGCCTTCATAAGTTATCTCGATAATTTTTTAAATTTCATTGGCGGTGGTTGTTCGAGACACCTGGTTGCATTCGGAGTTGGTGATTGCACAAAGAAATGTGTTCATTGATTTAAAGTTCAACTACTTCTCCTTCTCGGTCTTGGTCCATTCATTCACGGCTTTGTTGGTTCCACGTATTGATTCTCCATCATGGCCCATAATTCATAAGAGATGGACTTGCAATAGATTTGAATGTGGTTATTCCAAGTCTCGTAGTTTGATCCGGTGAAGAGAGGCGGCCGGTTGGTAGATTGACCTTTGGGGTAGATGTCATTGTTTATTGACGCATCCTTCAACTTGGCTCTGATACCACATGTTATTCTATGAATGGCAACTAAACAACACTAAAAGTGGGGCTGAATAATGTATATGAAATTATAAGATAATCCTCCTAGAAAATCTATCTAAGATTACAATTGAAGTTACCCAATTTAATCCAAATTAACAATAATTATCTCAAATAATAGAGTATGCAACGGAGATAACAAGCAAGAGATAAACAATACAGAAATGAAGAATAAACACACACAAGAGATGTACCATTGTTCGGATACCCCGTATCCTACATCCAGTCAACCAAGTCCCACTTGGCTAATTTTATAATTATCACAAATAGTACAACACCTCTTCCTAAGATGATTTTACAACTTACAATCTATTTCCAAGAGAAACAAACTTACCACCTCTCACTAAGATGATTTTTTTACCACGAAATGATTACACTTCTACATATAGCTGGATATGTAGTGGCTATAGTGTTGATCTCCAATAGATGTGAATTGAAGGCTTTTGAGATCAAGAAACTTTGGCAAAAAGATTTGAGAGAGGCTTAAAAACATGCCAAAGGAGGTTCCTTTTGAAAGAATTTGGCTCAAAATAATTTTTCTTCACAAAATATTGATCATTAGTGTTGGCAATAAATCTGAGACCAAACCCCTAAATATATGTCAAAAATCTGCGTAAGTAGATGGTACAAAATGCCCCTCCAACGGGAAAAAAAGTAGAAATGTGACCGTTATGGACTGCCATGTTATCAGTAGTTGACTCCTCTTGTTCTGGGAGTAGTCGACTATTGGCTGTAGGAGTCAAATACACTGTCACACACTAGGATATGCTATCTAAATGATTTTAAAACATTTTTGAAATATTTTTAAAGTGTTTCTATGTGTGAGAGTTTCTAGCAAGGTTTTAACAAGCTAAGACAAGAAATAGAAAAATACATCAAATAAATATTACAATGTAGACCGGTGATGCATTCTTTGACACTCCATGCTTCTTGTATTGCTCCAATTTGGTTCAGGACCTTCTTGAGCTCACTAATCTATTGAGTGTTTCTTTGATTTTCCTTAAGCTCTTATACCTCTGTAATCATAGATATTAGATGATACATTTGGTCATCATCAAAGCTATATGGGGTGAGACTCAATATTTCAACACTATGTAGCATGTGCACTTCTGTCGTGAAGTTGTGTACTTGTGATAGGTATGCGTCAAATACACATGTCATGTATGCATATCCCATGTATCTTAAGAATTTGCCTCTCGGCATGTCATGTCTGTGTTAGCATAACCATGTCTGCGCACTATGTTATGGGCTGGTTTGCTCTTCTTTAGGAAACTTCCATGGTAGAATAGTTTGCATATGAAAGGGCAATACACATTAGTTTGACTTTAAATTTAGTTATATAGAATAATATAACCATGTTGTTTGCTCTTTTCTTCTAGTTTTTAGTATGATAGCTGAATTTCAGAGTGGAGATGCCTCGTGTGTTGTATGTTTGCGGCATACTTTGACTAACATGATACATAAATTTCTTTGTTCCATTTTGCTTTTAGTATGACAACAAATTCCATGTTGTAATGTTTATTCTGTTATAATTTTTTATTTTTCTGAACACCGCTTAGCCCCCATAGAGAATTTTTAGACAAAACGACACGACCGCATCCCATGTTGGTGGACTGCTCTTTTAGCACTTGGGCTGTCTTGGCTTTGCTGAGCTTGTCTGATATGGAAATATGGGTTCCGGAGAGCGACCCAAAAAATGTTAGGGATGTGTGAGTCGTTGCCATTTGCATTTCTTTTTATAAGAAATCAAGTTTGTCCGAAGGGAGAAGTTACAAAGAATATTTGAGTTGGTGCTAAGTGGATCCTTTTCCATTAGATGCCATTCTTGAGTTTTTGACTTGGATGCAACAAACCACTAATCTCTACGAGGAGGAACTCATTATGCGAATGTTATTGACTCAGTTTCAGACAAATATACCAATATATCATGGAAATAACTGAAATAGAGATATATTTGTGTGTGGCTGTGTGCTTGCACACCAAATATATGCTTTTGATTAAATGGTTAGATGGTTAGATAGTAATACCACATTTATTTGGCTGATGTTGGATATTCCTGCATTTATTTACGTTGTCATTTGCTATGTTTATGCTCATATTTTTGTTTTTTTTGTGACCAGAGATCGGGGTATGAAGTGTACTTACTAGAAGCGGCCTACAAGGATCCTACGGTGAGTTTTTTCCCTTCCTCTTTCCATCAAATATGTTTGGTTGAAAATAGGTGGTGCGATCTTGCTTGCTGATGGATGTGCATCAAACTTTTACAAACTTTTACATAATAGTGATAGTCAATGAGAAGTGTCAAGTTAATGGTTTCAGTTTTTATTTTTCTTATGTCAATCTTGAAAAGTGCCTAGAATGGGTCTGTAGAGCATTAAGAATCCCTTGTGTTATTACAAGACCTAAAGCGGTATTCTAAGGTGCATCTATTTAGCAGTATCACTTTTTTACCTTGCTGAAGTTTGATCAACTCTTCAGCATATCATGCATACCGTAAGGGTATCTCTTTTCTACTTGTGTGATTATCTTCAAAATGCTGAACCTGAACACTTTGAAACCATGTGTTGTGAAGAAACCAAAATGCTATATAAATCTTGGTATTAAGTCTTATTTGAGTAGAAAATTTATGTGTTACTGCGCTCGCTTGTTATATATACAGTAGTTTTCTATAAAGTAAGGGCCCAGCCAAAATTGTGAGTCTTGTTCCGATCTTTAGTTAATTACACATTCACTTATTCAGATTATGTCCTTGTTAGGCATGGAGATAGTTCTATAGTCCCACAATATTATGCCTGGAAGCTAAATTTCTCCAAGGATTTGGTGAAAACTTAACTTTCCACTCAAGTGAGACCTAGAATTCTGTAGCACCACCATAGTTACATAAATTGCGTATCCATCAAATTTTGCTTGTACCAATATGTCAATCACTATTTTGATGGAACTATTATCAGTTATCACATGTCGTGATGACGCACTATGTTTTGTTTTGCTGATGCATTTGTAAGGTGCCCCTCTACTGGCAATGCCCACGCACGCGCTCACACACACATCACTCTTCATTCTCATCCTCAGCTTTTGCATGGTCTAATATCCTTGTGGAAATCAGGGTTGTGCTGCTAGAAACGTGCATGGTTTCACGGTAGATGACATACAAAAAATGGCAGATCAATGGGAGGAAGCTCCATCATTATATTTGCAACTAGATATCCAGGTTTGTCTTCTCGTCTCCTTGCTGGTTACATTTCCCGAGACTTGCATGCAATGATATTGGGATGTCATTGCAACATATTTTCATCCTTTAAAATGCTTATACACCCTAATACATGTTATTTTTTGCTATTCCTTTATGCTTATGCTATGCTTTTTTGTTTTCACAGTCATTATTCCATGGTGATAATTTGAATGAACAATCTATCCAAGAGGTAACATATTCTGACCGCTTCTTTTCTTCTTGCTTTTCTGTCAACTCAGGCTTGTAAGATGTTTTAGTTTCTGATTGTTAGCAACACATTATATTCTATCTGCATCTCATTCCTATTCAAAACACAATGTTTGGCTTGCAATTTTTGTTGGACTGTTGAGGTAGTTTTCCTCACAGTGCTTCTCACAATGTCTAAGCCAGTTTAAGATCAATTATTTTGTCAGCAATATGTAAAGATTGTTTAATTTATTTTGGTTCACCTTCATTTAAGACTGCTCCCATCATAGTCAGGGTTGTAAAGTTTTAATATATATCTCTAATTGGGTTTGCTTATGAAACATCATCAGCAAGGTTGAGAAGCATTGCCAATGAGCTTTCTGCTGTTTCTTAGTTTAAATACTGTACTCACTGATCCTTCTCTCACTTGCATTTTGACTTCCGTCACCTTTTGTTAAGAAACATGACAAATTCGAGGTTGTTCTTAGGCCATCCTTGCAGACGGGTCGACAACTTAATACAACTTCTGTTATCTTTTCCATATAAATGCAGTATTGTCATAGAGGCCAACTTGGTTCACGTGTGCGTCATCCATATTTCTCGGAAGGCTATGAACAAGGATCATATTATGGAACACTAGAAATATCATGTGCACATTGTGCATGGGCACTCAAAAAAACCCACCCACAGGATGCGGGACCCGAGCACAGTGGGAAAGGAGTGGGAAAGTAGAGAGGAGTGGGTGTGAGTTTAAAAGGGGGGAAGAGTCTCAATGGCAAACCTGTAAATTGGGGGGGGGTGTTAAAGGGGAGAAGTCTCAATGGCAAACTGTGATTAAGTGGGCTGGGTTTTTTGGGGTGAGGGGTGATGTGGCATCCCCTGTGGTGATATGACATTTCCACATGGGACAAAGGTGCCCCATGGGACAACCACCCTCTTTTGTATAATAGATATTTAGTTGACATAATGTTAAAACACATGATTTTATTATGTTTCATTGTGGAGCTGATGGAAGTAACATTAAATTTAAATGTTTAAATGATAAAATGAGGTGCTGAGCTAAAAGTATCTTCGTGATTTAATCTTATTGATAATCAAAGAACAGTCCAGATCTCTATAAAATTGGATAACTGATTGGGCTAGGTCACGATAATATTCTTGCTTTCCATCTCATTTTATAGTATGTTTGAGCACCTGCACACATGAATTACTATGTTATAGACATAACATAAATTTAGTCATTTGTTGGTTGATCTCAATCTGATTTTATTTTTCTTTCAGCATATTTTCATTTTTGTTGATTTCTATGATGCATGGTTTATGTTATTAGATTGAATGATTTTGGTCTGATTTCGTAATATACACATTAATGTTTTTTCTGAAGAAATTTGCAGAATTTCCAGGAGACACAGAAGAACCTAATTTTTATTAATATCAACAAAGCTCTTAATTATATTTAAAAACACATCTTTATAAAGATAACCTAATTTTTTACTGAAAATGACACCAAAATCTTTACTAAATAGAATGGAAAACTCAACTACGTGTGAAACTATAATATTATCCTAAATCCGATAGGGGATCAAACTACTAAATAAAGCTGTCTACAGCTATAAAAAGGCACATTTACGATTCTAGAAAATAAAGTGAAACATCACATTCAATGTAACTCTTGCTTACCCAACATTCTTTTAAAAAAGAAGAATCCAGTGTTCTCAGTTGAATCCAAGAACGAAGATTTAGAAAACTAAAATTTTATAGGAAATCAAACTACTAAATAAAGCTGTCTACAGCTATAAAAAGGTACATTTACGATTCTAGAAAACAAAGTGAAACAGTATGGTCAATGTTACTCTTGCTTATCCAACATTCTTACAAAAGAAGAATCCGGCGCTGGACTTCTAACTGGACTCACCCGTGGACTCCATCAGTGCGACACATTTTTCTATTTCCTATCATGTCCTGCACTGCATTAAATTTACTCTTATGTCTGCAGAACATACCATTATCAATTTATGGAAAACCATTTGCCATCACCATCCAAGGCTCTTGCAGCTGAGACATTTTCTGTTAAAAAGTTTCTTGTAGTCTGATGTTATTTCTTAAATTCTGTTGACAGGTGGACATGGACACAGATGAGACAACTTGCGATGAAGAAGAAACACATAAGTTCCAACAAAGTGATGCTGTAAAGAGCACTGAACCCATATCATCGAATCAAATTGATGATGGTACGATTTGAAGTATGTGTGATAAATTTGTCATATGTTCTCCCAAAAATAATTTTGTCATGTACAATGAACAACAGTGAAAATTCTACTTCAGCATTAATTTACTTATTGCATGTTACATCAAATAGTCAATAATTTTCATGTTGAACCGTGACCTTTATTTGTTAGGCTCACTTTTGTTTCATGCAGCTCTTTGTTCATACGAGGAAAACAGAGATGGAGTAAAGTCATTTTTCCACATCTAGAATGCTTTTATGTTATTTATTCATCATATAATATTATCCTTAGGGATAAATGCAATTCATGTGTCAGAACTTGATCCTTCTTTGCCTATGGTCTCTTTCTGAGTTTAAAGGGGCTTTGATTATTTTCTCCTATTTTCATGATTGACTAGCATTATTCATTGACAAGTTTCCTTGTATACAATTTCTTTTCTAGTTATCTAGTTGCTGCTTGGTTGAGAGTTGCATTGTTGTAGGGAAGAGATATTTCGTTTGAAGAGTAACATGCGTTTATTAACTTGGATGTTGATTGGTCAAACTTGTAGCACACACGATTTCATCTACTGGTGGCATCATTTATTATTATTTGGTTATCTTTTCCCCTGGTGTACGATGTGCAAATATAAGTATAAATGCCACATTACTTAACATTCTTTGGGACCCGATCCATCTGTTTGTATCCCTTATGGTGCAATTGTATATGCTTATGTTGTGCTTCGATGCATGTCGGGCTTTCTGGATAACATGTACCATTCATCATGCCTTCGTCTAGATATTCTAAATTAAGAATGATATCTACTGATTGCCGCATTCGTTAAGTAGTTTTATTTCATTTGTTCCTTGTCAAACGTAGTAGATTTATAATTATTTTCTCTTATTTTTTTTGCAATTCTCTGTTTCCTTAGAATTTTTTCTTCCACTTATGCAGGTTATGTTAAAGTTGGAAAGAGATGGAATGCTGATGATGAAGAGGAAGAAGAAATTACAAGAGTGAAGGACATTGGAAGTAGTAAATGGTCGAAGGATGTGGATGAAGACACAGACAATTCAGCTGGCGCTGGAGGAAATATAACTGCTCTGTCAGGTCTGATTCAAGCTTATGGCAAGAGCGAAAAGTCTGTTCACTGGGGTGATCAGGTACGCGAAAAATCTGTGTTCTTTTCATTAGATTCCTCTTTTGGCATCAAGAAAAATGTGGAATTAAAAGAACAATTTTCCCATTAAGCTTTATCAAATGATCTCTATTCCTCGCACCGCCTCTCAACAGAGAACTTCTCTGGGATGAAAATGGATGCCTATGTTCATCTGCTTTACTGCTGTAGGGGCCTTTCCAAGATTATGCATTCAAGTATAGTTTTATTTAATCTTCTCTGTATTATTTATCAGGTTGAACAAAGCGGATTTTCGATAGGTGCCATCAAGAAACAGATCAGGTCATCATTAGTTATCGGTCCTGGCTCGGGCTACAATTTGGTTGGTGGTCTATCTCTAAACGTTACTGTTCTCATTTTCTTTCACTGTATACAGGATTGAACGATTGTTTTGTAAAGCTCACATTTGTGGTTTCATTAGCTTGTTAAACTTAAGGAATGAATTGATTCTAAATATAACATCAACTTTGTTCCATTCTAAATATAACATGATTCTGCAGAACCATCTAAGTAACCGATCGGTATGTTATATTCTAGCTTCAATCTTTCAGCTAAGTGATTGCCGAATAATGCAGTGTTCATCATCACATCGACATATTCATATTTGATCTTTCAGCAAGTAATAACCACCTGATGCAATGTTCTTTATCAAATTGACATATATATATAAGACAACTAAACATGTTCAGTCTAGAGGAACTCCATGTCTCAAGGCTTTATTCCTGTTGCATTTCTCTGATTGTCGACTGAACGGTATGCTGGTCGCAACAGTTACTCGAATAACGTGCATCATTGTGTCTACAAGTTTTTCTGATTGTAATAATAGTCATGTTGAATTTGGCATCATCATCTACATGGTACAAACACGGGCATGCCAACATAAACACAACACACTGAGACACTGATACATGGGAAATCTGAAAGTAGTAGTATAATATGCTAACAAATGAAGCTTTCTGCTTGCAGAACTCCAACCCGGTAAGAGAAGAAGATGATTCTTCGCAGGCAACTGGAAAGAATAACATCAACGAGTCGAAGAGGAGGTTTACAGAGAAACTCCAAGCTGAGCAGGAGTCCTTCAAAGCGGTGTTCGACAGAAGGCGGCAGCGCATTGGGGGCCTATGGGATGCGGACGAAGAGTAGTGGAAATTTCACCTTTTATTGCTTCATTCTGCGATTTGATCCATAATCAGAAGCCATCCCTCCAATCAATCCAGTGGTAGTGCCCAGAAACTGAGCACACACTATATGTGCATTTATCTGCCTCCAATGGTCAAGAAGTACCAGTGCAATCCTAATTCTGTACCCAACTAGAAGTTTTGCAGTGAGACATTGACCCATGCGGTGTAATTGTGTATTATGAGAAAAGTTGTGCAAATTTCTGTGTTCCCCTCTACATCAATCAGCTCTTCTATTATGTATGTATGTATGTATGTTGTAAGATTGGATAGTAGAGTAGTATATTACAACTTAGAGGACGTAATGCGGCATTTTTCATGACAAAATGAGCTATTTTGCACAGGAGCGGCGTTGCGATGCTTTGTTGCGTTGCGAAATTCTTAGAGAAAAATGGGTATTATGTAACATATGACTGATATCTCTTGTATATGTATTGTTCTTCACATAGAAATGCCATTGTCTACTAGCGACTTACATTGTATGTCATGTGATACACATTTCCCCAAAGTTCTTAACAAGAATTTCAGGCATCTTTCATTGCAATCTAGTCCTATTATCAATTGTGTTCCATTTTCTCCATTTTTTTCTTACTTAGGAAACCAATAATAATAATAATTTGACATCACTTTATCACTTACTAGTTACTATTTGTCCAAGTTGATCAAAGGCAGTAGACTTATTAACGTTTCTCGTATTTCCTATCACCCCTTTTTTAATAACCCAATATCTTCAATAAACAAAATAATTAAAATTAAAAGTATTAAAAAGTTGTTCGTTTATTATTTTCTTAAACAAGAAATGTTACAAAAACGGGAGCAATTGTGGTTGTAGTTTTCTAGTATGCACCTATGGGCTATGGATAGAAATTGATCGTAACTCACTATCTTCTATATTACAAATGAGGGCAGATTTTGAATTTGTCTTATATGACAGTGTCATGTCAAGGTTTGGGGAGAAATTTCAAAGGCTTCTTTTTTTTTTTGAAATTGGCAGCATGAGCACTTAATACCCTTCATTCAGAAATGACCAAAAAAATGATACCCAAAAAACATACAAAAAAAATAAAACCCAAAAAATATGCAACTTAAATTACAAGTATGCAAAAGAGAAGTTTATTTCGGCTGAGCTTATTTCGGCTGACCAAAAAAATTGAGAACCAAAAAATTGTAACCCAAAATAAACACAGGGAATGTACATTCAAAGAGGCGGGCTGGACTTTTTGGGCGTCAAGCAGATGTCTGACCAACCCATTCGACGCCTGCTAAATTTTTATACGCTAATTTGTTGTTTTGCGCCGAAGGCGTCCGCACCGAATTTATTGTTCTTCGTCGAAGGCGGCCGTGCCTCTAAATTATTTTATGCTAATTTGTTGTTCTTTTAAATTTTGGCTGTAGAAATATTTTTTTGGGGACAAAAATTTTGCGGAAAAAAATCTTAAATGCACCGTGCCCGCGGGCACGGGTTATGACTAGTCCTTATTACAATTGAGGGATATTTTGGAATTTGTCTCAAGTGGCAATGTCACATCGCCACATGTGACAACCTCCTTAAAGCCAAAAAGCCCAAAACCTTATCCAACCCACCAAAACACACCCAAACCCAGAACACCCAAAATCACACCCCAATCAAAAAAACCAAAAACCCCAAGACAATACACACCCGCAAACCCACTCTTTTCATTTTCACATGTTTTTGCACTCATCGAAACACCCGTGTGGGTCCCGTGTTCTGATTGTGTGGGTGTATGATGTATCCGTGCACCCTTTGTGCACAGGTTATTTCTAGTCATTATTACAATTGAGGGATGTTTTTGAATTTGTCCCATGTGTCAATGTCATATCGCCACATGGGACAGCCTCATTAAACCAAAACCCAAAAAAACTCAAAAACCTCATCCAACCCACCAAAACATACCCAAACCTAAAACACCCAAAATCTCACTCCCAATAAAAAAACCAAAAACCCCAAGACAATACACACACAAACCCACCCTTCTCATTTTCACCTGTTTTTGCACTCATTGAAACACCCGTGTGGGTCCCGCGTTTTGATTGTGTGGGTTGGTTATTGGGTGTGTCCGTGCACCATTTGTGCACGGGTTATTTCTAGTAAATCAATGAATCAAGAAGGGGATAAAAAACTTGATCCCCCAAATGATTAAGGGCATGTTCTTTTGGGTTTATTTGAATGTGAAAGTGGAAAGATTCCACTATTCATTCCACTGTTCCACTACTGTTAACCCAATTCAACTCACTCTCACTAACGTGTGCTTTTGAGTTTATTTGGGAAGCTGTTGAAAAAAATCCAAGCTGGCAAAAGAAACCAGCAACACACAACCGCAAAAAGCAGGGATTACGGCGAATTCTTCTGACGCCTTGCCCCCCCCCCCCCCCCCCCCCCCCCCCCCCCCCCCCCCCCCCCCCCCCCCCCCTGAAAATAACGAAGTCAGCCGCCTCTTTTTTCATTTTTTTTAATGGGATCAAACGAGCAAGAGCATGGGCTTAACAAACACCACAGGTTAGTTTACTTATCATGCATATAACCCTTAATATGTATACTTTTTGAGGATTAAACTATGTTTAGTGGAATGTGAGCATCATAGTTACAAGCTGCGTGATCAGAATAATTTTAGCAAACCGTAATCTTTAATTTTTAAGTATTTAAGTATTATATTTTAATATTTAGTTTAATTATTATTAAAATTCGTGGACCCCACAACAATTCTCACAATAACAGTCACAACTAAAAAAACACAATAAAGTTGTGTAGGACCCACAAAAAATTCCAACATCCACATTCACACTCTACTTTCACCTTAAAAAAATAAAATACTTTACTTTCACCAACCTATTTCCAACCTCAACAAACAACCAAATAAACACAAAATAACATGCCATAAGAAAAAGGGATCGCTATTATTAATTAAAGGAAAAACAAAAGATTTTTTTTTAAAAAAATTAAGGGTGTGTTATTCACACCACAGAAAGTTATTCACACCACAGAAAGTGATGAATACACCACACTACATGATTCATCACACCTATAATTTTAACATCAGATGTTCGGATTTAGAGATCCGAACGGCTCTAATACAATATGTGTGTAAATCCGAACACAATACATATTTTATTATATTGTTCGGCTTTGCAATTCCGAACGGAAGAATAAAAGTATTAGAGCCGTTCGGATCTCCAAATCCGAACATCTGATGTTAAAATTATAGATGTGGTGAACCAAGTAGTGTGGTGTATTCATAACTTCTTGTGGTGTGAATAATACCACTCATAAAATAATCTGAATAAATTTGGCGGCAAATACAAATCCTGAAGCGACACTCAACCGCCTCTTTTGCCCCCAGCTCTCACAGGCACACTCCATGTATAAATACACCAAATCCAGAAAAGGGGCGATTAACTGAGCGCAGTGCTTCTAGTAAATTCGGAGAGAGAGAGAGAGAGAGGAAGAGAGAGGGAGAGAGAGAGAGATCAATTGGCGATTTCTTCTTCAACTTCTTCTTCAAGGAGAGTGAGAGAGAGATGACGGTCGGCCTTCTCTTCAGCAACATCCTCCTCGGTGGCCGCGGCGGCACTGTAAGCCTCTCTCTCTCTCTCTGTAGGGCGTCGTATTTTTAGCTGTTCTTGGGTTGGGAGATGCCGTGAGTCGGCGGTTCGTATTTCTTTAGGGTATGCTCACATTCCTTGTTGGTGAATAATTGGGATCACGACCTTGATTTCCTATCTAGGATTTTGCTGT
Organism: Scilla litardierei; assembly: GCA_030789695.1. NCBI lineage: Eukaryota > Viridiplantae > Streptophyta > Magnoliopsida > Asparagales > Asparagaceae > Scilla > Scilla litardierei. Next base: position 314,763,738 of record CM061141.1, on the reverse strand, counting down.
TGCCTCCTGGCTAGGGTTTCTGGTAAATGAGGGGAATTTCTGCGGGGTTTGAAGCTCTGATAAGGGTTTTCGTTTTGATTGCGACTGTTTCTTTGAAAGTAGGGTATTGATGAAATTTCCTCCATTTTTTTCTCTCAGAAAGAACTATTTTAAAAGGGTTTTAAGCAAAGAAAATGAAATAATTTTGAACCTAAATTAATCGGAATTTTTTCAAGGGAATAATTTACTCGAGGGACTTTCTGAACTTACTAATTGGCGTTAACACGAACTTCTTAACGTGAAAATGTTCATGATCTAGTATTTTTTTCCTCATAGAATTAAAATCTCTCTAATGCGACAGAAAATTGCAATCTTATTGTATGACAATCTCATTGCCTTATTACTGTATCTGCTAGTGGTTTTTAGTTGAAGGGAAAGCTTAGTAGACAATTAATACTGATTTAGTATTTCTCCTTTTAAAATGCAATGGTGTTGTATTTTAAATGTGAGTCCCTTTCCTTCATAAAATTTAGGCTAATGCAATCAAAAATTGCAATGCTATATATATAAGTACTGGATCTACTTGGGGGTTTCTAGTTGAAGTGAAAGGTTGGAAGACTAATAAAATGCGTCTTTTAAATCATGTATGTATATTTCATATTTGTTGTCAGGTCCATAAATCTTGTAGCTTAAACCCTGTTGATGTTAGGAAAGCAGGTACCTTTTATATGATTGAATGTTCTTACTCTTTGGAGCTCTATTTGTTTGCACAGAATCCTGGGCAGTTGAGAGTGCATTCAGGTGGTATTGCATGGAAAAAGCAAGGAGGTGGAAAGGTTGTTGAAGTTGAGAAATCTGATATCTTGGGGATGACGTGGATGAAAGTCCCAAGGGCATATCAACTTGGGGTTAGTAACAGAGAGGGATTGTTTTATAAGTTTACCGGCTTTCGTGAGCAGGTGACCTCCTATTTTTTACTTCAAATATATTTTAATCAAGAACACACATGAATAATATGTCTAGGTCTTAGCCCACAGCTGTGAACGCGTGATATTTAAACAATGAAAGCTAGCTAATTGGTGCGGATTCTTATCTGTACACATGGCACTATGTTTCATCAGTTTATATTTTTTGATTTTGGATGAAAACTGTGAGATAAGTTCTCCCTGCGTTCTGTAAATAAGCTTTTAATGGAACATACAAGAAAGTAGGAGACAACTCCCAATAGGCAACAAAAGATACAACATGAAAACTGACACTGCCTACCACAAAAGTATACAAGCTATAAATACAAATAACAGAAGTCTGGTGGCAAAAGAACTGCTCTCCAACCGACTCCATAGCCGTTGAAGCGTCTGGATCAACCATGGGCAGTGGCGTTGAATGTATCGTGTGCTTCTGATCCTGCAGAAGTCTTGCTCTAGAGGTCGTTAGTTTTTCTCTGAATGTGTTGATTTTGAGAATTGGGTTCTTCGTGGTTGTTGATTTTGTAAGATTCTTTTGCCTAAGAATTTAGGACATGAAGATGAAGTATTAGAAAGTGGTATTAGTGAAAATGATACAGTGGCGGATCCGTGAAAATGATACAAAAAGTTTATCGGTGAAAATGATACACGAGTTTACACATATATATGACTGACTCTTTATCTTGATGGGCACTTCTGATCATTTTTCTTTTGAGTGAAGCGATGTTTGTACTTAATTTTGCTAATGTTATTGGAGATGCATGCAAGTTATCTGGACTAATTGAGATCCGGTGGTTAATTTTGTTAAAGCTAAAGTTAACAGTTGACCACTACTTACCTCTTCTGTAAGATACATGTAAACGATGAAGCATATATATCTGCCTGAATTCTTCTGATGGGGATAGTTATTTGAGTCATTTGAAAGTTCTCTGAGGAATCTAGCTCTCAGTTGGCTACTGCTTACTTACAACAGTTGTTTACAGGATAATTTGTTGAAAGCGTTGATGTACACTGGCATAGAGTCTCATGCCAGGTGCATATGCTTCTAATGCCATAATTTGACGTCCGTTCAGGATATGTTAATGGCATGTTTTAATAGTTTCTTTACCCCGAACTAACTTTTGATGTTAATTTCTAGAAAGAGGAATCATGCCTCGCTATCTTTTTTCCTATTAAAGTGGAAAATAAATTTATGGCACTTCCCGAGGAATGTCACCTTTTTTTGACTTTAAGTAGAGAATCAGCTAGATGTATGAGATCATTAAAGACGCCTTGTTAAAGAAGTGCTCATTAAGACAACTATACTATACTAATTCTTAGACTTGGTGGTCAATCACCGCTCCACAGGACACACACAAATAGATAACGATGAAGGACCCTCCGACACATCTACAAACCACTCCCATTGACTTGCTAAGCAAATCTTCTTTAAGTTTCTGAATAACCACATAACACAACTGTTGTTTGATATTTTTAACGGATGCAGACATGCATGGTGAGGGAAGCTGCCAAAATAATTCTCTCATACGATGCAATTTAAATTGTGATGGTGTTTATGTCACACACAAAACACTAACATGCATGAGATTGAAAGTAAACAGCAGTTTAAAAAAGCAACTTGTCAACTCTGAATTTGCTCCATCTATTTTAATCTGACTATTTATTGTGTGTTATTGTATTGGGTGTGTGTGTAAAGAAAGACAAGAGATGATATATATATGAGTGTTAGCCATTATTTGGGCTAATCACTATTTTCCCAAAATCCACAACATGGTATCAGAGCAAAACACCAAAAAACCCGAAAATAAACCCTAGCAGCCCGCTCCCGCCGCCACCAGCTGCTCGCACGCACCCACCCACCGCCCGCCCGCCTGCGCGCGACCTCCCGCCTGCTCGCGCGCAGCCACAAACCCACCTCCCGCCTGCGCGACGGCCGCCGCCCGCCTGCGCTTGCGCCTGCCAGCGCGCGCGCCCGCCGTCCGCCTGCGCGCGCAGCCGCCGCGTGCCGCCGCTGATCCGCCGCGTGCCGCCGCTGATCCGCCGCGTGCCGCCGCTGATCCGCGTGCGCCACTGCTGATCTACGCGCGTGCCGCCGCTGCTGCTTCTCCGCTGCCCCTTCTCCCCAAAAGAGAACCCCAGGAAGAAAACCCTAATCCTAGATCTATGGTAGGGTCATGAAAAGGACTCCATAGACTTACGGTTAGGGTATGACCTAGAAGAGGAAGAAAAGAAGTAGATCTGCGGATCTAAGGAGGAAGAAGGGCGAGATCTGCGGATCTGGAGAGATGTGAGATAATCTTACCTCAGCTGACATGAAGGCCTTCATCGGGGAGATAACGAAGCTGCTTGCTTCGAAGGAGTTGGGATCCTCGAGCGGATCGACGCCTTCGCGACCAGTGCAGAAGCTGGAGTTGATGCCCAATGATGTGAAATTGGAAGGGACGAAGAATTACCTCAGTTGGTCCAGGAGGGTACTTCTCATCCTGAAGTCGAAGGGGTTAGAAGGCGTCGTTCTGGGTTCATGTAAGGAACCGATGGATAAGGATGTGGATGATTGGAAAGTCTGGAGCACCACCAACTCGCTGGTGGCTGCTTGGTTGATGACATCGATGGTTCCACCCATCGCTGGGATGGTGGAGGCCATAGAGAGTGCTGCGGGGATATGGAGTATGGTGGAGAAAATGTATTCTGGAGCAGTGAATGTGATGCTCATGATGGAGGTTCAGGGCAAGGTCGACACCTTGAAGCAGGGGGAGATGACTATTCTAGCCTACTCTGCGGAGTTGAAAAGGCTTTGGTCAGAGTTAGACCACTATGACCCTATTGATCTGCCTGATCCTAGGAGTTCTGCGATACACAGGAAGTGGGTGGAGCGTATGCGTGTGACACATTTTCTGAGGAACCTGAATGGAGACTTTGAGGTCAGGAGGGCGAGTATGTGTCATCTATCCTCCATCCCATCTCTGGAGGAGGCCATAGCTGCAATGGCACAGGAGGAGACTAGACTGAGAGTTATGAAGGATGAGGGTACTCAGGTCACTCGGGCTGCACTGGCTGTACCGGCAGTGGCAGCAGTGAGCGAGGATCGAGAGTGCTACACCTGTGGGGTGAAGGGGCACCTGAGCTTTAACTGCCCACAGAAGGGTAGTGGACGAGGACGTGGCACAGTAGGCAGAGGAGGAGGTCGTTGGGGCCGTGGAGGCCGTGGACGAGGTCGCGGTGGCCCACGGGCCAACTTCGCTACCGCTGATGGACGACAGGAGACAGTGCTGATTGAGGCTACGCCAGCTGAGGCTTCAGATCTAGAGCAGCGGAGACAGTCCAGGTCTACTACTGAGAGCTCGGAGAGTCATGCAGACCAGACTAGGGATGTTGCTTCGTCATTCGGTAACTTTGCCCACTTCGCTCACACAGGATCAGGTAACCGATTAGCCCTTTCATGTAGAGATCATATAGAGTGGATTATTGACTCAGGTGCATCTAGTCATGTGTCAGGTGCATATAGACAATTTTCCACATATAAACCACATACCATTCATGAAGCTGTTCAGACAGCTGATGGCACATCCCAACCCATTAAAGGGATTGGCACTATTCAGTGCACTCCCTCCATATGCCTCTCTTCAGTCCTTCACGTCCCATCTTTTCCAGTCAACCTTTTATCTGTTGGCTCTATTGTTGATGATCTCGACTGTAGCATTACTTTTGACTCTACTCATTGTGTGTTGCAGGAAAGGAAGACTAGGAGGAGGCTTGGGACTGGCGTCAGGCGTGATGGACTGTGGTATCTTGACAGAGCTAGTGGGGATGCTGCATTGGTTGTCGTTGGTGAAGAGAAGGAAAGGGAGGTACTTTTGTTACATTGTCAGTTGGGACACTTGCCTTTTGATATGTTGAATAAAATGTACCCTGAGATTTTGAATAGAGTGAATAAAATGAATTTGAAGTGTGATGCATGTGAATTTGGGAAACACACTAGGACATCATATCCTAGTGTGGGGATGAGGAGTGTAGAGAGATTTCATCTTATTCACTCAGATGTTTGGGGGCCCTGCCCAGTGACTTCAGTAAGTGGGTTCAGGTGGTTTATCACTTTCATAGATTGTCATTCTCGGATGACATGGCTTTACATGATGAAAAACAAAAGCGAAGCGTTGAAGTGTTTTCAGGACTTCCATAGAAGTGTCAGAAATGTGTATGAGGCCAAGTTCCGTGTCTTGAGAACGGATAATGGGACAGAGTATGTAAACAAGGAGTTTGCATCTTATCTATCTGAGAGTGGGATAACTCATCAAACCACTTGTCCCAACACGCCTCAACAGAACGGAGTTGCTGAAAGGAAAAATAGACACTTGTTGGAGGTAACTAGGTCACTCATGCTCACCATGAATGTACCTAAGATATTGTGGAGTGAAGTAGTGATGACTACCACCTATCTCATCAACAGGATGCCTTCACGGATCCTTGGTATGAAGTCTCCATGTGAGATTCTTATGGGAAAGAACACTTTTGTAGTTCCACCAAAAGTGTTTGGATGCATATGCTTTGTGAGGGATCATAGACCTTCTGTGGGGAAGCTGGATGCTCAGGCAATTAAATGCATATTTGTTGGGTATCCTTCAAATCAGAAAGGCTATAGGTGTTGGAGTCCCGCAGAAAGGAGGCTGTTTGTGAGTATGGATGTGACGTTCAGGGAGACTGAACCTTTTTATGGAGGGCTGACAGATTCTACATCAGTATTTGATATTGGTGCCTCTCCAAACACAGGAGGAGCTGGTCGAGAGGGGGAGACTGATGACAGGAGGGTAGTGGTTGGACTTATACCGTGTCCTGTCGGGCCTACTGGTACTGGTCCTGATAGCAGGGAGGAAGAAAGGACCTTGGTGGAAGAGGAGGAAGACAGGTTGTACGGCAGGAAATATAGCAGGAGACAGAAGGATAGTCATGGCGATGGAGAACAACAAGAAGACATCTTCCCCACTGAAGAACCACTAGCTCCACAGCCACATGTCGAGATTGATCAGTCTATCATGCCTGCTCGAGTCCCGACTTCCTTACTGCCTTCCTCTCCTATCACGGATGGTAACCTTTCTTTGCCTTCCTCTAGTTTAGATCTTCCACTTGCATCTCGTAGGGAGCCTCGTATCAATGCCGGCAGGCCTCCTGTACGGTATGGATATGAGACTGATATTGCTAATCATGTCTCATATGCCTCTCTTACACCTGCATATAGGGCTATCATTGCATCCTTACAGTCTATCCCTATACCAAGTGATTGGCGAGTGGCAAAGCAACATCCCCAGTGGAAGAAAGCAATGCTTGAAGAACTTGAGGCACTGGAGAAGAACAAGACATGGAGACTTGTCTCACTTCCAGCAGGGAAGAAAGCTGTGGGCTGCAAGTGGGTATTCACAATAAAGCAAACTTCAGAAGGGAAGGTGGACAGGTACAAGGCGAGGCTGGTTGCCAAGGGCTACAGTCAGACTTATGGGATTGATTATGATGAGACATTTGCCCCAGTGGCAAAGATGAGTACTGTGAGAGTACTGATATCCTGTGCAGCGAATTTTGGATGGAAATTGCATCAGTTGGATGTAAAAAATGCCTTCTTGCATGGAGACTTACAGGAGGAGGTATACATGGAGGTTCCACCTGGCTTTAGCACACAACAGACGATGGGAAAGGTGTGTAGACTGGACAAGTCTTTGTATGGGCTGAAGCAATCTCCAATGGCATGGTTCGACAGATTCAGGCGTGCAGTCATCACTATGGGCTACAAGCAGAGTAATGGTGATCATACTGTATTCTATAGACATTCAGGACAACGGATTACTCCTTTGGCTGTGTATGTTGATGATATTATTATCACTGGAGATGATGAAGAGGGAATCTCTCATTTGAAGGTAAGGTTGGCGAGAGAATTTGAGGTCAAGGACCTTGGACAGTTGGGGTATTTCCTTGGACTGGAGATTGCCAGGTCCAGGAAGGGTATAGTTCTCTCACAGAGGAAGTATGCCCTGGATTTACTGGCTGAGACTGGTATGTTGGGGTGTCGTCCAGCAGTTACTCCTATTGATCAGAATCATAGGTTGCATTCACAATCAGGGGAGCCAGTAGACAAAGAAAGGTACCAGAGACTTGTTGGACGCCTTATCTACTTATGCCATACCAGACCTGACATTGCCTATGCTATCAGTGTGGTAAGTAGATACATGCATGATCCTAGGACTGGACATATGGAGGCAGTCTTCAGGATACTGAGGTATCTGAAGAATAGTCCAGGAAAAGGCATATTATTTGGTAGTCATGGTCACATGAATGTGACGGGCTACTGTGATGCGGATTGGGCCAGTTGCCTAGATGATAGGAGATCGACCTCGGGCTACTGTGTGTTTGTTGGGGGCAACTTGGTCTCTTGGCGCAGCAAGAAGCAGGATTTGGTGGCCCGTTCCACTGCAGAGGCAGAGTATCGTGCTATGGTGCTTAGTACCTGTGAGATGATCTGGTTGAGATCACTCCTACATGAGCTACGCCTGCTGAGAGAAGGACCATTGCGGTTGTTGTGTGATAACAAATCAGCAATTAATATTGCCAACAACCCAGTGCAACATGATAGAACGAAGCACATAGAGATTGACAGGTTCTTCATTAAAGAAAGACTGGACAAGAAACAGTTGGAGATCTCCTACATTACTTCTGGACAGCAACTAACTGATTGCCTTACAAAGGGGTTGAACTCTAAAGGAGTAGAAGATGCTTGTAACAAGATGGGCATGATAAATATCTTTTGCTCATCTTGAGGGGGAGTATTGTGTGTTATTGTATTGGGTGTGTGTGTAAAGAAAGACAAGGGATGATATATATATGAGTGTTAGCCATTATTTGGGCTAATCACTATTTTCCCAAAATCCACAACACTATTACACCGAGCATCCAATGGTCCTAATCACAGTATCACACAACATTACTACTTACTATTGTTAATGATATTTTGATCATTTAAAGATTCTTCATCATTCACGGATGCTGAACACCACTTAAGGACTTTTTAATAAGATCATATGAATAATTTCTCTAGCTAGACCAGAAATGTGTGACGTTAATTTCTGCTATAGGTTTAGGGCATACATCTTCTGATGAAATAAGGATTTGCATCTGATTCAGTGTTCTCTGTTGTCATATAATCAATATTTGTTGATCCTTAAGTCTGATTTTAATTTTTTTAAACAGAGCTTAGGGAATCTCAAGTGAAAAGCTTATGTCATATGTAATTGTAGTTTATATCTTATCATTTTCTTGTCTTGTAGGATATCAGCAACCTGACCAGTTTTATACAAAAATATATTGGAATAACACCAGAGGAGAAGGAACTTTCTGTTAATGGTCATAACTGGGGAGAAGTTGATATAGATGGTTGGTCATTGCCATTTTGTTTCCCAATTTAAACATTTCCATGCTTTTGTTTATGGCTTATCGTTAAATGGATCATATCTTGGTCAGGCATACCGTTCCTTCTTTCATTGTACCGTTCCTCCTTTCATAGTAGTGTTTTTTCAATCATTGTCATGGTCATTTATTTTTTTAATTTTTTTATAATATTACACATGTCAACTTCTTTGTTATGTATCGTATATTACACATGTCAACTTCTTTGCTATGTTACATACAACTTGTGTATGGCTATATGGTTTTCATTTGAATGTCTAGAAAATTATAGGAAACAGAGTGAAAGCGCATTATTATCCTGATTTAGGATGAAAATTAAATTGTCAACATTTCTATTACTTAGAAGGAAACATATAATTGCATTAGATTTCTTGGACGGTGGAGCATATTGGAATTATGTGCTATTGCTGCTATGGACCGAGAGTTGGCTATGGATTAGTTTCTGACTTGACATACGTACATCCTTGAGTTGTTTGAAATCATGAAAACATGCTCATACCTTCTCGCTAAAAGGGCATGCATGGAGTTATGACTTTTCTTTGCAAAATCATAATATTAATTAATTGCTTATTTGTTTTGCGTTTTAAGGCTCCAAGAGTCCACATTCAAAGACATGATTGTTTTGACCACAAAAACATATTTATAGCTAGATTTTGCTAATTGACGTGTATGGCCTGATGTGTCTGTGTTCAAATTTGACAAGTGCTGTGTCCACATATAATAGCTATCAGGTTTGTTGATGAATAATTTCATATTAAGATCTCCATCTAACTTAGGGTCACAAGACGGTAAATGGTACAATAGAAAATAATGCTGGCTTCATTGATAGATTACACTAACTAATATATGCTGCATTTCTTGCCGACCACTTTCTTGATATATTTGCTTCTTGTCTTACTGGACATTCCCTTTTTTGCTTTTGAATTGCAGGAAACATGCTCACCTTTTTGGTAGGTTCCAAACAAGCTTTCGATGTTTCTCTAGCAGATGTTTCACAAACACAGCTGCAAGGCAAAACTGATGTTTCCTTGGAGTTTCATGTGGATGACACTGCTGGAGCTAATGAGGTAGCTCATCCCTATTTATATTTGTCATAGTTTAGGCCCTACTCTTGGATTTTACAGTTTGAACCTCGCATCATATAAATAAAATGGAATTCCTGATTAGCTACATACTCTTGACCTACATTGGGTTTGGATTTTGTATTAATTGTGTGGCTTAGTTAAAGTACTTGTGCTTTCTCAACTTTCAAACTTAACCCAGTCGCAGTTTAGCAGCACTAATTATTTGGTTAGTTTGCTTGGTGAGTTTACACCAAATGCGACTTTCATGAGAGAACCTCATGCACCTGTTTCTTTTATAAGCTATAGAATTATCATCCACCTCAACTATTAGTGTTGGTTTATTTATATGACAAATTCTAGTTTTTGTTACATGCTGCTGTTTTTATTCATATGATTCTAATCTCTATATACTGTTTATTGCACATTAAGATGTTGCAAGTTCTGTTGAAGCCTACTTCGATAAAGCACAGAGAAGAATGTGCTACATTGATGGATATATGTGATTAAGTTAGAATTCCACCACTCCCATATCCTCGTTCGTCCTAATCCTTAAGTTTCCTTAGTTTATTCTCCTTAGGAAGGCAAAAATCGACCATTGTTGTACTTTTCAATATTTATAGTTGATTCATAATTTCAACCTCCTCCGCCTTGCCCATCATCATCTTGTTGTGCGCCGAGCGAAAGCAATCAGATCATCGAAGTATCTAGCACGAAGATCAAATAGAGAGAACACAAACAAAAGATTTAGGTCGCCTTAACGACCAAGGGAACACTTCTCTTGATTTCAATTAGGAGATAAAAAAGGCACTCAACTACTGAAAAAAAACCTCACAATTGGCTCTCTCAAAAATGTCTCTCAATTATCCTATGGAACTTCCAATTGGACCTCATACAAGTTTCTCCAATGCTTTAGTAAAATCTCAATTGGATTCCTAATTTTTCGATGCAAATAACCAATCCTTTGCCCTCCTTTTATAGGGATGAAAGGGATGGGGTTGGTGCACCAACCCACTCTTTTTGGTCCATTTTTGACAAATTACAGGGGTGGGTTGTGATCGGATCGGTCCATATTTTACACATTTTTCTGCATATTTGCATACCATTTTGATTGCACATATCGCGCTTTTCACGATTATTTGATGATATTACGTTACTTTTCACTATTTCTTGTTTTTGTTGGATTTCAGGAAATATGGATCGATCGGAAGCAAAAATGAGCTTAAGGGACTTGTACGCGTACCGGAGCATCGATCATGGCCTTATTAAGAAGCTAGCAACGCTGGACGATGAGCGGGAGAAGAAGAAGATCGATAGAATCGTCGAGGAGGAGAGGAGGAGAGGGAAGGATTCCAGAAACGGGCCACTCGGCCGAGTCACGCTAGTCACTCGCTCGAGTGAAGCAGCGTACTCGGCCGAGTACGACTGATACGAAGAACATATGCCTGACCTGAGTGCCACAATGCACTCGGCCGAGTGGTGAATTCCACTCGGCCGAGTAGAGAACTCCACTCGCCCGAGTGAGGTCAACTTTTGAAGGAAATCGAATCAGACTCTCTGGAATTCTGGGGAGCACAGCAAAAGACCCACTCGGCCGAGTGATGAATCCCACTCGGCCGAGTGGGTCTTCTGCTGTGCTCCCCAGAATTCCAGAGAGTCTGGTTCGATTTCCTTCAGAAGTTGACCTCACTCGGGCGAGTGGAGTTCTCTACTCGGCCGAGTGGAATTCACCACTCGGCCGAGTGCATTGTGGCACTCAGGTCAGGCATATGTTCTTCGTATCAGTCGTACTCGGCCGAGTACGCTGCTTCACTCGGACGAGTGACTAGCGTGACTCGGCCGAGTGGCCCGTTTCTGGAATCCTTCCTTCTCCTTCTCGCCTCCTAGACGCTTCTATTGATCTTCTTCTTTTTATGCCTCCTTCTATGTTTCTGTCATGGAGCTCGAGGCACCAGATTGCATGGCTTGGCCTTCTCAATAGTAGGTGCAGGTGGCTCTATGGGCTCATGTATCTCGACCACGGTATAAAAGTGGGTCTTGTGCCCCTCAACTAGAGCGTAGACTACATCATCAATTGTGCCTGTGGAAGAGATACAATGAGTAATAAAGTTTTGAAATTCGAGCTCAAAAGGATAACCTGCCGTTATTGTCAATAGACCGGTTTCTCGAACTACGTCGACAATGTTTCTCAATAGGTCCATATATGTGTCCTCCTTCGGCAGCTCAGATGTCTCTATTTGCGGAGTGTTGATGGTGTAAAGATGGATATGATCACCTTCAAGTGAAGCATACACTCCATCTATGATAGTACCTGCAACGGAGACATTAGCCATAACAAAATTGATGAATACTTGGTCGGATGGTTTACCTACCATAACAGTTATCGAACCGGTAGATCGAGCATCATCTATCATTTGCTCCAAGGTTGCTGCCAACTGCAGATCACTGAACTTTTCCACTTGCATCCTCTTCACAAACTCACGTGAGGGTCCCTTTAGCATTCTAGCGAAGATATTAAATAGCGTGGAACCATCACACTCATGGTCTGACTCCGTCTGGAACATTCCTAACATTCTTTCAAACCTGGACAAGGCTTCCCTGAAGGACTCTTCATCAGCCTGACAGAATGTAGCGAGATATATGTAGGATTGTATAGAACCCGGTCGCATATTCTTTGGAAGCACCATCGCTGTAACAACTGTATTTGATCAAGCAAAGTAAACAACCTGGAAAAGACGTCAGTGGTACAAAGAGAGATAAAGATAATAATAATAGCAGGTGGTGGGAAAAAATATCTCTCTGTTTTTTTGTTTGTTTGTTTTTAACGTAATCTAATCAACCTAATTGTGACAAATTGGCACCCAACGGGAAACACCTCCCCGACAACGGCGCCAAAAACTTGGTCGCGCCCGGATATACACCTGGAAAACAACTGTAGTCTTACCGCAAGCGCACGGTGTAGTGGCGAGCGGGTATCGAACACATGGATGACAAATGACGGTACTCTGTTTTAATCACCTAGCTATTGGTGGTAGAATGGTACGGTTTCGAGAATATTGTCACAGTCGTTCAATTAACAATTTGAATTCTATATAATAAAGGCGTCTAGGGCCAGTGAATCCCCATTACGGATTGTCATTCATCTCCGCGAATCGTGAATCTCAATGATGCAAGACTTGAATTGAGGTTACGAAATCTTTATAGCGATATGAGAACCAATATGATGCAGTTGGGACCCTAAATTTGAATCGATATTTATCCAACTTCTATATCACCGACACTAACATCCATCATCATTGTCATTACATCATACTATACCCATTTCCACCAATAATACATTTGTAGTAGAATCGACCTAGGATAGATTGGAGCCAACTCCAACTCCACATATTCTTTCTTTTTCATTTCATTTCCTTTGTTTTCATCTTTCGAGTTCGTCTCTCTACTTATCTTCCTCGAGGACGAGTAAGAGGTAAGCTTGGAGGATTTTGATCGGTCCATATTTTACACCTTTTTTCTGCATGTTTGCATGTCATTTCGATCGCCCATATCGCGCTTTTCACGATTATTCGACGATATTACGTTACTTTTCACTATTTTTTGTTTTTGTCGGATTTCAGGAAATGTGGAGCGATCGGGAGCAAAAATGAGCCTAAAGGACTTGTACGCATACCAGTGGATCGCTCATGACCTTATTAATGAGCTAACGGCTCTGGACGATGAGCGGGAGAAGAAGAAGATCGATAGAATCGTCGAGGAGGCGAGGAGGAGAAGGAAGGATTCCAGAAACATGCCACTCGGCCGAGTCACACTAGTTACTCGCCCAAGTGAAGCAACGTACTCGGCTGAGTACGACTGATACGAAGAACATCTGCCTGACCTGAGAGCCACAATGCACTCGGCCGAGTGGTGAATTCCACTTGGCCGAGTAGAGAACTCCACTCGCCTGAGTGAGGTCAACTTCTGAAGAAAATCGAACCAGACTCTCTGGAATTCTGGGAAGCACTGCAGAAGACCCACTCGGCCGAATGATGAATCCCACTCGGCCGAGTGACGCAGAGCGCCAGAGTGCCCAAACCCCAACTTCGAAGCAGACACTCTGGAATTTTGGGAGAACATCAGAAGATCCTACTCGGTCGAGTCACACTTCTCACTCGGCTGAGTCATATTTCCACTCGGCCCGAGTGAGTGCGGGCCCAAATTTTAAGTTGCGGCCAGAGCTGACTTTGGGCACGAAATTGAGAGGGTTTCTAGGGTTATTTGCTAGGGTTTTGGGGGGATATATAAGAGGTTTGTAGCCGTCATTAGAGGGGGTTCCATTATGTTTTCTTAGGGATTATTTCAGAGGTTAGGCCATGCCCTAGGCTCTCTCTTGGATCTGAAAGCTTGTATTTGGATTGAAGTTCTTCATCAAAGCTAAGTGTCTCTTTGTTCTTATTATTTGAATCCTTGATTTGATATCTTTATATAGGCAAGCAATGTTTTTTATCGATTCCTTCATCGTTATCGCGATGCTTGCGTAGGTTTCGTTGTTCTAGAGCAAAGGGATGAACCCTATAGATCTAATTTCAGATTTGTGATGAATGAATTTATATGTTGCTGGAATTTCTAGGAGGTTAGGTTGTGATTGATTTATTACAGATAGCTAGGAATTTCCATCGATTTGGGGTTTGCAAGAGATTGGTTTCCGATCGATGGGAAGACCTAGACATTCGATTTAAATTTATAATCGAGATTCATTATGTTTGGTTTGCAAGAGAGTGGACCTAAGCTAGCATTTTTATTATAAATCTATACACATATTCGTTTGCAAGAGATTGGACGAATACGAGCTATCACAATCTAGGTCGTAACTCGAGTTTGCACGAGAGTGGGCTCGAGAAGCGATTGAACGATGCTGTCGATCCTAATGCTAGTGACTTAGGTTAGGGTTTGCACGAGAGTGGGCCCTAATCTAGGTTGCTATAGACTGGTAATAGCGAGAGAGCGTGAGCTTGGTTCTCTATTCAGTTACGACTAGTTCACCTCAACGCAAGTCTAGTAATATTGAGATTCACTATTCACATTGATGCATGATAATCCGTAGTGGGGATTCCCTAGTTCTAGACACTTCTATTATATTATATTTGAATTGATACTTGACCAACTTCTTTATCACCGACACCGATATCCACCACCATTTCCATTATATCATACCATAATCATCTCCACCAATAATACATTCGTAGTTAAACCAACCTAGGATAGATTGGAGCCAATACCACCTCCTCGTGTTCGATACCCGCTTGCCACTACACCATGCGCTTGCGGTAAAACTACAATTGTCTCCCGGGTGTATATCCGGGGAGCGACCAAGTTTTTGGCGCCGTTGTTGAGGAGGTGTTTCCCGTTGGATGCTAATTTGTCACAATTAGGTTGATTAGATTACGTTAAAAAAACAAACAAAAAAACCAAAAAAAAAAACAGAAATAGATTTTTCCCCACCACCTGCTATTATTATTATTTTTATCTCTCTTGTACCACTGACTTCTTTTCTAGGTTGTTTACTTTGCTTGATCAGGTACAGTTGTTGCAGCGATGGTGCTTCCTAAGAATATGCGACCGGGTTCTATACAATCCTACATATATCTCTCTACATTCTGTCAGACTGATGAGGTCCTTTAGGGAAGCCTTGTCCAGGTTTGAAAGAATGTTAGGAATGTTCCAGATGGAGTCAGACAATGAGTGTGATGGTTCCACGCTATTTAATATCTTCGCTAGAATGCTAAAGGGACCCTCACGTGAGTTTATGAAGAGGATGCAAGTGGAAAAGTTCAGTGATCTGCAGTTGGCAGCAACCTTGGAGCAAATGATAGATGATGCTCGATCTACCGGTTCGATAACCGTTAGGTAGGTAAACCATCCGATCAAGTATTCATCGATTTTGTTATGGCTAATGTCTCCAGTGCAGGTACTATCATAGATGGAGTGTATGCTTCACTTGAAGGTGATCATATCCACCTTTACACCATCAACACTCCGCAAATAGAGACATCTGAACTGCCGAAGAAGGACACATATATGGACCTATTGAGAAACATCGTCGACGTAATTCAAGAAACCGGTCTATTGACAATAACGGCAGGTTATCCTTTTAAGCTCGAATTTCAAAACTTTATTACTCATTGTATCTCTTCCACAGACACAATTGATGATGGAGTCTACGCTCTAGTTATGGGGCACAAGACCCACTTTTATACTGTGGTCGAGATACATGAGCCCATAGAGCCACCTGCACCTACTATTGAGAAGGCCAAGCCATGCAATCAGGTGCCTCAAGCTCCAGGACAGAAACGAAGAAGAAGGCATAAAAAGGAGAAGATGGCGTTTACACTGCCTTCTATACCTGAGGAGCCTGAAGAGGAAGTCCATGTTCAGCTTGGGGGAGGTATTATGCGCTTTGATATTGCCAACCCCGACGAGACCACAACACCTGATACTGCGGAGTCAGCTTGTGCCATCGTCGCTCCCCCTTGCCACCCACATGAGCCAGAGCATGCTTTTGAGGAGGCCTTACATGCGGAGCCAGAGCTTGCCACCGAGGAGGCCGTGCATTGGAACGAGGACACATCCATTCATGAGGATCCCGAGCATTACCCTCCTCCTTTTGAGCTACCGCAGACACCTCCACTTTCTACAGAGGCTGAGCATCTCTCAGAGGACCACCCTTCCACTGACGCCGAGGACTATCCCACAGAGCTTTTGGCCCCCCTTCGGGAGATCTCTTTACTCCCTCGCCCTTTACATTTGATCCCCCTCCAGTGTATGATGTTTGCTACGATTCAGATTTTGACGCTCATTGCACCTTTTGCAGGATTCATGTACATACGATCAAGAGGTATGATGGGACGTATACGAGGAGGAGAGCGAGGAGTTAGCACCCATGGATGCTATTGAATATGATCAGGAGGTGCAATGGGATAAGTCTGACGATGAGGAGGAGTTGCCTGATGAGACCCACACATATATGCCAAAGCTACCTGAACAACCTGAGGCAAACAACTAGGAATTGATCGACGTGGTACACGAGAGTAGAGATTTATTTCCATGGAAGTGTTGTTAACCGTTTTTAATTTTAAATACTTTTGTTGATGATCCTATTTGGAATACATTTATTTTGGGGAAGAATTATCCACATCAGATTGATGCGGCTCATCTCTTGCAGGGTACAGGTGGAGTCTTTGTAGAGATGCTAGGAGCCGCATTGCTGGAATCGGATGGAGTCCGTGGACACACGCGTCTGGCGGAGCCACGAAAAGAGCAGTTGGAGCAATTGACTGCACCGACAAAGATACCGGATCCGCCTTTTGCTATAGGTGATATCAATCCAGTAGTGTAGTATTTTATGCTTTCAATAAACACGAATCCTCTCGACAACGAGAGGACCGTATAGATTTGCTTGAATAAATATCACCTCATATGACGGCAACAAAAATTTTTATACCCCAAACCCATTATATATATTAATTGCCCTCTTTATATTTTGATACACAACATCCTTTTGCTCGCCACTGTCGAGCTTTTCTTTCAGTGAATACTCACTTTCTTATTCGTTTGACTTGAGCTCGCTTAGCAAAGCCGTGACATTTTTTTGATCAAGTCATTTGAAGGTATAAGCTTGGGGGAAGGCGCTCTCATGCATCATTGTATGTGCATGTAGTTGCATTAGGATTTCATGTCATTCATTCCATCATTTTTCATCCCCCTATATTTATCGTTGTTCCTCATATTCTTCCATTATGATCACATGGAGGACAATGTGAAGTTTAAGCTTGGGGGAGTGCATTTCCATGCCATTTAGTTCCACTTTTACTCTATTTTTAGGGTTTTTAGAATTTTTCAAAATTTTTGCATCATTTTTTTTGATTTTTCCATCTTATTTTCCTTTTATGTGTGTTCATGCATCATATTGTGTGCTTGTTTTTCTTTTCTTTCCTCTCTTTTATCTTTATTTCTTTATTTTCTTTTCCTCCTTTTGCTAGATTTGCTCCTTATAATGATATCTCTTATTGCTTTAGCAACCATTACGATGCTTATTATTCCTTGCCATGCTACTTAGAGTATTCCATAGTCTTGCTATTCACATGTGCTTGCAAATCTATTTCTTTTGATGGCTCCTCTAAGTAATTGCATGGTATTCATTGAAACTGAATGTATGGATTAGTGTTTAGTATGCTTTTGTTGGAAGTGCACCAAAATTCACGCATCAATTGTATATTGGAAACATCTGCCTCATTGTCTTATTCACCTTCTGTTGCATGCCTAATATGATTGTACTCTTTACTGCTTGACTTCACTATTTATTGAAATGATTGAGAGTATCCATGCTTACATATGAGTTTTAGTTGAAGTATTATCTTATTGAACCATTTGTGCACATCTTAGAGTAAACCGAGCGTTACACCATTTCCTTCTCTACATATATCTTTTTATTCTCTACATGTCACTTGAGTTCACCTCCTAAAGCTACTTATATCGCATCTATTTCCCAAAAATCCATACAAAAGAAAAGTTAGCACCAAAAAAAAAAATCCAAAAAGCCAAAAAGGAGCCAAAAACAAAAAATACAAATCAAATAGCTCCTACAAAAGTCTAAAAAGAAAAATGAGAAACAAAAAGTTCAAAAAGAAAAAGAAAAATATTTCTCTATCTCATTATTGGAGCCACAAAATACTTGGGAAAACCAAGGCAAAAAATCTCATTTTCCATTATCATATTCCTTTGGATACGATGCCTCAAGCTAGGCTTGGGGGGGTGAATTCACTTGACCATATGAGTGCGTGTGACATTAGG
Source organism: Scilla litardierei (assembly GCA_030789695.1). Classification (NCBI taxonomy): domain Eukaryota; kingdom Viridiplantae; phylum Streptophyta; class Magnoliopsida; order Asparagales; family Asparagaceae; genus Scilla; species Scilla litardierei. The sequence goes on along the minus strand of CM061141.1, from coordinate 314,745,455 downwards.
GTGGAGAGGTGCACGAATGAGGAGGTTTGATAATGCTGAAACTTAGCAAAATACCTTAGTTATGGAGATTACTTATGAATCGATAGAAATATGTGAATGCCATGATTTATTCCATACCCCATTGCATGCTTGGTGTGATTCTTATATGCTTCTGTTATAACTCTTGATTGAAAAGTGCATCGCCAACATTTGTATATTAAATTCTATGAAATGCGTGATGTGGATATGGATTGATTGTATGAATTTAGAGAGTCTCTTTTGTTGTTCTTAAAAGCTTGCAAGTACCATGTTTAAGTAAGACATGAGATCTTTATAGCATGTGATTTGTATTTTCCGGGTTATCGTGATGTGCAACTTATGGCTTGAGATCTGAGAAAATAATCTAGCGACCCCTTCCACTTCGTATTCTTTTTCTTTCATTTCATTTCCTTTGTTTTCATTTCCCGAGTTCGTTTCTCTACTTATCTTCTTCGAGGACGTGTAAGAGGTAAGCTTGGGGGATTTTGATCGGTCCATATTTTACACCTTTTTTCTGCGTGTTTGCATGCCATTTCGATTGCTCATATTGCGATTTTCATGATTATTCGACGATATTTCGTTACTTTTCACTATTTCTCGTTTTTGTCGGATTTCAGAAAATATGGAGCGATCGGGAGCAAAGTTGAGCTTAAGGGACTTGTACGCGTATCGGAGCATCGCTCATGTTTTTATTAAGGAGCTAACGGTTCTGGACGATGAGCGGGAGAAGAAGATCGCTAGAATCGTCGAGGAGGAGAGGATGAGAAGGAAGGATTCCAGAAACAGGCCACTCAGCCGAGTCACGCTAGTCACTCGCCCGAGTGAAGCAGCGTACTCGGCCGAGTACGACTGATACGAAGAGTATCTGCCTGACCTGAGTGCCACAATGCACTCGGCCGAGTGGTGAATTCCACTCGGCCGAGTAGAGAACTTCATTCGCCTGAGTGAGGTCGACTTTTGAATGAAATCGAACTAGACTCTTTGGAATTCTGGGGAGCACAACAGAAGATCCACTCGGCCGAATGATGAATCCCACTCGGCCGAGTGACGCAGAGCGCCAGAATGCCCAAACCCCAACTTCGAAGCAGACTCTCTGGAATTTTCAAAGAACATCAGAAGATCCTGCTCGGTCGAGTCACACTTCTCACTCGCCCGAGTCATATTTCCACTCGGCCTGAGTGAGTGCGGGCCCAGATTTTAAGTTGCGGCCAGAGCTGACTTTGGGCACGAAATTGAGAGGGTTTTAGGGTTATTTGCTAGGGTTTTGGGGGCTATATAAGAGGTTTGTAGCCGTCATTAGAAGGGGTTCCATTATTATCTTAGGGATTATTTTAGAGGTTAGGCCATGCCCTATGCCCCCTCTTGGATCTAAAAGCTTGTATTTGGATTGAAGTTCTTCATCAAAGCTAAGTATCTCTTTGTTCTTATTATTTAAATCTTTGATTTGATATCTTTATATATGCATGCAATGTTTTTTATCGATTCCTTCATCGTTATCGCTATGCTTGAGTAGGTTCGTTGTTCTAGGGCAAATGAATGAACCATATGGATCTAATTTCTGATTTGTGATGAATGAACTTATATGTTGCTGGAATTTCTAGGAGGTTAGGCTGTGATTGATTTATTACGGATAGATAGGAATTTCCATCGATTTGGGGTTTGCAAGAGATTGGATTCCGATCGATGGGAAGGCCTAGATATTCGATTTAGATTTATAATCGAGATTCACTAGGTTTGGTTTGCAAGAGATTGGACCAAAGCTTGCATTTTTATTATAAATCTATACCCATATTCGTTTGCAAGAGATTGGACGAATACGAGCTATCACAATCTAAGTCGTAACTCGAGTTTGCACGAGAGTGGGCTCGAGAAGCGATTGAACGATGATGTCGATCCTAATGCTAGTGGCTTAGGTTAGGGTTTGCACGAGAGTGGGCCCTAATCTAGGTTGCTATAGACTGGCAATAGCGCGAGAGCGTAAGCTTGGTTCTCTATTCAGTTACGACTAGTTTACCTCAACGCAAGTCTAGTAATATTGAGATTCACTATTCACAATGATGTATGATAATCTGTAATGTGGATTCCCTAGCTCTAGACACTTCTATTATATTATATTTGAATTGATACTTGACCAACTTCTTTATCACCGACACCGACATCCACCACCGTTTCCATTATATCATACCATAACCATCTCCACCAATAATACATTCGTAGTCAAACCAACCTAGGATAGATTGGAGCCAACACCATCTCCTCGTGTTCGATACCTGCTCGCCACTACACCGTGCGCTTGCGGTAAAACTACAATTGTCTCCCTGGTGTAAATCAGGGGAGCGACCAAGTTGCTAAAATTCCAGCAGCCATATGGGCTGCTGGAAATTTGCAACAACCTAATTGAGCCAACAACCACAAATCTCCACCTTGGCGAGATCTTGGGTCTATATCACACAATCGACCATCAACGCTCCTCCTTGATGAGAATCATCTCGTGTTTCCATCATTTTGCCTCGAAAGGCTCATATGGCTTTGCAGAGCCTCATTGCTCCAGAAGGGGCCACCAAAGTCATCTCATATCGTCAACATACAAGTCCGAGCCATACTTGAACTTGACTCCAAAATCGACCTTCATAAGCTCGTCTGTCGAACAATCACTAGTGCCAAGAGCTCCACCCGATCCTTGGATTCATCAGTCGTCGTTGAATACATCTCATCATACCAATCTTTCCTTCGTCCACATTGGTCACCATTGTGCTCCATCTCACCGAATAAGGCCGGAGACTCATCACATCTGACAAAGAAAGCAAACGAGACCCTTATTGCAGGTTGGCATCTCTCATACCTTGGTCTCCAAACTTTAATAGAATCTATCTGCTGTGCAAGTTGTGGGGACAAGGCATCTCTACCATACCGACTTGAACTATCACCTCTATTAGCACCACCTCTCCGGAGATCATCCAACGACGTCGTCTTAGGCACGTGCGAGCTTGAGTCGGTAACTCGCTCCTTTGGAACTCTCGTCGTCTTCATCATCACCGTGCCATCCAAGTAATAGAGGTTGCCTTCACGCTTCCCCTTCATCAGAATCATTGCTCCTCGTGTCACTTCAAAGCGCCGTCCTCATAGTCACTTTGCACCCTTGTGTTTCTAATGAACCAAGTGATATCAAGTTGTACTTCAGGTCGGGCACATAATGAACATCCCATATGTCCCGTGTGACACCATCACTCATCTTTATGCACACCGTGCCAATGCCCGTCGTCGTGCATGCTCCATCGTCTCTAAGGACTTTACTCTTACAACCTTCATGAAAAGTAATAAAGTACTCTATGTGTGGTGTCATATAGAACGAGCAACCCGAGTCGTGCACCAATCCCCCTTTCATCACCCCCTCTGTCGCACCAACTAGGACCCACTCATCCACCTCCTCGCCTTTGACGATGTTGGTGGTAGCATCCTTCTTCTTATTAGCCTTTGGACACTCCCTCGCCCAATGTCATCTTTCCTTGCAAAAGGCACATTGATCCCTCTCGTTTCTGTGCGAGGAGCTCTACTATTGTCCCTCATCTCAACCTCTAACCACGGTAAGCGCTTCGGATCCTTAGCCACTCTTCTTCTCATCATCCTTCTTTCTAAATTCATTGCTAGTAAAAGCGTTAGAAACTTCATTGAAGGTGATATATTCTTTACCATAGGTTAAGATCGAAACGATGTGCTCATTATCTTTATGCAGAGAGTTGAGGAGAATCATCGCATTGTCCTCATCTTCCACTTTGACGTCGATGTTCCTCAAATCTGTGAGGAGTTTGTTGCAGTAGTCGAGATGTTCTTGAATTGAAATTCCTTTCTCCATCTTGAGGCCAAAAAGCTTCTTCTTTAGGTGTAGGCGATTCTGAATGTTCTTTTTCATGTACTTCTCACCAAGTGCATCTCATAACGCTTTTACGTTCGTCTCCTCCATGAAAGGGTACTTCTTCTTCTTTGTCAAGTAGAGCCGGATCGTGTCGCAAGCGGTCCGGTTCAACATCTTTCACTTCGCATCCGACGTCGTAGTCGGCCTCTTATATAGTGCTTGATCTTGACCAAGTTGGTTCAAGATGTCAAGTACTTCACATCTCCACATGCCGAAGTTGATACGCCCATCGAACTTCTCAATTTCGAACTTCGTACTGGATACGATAGTACGCGTTGTTGAAGACTGCGCCATTGGAGTAGAAGGATTGTCGACGCCATCTTTGCTCATCTTCTTCGTCTAGATTTTCGTCGCCTAAGCTTTGATACCAATTGTTGTGCGCCGAGCGAAAGCAATCAGATCGTCGAAGTATTTAGCACGAAGAGTAAATAGAGAGAACACATACAAAAGATTTAGGTCGTCTTAAGGACCAATGGAACGCTTCTCTTGATTTCAATTAGGAGATACAAAAGATACTCAACTACTCCCAAGAAATTCTCACAATTGGCTCTCTCAAAAATGTCTCTTAATGATCCCATGGAACTTCCAATAAGACCTCATACAAGTTTCTCCAATGCTTCAGTAGAAGCTCAATTGGATTCCCAATTTTTCGATGCAAATAACCAAGCCCTTGGCCTCCTTTTATAGGGATGAAGGGGGTGTGGTTGGTGCACCAATCCCACCTTTTGGTCCATTTTTGACAAATCAAAGGGGTGGGTTGCTGGAAATGTCCAGCAACCTAATTGAGCAACAACCACACTTCTCTTGTTCATCATCATCATCATCATTTAAGTTTGCTTTGTTTATTCACCTAAGATTGTGAAATCAGGCTAATTTGAATTTTCTGATATTTACAGTTGATTCAGAGTACAATGTTGCACTTTCTTTTATATTACAAGTTTTCATCATTTGATATATTATTTCTTGCATCTGGACCTTTTGTGTGGTCGTGACAATTGAAATGCATTGATTATTATTCAAGATTCTTTTACAGGCTCTCTCTAGTGCAGACTTTAGAGAAATTCATAGGGTTTCTTCTTGGTTGCATAAACTTAAACTTCATGCTTAATCATGTTGGCTTTGTTTAGCAACTGGTTAAACAGAGGAGTTAAGAGCGTTTTACCAAAACAATTTTTTGGGCAAAGATTTTAGGATAATCAATTTTATGAGATTAGGATATTTAAGACGGATCAAATGTGGGTTTACTAATCCGTGTATACATGCAGTGATGGAGATCCAATTTGGATTTGGAGTTGACTCTTTTCAAGATTATTATTTGAGTTTATTTGAGCATATGTTTAATTTCCAACTGAATCTTTAGTAGGAGTTTTGAGTCCTTTTTGTCATTTTCTCATTTTTGGCAACTTTTAGTCCTACATTGATTGCGATAGAAAATTATAGCTCTTATAAGCTTATTTAAAGGCATAAAGATTTGTTTCATTATTTATTGAAGAAATTGATTTGATATTTTATGTACACTCTTGTTGGAATTTTTTAATCTTTTGCATTGAGAGTGAGAATGTGCTTGATTGCTTGGACATAATCTGCAAAAAATATCCATGTGAGAGGCGTATCCGTAAAGTTTTTCCTAAATTGGGTATTAGAACCAATTCTTGACTTTTTCTCAGCCTTTTCTATCATTTTTTCTTCTTGTTAAGTTTAACATTTAAAAAATAAAATAAAAAAAGTGAACAAAATAGAAAAGAGAGAAAAATATTCAAAAGAAAGAAAAGAAAAATTAGACAAGTTGAAAGAAAAGAAAAAGAAAAAGAAAAAGAAAAAACTTACATGCTTCTTCCCAACCATCCTCCTTTCTACCCAAATCCTAACCATGGTCACCATTCGTTCCCATCCTTACTACCAGTATCCTACACTACTGTCATTTTTTGTCGTCAGCAGGACGTCACCCATCCATCAGTTCCATCACCACAACCACCGATCTCAGTTTCCGCCACCATCGTTTCAATGTCGATCATTGATGTCAATGCTATCCCTGATGTCGGAAGCCCATATTGACCTTTCCCAAAGATTAGCTGTCACTCGTCGAGGCTGATACATCTCTGCAGTGAAGATCCGTCGTGAAAATGTTGATTTTCAAAATTGGCTCAGATTGCTACAGTAACAACTCAGGTGAGCTGTTTTCAACATCGAGCCGTGCTAATAAGTCGATCTGAGCCGATATTATTTATCGATTTGGATCCAAGCTGATTCGAGCAGACCGAGCTGACTGCAAGTTGGCTCAAGCTATCAGATGGTGACTAGTTAGTAATTGTGGTTGTTGGCTCGATCAGCCCCATGTGGGCTGCCCTTGGGTTGGTGCACCAACCACCAACCCAAGGGGGTTGGTGGTGGGTTGGTGCACCAACCCAAGGGGGATTGGTGCACCAACCCTCTTCCCTTTTAGCCCTATAAAAAGAGAGCAATGGCTTTGATTGTTTGCATCGAAAATTGAGAATCCAATTGAGCTTTTATTGAAGCATTGAGAAAACTTGTATGAGGTCCTATTGGAAGTTCCATCGGATCATTGAGAGCCATCTTTGAGAGAGCCTATTGTGAGAATTTCTTAGGAAGAGTAGTTGAGTGCCTTTTGTATCTCCTAATTGAAATCAATAGAAGTGTTCTCTTGGTCGTTAAGGCGACCTAAATCTTTTGTTTACTTTCTCTCTATTTGTTCTTCGTGCTAGATACTTCGGCGATCTGATTGCTTCCGCTCGGCGCACAACATCAATACCAATTGAGCTATTGATCGAGCTAACAGCTATGCTACAATAGTTGTTGAGTTGTGCTACATGATGGCTTAACAATTTTCAGTGGGTTTTGAGGATTTGCTAGTTAATTTTCGTGCCAATTTGTTATTTTGGTGATTTTGAAATTATTTTAATCCTGATTTTCGATTTGGTTGTAAGTTAATTCAAGACACTATATATCTTGAAGGTATTTTCAATTATCTTTAACATATTTTATTTTACAATACACATCCTTATCTAAATGCTTGCAAATTTATGAAAACTAAGCTTCGAAGGTATTGCACGTTACTAATTTTTTGAGGGATTACCTGGATACTGTTATGAAAAGTGGGTCTTCTTCTTGGTAGATTTATTTTCAATGTTTCATATTGCTATAATCTAACGGATAAGAATAAGTTTTGTTGTACCAAATATAAATTGAAACACGACCTTTTTTTGATGGATATAAAAGCCTTGTTACAATTAGTCTTGACTGAAGGTGTAGCTTCAACATCAATATCTTTCCTAGCATCAATGACCACCACCGTCACCATCAACTTGAAGGTCTAACATCGATAACATATTTGATGAATATTTCAAAAATTTTCTAGAGTTGTTCAAAAAAGATTGAGAGCAAATATACAAGCTAAGCCAAGCCAGGGTCCCATGTCGAGCATTAGGTTGAGCATGGATTAGAGTTTGAGCCGAAGTTTGAACCTAAGCCAGACTTTGCATTTGTACTTGTGATCAAATCTAAGATCAAGCTTATATCCTAGCATATAATGAAGCCAGAGTGTATGATCACGCCTGAGTTGGAGATTGATATGCTATTTCTATGCCAGAACTCAGCTTGGAGCTCCCACTTGAGTTAGTTGAGTACATTGATTTCGTCATTCCTGAACCTTCATAAAATTACTAATCACCAGCATGGTTTGCATGTCCTCCCATCTTCTACGATATTGGTATGTTAGTTTGAAAGTGCTCGTCAATAATCCATTTCATTTCAAAATTCATGGGCACATCTTTTTCAACTACAAAAGCCCGTTGATTTCTACACAGTTGTGTTTTTCTGTAACCATTCATCAAGTGGTGAAGTTTTTAAAGCCGGAAAGAATAATGTGGATCTAATTCGGGTTTGGAGTTAAATCTTTTTAGATTTTTATTTAAGTTTATTGAAGTCTTTTTTTTTTAATTTTTCAGTTGTGTCTTTAGTATTTTTGATTCTTTTTTGTCATTTTCTTAACTTGGTAATTTTTCCCTATATCGGTTACAGTAGAGGTTGTGGTTCTTCTAAACCTATTAAAGGCTTTAGATTTGTTTCATTATTCAGTAAAGAAAATAATTAAAAAATTGATGTAAACTCTTGTCTTTATATTTTAATTTTTTTGCATTGAGCGAGAGTGTGCTTGATTGCTTGTGTGCGAGGTTTGAAAAATCTCTATGTGAGAAGCATATGAGTCAATGATCATTAGATCTTCGGGATGCAAGGCTCGAAATATATCAAATCCTTAAATTTTCCTCCAAATTTTTGAATCACTAGATCATATTTCTTCACTTAATTTTCTCATCACCATTCCCCCTTTTCATCCTGGGTCAGGCAGGTTACCTGCTAATTATAGTTTCTCATTATAGACTAGGCTTGGAATTATTATAAAATAGGCAAAAAATAATCGACTTCTATATCTTGAAAAGCACTTACCTTTCTTATGTTGCAAAACATAATACTGTATTAGCTAACTTTTGAAATCCATTATCTACAGATTAAAATTTAATTTAGTTCGAAGAAAGCATTTAACTGCTAGTTGACTAATGCCATTAGTTGGTGACTAGTCAACATCACCAATTGCATCGTTGATCAAGCTAACAACCATGCTGCAATAGTGGTTGAGCTGTGCTATACGGTGGCTTGACAATTTTCATCAATTTTATGAGGATTTTTCACGTCAATTTTCGTGTCAGTTCATTATTTTGATGATTTTGAAGCATTTTAAGCTTGATTTTTGATCTTTTGAATCAGTTATAAGCCAATTCCGAGCCATTGCATATTTTGAAGTCATTTTCAATTATGTTTAACATATTTTAATAGGAGTTTACAACACACATACTCATTTGAATGCCGATAAATTTATGAAAATTGAGCTTCAAATGTATTGCACACTACCCGTTTTTGAAGGATTACTTGGATACTGTTATGAAAAGTGGGTGTCTTTCTTGGAAGTTTTATTTTATTATCTAACGGATAAAAATACGTGTGTGCCAAATACAAATTGAAAGAAGAAATTCTTTTTTAATCGATACAGAAACCTTGTTACAATTGGTCCTGGTTGAAGGTGCAACTTTGACATTAACATCTTCCCAAGCAGTAATTACCTCCACAACTATCTTCTTCGATGTTAAACATTAATCAAATATTGATGAATTTTTCAAAGATTCCCCAGAGTTGTTCAGAAAAGCTTGAGAGCAAATCTATAAGCTGAGCCTAAGCCAGAGTTTCTGCCAGAGCATTAGGTTAAGCACGAGTCAAAGTTTGAGCCACAGTTTGAACTGAAGCTAGAATTTGCATCTGAACCTGTGATCGAATTTAAGATCGAGCTTATAATCAACCTGGAGTGTGTGACCGTGCCCGAGCTGAAGCCTGAGGTACATGATGTTTCTATGTCATAATTCGGCTTAGAGGTCCCACTTGAGCCAGTCGAGCACTTTGATATCATCATTCCTGATCATTACAGCTTACCAGTCAACATGTTTTGCTTGTCCTATCTTCAATGATTTTATTATGTTATTTCGAAAGTGCTCGTCTGCAATTCTACATCTTCATTTCAAAGTTCGAGGGCAAATCTTTTTCAACTACAAAAGCTTGTTGATTTTTACCCAGTTGTGATTTTTCTATAACAATTCACTAGGCGGTGGAGTTCTCAAAGCTGAGAAGAAGGATGCGGATCTAATTCGGATTTAGAGTTGAGTCTTTGTTAGATTTTTATTTAAGTTTATTTGAGTCTCTTTTTAATTTTTAGTCAAGTCTTTAGTAGTTTTGGTTCTTTTTATCATTTTCTTCTTTAAGTAATTTTTAGCCCCATGTCGGTTATGATAGATGATTGTAGCTCTTGAAAATCTATTTAAATGTGATAGGAAATTCTAGGGTTTTGGAGGAAGAAATTTGGGAATTTGGAAGACACGAGGATTTCTATAGATAATAAATGGAAAATACAAAGCTAATGGTCTCAATTAGCAAGGAAGACCCTTTGATTCAAGATAAAAGACTAACTCTTCAATATCTACTCTTAATCCACTCCTGTTCTCTCATCAAGATCTACTCTTAATCTTCTCATATTCTCTCTTCGTCTTTTTTCAATTTCAACATAACTCTAACTTTAATCCACCTCTCAATATAGAGGGCTGATATGCCTAATATTACAAAAATGACCTCAACTCTCAAATTTACAAGTTTGCCACTAGGGCCCAAAACTACAAAAATACAACTAGGTAGCTGCACCCCATCTCCAACACTACCCTTGCCTACGAAGAATCATCCTGCGCTCAAGGTGATGCATGAAATTCGTGAATGCACTACAAATGTGGGTGCTCGTGCCCTCCAGACTCCTCTTCGCCAGTGGCTGTGCACTCTTCTTTTTCAATGATCAGCACCTGCAACATGTGATTCTGACAATGATTGTCCGGTCCGAACCTCTTGCCACAGCGGTAGCATAACCCTTTGACGCGTCTATCCATGACTTCCTTCTGCATGAGATGCTTGTACTAACCGTCAGCTGGAGGCTCGCCGCTCTTCTCTTGTGCTGTTTGGGCTATTGTGGGCTAGGCTTTCTAGGCCTTCCTCGGTCACGTGAGCATGAAATGTGGCCCCACTGTTCGCTCCTTTGGACAGTCATTCTACGATAAGCCTGTCCTCAACCAACTGGGTCAACTCCATCGTCTCCATCAATTTTCTCGGCCTCTATAAGCAGAGTTCAACTTGGATGTTAGGATTGAGTTCTTGCATGAAACTCTCCTCCAATGTCTCCTCAGGGATCCCCCTTACTTGCCCGCACGAGCCTCAAATTTCTCCTTAAAATCCCAGACTGTGCCATTCTGTCAAAGGGAAAGGAACTGCTCGTGTAGATCTCTGCCTTGGGAGTCGCTAGAATGGTCTAATAAGCAGAGTCCTTGAACTCCTTCCACGATCGCATGTGCTGCCACTATTGTCTTCACAAGTACCAAGATAATGCCTTTTCCTCTAAGTAAACGTCGGTTGTCTACAGTTTCTCTTATTCAATCAAGCGATTTACCATGAAATATATCTTCATACGATAAATTTATCCATATGGATCCTCCCACTCGAAACTGGTAACTTAAGCTTTCGGACCCTGCTCTCGGGGCCAAACACCCCCGGTCCCGCTCTCTCCCTCGCTTGGCCGAAGTAAAACTGCCGATAGGCCTTTTGCGAAGCTCATCCATCACCCTACGACTACTCGCCTGATTCATCATGGGGAATTTGTCTGGCACCGTCATTTCCCCATTTTCCATCACACCAAATGGATCCTCGCTGTCATCATCTAAGCCCCAAGGGTCACCATCAAGATCACTATAGCCCCGAAGGTGGTCGTCGGCTACTCGGGCTTGGCATCAAACTCCGAGAACTCCCCGTACACGTCGGGTTGCTGGGAACCAAGGAAGGGTCTGCTACATATTTGAATAGTCTTCGGGGACCATTGGTCATGTGGGAGGCCAGATCGGGGGCATGGGAACCCCTGCGGTGGTGCGGAGGGTCCGTGAGGCCCCTACAAAGGCGCAGGGGGCAGTAAGCCCCTTGCGAATGTGCTTGGGGGCTCGCGAGGCCCTCAGAGGTCCATCGGGGGCTCACGAGGTCTCTAGGAGCTCACTAGGGGCTTGTGAGGCCCCAGCGGTTTGCTAGTGCTCGCGACCCCCCAACGAGGTTGACGGGGGCTCGCGGTCCTCCCATGACACCGCTGGAAGACGGCGACCCCTACAAGTGCATCGGGGTCTCGCGGGGGCCAACGAGGTCTCGTCGAGGCCCCGCAAGCCTCTTGGGTTGTTGGAAAATGCAATTTGATTTTCTCTTCCCATAAAGTTTTGATGATACAAACATATATCTCTTATTTCTGCGCACTAACTTTTTCTATGCAGATTATTAGCTTCAACAAATTTTCATTCAGAGAAGACAATCCTAATTTCAAGACAACACATATTGCAAGAAGAGTTACGAGCAAGACAAAGCTCAAAGTCTATATTTTGTATCTTGTTGTAAATGATGTAATCTTTATTTTTTCTTCTTGCATATACCTAGATTGTGAAAGCCTGGATTTTAGTAATTTAGGGTTTCGTTAAAACACCAAGTCATGTACTTTATTAGTTGACTTCTAGTCACAATTTCTTAGTCAAAACTACTCCTTAGTTGATAGGATCATTTTTGTATAAAATTCATATTTTTTGGTCCTAGTCAACTAATAGTTTTCTCTAGTCGACTAAGAGTTAGTGATTACAGCAGTCATATCTTTGACCGTTTATTGACTTCAGATGTAGTTGACTAAGAAACTTCCTAATCAACTGAAGTCAGTTATAACTTCCTCAAACGGCTACAATTCTGATTGTTTTAGAGGTGTAGTCGACTAATATAACTTCCCTAGTCGACTAAAGTTAGTTACAACTGTCAATTTCCAGTTCATTTTTCAGGCCTAGTCGACTAATATGCCTTTCTAGTCGACTAATTTTCGGACTGACAGTTTCGTTTGACGAACCGTTTTGGACATTTATTAGGCAATTATTTGGGCATACTTTTGGCCTATAAATAGAACCCAAACCTCTGCCATTTTTACAAAATCATTCACTCTCTCTAAAAGAGAGATGTCTTTCAGATTTTCATTGGGGTCATATGATACGCTTATCACCTACGAGAGGAGGCGCAAGAAGACCAAGGAGTGATTGCTGGACACACCGACGATTTGGGGATAGAATGTCTTTATGCCATATTAGTGGTTTTTTGTTGCTGTACGCACCACGCCTCTTCATTATATAAGAGAGGGCGTGGGTTAGGGTTAGGGCATGGAAATTGTAGCCGTCATTTGACAATTTTTAGAGTTCTCCGAGGAGATCTAGAAGAGAGTTTATGCTTTTCCCTTAGCAAAAGCTAGGAGAGGGGCCAACTCTACCAAAATTGGCTAGTTATCTTGTAACCCTATTTCCCAATCAAATAAAAATCCCCAAATCTCTTCTACAAAACCCTAGTTCGCATCAATTTGGTATCAGAGCCTCACACGGTATTATCGGCGTTTCGTGAAGGGGTACGGCACCTTGGCGTGGCCCCTTACGGAACAGTTGAAGAAGGATAGTTTTTGCTGGGGAGAAGAGGCGACGATGGCATTCCAGGCCCTCAAGGAGGCGATGACGACAGTACCAGTGCTAGCACTCCCAGATTTTGAGAAGAAGTTTGTGGTGGAGTCAGACGCTTCGGGCTTTGGGTTAGGGGCCGTACTGATGTAGGAGCAGCGGCCGATCGCTTACTTCAGCCAGGTTTTATCTTCCAGGGCCAGGCCGAAGTCTGTCTATGAGCGAGAGTTGATGGCGATCGTGCTGTCAATCCAGAAGTGGAGACCCTACTTATTTGGGAGGGAGTTTGTGATACGGACAGACCAGCAAAGTCTGAAGTACCTCCTGGAGCAGCGCATGGTGGCAAAGGAGCACCAGAGGTGGTTGTCCAAGTTGAGCGGGTACAAGTTCGAGATTCATTACAAACCCGGCTCGGACAACAAGGCGGCAGATGCGCTTTCCCGACGAGATGAAGGGGTACAGGTGGTGGCTCTTTCTATCCCACTGATGTTGCGGAGCGACACCCTGCTAGCGGAGATTGAGGCCGATGAGGAGCTGCGGCGGATCCGGGAGGCAATCGCTGGGGGATCTACAGACTTTCCGGGTTACACCTTAGAGGAGTGACTACTACTGTACCGGAGGAGGCTGGTGATTCCCCGGACTTCTAGTCACATTCCTACTCTCTTCCATGAGTTCCACAGCAGCGCCGTGGGGGCCACTCAGGACGATACCAGACTTATCAGAGGATGGCTCGAGAGCTCTACTGGCCAGGTATGGGAAGGATATTGCGAGGCTGGTTTCGGAGTGTGATATATGTCAGCGCCACAAATATCAGGCGACATCCACAGAAGGTCTTCTACAGCCCTTGGAGTTACCGGAGAGGATATGGGAGGACATCTCGATGGATTTCGTGGAGGGGTTGCCACGATCGGAGGGCTTTACTACGATATTTGTTGTGGTTGACCGCCTCAGCAAATACGACCATTTCATCCCACTACGCCATCCATTTACTGCAGCGTCTATGGCAGTTGCTTTTTTTGAAGGAGGTGGTCAGGCTGCATGGGTACCCTCGCTCGATTGTGTCAGGCAGGGATAAGGTGTTTTTGAGCACTTTTTGGAAGGAGATGTTCAGACTACAGGGGACAGCACTGCGACGGAGCACGGCTTACCACCCACAGACGGACGGCCAGACGGAGGTGCTTAACCGCAGTGTGGAGACATACCTCCGGTGTTTTGCGTCTGAGACACCTAGGAAGTGGGCCGGGTGGTTGATGTGGGCTGAGTACTGGTACAACACCTCGTACCACTCAGCTGCGAGGATGACACCGTTTCAGATTGTGTATGGCCAAGATCCGCCCCACCTAGTGCATTACAGCAGGGGATCTACCCCGGTGTCAGGATTAGAGCAGCAGTTGGAGGATCGTGACCGGGTGTTAGAGGAATTGAAGCGCCACCTACTGCGAGCACAGCAAATCATGAAGAAGAAGGCAGATGCACATCGCAGGGAGGTGGAGTTCGCCGTTGGAGAGCGTGTCTATCTGAAGCTTCAACCCTACAGACAACGTTCTATGGCCCACCGGCGCAATGAGAAGCTGGCAGCGAGGTATTATGGGCCTTACGAGGTTGAGGCCCAGATCGGCAAGGTGGCATATCGGCTGAAGCTACCTCCTACTACCAGGATCCATCCAGTTTTTCACGTCTCACAGCTACGCCGAGCTATTGGAGATCACGTGGCGTCGTCTACATTGCCCCCAACTCTCACGGTCGACATGGAGGTACTTTTGGCACCCGAGGAGGTTACATGCATTCGTACAGGAGCATCAGGAGCCCGGGAAGTTCTGATTCGTTGGTCGGGATTGCCGGAGTTTGAGGCAACGTGGGAGCTTTATGATCATATCTTGCAGCAGTATCCTGATTCCACCTTGAGGACAAGGTGAAACTCCTGGGGGGAGTAGTGATACGCTTATCACCTACGAGAGGAGGCGCAAGAAGACTAAGGAGTGATTGCTGGACACACCGACGATTTGGGGATAGAATGTCTTTATGCACTATTAGTGGTTTTGTGTTGCTGTACGCACCACGCCTCTTCATTATATAAGAGAGGACGTGGGCTAGGGTTAGGGCATGGAAATTGTAGCCGTCATTTGACAATTTCTAGAGTTCTCCGAGGAGATCTAGAAGAGAGTTTAGGCTTTTCCCTTAGCAAAAGCTAGGAGAGGGGCCAACTCTCCCAAAATTGGCTAGTTATCTTGTAACCCTATTCCCCAATCAAATAAAAATCCCCAAATCTCTTCTACAAAACCCTAGTCCGCATCATCATACTACAGAAATTCTGCCTCATTGAAAATTCATCTTCAAGAGGGTTTTTACCAAATTTCTCATCAAGAAACCTTGAAGATCTCTCACCTTGCTTGTGATTCAACTCTCACATCATCAATGCTATATGTGAATTGTTTCATACCTTTTCTCTTTCTTGATCGAATCTTTTGTTGAAGAGATTGTACATGTTTGTAACACGAGAAGTGTTAACATCTTTGTATGTTGTTTGCTTGTGTGAAACAAGTGTATTAGTGGATTGAAAATCTCTACGAGGAGTAGGGGATTGGACATATGATCAGAAGGATCCGAACCAAGATAAATCATTGTGTTTGCGTTTGCTCATTTTCTGAATTGTGATTTTAATTCTGCACTCTTCATTGTAATTTTTAGTAACTTTTAATTTTGTAATATTCAAATCGTGATATACACTATTCACTACACTCTAGGGTATTTGGTGTGCCAGGCGATCTAATATGGATTGAGATCGGGGGCCGTTGCCCCCCCCAGTTAGGGTTCCGAGGGTCGGTGGCCTACCCTCCTGTGCTGTAGTCGCTCGTCGTCCCCTTTTGAATATGTGGGGGGAGGGTTTTGCTCCCCTTCGTTCCATTCGCGTCTATGGGAGATAGACCACTGTTGAAAACCATCATCTTTCCCTTGCCTTTGTCCAAAGGTGGCTTCTTTCTTCTCCGATCCTTGTTTGGGTGGTCGTCTTCCTTAGATCTGGGTTCGAGGAGCTTTTTTTCCTGGGGCTAGGGCTTCCATGCATTCCATTTTTTCATGAAGATTTTCATAGACATCTTCATTTGATTCGAGAGTCTCTCATTCATCGCTAACATCCTTGCATCTAGTAAGGATAAATTCTGCTCCGTCGATTTCTTGAACTCCCCGAGCTCGGTATCAAATCTCGCCTCCAAAGCTTCGCTCTTTTTTTGTTTCTGCCGCTGCCATGGATTGTAAATCTCTGATACCAATTTGATAGCAAATTATAGGGTTTTGGATGAAGAAATTTGGGGATTTGGAAGAAAAGAGGATTTCTATAATAAAAAACGGGAAATAGAAAGATACTGGCCTCAATTAGAGAGGAAGACGCTCTTTCCTTTTGATTCAATTTAAATGGCTAACTTTTCATGATCTGCTCTTATTCTACTCATGTTCTCTTTCTAAAATTCAACATAACTCTAACCATAACACTCCCTCTCAATATAAAGGGCTAATTTGTCCAATATTATAAAAATGCGCTCAACTCCCAAAATTACACGTTTGTTACTAGGGCCTAAAACTACAAAAATGCCAAAGGTGGCCGCACCCCATACCGAGCAAAATGCTTTAGATTTATTTCATTATTCATTGAAGAAGATTAAAATTTTTATGTAAACTCTTGTTTGTATTTTGAAATCTTTTATATTGAGAGTGCGAAAGTGGGCTTGATTGAATGTGTGCAAGGTTTGAAAAATCTCCGGGCGAGAAACATGTGAGTCAATGTTCATTAGATCTCCGGGTGCGTAGCCCAAAATATATCAAATCTTTAAAATTTTTCCCCAAATTCTTAAATCACTAGATTTATTTTTGCACTAAATTTCCTCATCACCATTCACCTCTTCTGTTCCGCGTCACGCAGGTTATCTGCTAACTATGGTTTTCTCATCATAGACTAGGGTTGGAATTATTATAAAATAAACAAAAAAACTGAATTTTATATTTTGAAAGGCACATAACACTTCTCATGTTGCTAAACACTAAAATGTATTAGCTAACTTTTGAAACCCCATTATCTACACGTTAAAAATGCAAAAAATTTAATTTAATTCGTATAAATCATATGATTACTTTTTTGCTAGTTCGGGTTTGCTTTTGTCCTAAACCCATTGCCAAATGGTACCATTGATCTTTTAACAAGCACTTAGGGTGTGAAGTCTTATGGCTGATCCCCTCACTCACAAGAGTTTCATATTACTGTTTGCATGGAGTTGGTGTCACTAATACATGGTAGATTTCAAGTTGATAGTTGGCTATTCTTGAAGCCCAGTCTCTTTTTAATCCTCCCCCACTCCCTGTGGAGTTTGGTTGGCAGTTTTCCCTCCCACTTTTTGGAAAAAAAAGTACTTGCTTTTTTTTGAATTTAATGGCAAAGGGGGTTATTGAATTGACATCTAACTGATTATTATTTCGGGTGCTTTTGTTTTCTGATTGTAGAAAGATTCGTTGGTGGATTTGAGTTTTCATGTACCTAACTCCAATACTCAGTTTTTGGGCGATGAAAATCGACCACCAGCTCAGGTAATATACTTGGTTCAGATTGATTAGCCAATTTTTGGAGCTTAGTCTGGTTTCTAGAAAAGGCTGAAATCCAATTCCTGTAGGTTTTGCTTGACAAAATTATCTCTGTGGCTGACGTTGGTTCTATTGAAGGAGCTGTTGTCACATTTGATGGAGTTGCAATTCTTACACCTAGGTATGTTAATATATTGTGGTTTTAATCTTTGCCAACTCATAGACATGCTTCACTATGCATGTTACTAACAAATGCATTTGTAACTTTGTGTATATAGAGGGAGATATAGTGTTGAGCTTCATTATTCATTCTTTCGGCTCCAAGGTCAGGCAAATGATTTTAAAATTCAATACACCAGCATTGCCCGACTCTTTGTATTGCCCAAGGTTCTCTTTTCTTCTCAAAAGAAACACATTAATTCCAAGTCTTGATTTAACCAAAATGAATAGTTACTCAATTACATACTAGGTTGTGCGATATTTGATATTCTGTTATCTTTCGCAGTCAAATCAACCCCATACTTTGGTAGTAGTTTCTCTTGACCCGGCCATCCGCAAAGGGCAGACATTATACCCGCATATTGTCATTCAGGTACCATTCTTTTGTTTTTGTTTTTGCTAGTGATGCTTGTTATTGATGCATTACCTGCCATCTTCTGTTTCTGCTTCTTCTTAACACCATTCTGTTTCTATTATTGCCTTGTTTAGTTCGAGACAGATTCTGTTGTCGAAAAGCACTTGGCGATTAGCAAGGTGGTCTTGGCCACGAAATACCAGGATAGATTGACTGCATCATACAAGGTAAAATACTCATTCAACATAGGGTATAATTGGTTTTATTGAAATTGTGGCTCAAATCCGGTTTACACGCCCATATGAAGAAATGAAAACAAACAACGGGTAAAATGATAGTTTAGTCTCACATCTGAAAAGTAAAGAGATGGATTTATGGTTAAATATAATTAGACCCAAGACTTATATAGGTGTTTCTCTTTTTAGGTCTAATTGGGGTTCACAATTATTTTGCCAATATCCACGAAATGCCTTTGAACTAACAAGTGGTATCATAACCTATGAAGTAGATTTTTGAAAAAGATTAAGCGCAACTCTATATCTTGATCATTGCTCAAGCTACTCAAGATACAATGTACATAGTTGGTAATAGTTGTGAAAATGTATACACAATTACTAGTGAAAAGTACACAAGTTTTATGATTATGATATACTAGATACTGGGTAAGACATGTACACATGCTACGAGAAAAATTTCGGGAATAATGTAAGCTCCAAGAGAGACATGCAATACTCACGAGTTCTCTAAAGGGATGCTTGTTATCACGTGACTAACTCATGTTTAGGTGGAGATTGTGATATAGATTTTTGAAAAGTTTCGGCTATTCGGTTGGTTGCTTCCTGTATACAAGGCAAGGTAGAGATCGTTGAAATTGTGGCTCGAATCCGGTTTACCCACACTTATCTTAAGAAAGGAAAAAATACAATATGCAAAATGACTGCGTTTTGTCCTACATGGAAAAAAAATAAAGATGTGTATATATGGTTAAATATGATTGGATACAAGACTTCAATATCTTTTTGGGTTAAATTGAGTTTTAATTATTATTTAACTAATATTCACAAAGTAGTATATGCTTTTTCCCATTTTTCCCCCATTAGGTTCTGCTTCTATGAGAAAAATAAGTTTAGTAATTTGTTCAGTATATGAATGTGTGTAGAAAAATCTTTCTATCCCGCCTACCAAAAATAGGAAATGAAAGCTTCTAGTTCTGCTAGATGAATAGGGTTGTTACCTTTTTCAAGTTTGCCATATAACAAATTACTAATGCATAAACTTCTTACTGTCCATGTAGAACCTCTTTTAAAGCATTCCTTTTCAACAGATACCCGCCCAAATGATCCTTTCTTATACATCATTCATGTTATTTTCAATTAAGAATTCCTTTTTCTTAAACCTTGCATCGTTTTGTTTTACTAAATCAGACTCTGACTCATTTGTTCATGTGGTGCAAGGACTGGAGTCATACTTTATATAAAAATATGATGTCAGGATGCCCTTGAATTTTAAAGGAAATGTTGTATTTTACAATTCAAAACTGGATAGAAATCTAATCATTACATACATTTATGCAGTCAGCAGTTAATCTTAAAAAAAGAAACGAAGAGGGGGCAACCCAAACAAACATAATTTTCTATTTGGTGAAAGGGAGACTTCGGAACTGTAATACAGTCTTCAGGGAATCATGCGCGTTTAAGAAGTAAAAAAAGTCAAATAAAAGATTGTGGGGCCTGTGCTTGTATACATGCTTGTATATAAGCATATACTGTAGAAACTAAAGATCTAGATGCGTGTACAAACCAATAACACATATCTAGATTACACATGCTGAATCTTAAAATGTTACCTGCTCTGTTTAGTGGAAGCGTACCTGAATCCATCGCTAATAGTCTGAAAGAGATCCTGACGATAACGTGGCGGATGGTCTTCCAGAACAGCACGAATCCACTGTTGAAAAAAATCCTTTGGCTTTCTCTCGGTTTCTCTCCAAGCGACGTGGCGTAGAAAAGACGGCTAACTTGTTCGTGTGCTCCGGGGATCATGACTGCATATATATAGGGGCTAGCCTCCTTAGCCGGGTTTCCAATTCGGCTCATCAACGAATTGAAGCCCAATAGTCACCACACATAAAGGCCCACAACCTATATGACTCATTTAAGTCCACTCAACTTAATAACTGAGATCACTTATACGTTGGGCTTTAATATGACAGTATAGCACTATATAATTATATTCACATATTATTAGCCCAACATTGGATTAAGATCCAACTGTGTTGGATAAGTTCCAACAATCTCTCACTTGGGCTATATGCTAAACCTTATAATTATATTTCATTATGCATACAACCGAATAAGATCTTAACTTACTGTCATTTCTTTAATGAGTCAAAAAACAATCCGGTCCATCAATTAGATTAGCAAGAGATCAAGGAGATCTTCGCTGCAGCAATTGCAGCTCGACCCATCAGTGATCACCGTGCTAATACAAAAGAATGACATAGATTATGAAGTGGATGTGCAGCATAGAAATTACATGTAATGTGATCTAACATGTCTATTTCTAACTGATCCTCCTTAACCTTAGTGAGATCATAAACAAACCAAAATCGGAGTGAAGCCGAACTGAACCAAAAACTTTATTTCTGATCAGAAAATAACCTCAAGCTTAAGCTGGAGACTTAATTTTGTCTATCATATGAGCACCCAAAAGAACAAACTCCCACAAAACTGAACGTTCTTAATGAAATGACATCCATATGAGTAGCTAGCTCATAAAACCTTTTGCATGACATTTCCTTACTATAACGGATCCGTAATTACATGGTTTGTTCCGATGTGCTCATTAGACAATTATACACTCCTATTAT
The DNA here is from genome assembly GCA_030789695.1 of Scilla litardierei. NCBI lineage: Eukaryota > Viridiplantae > Streptophyta > Magnoliopsida > Asparagales > Asparagaceae > Scilla > Scilla litardierei. The sequence goes on along the minus strand of CM061141.1, from coordinate 314,724,405 downwards.
TAATCAACAATTTAGGAACTTGATCTCTGAATATCTAAACTTTGTCGAGTTCCTGTTGTTGCTGGAATATAAAACTGCAAAATTCATTGTTACTAAATAAACTGTTTGGTGTTTCAACACCATCCCCAATTTGCAGCATAGTGAAAAATATGCAGATATATTTCATGATTTGGATGTCACATAATATGATTTCAATCTAAGGACATGTCAGAAGAGACTATATAAAAGGGACCATTTAGATCACTTCTAGTAAATGGCGTCTACCATAGATTTTCATACATTCTTTGCATCCAATAAATGATCAGATTCAGTATACCAAAATGATCTCAAACCCTTTTGACTGTTGATTCTTGAACATGTAATCCTTTTGTTCTCCATAAATACCATAAGACCCATTTGGTTGCTGTCAAATAGTCAACTCCTGAACTTAACAATCTGCCCAACACACCTGTAATATATGCAATAACCAAATGCATATAAGACTGAGCATACTTTAGACTCCCTATTGGTGAGATATATGGAATCTTCTGAAGATTATTCTTAGGGCAATTATTGAGACCAAACTTGTCTCCCACATAACTTAACATTCATTACCACATAGATATTATAGAAATTACATGCTCCTACAGAACTTAAAATATATAACATCATTAAACATCATCTCAAAACCGAACGAGGTGATCACTTAATGAAATTCAATATATCATTAACGATATTGAAATGCTCTACTAATGCCATTATAAACCTTACAGAGTCTTTCATGAAAACTGAATAGAAAGTCTCTTTACAATTAATGCATTCTTTTCCGTATAAATTCTTTGAGTGATACGCTTTAAATCTTTTCTTATTACCCTTTTGAATTCCTCTTGATTATAAAAAACTATTTACAATCAGGTTTCAAACCTTATGGCAATGAGAAAGATTTTAAGTTTCATTCAAAGACTTTCTTAATTATTGCATTAATCCATTTTTGGAGATGTATAACTTTATGACTTGATGTAAGTCGAACTTCCATCATCCCAATGTCAACAGTGAACTTGTCATCTCTTTAATGGATTTCCTGAATGGCAATTAGTGCTTTGAGGTGCTAGAGTTTGTCCTTATGAACAATTTTCCGAATTGGAGGAATTGCAACATTATCTTGAATTTATTGTGTCTTGAACAATGTCAGAAATACTATCCTGAATAATGCTAACAGCACCTGTGGGGATATAATCATCTTCAAGAATAATGTCACTAACTAAATTTCCCCCTTCAAACTCAGCATCCTCAAATAGGTGCTCATTTCCTAATTCGTAAACTAACTTAACAGTGGGATTATGTAAAATCATATGAAATAATATCAACTTTTAAACTATTCAACAAAAACTAGAGAATCATCAGCACTATGTCCAGTTTCTGTATTAGGTTTATAAGGCCTTATTTTAGTTGGACATCTCCAAACATGCAAGTGATTTTAAGTTCATTTGTTGAAACTTTATTAAGGATATAAGCTGTAATCAAAATATAACTAAATTCTAAATTGTTAATTCTTTCTTTATAACACATGTACATAAATGCAAGAATTCTATAAATGAAGCAACATTTCCAAATAAATGAAGATTATAATGATTTTTTAAAGAACCAGAATAAACTAATTTTGAATCATGAGACAACCAAATTTTCCATTCATAATTGAACAATGATAACCGAATTTGTTCAAAATAGAAATAGAAATCCAAATTCCGTTGAAAACGGTACATAATAGTCTCATAAAATTCAAATACAATCCAGTCTTGAAAAGAAATAATCTAAATTTAATTTGCTTTTACTTGAACCATTTTGCCATTGCCCATATCGATGTATCTTTCACCATCATTTGGCTCTTGGCATCTTCGGCAATCCTGCATAGACACAATGATGTGAATGGTTATACCAGGATCTTTCCATCATGTGTCTATAAGTACCAAAGTTTGCAGGAAAAGAAATTAACTTAGAATTAAACCAAATCAAAGAAAGATACCCTTTAGCCCGCCAAGCGTGATAATTTGTGCAGTTTTTTTACATGCCCTTCAGCTCCACAGAAGAAACAACCATTACCTTCTGAACTTTTCAGTTCCCTTTGTTGTTTCTTTTGAGAAGCTGTATCTGCAGCTTCAGTATCCTTCTTCCTTTTGTTGAAGGTGGAGGTCAGGTGAGGGCTTTCTGTCATTCTTGCTCAAGCCTTTCATCTTCCTTTACACAGTATGAGATGAGCTCATCCAGAGACCAAGTCTCATCCTTCAGATTATAGCTCATCTTAAACTGGTTAAACTGTGATGGAAGAGATATCAAAACAAAATGCACTAGCAGAGCCTCAGAGAGGTCTAGTTCAAGTGCTTTCAACCTTGAAGCAATATTAGACATCTTCAATATATGCTCCCTGATGTTTCCTTTACTTTCATATTTCATTGAAGTTAGGTTTGTCAAGAGGGTACTAATCTCACTCTTTTCATTCTTGACAAATCTCTTTTCAAGCTCAATAAGGAACCATTTAGCCGTGACAATTTTCTCTGAAATAGAGCCCCTGAGATATTCTGGAATGACATTCTTTATAAGCATTAGGCATATGCGATTTGATCTCTTCCACTCTTCCATCTCCCTCTGTTCATCAGAGGTACTCTCATCAGTGAGTGGTGGGGGACTATGAGTTCTCAATGCCAGATCAAGATCCATGACTCCGAGGATTATCAAAAGATTTTCCTTCCATGCCTTAAAGTTAGTGCCATTAAGTACTGGAATAGATTTGAGGTTGGCAGAAAAATTTTCAGGAATAATAGCTGAAAAAAGAGAACAAGAAAATAATTGTAACATGTTCATATGAGTATTAAACAAAACAACACCAAATTCAAATTAATGCTATTTTTCCATCTCAAGACATCCCCCACTAGCACAACATTTATCTTTGGATAATCTATTGACTAGTCATTGACATTTTGTTGTATCAATCAAACAATGACAATAATAACATGCCAAAAATAAAACTTCCTTTGGGCCGGATTAAATTTGCATGCATTGAACTCACTAATCATCACCTTGTCTATTATCACAGGTGCGCATAAAATGATATAGAATGGTAATCTTCCTTTGGGCCGATTTAACATTCTTACGAAATCATGGGCACATAAAATTCTTTTTATATTTATAAAATGAAATAATGCAAAACAACAGAGCCCACTTTGGCGAGATGATGATTGCACGAAGTCATTTCAAATATATATACCTTTGCAAAATTTGAATCTATGTCGCAATTTAATACATGCATTTATACATTAAGTGGAGATATTCAAGTCCACTTTTATTCAAAATCAAATTTAAGGCAACCAAAATTTTCATACAAAAGTATGTATTCAACTTGTTATATTTCGAGATTAAAACTAATCTTCACAAGAAAACATACGTTGGTGAGTTGATGATCCAATCAATTTATATTCGAAATATATAATTAATTGTGCCAAAAAAATTGAATTTGAAACTAAACTGAATTTAACATAAAATGATTACACTAAGGGGAAATATATATAAAAACCTTTTATTCCACCTTTCAAATCATTTATATTGAGTTAAATAAAATCCATAGATTCAACACAAATTTTCTTCTTTAAAATGAGGTATATAGGTGGACTAATGTGTATATGAACATACATAGAAAGTAATACATATATAAATATACACCCTATCCCATTTTATATATAACTTTAAAATGTGTCAAATTTTCTTAAGGCCATTTGCTTGATGGTTAGTGCACAAAAAATTCCTTAAGGCCTTTTAAACTTATCCTTGAGGAGAAATATATGTTAAAGCCTTTTATTTGCTCCCGAAGAAAACACTTGAATTTTGTGTTTTAATTTAAATCTAAATTTAGGCAAACTGAATTTTCATACCAAGATATGAAGTCAACTTGTTATATATCGATATATATATATATATGGTTTTATGCCTTAAAATTAGAATTTAAATTTATTTTAGCACAATTAACACAAAATTTATCTTTGAGGCGAAATATATATTAAAGCTTCTTATTTCATCCCTCAATCCAATTTAAATTCAATATTAGGCAACCAATCATACAACGTATGTATTTAACCGTTTATGTTCCGAAATAATAATAATTTAACAGTAGAACCCACTTTGGTGTGGTCTCGTAATAATTAAAATTATTTCGAAACATATAATCTAATGTGCCCAAAAATTGAATTAAACTGATAATAAATTTTAAATGTAAATATATGTGAAAACCTTTTATTTACTCCTTCGATCCATTTAAAATTCATCCAGGCAACTGATCATACAACGTAAGTATTTAACCGTTTACATTCCGAAATAATAATAATTTAACTGTAGAGCCCACTTTTGTGGGGTCTCGTAATAATTAAAATTATTTCGAAACGTATAAATAAATAAAGAATGGCTAAAAGAATTAAAATGGAACGAATATTATTTAACACACAAAAGTTGGGCTTAAAGGAACTATATATATACACTCAACCATTTATGTCCTCATTTAACGAATTTAAATTTAAAATTTTAGGCACTAAATTTACATACAAAGTATGTTCGTAACTTTTTATATATCGAAATAAAAGTAATCGCCACGATAAACCCCATTATGGTGGAGTTTTGATTTAATTACAATCATTTCGAAATATCTATATATTAAAACACAACTGTTTTTGAATTCTAGGGCTGACTAGGACAATCTGGGTTGGACAAAATGGTTGATAGAAGAACGGCTGCGATTAAATCTTGAGAAATGAATGGTTTAAATGAGATTTTGTGGAAACTTTTGGAGGGAAAAACATTTCTTGTGAAATGAACGTTTATAAGGAAATGAAAGTTACGGGGAAATGAAAGTTTTTTGGGATTGAAAGTTTCTGGGAAATAGCAGAGTGCAATTACTGCATTTGAAGAAAAAACTTTAACTTGCACTTAATGCTGCAGATCGAATGTTGTACAGATCGAATGATCTCTCTCTCAACGTAAGGCCCGCCGTCTCTTCGACGCATATGGCAACAATATGAAAATAATTTTCACCGCCAAAGGTGCCAGCTTTTACACTAATTTGTTGTTTTGCGCCGAAAGTGCTTGCGCCGAATTTGTTGTTCCGTACCGAATTTTTTGTTTTCCGTCGAAGGCGTCCGTGTCGCTAAATATTTTTACGCTAATTTGTTGTTCTTTTAAATTTTAGCTGTGGAAATAATTTTTTGGAGAACAAAGATTTTGCGGGAGAAAATCTTAAATGAAGGTGCCCACGTGCACGGGTTATGACTAGTATATATATAATGAAGCGTGCCTAAAATTGAATTTAATTAAACTATTTTAACAAACATTATACCTCTAAGAAAATATATATGTATGAAAGAGCTTATTATTTCCTCATTTATAGTTGTGTTAATATACTCAAGAGACAAGCCCAAAATGGTGTTCATATAGCTCAAAAAAAGTCCATAATATCCAAATAGCCCAAACATGCCCAAAACAAGCCAGCCCAATACTGACTAATTTTTTTTTTGTCTTGGGCCTTTCTTGGGCCTGTCCTGCTAGGGCCTAGGAGGGTTTCAGCCCTGGGGGGCCGTCGTCGCCCCCCAAAACTGCATCCGGCCATTGCCGGTTTCCCGACGGGGCGCCGCCTTGCTCTCAATCGGGCACCGGTCATGAGGCCGGTGCCCGATTTCCCGACAGGAGGCGGCGAAGCCGCCCCCTTGCTCTCAGTCGGGCGTCGGCAATGAGGCCGGTGCCTGATCGCCGAGGGGGGGTGCCCCGTCCGAAATCGGTGGCAGTCCCCAGGCGGGGCATGGACTGCTCCGACAGGGGCGGCTGGGCCGCTGCCCCGCTTTGATTTTCTGCGGCAGGCCCCTGGGGGCCTGCTGTTCCGGTGGAGGGGGCGGCAGGGCGCCGCCCCCTCCAAACCCCACCTGCCGTCCCCTCTTCTCTTGCAGGTCCGACTGGGGGCGGCGGCGAGGCCGCCCCCTTTGCAAGCTGATGGGGTCGGCGCCACTGCCCCTTATTCCGAAGCCCTCACGGGGTCGGCGGTCGCCGTCCCCTGTTTCGAAAAATCCGACGGAGGGGGACGGCTGGAAGCCGCCCCTTCCTCCCTCAGTTTGGCCGACAGGGGCGGCACATCTGCCCCTTTCTGATCCGCGTCGGCGCCAACGATGTCGGCGCCGGTAGATCCGACCCTTCTTTTGCCGTGTCGGGCGGCGGCCAACGGGCAGCTCCCGATCTAGGGTTCGTCATTTTTTAAACATGAAAAACCAATCAAAAAACCCAAATTTTCATAGATCTGAACCCAAACAAATTAAAAAATCTGATTTTTATCAGATCTACTTACGAGCAGGCAGAAAATTTTAAGGTCCAAGCAAGGCGGCTACGATACCACTTGTAGAAACTAAAGATCTAGATGCGTGTACAAACCAAATAACACAGATCTAGATTATGCATGCTGAATCTTAAAACGTTACCTGCTCTGTTTAGCTGAAGCGTACATGAATCCTTCACTAATAGTCCGAAAAGATCCCGACGATAACGTGGCGGATGATCTTCCAGAACAGCACGAATCATTCGTTGGAGAAATCCTTTGGCTTTCTCCCGGTTTCTCTCCTAGCAACGGGGCGTAGAAAAGACGGCTAACTTATTCGTGTGCTCCGGGGATTATGATCGCATATATATAGGGGCTAGCCTCCTTAGCCCTAGGGTTTCCAATTCGGACCATCAACGAATTGAAGCCCAATAGTCACCACACATAAAGGCCCACAGCCTATATGACTCATTTAAGCCTATTCAACTTAATAAATAAGATTACTTTTACATTGGGGTTTAATATGACAGTGTAGCACTATATAATTATATTCGCATATTAGCCCAACGTTGGATTAAGTTCCAACATATACATCCTACAATGTGCCGAATATTTATGGGATGTAATACATTGGTGGATCAGTGATGTGCCCATGCAATCTTATTTTCATGCATGGATGTGAAATTGGTCAATTTTGTTTCTCATCTGGTAATATTGCTGAAACACACTTTTTTGTGTTCTCTCCGCCTTGTAATTTTGTTTAATTTATCCATAGCAGAAATGCCACTTTTGTGTGAGTGTGCTTTTATTCGTCTTCTTCCGAATCGAACTTGTATATTCAATTATTGAGATATTTTTGGCCTATATTATATGCAAAAGCGTACCGGTTCAAACATGCAACTTTATGATTGATCTGACTGGACTACCTTAATCTGAGGGACAAATAATTAGTGGGCTTGAACCATGGCTTAAACCAGTCTTTTGTATGCGTTTAGGATCTTTTTCATGAGGTCTTTAGTAAGATCTTACGAGGATTATCTGGTGCTAAAATTACAAGGCCAAGTACATTCCGCAGTTGTCACGATGGATATGCAGTGAAGTCGGCTCTGAAGGCTGAAGATGGACTATTATATCCGCTTGAGAAGGCCTTCTTTTTCCTTCCCAAACCTCCTACTCTTATTCCTTACGATGAGGTACTGTTGTTAACAATTAGTGCTAGGAACGTACCGTTTATGGTTATATCATCTTATTTTGGATGGTTTAATCTTACATGCTATATTCTGTAGATTATGTATGTAGAGTTTGAAAGGCATGGTGCTGGAGGCTCAAGTATGTCATCTCACTATTTTGATCTCCTTGTAAGACTTAGAAATGACCAAGAACACCTGTTTAGAAATATCCAGAGGACCGAGTATCATAACCTGTTTGACTTCATTAGGTTGGTTTCTGTTGCCGTCCCTTTATCATCCCTTTTGCTGTACTTTCTGAGCTAACTCTAGCTCCTTGGATTAATGAAGTGGCAAAGGATTGAAGATTATGAACCTTGGAGATGGTCAAGCTACAAATGGGGTTGCTGCTGCTCTTCAAAATAATGATGATGATGAGGCTGTCGATCCGCATCTTGAACGAATTAGGAATCAGGCTGTTGGTGAGGATAGTGACGAGGAGGTACCACCACGGTCTATAATTCCTCTCTGGCACTGCTTTCCTTCATTGTAGACAGATCATAGGGCCCCTCTTTGTTCTTTGTTTGCAGGATGAAGATTTTGTTGCCGAAAAGGACGATAGTGGGTCTCCTACCGATGATTCTGGAGGAGAGGAATCTGATGCCAGTGAAAGTGGAAACGAAAAAGAAGTAATATGTCGACCTTTGCTTTTCATTGCTTAGTTTTAGGCTGCTTATTGATTGGAGGAAAGGGGAAAAAAGAAAAAGAGAGAGAAAAAAAAGATAAGTAAAAAAGAAAAAGAAGATAATGAATTCGACATTGCTGCATAAGCGGTCTTTATTGCAGTCTAGCTCTCTCTCTTTGAACAGTTCTCTAATGTGTCCAAACAACTTGGTCACAAATTTCAGAAACATGTCAAAAAAGATGATTCGAAAGAAACTAGTCGCTCCAAGGCATCATCTGCAAAGAGAAAGGCCAGGGATGAAGACGACGAAGGTTCCAAGAAGAGAAGGCAAAAGAAGAAAAAAGATCCCAATGCGCCTAAAAGGGCCATGTCGGGGTTCATGTTTTTCTCCAACGCTGAAAGAGAGGTAAGCCTATGCTTACTAAACTGTTATGTTGTAGTGATGATCCAATTCTTCTCACCCCATTCAATTTTCATATATCTATATTGGCCTATGTGGTGCATTTCTAAAATGTTGTGAGTATTCCATGACGAGTGATATCTACTTTAAATGTTTCTGGTTCTCTTATGGACTGTTCCTGCTAGTTTCCTGGACTTCTGTTGAATTTCCTGATTAATGGATTCTATTGTTTTGTTTTGTACTTTACCTTTCGTTTACCTAGCTCTAGCACTCCAGGGTAAATATATCTTTAAATTATGGATGAGGTCTGAACCTAGAACTGATGGGATAACAACACGTGCAACAGAATTCTTTTATCCTCTCTTGTGTGAACCTATTAGGAAATAATTGAGAAGACCAGTATCCTTGACAATATCACAGTGGAGTATATAATCAACACAAGTACAAGCTAACACACTCTATTTTTAACGTGGAAAACCCCCTCAAGGTGAGGAGTAAAAACCACGTGACCGTAATCCACCGAACAATCTCCACTATCACCAAATAATGGGAATACAAAGGTCCTCTCTAGCTAAATCATTCAACATGATCCACTAGAGGCATACATAATTTGGCATGAACAAAAGATTAGAGAGACAAAATGATCTCACCCAAAATGGTGGCTATGCAGAAAACCCGATAGATCTCTTAACATAGAGCTCCAAATACGATCTCCACTGTTTAGAATGTAGATCCCTTTGTTTTCGACATGCTGACAAAATTTCAGCTTAATCGGACCATGGATCGACCTACGATGCATCACTTGATCAAAACAGGATAGCTCCCTCTCCTATGGTTTTGATTCTTCTCCCTCTCTCTGTTTTCTTTTTGTTTCTCAGTCTGAATCCTTTTTTACTGCTGTCGGTGGAATGATATTTAGGCCTTTATCTCTTGGTCACAAAGTTAAGAGAATGCCCCTCCCCACATGGGAGATACCCACCCAACAAATCCCCCCCTCCTGACTATGTGGGGGGATCGCCATCCCGGCGATCGAATGACACACTTCAAGCTTCTCCTTTGGTAGAGGCTTTGTTAACATGTCAGATCCATTATCATCTGAATGAATCTTGTTAAGTTTTAACAATTTCAAATTTAGAACATCTCGAATCCAATGGTACCTCACATCAATATGTTTTGACATTGAATGAAATGTAGAATTCTTACCAAGGTGAATAGCGCTTTGGTTATTACAATATAACACATTGTGATTGCTTGAAGCCAAGTTCTTGAAGAAATTTCTCCATACACAACAACTCCTTACATGCTTCAGTTGCTGCAATAAATTTTGCCTCTATTGTAGAAAGTGCAACACATTTTTGCAACCTTGCCTGTCAAGATACTGCCCCACCTGAGAATGTTATCAAATACTTCGGGTATCTACATCTCCTGTCAAATCTGAATCGGTGTAGCCAACTAGCACCGGTTTCCCACTTCCAAAAGTGAGTCTCAAACTAGACGTGCCTCGAAGATATCTCATAATCCATTTAACTGCATTCCAATGCTCTCTTCCTGGATTAGACATAAACCGACTGACAACACATACTGTATGAGCTATATTTGACCTTGTACATATCATCACATACATCAAACTCACTATTGCTGATACATAATGAACTTTTCGCATGTCTGCCTTCTCTTTTTCAGTTGAAGGACTTTGCTTGGTACTTAACTTAAAGTGTGGCAAGAGGAGAGCTAACCACTTCAGCATTGTTCATATTGAACCTCTCAAGTACCTTCTCAATGTATTGCTCTTGAGACATACAACTTCTTGTCCACGTTGTCTCGGTAAAGTTGAATGCCAATAATTTTCTTTGCTGGTCCTAAATCCTTCATGGAAAAAGATTTCATCAGCTACATCTTCAACTGTTTAATTCTTGAAGAATTCATGCTAATAATCAACATGTCGTCAACGTAAACCAATAATATGATAAAATCATCAGAGAATCTCTGCACAAAAACACAATGGTCAGAAGTTGTTTTTCGGTAGCCTTGCTCTTCCATAACTGACTCAAACTTCTTATACCATTGTCTCGGTGCCTGCAATCCATAAAGACTTTTCTTTAGTTTGCACACATAGTCCTCTTTTCCTTTCACTTTGAAACCCTCTGATTGCTCCATGTATATCTCCTCATGTAATTCATCATGAAGGAACACAGTTTTGACATCCATTTCCTCAACCTCCAAATCAAGACTTGAAGCTAAACCCAAAAACACTCGAATTGATGACATCTTAACAACAGGAGAAAAGATTTCATCAAAATCAATACTTTTCTTTTGGTTGAATCCCTTGACAACTAACCTAGCTTTGTAATGCGGTTGTGAAGTATGCTCATCTTGCTTCATCCTGTATATCCATCTGTTTTTCAAATCTCTTTTGCCTTCAGGCAACTGCACCAACTCAAAGGTGTGATTCTCATGCAATGATTTCATTTCATCTTTCATCGCATCAACTCACTCTTTCTTATGTTCACCTTCTGTAGCTTCTTCAAAGCATTCGGTCTCTCCTCCGTCAGCCAATAACACAGTCTGCTGCAGAATACCGCATGGAAGGATAATGATCTCTGGAAGATCTCTTGAGTGGAACATCTGCTGGAACCTCAGGTACTGGTGAACTCTCATGAATCTGATCATCTGTCTCATTCTCTGTATGAGAATCTGTATCACATGTACTCTGCTGGTCAATCTGAGAATCATCTCTAATCTGTGTCGGTATTGTTGTCAAAGGAACTGGATCCAAGTCAATCAAATCATCACTAGATGTCGGCACTATTTCCTTTCTCTTATCGATGTCCTGTATGGTCTGGTTTTCAATGAACACTGCATCTCGACTTCTTACAAGTTTTCTCTGCACTGTATCATAAAACCTGTAACAGAATTCGTCTTGATCATAACTAACAAATACAGACTGTCTTGTCTTGACATCAAGCGTAGACCTATCATTTTTGGGAATATGCACAAAGGCCTTGCATCCAAATACTCTCAAATGATCATATGAAACATCCTTTCTTGACCAAACTTTATCTGGAACATCAAGCTCCAAAGGAACACATGGTGTGAGATTCAACACATGTACAACTGTGCTTAAAGCTTCACCCCAAAAGGTATTTGGCAAGTGACCTTGTGAAAGCAAACATCGCTGTAATGCCCTGATAGCTACTGCACAAGTACTAGAGGGGGTGGTGAATAGTACTTTAAAATAATCAAGAGTATAATTCCTAATTATTGTGCAAACTCAACCAACAATGCGGAATGAAAATATTGACAATAATAAAAGACAATGCAAACAAGCGATTTAACGGGTTCGGATCCACCCAAGTCTCCCCGACTTGTTTCCGATGATCCTACGTCCCAAACACCCGGATCCCCTCCGGCTACTTGAGTTAGAATCCTCTAACCCAAGTTTGCACTATGAAATTCTTGTAGAAAACTTCTACAAGATCAAATCATACACAAATGAAAATGTGACTCTCACAAACCGGGATCACAAACTTCTCTCACAACCGAGAGATAAACTTGCAATATCAATGTAAATGAAACAATAAACACTTACCAACAAAATCCTATGCCTTGAGTAAACTTACAGATTTTAGGGCAAGGAGGATTTTGAAGAAGAAGAATGTCACCAAACCCTAGCTCCACCAAGATGAACAGCGATCGAAGGCTAGGATGGAGTTGGTGACTTTGAATCAAGCTCTTGGCTTGAGAGGCTCACAATGAAGATAATCTCTCTTGAGGAAATTAGGGTTCAAGGAGTTTGGAGAGATTCTTGTGAGAATGAGGAAGCTTTAGAAATGGAGTTGAATGCTTTCTCTTTGATCTCTAAATCACAATAAATGGCAGCCTTGAATGCTAGGTTAAAGCATCTCAAGTATATATAGGATAGAGAGAAGAGAGAGAAAAATCGTAGCATTAAATGCCCAACGGATCTATTTCTGAAGTAGTCTAATCGGTCTAAGAAGGATCACTGACCGATTAGTTTTGCAACTAGTCGGTCGGTGATTCTTCTTGGACCGACTAGAAGGTTCACAACCAATATAGAGAATTCAGGAGATAGAACTAGTCGGTCTAAGAAGACTTGCCAACCGACTAGTTTGACAACTAGTCGGTCGGTGAGTGTTCTTTGACCGACTAAGAGTTGAAAATCAATAGGCTGAACACAAGGAGAACTAGTCGGTCTAAGAACAAATTCCAACCGACTAGTTTCACAACTAGTCGGTCGATGGATGTTCTTGGACCGACTAACTAGTCAACAGTAGCTAGGCTGAAGAAATGAAGTATAACTAGTCGGTCTAAGAAGGATTCCCAACCGACTAGTTTGACAACTAGTCGGTCGGTGAACGTTCTTGGACCGACTAATTGGTCAACAGTGCCTAGGCTGAATTGAGCAAGGAAATCTAGTCGATTCAAGAAGGATTCTTAACCGACTAGATGACAATCTAGTCGGTTGGTTCTTCTTCTTGAACCAACTAAGATGCACTAGAAGCTGCGAAATGAAGCGTAAAGCTTCGGAAAAGTTTCTATGGGTTTCTAAGATAATCCTATCTCTAAGATATGAGCGTTATGAAGATTATAATGTAAGTCCTACTCACGGCTTAACATTCTACGAAAAGAAGCTAGAAGACTATAAAATAAACTAGACGAACCGTCTTCAAAGCTTTAATCCGAATCTCTTGACTTCAATAAAGCTCCTAAAGCTTCAACGAAGCTTCAGGCACACGATCACGCGCTTTGAGAAGTCTCGAGACGTCGCTTTTGATGTACATAGAATTTTGGCGACGATCTCCATAACTGCGCTCACAAAGAGTTAGTTCATGATATTTATGTTTGTTCATCATCAAAACCAAATACGGAGAATCAATACTCAACAATCGCAACCGTTCAATTAGTGTCCTGTTCATCCTCTCAGTTAGCCCATTTAACTGAGGTGTCTTTGGTGGTGTCTTTTGATGTCGAATCCCCCGTTCATAACAGCGCTGATCAAAAGGTCCACAATACTCACCACCATTATCAGTCCCAATGCATTTCAATTTCTTCCCAATCCGTCTCTCCACCGAGGCTTGAAACTGTTTAAACACACCCAACACTTGATCTTTGGACTTCAAGATATAAACCCACAACTTTCTTGAGTGATCATTTATAAAAGTCACAAAATACAGAGAGCCACCAAGTGTTCTTATTTTCATAGGACCACAAACATCTGAATGCACTAAATCAACTATATATGGCTTTCTTGAAGGAGGGGAAGTCTTGAAAGCAACTCTGATTTGTTTTCCTGCCAAGCAATGTGCACATTTTTCAATGGTGTGCCCTTCAAACCAGAAAGAAGACTTTTCTTGCCGAAAACCATCAAACCCTTTTCGCTTATATGATTAAGCCTACTATGCCATAAATCAGTTGTACATTCATTCTCAACTGCACTTACAAAGCTACCACAAAATTTAGCTTGCATAAAGTACAAAGAAGAATGTTCCTTGCCCCTTGACACAAACATAGCACCTTTAGTGAGCTTGCACTGGCCACCATTAAAAATGGTGCAAAACCACTTATCATCAAGCTTTCCTGCAGAAATCAAATTCATGCGAATATCAGGGATATGTTTCACATCTTTAAGAACCAAGGTTGAACCATTGTTTGTGTCCAAGCACACATCTCCCATGCCAATGGCTTTAGCTAAACCATTATTTCCCATCTTCATATTTCCAAAATCATTGGATGTATATGATGTAAAGAAGTCCTTTCGAGATGTAGCATGATTGGAAGCACCACTATCAATCACCCAACTCGTCTCATGACATGCAAGATTGACATCATCATCATACACAATAAGGAAGTCACCTGTGACAGTAGCAATGTTATCATCATCGTGACTATCATCATTAACCTTTTCCTTATCCTTTTTCTTTTTGTTGTCCCTCTTCATCTGACGGCAAAATCTCTTTATATGTCACTTTTCATGACAGTAATAACACGCAACATTAGCAAACCTGTTAGACATACTTTTGGATTTGTCTCTATTCTTCGGATCTCTGCTCTTACTTCTCCTCTGTTTTCTGTGACTAAGACATCTGACTGTGAAGAACCTTGTGACTTTCTTCTTACCTCTTCATTCAGAATACTACCCTTAGCCAAGTCCATGGTCATGACATCATTTGGGGCTGAGTTAGACAAAGACGTCCTGAAAGTTTTCCATGAGTCCGGTAGTGTCCCAAGTAGCCACAATCCTTGTACCTTATCTTCAAACTTGATACCCATTCTAGCTAACTGATTTATAACTCTTTGAAATGCATTCAAATGATCTGTCAAAGGATATCCATCTTGATATTTCAACGCCATCATTTGCTTGATTAGAAACTATTTGTTGTTTCCAGTCTTTCTAGCATACAACTCCTCAAGCTTGTTCCACAAAGTGTGCATGTGTTTCTCCACTGACATGGTTCAAACATTATCATCTAGCCACTATCTGATATACCCGTAAACCTATCGATGAAATATAGACCATTCCTCTTCTGTTTTGTCCTTGAGTTTCTCATTGGATAAAACTGGCAAATAATAATCCTTTGCATACAAAAGATCCTCCATTTTGCCTTTCCATGCATGATAATTTGAACCATTCAAACTGATCATTCGACTTTTCACATTCTTTGTTTTCATCATTCACCACAAGACACAATCTAAGAATGACTTGGTTCTGATACCACTTTGATGTGATAACAACACAACGTGTAGCGGAATTGTTTTATTCCCTTTCGTGTGAACCTATTAGTAAACAATTGAGAAGACCAATATCCTTGCCAATATCACAGTGGATAATTTGATAATTTGAACCATTCAAACTAATCATTCGACTTTTCACATTCTTTGTTTCCATCATTCACCACAAGACACAATCTAAGAATGACTTGGCTCTGATACCACTTTGATGTGATAACAACACAACGTGTAGCGGAATTGTTTTATTCCCTTTCGTGTGAACCTATTAGCAAACAATTGAGAAGACCAATATCCTTATCCTTGCCAATATCACATTGGAGCATATAATCAACATAGGCACCCGCTAACACACGATTTTTAACGTGGAAAACCCCCTCATGGCGAGGAGTAAAAACCACGTGACCGTACTCCCCAGAACAATCTCCACTATCTCCAAATAATGGGAATACAAAGGTCATCTCTAGCTAAATCATTCAACATGATCCATTAGAGGCATACATAATTTGGTAAAGATTAGAGAGATGAAATGATCTCGCCCAAAATGGTGGCTCTGCAGAAAACCTGATAGATCTCTTAACCTGGAGCTCCAAATACGATCTCCACCGTTCAGAATGTAGATCCCTCTGTTGTCGACACGCTGACAAAATTTCAGCTCAATCGGACCATGGATCGACTTCCGATGCGTCACTTGATCAAAAATGGACAGCTACCTCTCCTATGGTTTTGTTTAGAACCTCGTAGACACTTGACACTGATACCCTGTTTCACCTCTGCCCAAAAGCTTAGTCTGTTTGGCTATTTAAGATGGCTGGATGCCGTGCACCCAGAACTATTTAACCATACAACTGTACACAAATTCGAACAGACGACACGGCATTGATCTCTGTAACGTTCATAACAAGAATTTTCTAGAAGGTTAGACATCCTAGGATTACTCTCAGCCGAGCACATTTAACCACAGTTTTTCCAACGTTTGTTCCTCAAAGATACTAGCTACGATTAATTTCTAAGTTTATATGAACCATTATATTCCAAGAGCTAGTCTCACTTGGGGCATTAAATACTCCATCCATGTTAGGATATAACGTCCATGTCACACTAGCATTTCACCAATGCACTGTGGAAGTGTAGAGGTGGGTGGTTCTTGTGGATTCTAGAGGTGGTTCTCACTGATTCTAAAGGTGACCATCGACCACATCCTTCTATGTTGTGACACTTTGTTTCATGTAGCATCAGTGGTACTTTCCATACTTGCAGCTGGCATTAGGCTCTAATGCCACTTGCAACGTTCGGAATGAGAAATTCCCAGAAAATCACCCCAAATAGGATTGCTTCGATCTAACACACTTAACCACAGTTTTTTAATAGATCCTTCCTTAAAAATTATTATGTACC
Organism: Scilla litardierei; assembly: GCA_030789695.1. Classification (NCBI taxonomy): domain Eukaryota; kingdom Viridiplantae; phylum Streptophyta; class Magnoliopsida; order Asparagales; family Asparagaceae; genus Scilla; species Scilla litardierei. The sequence goes on along the minus strand of CM061141.1, from coordinate 314,707,693 downwards.
AAAGAGACATTCTTACTTGGGGGTGTCACAATCTTCAACACCGGCTATGCTAGACATCACTAGTACCTGCTTCTATATAATGTAGTTTTAGTGTATTGGTTGGGGAGAGTTTTTAAGATTTTGATGGTGATTTTAACACTGTTCTTGCAGCGATCGCCTTCGGTCCCTTGGATTGTCTTTTCATACCAAGTATCATACCTTTTCGTTTTTGAAGTTTCTTTTAGGCTCCCGCAAATTTTTTTTACCCCTTGCTTGTATCATACCTTCTTGTCAATGATCCATTTACCTCCATACCTGTGTTCTAGTAGTGATTGGTGCTTGTGTTGTTCATCCGGAACCTGGTATTTGCATATTTTTGTAACTACTTTAATCATAGACGGGAAAAAGTTATCCATTCACGACGAAGCGTGAGTATCTTGAATTCAGCATATTATTTCTCAAGAAAACGTTGTTGAATGCTTTTTTGATGCTTAGAAACCTGGTCATGATTAACTTTTTCTGTATTGCAGAACATTAAGAAAAGCAGTCCGGGGATGTCATTTACAGACGTTGGGAGGGCGCTTGGTGAGCGTTGGAAAAAGATGACAGGTAACTTCATTCTTTACTACTGCTTGCATACACATCATTCTAGCTAAAAAAAACTTGATTATTAACTTCACTGCTGAGGACTTGTTCGACGGAATTGTTCATCTCTCTAAAAGAAGAGCATTTTTTTAAAACTTTATTATCTTGGAAAAAAAAACCTGGCATGCAGCCGAGGAAAAGGAGCCTTACGAAGCAATGGCGCGAGCAGATTCCAGGCGGTACAAGGAGGCTATGGCCGACTACAAGAGTGGAGGCCCCACCCTAAATGTTGATTCAGGGAACGAGTCTGAATGAGAAGGATCAATCTCACAGGACTTTTGCAGCCCCCATGATCATGCCTAATCTCATTTTGAAGCTCTGAGAATCGGGATCATAGTTTCTTATTGTTGTATGATCCCATCCTTTCCGATTTCGTCTTAAGCTCTGTTTGATATTGTTGGGGTAATCATAGCTAGCATGTTAGCAAGTATTGTAGGGAAGCAACACTTCCTTACTGGAAACACGATTGGTTTACCATAGTTTTGTACAAAGCAACACTTACTGGAATCACGACAGGTTTACCATAGATTTGTACAAATTTTCAGAGCTGACTAGGGACTACATCAAATTGAAACATCTGAAATTTATCAAGAAGTGATGTGTAGAAATTGTTGTGGATGCTGCAATCTCTTTGTTGCTACATTGGGCTGGCCCTGGAATCGGGGAAGGGTAGTTGGTCCGAATAAAGAAGCCTGTTAGAAGCACAACGCCTTGGCCCAAAAGCCCAAGGGATACTCGCTGAAGGCTAGCTGCTTGCCTGGTCAAAGCAACAACACATCTGTCTGTTGAGCTCTAGAATATTTAGGGATTGGTTGATATTGGGTCGCTTAGTAATGATGAAGTAAACGGTTGGCAATTACACTCTTCTTCAGGGACAATCATGTCGTCATAAGAGCAGTGCTGTTTTCCGCCAATGGCACGGAGGGGGAATTCTTATTTTTAAATAGTCTCGACGACGATAAGACGTGATCAAACTCCAGTGATACTAATCGACACTCAAACTACTACGTGCATTTTATATTTCTTTCTCCATAGCTTGGTGTGACAGTGATCGGACGATCTTCCAATAGGTCGGACCTAGATACCCCAAGCTCCCTTTGAGTTATCGATTGACTTAAGCATCGGAGGGGAGGAGTTAGGTCGGGCTTCAACCTAACAGTTCGGACTTAGTCCTCCTTGACCCGGGTACATCCTTCCTCGAGTCCCACTCCTCTGTCGACGAGGGGCTACGTCATTGGATGCGTCGTTGTCAGCACCACCTTACTGTGTGACGGATTTACCTGTCAACAGTTGGTGCTGTCTGTGGGAAACGAGTCAACATTTCAATCTTTCGCTATGTCAACTCAGCCCACCAATCAAGGGCCCCCGGGGCCGCTCACCGGCAGGGAGACATACTCTGCCATAATCCATGAAGACCCAAGCTCCTCTTCCTATATGGAGGGCCCGAGCCACAATTGGTCACACTGGAGCAATTTTAGGCGTTCTTTCAGACGGTCAATGTCAATATTCAGACATTGACTTCTGCCATAGAACGATTGGTGTACCAACCGCCCCATTTCACTGCGGGGCTACAACACATCGAAGTGGGGCTAGGCCATGAGAAGCTACCACCGACACTGATAAGTCGAAGGCCTGAGGAGCCAAACTCAGGACGTCAGATCATTTTCGTTACGACTTCTTGCCCTAATCCCGTGGTCATTCGTCCTAAAGGGGGTCGAGATGGCGAAAAAGAGGGTAGGGGCCGTTCCGCTGGGCCCATCTCCGGATCCCGCCGTCTTGCTTAGCATAACGACTCTGAAGGAAGGGATGGTCGCAAGAGAGCCCATAGCCACAGTCCCCCCTTCACTGACGGATAAAGTTCTTGTCAGGGATGGTTACACGCCTAGTGAAAAATGGCGCGAAAGACCTAAACTTCACTGACGGCACCGTCAGTGAAATAAGCGAAAATATCCCAACATTTGTTGACGGAAATGCACCGTTAGCGAAAATGGGGATAATACTGACGGCTGCCGTAAGTGAAAGTAATTACACTATATTAATTAAATTAGCAGAAACAGTAAATTTTTGCTGACGTCAATGTTGGATATGGAAGACGTTTGTACACCCTTGTGGGGGATGTACGAGGGAATACGGACCTCGAACGTCGCGCACACGAAGTCGTGTGCAAAGGGAATCTGTTCCCTTGCGGAGAGGATCTCTGTATGAGTGGGAAAGTCGCATTATATATGCATAAATGCATGCGACATATGGCTAATAAAGGGGGAATATCTTAAGCTTATGTTGTACCATGCATATGGTACAACTTAAGCTTATAATGTGCCATGCATCATGGTACACCTTAATTAAGTTGTTCCAAAGGAACAACTTACCCTAAAATAACTACCTTGGGGGCTATAAATAAGACCCAAGGGTAGCCATTTTCCTTACACATTTGCATGAAATTCATGCATGCATCTTCTTCATAGCGAAGCTCTGCAGAAATATTTCCTCTCCCTCCTTCCAAGTTCTTAATCTAAAATAGAGATTTAGATTGTGGATTAGTAGCCTTACTCCGTTCGTGAGAAGACTCGATCCGTCGTGGCGAATCCGAAGGCAAAGTTCCGAGACTACCGTTCCGCATACGCAAGCGTAAGTCTCAACTTTAATTATCGATCCTAACTCTGTTTTGGCAGGATCCTACATTGGTATCAGAGCCATATGGGTTCGCCCCGGTCAAACCACCGCCCCGTCGAAACTATGAACGAGTCGTTGTTTTTTTCACGAATGGGTCTCCTACTATTACGGATATAGTAGGAACGCTTCGTGACGGAGAGAACGCAGCGGTTGTTCTTTTCACGTTAGGGTCTCCTATCATTACGGATATGGTAGGAACTCTCCGTGACGGGAAGAACCGACCGTTCACATAGTAAGTTATTTTTCATTTTTGGCACACGGCCATTAGGACATAACTAATTTCTCGACGAACGGGTGCTTCATCGACGAACAGGTGCTTCATCGAGGAAGATGATGGTAGTTACTTCCATCGGGTAAGAGGAAAATTTGGTGCATGTGCACCATGGCCAAATGGGCTATGAAGGCCATGCACCCCCTCTCCCCATGCGGAGGGGGTTGGCTACGGCCAATAACCACCGGTGACCACCCCATCAAGGGGGAGGAATGAGTGCGGCAACCCCATTTAAAGGGGGTGGCCGGCCATGGCCAAAGGGGCCATGGCCGGCCAACGCCGAATGGCCTTGGCCATGACCGGCCATGGCCAAGCCATGGCCGGCCATGGCCAGGCCGGCAGTGGCCGGCCAAGGCCAGGCCGGCAGTGGCCGGCCTTGGCCAAACACTGCCGGCCAGGCCGGCCCTGGCAGAGGCCAGGGCCGGTGCCCTGGCCTCAGGCCAGGGCCTGGCCGAGGCCAGGGCAAGAGCCCTGGCCCCGGCCAGCGGCCTGCCGGCCCTGGCAGAGGCCAGGGTCGGCGCCCTGGCCTCAGGCCAGGGCCTGGCCGAGGCCAGGGCAGGAGCCCTGGCCCCGGCCAGAGGCCAAGCCGCCCTGGCAGAGGCCAGGGTCGGCGCCCTGGCCTCAGGCCAGGGCCTGGCCGAGGCCAGGGCAGGAGCCCTGGCCTCAGGCCAGGGCCTGGCCGAGGCCAGGGCAGGAGCCCTGGCCCCGGCCAGTGGCCTGGCCGGCCGGCCCTGGCAGAGGCCAGGGCCTGGCCGGCCCTGGCCGAGGGGGCCAGGGCCCCTGGCCGGCCAGGGCAGAGGCCCTGGCCGGTCCTTGGCCAAGCCCCGGCCAGGGCAGAGGCCCTGGCCGGGAAGAAGTTGCTTTCGAAAATTGGTCGACCAATTTCGTGTTTTTGGTCGACCAATCTGACAAAGGGTCTGGGTCGACTGCAAACTTGCCTACTGACCCATACGGGGTGACAAAAGGCATTGGCCAAACTCGAATGTGTCAATTAGTCCATACGGGGCTAATCACAGTGCCGCCTAGTTCATACGGGACTAACGCTTTAATGAAGTTTTTTAGGCTCTACTCCTTGAAGATTAGCCATAGTGCTCTACTTCATGCGAGATTAGCCATGTCATTGTGCTCTACTCTACGGAGATTAGCCAATGTACTTGTGACGTTGTGTTCTACTCTACGGAGATTAGCCAACGTGCTTTCAAATTTTTGGAAAAAGATGTTTTTCAAATAGGTTATGTCCCATCCTTAAATCGGGACAGCGCAATTTAGAATTCCAAGTCCTACCACGATCCAGCCATGGTTATCTAACCCATGGGTGTGTAGAACAGGTCTCGTGGCTTGGCAATTGTTGCGTTAAAATTCTTTGCACTAATTCTCACCTATTCTATTTTGAAAGATATGTTTTTCAAAGTAATTTTCCGCTGTTAATACCATACGGGTATTATTTTTGATTTCTTTTTACTTAAGATAAGTAAGAGGGATATTTTGAAAGTTACTTCTAGATGGTAGTTGGGAACGTAGTGAACTTCTCGATTCTAGAGTAACATTTCAACGCATCCAAGGAACTTATCAAGTGTTTAAAGAATCGAAACTTTATGCATTGAATTTTGATCGTGTTTTTCCATTTTCTTTGCAGTTTTTTGAATCGAATATGTCTACCGCTTCTAAGAATATTGTCGCAGAGCTTAACAAAGGTGAAAAGCTCAACGGCGACAATTATAAACTTTGGTCAATTAAAATCCAATATGTTTTGGAGGAGCAAGATGTGCTCGAAACACTCCAAAACATAATGGTAGAACCTGAGTTGGGCAATACGGCCCAACACAAGAGGGACCGGGAAGCTTATGACACTTGGACTCGAAAGAACAAAATAGCACGTATTACGTTACTGTCCGCAATGGACAATGACATAATGCGTCTATTTCGGGAATTCGACCTAGCCAAAGACATATGGTCTGAGCTAGCGATAAAGTTTGGTGGAACTTCGGTTACCAAACTCCGCTCCTTGAATATTCAATTTGATTCGTACAAGATGCGGCGAGATCATTCTATGAAAAAGCATCTCCGCCACATGGCGAATCTAATATCTGAATTAAAGGATGCGGGTGTTACGCTGTCTGACGAACAGCAGATCCAAGCAGTCATTCGTTCACTCCCAGATAGCTGGGATAACATGAAAATGCACCTCACTCATAATGAGTGCATTAAAACTTTAAGCGATGTTTCGAAACACCTCGAACTCGAGGAAGAGCGGATTCAAGCCGCAAAACCAAGTGCAGAAGTGCACGTGGCCGCTAGTTCCTCACATGGAGGAAATAAGCGGAAACGCTTAAGGTTTGTGAACGAACGAAAGCAAGAACCGGAAACCTCAAAGAAGACTAAGAACAAAAAGTGGCAAAAGAATGTGCACTCAAAGAAGAAAAACTTGAAGAAGATCAAGTGCTTTAAGTGCAACAAGTACGGTCACTTCGCCCGTAAGTGTACGGATGGAAGTGATAAGGTAACTTGTAGGGCTAGTTACATATGTGTTTCTAGTTCCATGTTTCTTGCTGAATCTAACTATTTTTGGTTGATTGATTCAGGGGCCACAGACCACGTTGCGAAGGACAGAAGGTTCTTTGTAGAGTATCGAAGGATAACTCAAGGAACAAAGTGGATATACGTCGGCAACAACACTCGTGTTGAAGTCAAATGCGTCGGAACATGTAAGCTAGTTCTCGACAACGGCCGGACATTATTATTGCACGACGTCCTCTTTGCTCCAGATATTAGAAGAAATATCGTATCCGTGGTCATGTTAATGTCTTTAGATTATGAGTGGAGGTTCTATAAACAATCTGTTGACCTTGTTTGTAATAATTCTTTAATTGGTTCTGGTAATGTTTGTAATGGATTAATTGTATTAAACACAATGTATGATGATTCTTCTTCCATTAATGAAAGTTTTCATTTGACAAATGCTTCTAACTCTAATTCTGAGATCATTTGTTGGCATGCAAGGCTTGGTCATATTGGACCAACTAGAATGGATAGACTTGCCAAAAGTGGCTTGCTATCTAATGTTTCAAAAGTTGAAATGTCGACTTGCGAACATTGTCTTGTAGGGAAAACTTGTCGCAAGCCGTTTGGAACTGGCACAAGGGCCGAAGTTCCATTACAGCTTATCCATTCGGACATTTGCGGTCCAATGAATGTTAAGACAAGACGCGGGAAGTCCTATTTCATCACATTCATTGATGACTTCACCCGTTTCGGACATATCTATTTGATATCCCACAAAAGTGAAGCTTTGGCTTGCTTTAAAAACTATATGAGTTTAGTGGAGAATCAATTAGATCGCAAGATTAAGGTTTTGCGAACCGATAGGGGCGGTGAATATCAATCAATAAGTTTTAATGAACTTTGTGATGAAAAAGGCATAGTTCATCAAATAACTATGCCTTATACTCCGCAACAAAACGGTGTTGCGGAAAGAAGAAATAGGACATTGATGGAAATGGTCCGATCAATGATGTCTCAGGCAAATTTGCCTATCACCTTTTGGGGTGACGCATTATTGACGGCAGCATTCATCTTAAACCGTGTACCCTCGAAGTCGGTAAGTTCTACTCCTTATGAGTTGTGGAACAATAGAACTCCAGACTTAAACATTCTAAAACCTTGGGGTTGTGCCTCTTACGCACATTTACCCTCTCACAAATATGGCAAACTTGGGCCACGTGGGAGGAAGTGTATCTTCATCCGATACGCTGAAAACTCCAAAGGATATGTTTTCGTCGGTCAAGAGGACAATGGGGGTCTTATAGAATTCGAATCGAGGGATGTTGTCTTCTTGGAAAATGAGTTTCCAAGACAGGGTGAGATAAGTCAAGACTTATCCTTGTTTGAGACTTGGGATCAAGATAGATCGGAACGTTCGAGTGGGAGAATTCTTGGTGAAGAAGAAAATACGTTTCAAACTTCACCAATGGATGATACGAACGATACCAATCCTATTCCGAGTGGGAGTGATATTATTCCAAGTGGGAGTGATGTCATTCCAAGTGGGAGTGATCAAACTCAAACAAGACGTAGTAATCGAACGAGGCTAACACCTCTGAGATTTAAGGATGAATTTCCTCAAACATTCATGACATTACTACAAGATGATGACGAACCTGCAAATTTCAAACAGGCCGTCACATGCCCTGCTAAACATAAATGGATAGCGGCAATGGAAGAAGAACTTCAATCCATGAAAACAAACCAAGTCTGGGACTTGGTTGATTTACCTAAGGGACGTAGAGCCATTGGGAACAAGTGGGTTCTCAAAATCAAGCATAAGGCTGATGGCTCCATCGAGAAATATAAAGCTCGCCTTGTTGCGAAAGGTTTCACGCAACAGGAAGGAATAGACTACGAAGATACTTTCTCTCCTGTCGTGCGTTTTACCTCGATTCGCTTAATTCTGGCAATGGTGGCTTGTTTGGACCTCGAATTACATCAGATGGATGTAAAGACTGCCTTTCTTAACGGAGAACTAGATGAGGAGATCTACATGGAACAACCAAACGGGTTCGTACAAGAAGAAAACAAACATAAGGTTTGTAAACTTCGTAAATCCATATATGGTCTTAAACAATCCTCAAGGCAGTGGTATATGCGCTTTCAAGAAGTTGTTTGGTCGTATGGATTCTCCATGCTCGACGAAGACAACTGCGTATATATTAAGAGGATTAAAAACAAGTATGTAATTATGTCTCTTTATGTAGATGACATACTTATAGCCGGAAATGATAAGCGTCTTGTCGTGGATATCAAAGCTTGGCTTTCATCCGTCTTTGAGATGAAAGACATGGATGAAGCTGCATATATCCTTGGGGTTAAGATCTCAAGGAATCGTTCCAAGAAACTTCTTTCTCTCTCTCAAGAGACATATATAAAGAAAGTTTTGGAACGGTTTAATATGCAGGATTGCAAGCCAATTGATACTCCAATAAGCAAAGGCGAGGGTCTATGTTTGGAGATGTGTCCCAAAGATCCAAAAGAAAAGAAAGCTATGGAAAAAGTTCCATACTCCAGTGCTGTCGGGAGTCTGATGTACGCCATGATGTGTACCAGACCGGACATTTGCTATGCTGTTGGTATGGTAAGCCGTTACCAATCCAACCCAGGACAAGCACACTGGAAAGCGGTGAAGAGGATATTAAGATACCTCAAAGGGACTGCGGACTATGCGTTATGCTATCAAGGCAATACCTTGAGACTCGAAGGCTATACCGATGCTGATTGGGCGGGTGATCTCGACGAGCGTAGATCTACCTCAGGCTTTGTTTACTTGCTCGGGAATGGTGCAATATCCTGGAGCAGCAAGAAGCAAACCTGCATCGCCTTATCAACCATGGAAGCCGAATTCGTAGCATTCAGCATGGCGGTCCAAGAAGCTGTTTGGCTTAGGAAATTCTTAGACAGGCTGACGAATGCCTCTGACTCGAGCACTGTTCCTATATACAGTGATAGTCAAGCTTCGATTGCCTATGTCAAAGATCCTAAATTTCATTGTAAGACCAAGCACATTGACATTCGATTCAAGTTTGCGAAGGATTATGACAAACGGAAGGAAGTAGACATAGGATACATATCCACGCATGAGATGATAGCGGATCCTCTTACTAAGGCGATCCCCAGAGATGTGTTTTTCAAACACTTATCATCTATGGGAATGCGTAGGTGCTGAGCTGTATCATGTAATATTTCCCATGTCTATAGAAGATCAAAGTTTAATAAAAGAAAGAAGTTCTTTTATATATTGCATACAAGTTTCTTACAAATGATTTTAAACATTTGTGTTTTAGTCTCAGCTATTTTATTGTGTGTATGTCGGACAGATTAAGGTTGGCTCTCTCACATGAGCAACCGCCTTATCTTATCAGACGGATAAGATAGAGATGAGACTAGTTTAAAGTCAAAATCATTAGACAAATGATTTAGAGTCATGACTTAAACAAGATAGTCGAATAAAAGATCTGCATCATACGGATGCTTACAAAAGATCTGAGATCTGTATCACAAGGATATAAAGATCTCATTGGATTTTTTAAATCCTATCTGTCTTATGCAGGATGAGAGTCCGTGAATATTTCACGAGTAGTAAGGGGACTCAAAAAGATAGGCACTGTGGTGTCTGATCTTTCATCCGTACAACATCATTAAGACATACTCTCCCTGGGAAAGGAGTGATGTTGTAATACGTGTTCATACCACGTATGCATTTCGACCACTGAGTTAGTAGCAATAGTGTTTGCTATTATGTGAGACTCAAAGGCCATACGGGTCTTAACTCTTACCCTCAAGGACTCCAATTGGTTCCTTTAGATTTGACGAGATGATTGCTATCTTAGCGTGTTACTAATGGGCTATGGTAATTCGGCTCGGCGGGGCACGTTAGAAAAGCGAATCAAGTCAAGATCAGAAGGTTCGCAAGAAGAGGAAGATTGATTTCATATTCGCATTTGGACTTTAGTGATTCAAAGCTGGCCAGCCAATTGTAATCCAAATGGGATTCAATTGTTGAATATAAAGTACAAGAAAATGTGAAGAAATAATCTAGGGTAAAGCATGCGTTGAACTACTCAACTTTGCACCTTCGAGGTCGTTGTGTATCTCTAACAAGTGCACAACAACAGACTCTACGCGCATGACGGTCGCACGGTCTATTTCTCGGTATGATAGATGAAAGAACTAAGGGAAAGACGTTCTCTTACAATCCCCTCAAGTGTGAGTGGGAGATGTTGGATATGGAAGACGTTTGTACACCCTTGTGGGGGATGTACGAGGGAATACGGACCTCGAACGTCGCGCACACGAAGTCGTGTGCAAAGGGAATCTGTTCCCTTGCGGAGAGGATCTCTGTATGAGTGGGAAAGTCGCATTATATATGCATAAATGCATGCGACATATGGCTAATAAAGGGGGAATATCTTAAGCTTATGTTGTACCATGCATATGGTACAACTTAAGCTTATAATGTGCCATGCATCATGGTACACCTTAATTAAGTTGTTCCAAAGGAACAACTTACCCTAAAATAACTACCTTGGGGGCTATAAATAAGACCCAAGGGTAGCCATTTTCCTTACACATTTGCATGAAATTCATGCATGCATCTTCTTCATAGCGAAGCTCTGCAGAAATATTTCCTCTCCCTCCTTCCAAGTTCTTAATCTAAAATAGAGATTTAGATTGTGGATTAGTAGCCTTACTCCGTTCGTGAGAAGACTCGATCCGTCGTGGCGAATCCGAAGGCAAAGTTCCGAGACTACCGTTCCGCATACGCAAGCGTAAGTCTCAACTTTAATTATCGATCCTAACTCTGTTTTGGCAGGATCCTACAGTCAATAGTCGTCAATAAAGACCAGATAGTGCTGACGGAAGTTTAATCCGTCAGTGAAGCAGCTCTATTGCCAACATATCACCGACGGACCGTCACTCGTTGCCTGATTTCTCTGACAACTCCGGCGGTGAATGTCGGCTTCGACCGATGGCAAAAACAGCCGTCCGTGACTGTTCATTATCGCTGACGGATATCTTTTGCTGTCAGTAAAACCAAGTAAAATTTGACCTTTACTGACGGCGAAACTGGCCGTCAGTAAAGGTTTCGCCAGCAAAGACTTGTTTTCTTGTAATGAAAATATGTAAAATTGCCTTTTATTTAATATGCAGTATCATTTTGTCATAATTGATCCTAATTTAGAGTTATATCAAAATATAAAGAATTTAAATAGAAACATAAACGTAAGGCATTTTCATGCTTTTTTTTTAAAGGCAAAACTATGAACCTAGAATGTGGATCTGGCTAATATTAGAAGTTCTCGTTGAGTGTTGCCTAGCTTCACGGGCATCCGACGTTCTTAAGGCAATTGCTAGAAACAAGCCGCTCATGGTGATTCTTAGATTCTACCAACCACCGTCTCCTCAAGTCACTCTTGTTCGTAGACCCAAGTCCTCTCTCTCTCTCTCTGTGTCAGTTTTTGTTCCTCTGTACCTCCTCGTTTCTCTCCTTGATTTACTCCTCTCCGTTCTCCTTTGGTCCAAATGTGATGCATATAAAGAAACAAAGTGCTGGGCCATGTCCAATGTCATCTTGCTGGGTCAAGCGAACCAAGCCATGACCCTATCACAGCAGTAGTCCCGTTTGGTTCGGCCCGCTTGGCCTGAGGCCGGGTCTGGACGTTGTTTAATTTCTCCGGCTTACATAAACCCAAATAAGCCAGACCCTTCCCCGGCCCCCCATCGATCACGACATCCCACAACAGCGGAGGAGGAGGAGGGGGGAAGCAATGGAGCCGAGACCCGTCTCCTTGATCGTGGCCGCCTTCCTCGTCTTGGCGACGTCTGTCCTTGCGGAGACCGACGAGGAGTACTGGGCGAAGAAGGCCGCCGAAGCCTACAAGAGGAACATCCAGAGCTACAACAAAGATCCCTTCTCCGTCACCAATTCCTTCAATGCTGCGGTCCACAAGTAGGTTTATCCCGGTTTTGGTTTGGTTTGGTTTGGTTTGTTTCATTTCATGTATGAACCCACCTGCATGTGTCACGTGCGTATTGTTTAGCTACTTGACTTCTCCAATCCTGTGCAGCACTAAGCTCACCCTCCATGCACAACTTGTTTTGGAATGAAAACGCAGGGTGATGGACAGGAAGAACACGACGAGGAGGAGCCTCCAGGCGTACAGCGGAAAGTGCAAGATGACGAACCCGATCGACCGGTGCTGGAGGTGCCGCGAGGACTGGGCCGACGACCGGCAGCGGCTGTCGAGCTGCGCAAAGGGGTTCGGCCGCAAGGCCTACGGAGGGGGGAGGAGGGGGGAGATCTACGTGGTCACCGACGACTCCGACAACGACATGGAGAACCCCAAGCCCGGGACGCTGCGGCACGCCGTCATCCAGGACAGGCCACTGTGGATCACCTTCTCGCAGGACATGGTCATCAGGCTCAAGCAGGAGCTGATCATGACGAGCCAGAAGACCATCGACGGGCGGGGCCACAACGTCCGCATCGCCTACGGCGCCGGCGTCACCGTCCAGTTCATCAGCAACGTCATCATCCACGGCCTCCACATCCACAACTGCGTGCGCGAGAGGGGGGGCATGATCAGGGACAGCCTCCGGCACAAGGGGCACCGGACGGAGAGCGACGGCGACGGCATCGTCGTCTTCGGCTCCTCCAACGTGTGGGTCGACCACGTGACGATGTCGAGCTGCTTCGACGGGCTGGTCGACGTCATCGAGGGCTCCACCGCCGTCACCATCTCCAACTCCCACTTCACCAACCACAACGACGTCATGCTCTTCGGCCGCAGCGACGCGCAGCTCAACGACACCCTCATGCAGGTCACCGTCGCTTTCAACCGCTTCGGGGTGGGGCTCGTGCAGCGCATGCCCAGGGCCCGCTTCGGGTTCGTCCACGTCGTCAACAACGACTACACCCAGTGGCAGATGTACGCCATCGGCGGCACGATGCACCCCACCATCATCAGCCAAGGCAACAGGTTCATCGCCCCCGACAATCCCAACGCCAAAGAGGTAACCAAGAGGCAATTCGTCAAGTTGGAGGACAACGACATTGAGCCGGAGAAGGTGTGGAGGAATTGGAACTGGACGAGCGAGAAGGACCTCTATCTCAACGGAGCCTTCTTCAGGTCGTCGGGGACCCATCGCGCCATCGACTTCACCAAGAGCTTCTCGAGGTACGACGTCTTCAAGGCCAAGCACGGCTCGTACGTCCAGCGGCTCACCCGCTACTCCGGCGCGCTTGCCTGCAGGGTTGGCGAGAGGTGCTAGGGGAAAACTACGAATGAACCCTCATAAGGAAGAAGCATGAACAAGCCGAAGCCGAAGCACAAGAAAGATGTACGTGCGTTTGAGAGGGAAGACAGAGAAATATTCCATGTAACCATTTTATTTTATCGGACGTGTTAATTAATAATGGATGGCTCGTCCTATCACCAAACCCAATAAGCTTAATTTGCGAGAGATGGCAAGTTCTATATATCGAATTTATTCGCTTTAATTAGTTGGATGGCTGGATCCGCATTACGGCTACCTCCATTCACACTAAGTGGAGACAAGTTACTTAACGTCGTCCGGGGTATGGGGTCAATAAGTAGCACCACGTAAAGCTCACGGTGGTAGGGAACATTTTAGTTGCATATTGTACACTCGGACTCGGACTGTAGAAATAATAATCAAGAAAGACAAAGATTTAACGTGGTTCGGCTATAAAACATAGCCTACATCCACACAGAGAAGAGAGACTTTCTTATTTCAATTGTGTTACAATGAGGAGGGTAGCCGCCAATATTTATAAGGATAGCAAACCCTAAAAGACAAAAAAAGGTAACAACTATGTGCTCGTCAAATATCAACCACATATAGAAGGGATCCAACGGATCCTATTCTCTCTTCCTTCCAATACTCCCCCTCAAGTTGGTGCGAAAATATCGATAGAGCCCAACTCGGACAATATCTCTTGGAATTTAGCAGCGGATAAACCTTTGGTGAAGATATCAGCCAGTTGTTGATCACTACAAACAAATGGAGTGCATATGATATTGGCTTGTGTATTCTCTCGCACAAAGTGACAATCTACCTCAATGTGTTTAGTTCTTTCATGAAACGCGGGATTTGATGCAATATGAAGCGCCGCTTGATTATCACAAAACATCATTGTAGGTCGAGACAAACCAAAACCTAAATCATTGAGAAGAGCTCGAAGCCAAATTATTTCACTTGTCATGGAGGCCATAGCACGGTATTCATGCTTCTGCACTTGATCGAGCTACCACATTTTGCTTTTTACTCTTCAAAGTGACTAAATTTCCACCAACAAATGTGCAATAACCTGTTGTATATCTTCTATCAACAAGACATCCATCCTAATCAGCATCAGTATAAGTAGTAATGTCATTATGTCCATTCTTACGCATCCAAATACCTCTTCCAGGTGAGCCTTTCAGATACTGTAATATTCTATTAACAGCATTCATATGACTAACAGTAGGAGCATGCATGAATCAGCTTACTAGACTTACATCATATGAAATATCCGGGCGAGTAAAAGTGAGATAAATCAGTCGGCCAACCAAGTATTGAAACTTTCCAATATCCGAATATAATTCACCAACAGTATCAAGCTTACCACCACTATCAGTAGGCGTATCTGACGGTTTAACACCCATCTTTCCTGTTTCCTTCAATAAGTCAAGAACGTACTTCCTCTGATTAAGAAACATACCTTTATCAGAGTAGGCAACTTCCAACTCAAGAAAATATTTTAATAATCCCAAATCATTGATAGCAAATCTTCTATGCATCAATGCTTTCAGTCTTGAGATTTCAGCTTGATCATCACTAGTGAGCACAATATCATCTACAAATACCAAAACGATAATGATGCCTGACTTATTTCTTTTAACAAATAAGGTCGGATCTGCAGTGCTTCTCTTAAGACCATTCATCATGAGAACTGAACTTAGTTTAGCATACCAGGCTCGTGGTGATTGCTTAAGCCCATAAATAGCTTTTCTTAATTTGCAGGCTACTCCAAAAATGGACTCTTATGGATGTTCAGGTGGAACACTCATATAGACTTCTTTTTCTAGATCTCCATGAAGGAATGCATTTTTCACGTCCATCTGAAATAGCTTCCAACCATGATTTACTGCTAAGGACATGAGAACTCGAAACGTGTTCATTTTGGCAATTGGAGCAAACGTTTCTTTATAATCTTCTCCATATGTCTGAGTAAATCCTCTAGCAACAAGTCTGGCCTTACGGCGTTCAATGGTCCCATCACTTAGGTACTTGATCTTATAAACCCAACGACACCCAACAGTCTTCTTTCCAGAAGGTAGCTTAACAATATCCCATGTATGATTCTCATTAAGAGCATGTAACTCTTCCTTCATTGATGGTCTCCAAACCGGAGAGGAATTAGCATCTTTGAAATTACTCGGCTCAATTTCACATGACAATGCACACAGAAAATCAGAATGTTTTTTGGTAACATTATCGTATGTTAAATGAGCTTGTATAGGATATGAGACAACACTATGATATGTAATATGGTCTTTCAACATCACAGAAGGACGCCTTTCTCTATTCGAGCGTCTTGGAGGCTGATGATCTATATCTGTTCAATTTCAACCATTGGTGGATCAGCTTCGATATCAATAATAGGAGATGGTGTTTCAGTTACTGGTCTAGCATCAGAGGACTTTTCAACTATCGAATGATCTGCATCAGTCTCAATATTGTCATCTGTGGAGCTAATAATCGGAAGAGACGCACAACAGACATATACTCCCCCTGGGACCGACTCCCATACTTATCCTTCCAGTTGAAGAATGGTTCTTTTTCAGAAAAACGAACATCTCGGGAGACAAATATCTTACGAGCGGAACTGTCATAACATTATGTACCCTTTCTGCATAGAAGAATAATCAAAGAACACACACTGAGTTGCTCGAGGGTCAAACTTGCCACGATTAGTAGATGATCGATGCACATAGCAAACACACCCAAACACTTGCAGATGAGATAGACCAGGTTTACGATCTTTCAAAACTTCCAATGGAGACTTGAAATTAATCACTCTACTAGCACTAGTAGAAAACAGCTTATCAGCCATGGATCATCTGCCACGAACTAAATCCATGGCAGATGTTTGATTAACTGCCACGGATTAGTCCATGGCAAATTTTCTGTGGTTGATGAGACTAACCGCCACGAAACATCAGCCACGGAATGATTCTGTGGCAACTACTTCTTCATTAGCCATAGATATATCCGTGGCTAATATTCCTTGGCTATTACAATAACAGCCACGAATTTTGCCGTGGTAAATATATTTTTGCCATGGAGTTGTCATCATGTCAACTTTTTATTATAAAAATATAATTGTCACGAAAATTTCCTTGGCACATAATTGCAAACAGCGAGGGACAACCCATGACAAATGTTTGTTAGCCTCGGACGTGGCAAAATATCGAGCGCCAAATTATTGGCGGGGATCGAAAAAACCAACACGCGCGCGGGCGATCGAAATAATAAAAGTGAAATCGGGCCCTTTATCGAAACCCTCTCTCTGGCGATTGAAACCCTGAAACCCTATGTGGTTGCTCTCTCTGGCGATCGAAACCCTGAAACCCTCTCTCTGGCGATCGAAACGACGAGCAACCTCCTCTCTCTCTCTCTCTCTCTCTCTCTCTCTTGAGCGAAGAAACGAAGAGCAACCATCTATTCTCCAACGACACAGAAGCTCGATGATATATTCTTAGGGGACGAGCGACGCACGACGAGCGACGTTGATCGGATCGGATCGGATCTGCGACAATCTGTTCTCCGACGCACGACGAATGACGCAAGAATTATCCGACGATCGGATCGGTTCTCCGGCGACGTGATCGGAAAAATTTAGGGTTCTACTACGATCGGTTCTCTGACGGTGCTCGCAAGTGACGGTGTTCTCAAGCAGGTAATTATTCCTATCTCTCTATCTATCAGGCGAAGGCGAATTGATCAAAAATTTCTAACAAATTAGGGATTTTGATTTCCTCAGACGTACTGAACGAAATAGGATTATCGGTGATCGGCGATCGGCAACTGGCGACTCCTTCCGATTGATCAAAAGGTATCACTCTACCCCCCCATCTCTTATCTCCTTAATTTTAGGGTTTATGGGCGATGGGCATGGACGGAGGCATAGTGGGCACTTGCCCCCTAATTTTTTTAAAATATAAAATCTAAGTATGCATCATTTCCTGAGGGGGCAAATTGTGATATGTGTTTCTCTATTTCGAAGGCTAGGATCTTAAAGATTTCATCTTTTCCCCCCTACTGTAAGTGTTCTTTCTGTTCTTCTTTCATTTCTATGATTGCATAAAGGAGTAAAAATGAGATGTTGGGAATTTCCCATTTGTTTGAATTGGGAGAAATTGTTTGCATTGGAGTGGAATTAGATCAATTTTGTCTGAATGTTTTTGCATTGATTGTTGTTGCATTCTTTGGTTGCGGGTTAATTCTTTGAACTTTAAACTGGAGGTGTTATCTGATTCCAGGTTAAAACACCTTGGGGATTTTTGATCTATGATTAGTAAACATTGGACATGAACATGATGTGTTGGACACGCCAATCCTCCATATCCTAGACACAAGCTTACGATTATTTATGCATGTAGTTACGTGTAACTCATATAGTTGTATATTTTTTGGTTGTTTATGGAAGTAGCTAATAGTAAAATGATCTATAAACTATTTTGTTTTGTAAAATATAGGCAAATGATCTCATATTAGCATATTGTTAAGGTGATTAATAGGTTTGCACTGTTAGAAGTGTCCTAAACCGATAGACCAATAGACACGTTACACGTGTCTTGTCCAATAGTGTTGGACATGTCATTTCTTGGTTGGAAGAAGTGCTCTACATGTCATAGATAATTTCCCTCTTACATTACTTGTGATAGTCCATTTTCAGTTCTAATGATCACATGTATGGAGTTTTATCTTGTACCAGCTAGTCTATCAAAATGCACAAGTAAAACATTAAAATGTGAAAGTTTACTTTTTAAGCAGGAGCTGAATCTTTATTACTCGGCTTATATTGAGGCCACTTGAAGAGCCTTTTTCAACTAACTACCAACACCGTTATGTAAACCGTAGCGATGCAGAGCATAGCTAGCGTGTCATGGGTTTAGGCGGGCAGGATCACGCTTATATATTGTGACCATCCTATCTTTTCTTCAACAAGAATTGATAGATACATCACATGCCTGTCCTCTCCAAAAGTGTTGGAAGCGCCAATTTTTGGTCGGAAGAAATGTCTTACATTTCATATATAATTTCCCCCTTAGATTACTTCTGACAATCTATTTTCGAATCTAATGATCACATGTATGGTGTTCTTTCCTGTAGGTGCTAGTCTATCAAAATACACAAATAAAACACCAAAATGTGAAATATAACTTAAGCAAGAACCGAATCTTTATTAATATCAAGGCTAAGAGCCCTTTTTAATAGTCTTTTCAAAATGCTGGTGCACATGCAATTATCGACATTGTTCTTAAACTGTAGCGAAGCAGAGCGTCGCTAGAATGCCAGTGGTTTTAGCTGCCATGACCACCCTTATATAATGTGACCCAACCCCGCCCTGCCCACACACAAAACACACAACGCCCCCCACACCCACACACAAAAACACCAAACCCACACCCACCCACCCCCAAAACACATCCCCAGAACTCAATTATTCAGTTTGATTTCTTCTCAACATAGAATAATTCGAATCAATGTCTGCCCCATATACCTCCTATTTACTGTAATTTTGCATTTATTGAGGAAGCCTGCTAACTTAGGTATAGCATGTTATAATTCCATGAATGGGGTGTTCTGAAGAACTTCTTCCTATTTTAGCATATAGTGGCATATACAAACTTGTATGCCCGTACCTATCCCCACCTTGTTTTTTCTCTAGTTTAAACACTTTAATAAGTAGTACTAGTGAACTCTCCAAGGAATATTGTGAGAAAGGGATATAATGGAGAGCTTCAAACTGTGGAATACTGAGTGAAAATTTTGATAGAAATGTATCAGAAAGTTATTCCATGGTCAAATTGATGTTAATGGGATATATGCTATAATATGTAGGACACTTTCCAGGACTGAGATTTTTGTCTCCGACACTTTTGGACACACATTTTTATCCGTGTCAGACATGTTCATGAGTGTAAAACCTTTATTTGCCCTAACAGTGTGCAAAGATGAATTGGTTATACATCCTTTATACGTGAGCAAATAGTATGCATACTATATCATTTTAGTTTATTTTTACCACTAGGTGCTTTCATAAACAACCAAATGCATATAGTTATAAACACATGTTGATTCTTACGCATGTTGATTCAGGGACATAGCCTAAGGTTCTGCCTTCAGGAATCACCGAGATCACGTTATCGAGAGGCTGGAATGTAGAGGAGAAATATTGGGAGGAAAGGGACTTTTGCTATATTATAAAGCAAATTTAGGGCACTCCTCCGACAAGCAACTAGGTTTTTTCCTTTTCCATGCCTATTTCATGATATGTGTGCATCAGACCTTGTATGCTGCACCCAATAACTCGACCAATACCTCGAGTTATTCCCATTATAAAAACAATATGAACTGAAATCTGATTGTTGGCTAATCCTGAAGGAACATACATAGGAGAAACGATAATCATACAGACCCACTTTTATTATTCATGAATTATCAAGATAATTTGCACATACTATGCCAATTATAGTAATAAAATATATGCTGAAGTAGGATGAACTCGCTGGACGTATCTTGTTGAATTTAGCCATATCATCTTATTTTGGACGTAAGATAAAGGAGCTTAAAAGAAACAGATTTTATGCCAAAAGGAATAATAAAATAGTCAAACCATAAATGACAAAATCTACAAAGTAAACCATTGAAATCACCTCCAATGATGAATGACATTAAGAAATATTCTACAAGATAAAGAGTTTTTTTATAAATAATTACTATCACTTACTCACATATATAGCAAAGTAGTCCACAACAGCATTTTAACACTTAGAGGCATGGTATGTAAACAGGATTTGCCAACTCGGGAGATCGCACCCAATTGAATATTGAAATGTATATTGAAAAAAGACAGACACCAGAAAATTTCTGTAAGCAACTAAAAAATGAAGAATTCCCTTGATAAGATCCACCTGAAATACATTCTTATAGCCAGAACCTTTGGATTTGATATATACTTGAGGCCATTTCACACCTAATACCCACAGTACAATACTTGAGTCCTAATTTGGTAGAAATTATGAGATTTGATACTGTAAATTTGGCATGAATATGCTTTTGAACATGTAGATGAATAGTGCCACATAATGAAAGGTTAGGACAAATTAAAATCATTCGAATTTTTATTTATATGTACTTTAAATGTGTTATATCGCATCTATAGAAAGGATTTCATATCGCATCTATGAAGATTGTTTTGTCATCTTAGTTGTGTGATATCAAATAAACTTATATCTCATTTTGAAATTTATTATAGATGCGGCCGGTTCCTGACAAGTCATTTATGGAAATATCAAATGATGACATGCATAAAGACCAACGATACCAAGATGGGATAGACGCTGTTTTAGCGTTCTCCGACAGTAATCCATTACGAATGTCAACTGCCGATATTTATTGTCCGTGCAAGAAATGTCAGAACAATTTTAAATATCACAAGGTTATTGTTCGTTTCCACTTGTCTGCGAACGGATTCGATCCTCACTACAAGTTTTGGAGTAACCACGGTGAAAGTGTGGTAACTGAGGAGATGCTTCAAGCGGAGCCACCGGTCATGCATGCAGGTCAACGTGCTGATGACACAGGTGCCATGCTGGAAGATATTCTTGCTCCGCCGTTTGCGACTGATAATTTTTCAGAGGATGCACAGACCTCAAGTGACGTCGATCGTTTGATTAAATTAGTGAACGACAACGAGTCTGATTTATACGAAGGATGCAAGTATACGAGGCTATCATTCTTGATCAGGCTTTTTCATATCCAAACTCTTAGCGGAATAGCTGTTACTCATTTTGAGATGTTGTTGGATCTGTTGAGAAGGGTAATTCCTGGAGGTGAGAATAGCATTCCCGCAACTCATTATGAAGCTAGCAAGATCATTGATACGTTAAGGCTTGATTACAAGAAAATTGATGCATGCCCAAATGATTGCATCCTTTATTACAAAGAGAATAAGGATTTAAATGAATGCCCAACATGTCATGTACCACGGTGGAAAGTGCAACAAAGAACATGTTCAAATAAGGAAGGTCATGCAGTGCAAAAGAAGAAGAAGAAGAAGATTGCTGCAAAGGTTCTCCGTTATTTCCCAATTATTCCTAGGCTGCAGAGGTTATTCATTTCTGTTGAATTGGCTAGAAAAATGCGATGGCACGCAACCGGACGTGTAGATGATGGAAAACTGACGCATCCTGCCGATGGTGAGGCATGGAAGCATATTGATAGAATTTATCCGGACTTTTCAAGGGAGCAACGGAACGTTAGACTTGGTCTCGCAAGCGATGAATTTAATCCTTTTGGAGTGATGAGCTCTGGGTGGTCGACATGGCCAGTGTTGGTTACCCCGTATAACCTTCCTCCTCATATGTGTATGAAGCAGCCATACATGATATTGTCACTCTTGATCCCTGGAAAATATTCACCGGGTAATGATATCGATGTTTTCATGCAGCCATTGATTGATGATTTGAAGCTTTTATGGGAAGAGGGTGTGAACGCATTCAATGCCTTTACAAAGCAAAACTTTCGCATGCGGGCAATTGTTTTATGGACAATTAATGACTTTCCCGCATATGGTAACTTATCTGGTTGGTCAACAAAGGGTAAATTTGCATGTCCAGTTTGCACGATAGGTTATGAGGGGAAATACTTGAAATTTAGCCATAAGCAATGCTTTTGGCAGCACAGAAGATGGTTAAATGTAGATCATAAATATAGAAGACAGGGAAGATTATTTGATGGTGAAATCGAATCCAGAGGAGCACCAAAACAGCTAAGTGGAGAAGACATATTCGAGGCACTTCATCCTTTGCCTAGAGTAAAGTTTGGAAAGAAAAGGTATAGCAAGGAGAACCCTCTTGGTGTGAGAAGGAAGATTGCAAAGGTAAAGGAAAATAGAAAGGAGAAATTAAGAACAAGAAAGCAACGAAAGCCTCGACCAGAAGGAGACACAACCGAGAGGACAATACTCCCAGTTGGATGGACAAAATTCAGTATTTTCTTTTAGTTTCCATATTGGATGAGTTTGAAAATACGTCACAACCTAGACGTCATGCATGTAGAAAAGAATATTTGTGAAAATCTCTTGTACACCATTTTGCAAGACTCGACCAAGTCGAAAGATGGATTAAAGGCGAGACTTGATTTAAATCAATTGAAGATACGTCCTGAATTGCATGCCGTTCAGAAGGAAAATAAAAAGTACGAACTGCCACCATCGTGTGCTACGCTTTCTACAGATGAGATCCATAACCTCCTTGTGTTTCTGAAGTCCGTGAAAACACCAGATGGATATGCTTCAAATATATCTAGATGTGTGCATGTAGATGAAAGGAAGATTTTCGGTCTGAAAACCCATGATTACCATATCTTGCTGCATCAGATGCTTCCGGTTGCAGTTCGTCATGTCGATAAGAGGCTGGCATCAGTTTTGATACCATTTTGTGGTTTCTTCAAGTAGGTGTGCTCTAAAGTGATAGATATCGCTGAGTTTGAGGAGTTAGAGAGACGTGTCATCCTTACACTGTGCAATATGGAAAAAATTTTCGCGCCCTCATTCTTCACGATCATGGTCCATCTCACTGTGCACATGGCACAAGAGGCACGCATTGCAGGACCAGTACAATATCGGTGGATGTATCCTGTTGAGAGGTACATGTTTATTCCATTTAATGCTCTTTGATGAAGACAAACAGTACATATACATATATAATTATATATATATATATATAATTATTTTTATGCTTTTTAACCCACAGGTTCTTGGGGTTCATGAAACAACTAGTACACAATCGTGCAAAACCTGAAGGTTCTATAGAAGAAAATTATTCATCACACGAGAGCCTGATATTCATTTCTCGGTATTTGCGGGATGTTGAAACTAAGCTCAATCGACAGCCAAAAGTGATGGATGGTGTCTTCTATAATGATCGAGGAGAGGACACACGATTTAATATGATGGATCTTGGCCAAGCACATGCATATGTTTTAAACAATCTAACTGTATTTGACTTATATCGCAGGTAATAAAGATGAGTGTTGCGCCTTTTAAATCCTTTGATGTTTTAAATCCTATGTTATATTAGCTTTCTTTATTTGTATCGTAGCCGTCACCAGATAGAGGTCATGAAAAATATGAATGCCAAAACTTTTAGCAAAAAAGTTGCAGACACACATTCCAAAGAATTTCCTGGATGGTTGAAAATTCAGGTATTGGCGCAGATTAGACATGTTAACTATATACTTATATGAAAATTATTATCTAGCTTAGTAATATAGTAACATCTTTGATTCTTTTCATGAAGGTTCAACGGCAAATCGATGGAGGTGCAAAAATATGTGATGACATTCAAAGCTATGCCAGAGGTCCTCATGGCACAGTACATCGTTATGGAGGGTATTGTGTCAATTGTTTTAGATTTAATACCATTGACGTTGAGAAGGAACGATGCACGCAGAATAGTGGAATTTTCTCATCTTTCTCACAATTATCGTATGCAAGTAGCAAAGATCAACAATCCAAAGAAGGCCAGGTCTTCTACTATGGACAGGTTGAAGACGTTGTTGAGATTTTTTTATGGCTATCAAAAGGATGTTAGCCATGTGTTGTTTAAGGTTCGTTGGTGTGAGCAGGGTAAACATAAGGACCCATTTGGCTACACGGTCGTAAATCTAAACAAGGAAATCTACAAGAATGACAAGTACATGCTTGCTCCCTATGCTAAACAATGTTTTTATGTAAAAGACATAATGGTAGACGATGTTTGGGTTGTTCTTAGAAATCCACCAAGAGCATATGCATACGAAGATGTTCATGAGGATGATAATGAAGAAGCCGACGACGTTGTAATCTTAGCTGATGAAGTTGTGGCTGAGTTTTCTACCGAGCTGAATAATGAAACAACTGAGGATATTATATCGTTGCGTATTGATATCCCCAACTTGGACATCCAGGCAAATGTCATTGAAGCTGAAGACGAAGTATTCATAATAGAAGAAAGCCCAAGTAGTAATTTAAGAAGCAGAGTAGAAGATCTTTCAACTGGTGTTCGGACTCGATCACAAATGGCTTCAACATCAAAATCTTAAAATCGCTTTTGTATTACTAAACCATAATAGAAGGCCTTTGGTTCTTCAAATTTTTTCGAACTCGATCACCACGTATCAATAAATATCATGTTCCATCTTAGTAGTGCTCTTTGGAACTTGGCTATTTGTCACGTAGCCTATTGAGTCTTCTAATTATTTTTTAGGGTTGCAAAAAGCAGACTCTATTTAGGAGTGAAGAAATGCTTGCCTTAAACTGAAAAAGCTCTGTTGGATTATTTGGGTTAGAACTGGATATTATTACAAAATAAAAAAGAAACACACCGAATATTACAATGCGGATATAGCATTATATATTAAAAAATAAAACACACACGAATATTACAATGGTTGTCTAATATTAGAAAATAAAATATAAAACACAAACTTCAGAATTTTTTTTGCAATATCAGTTCATATCGGGCCGGTATATATCGCCCAATATATCTTACATATCAGCTGATATGGTCCAATATCTGGTTAAATTGTAAAACCTTATATTGAAGGTCATATCGTATCGGTTGGTTGACGGTATCGATATATCATTGTAACCATTTACCAAGTTTGGTTATCTATAAATTTTTTAAAAGTTGTTATAATTTATATTGCATCCACATATTGCTTAGAGAGGTTTTTATCATGCACATTTCAATTCACATCCTCATGCTATTTTAAATTGTTTTATTGCAACAATTGTAGTTTATGTTGTAAACCATGGCGGCTACGGAACCCCGTAGCCCTGTATTTATAGTAATAGGGTTACATAATGGGTGGATACCCACTAACGGGTTGGGCCTCCAAAGCCCGTTTATAACACTTCCCCTTATCCATCCATTGTTGTAAGCCGTGATGAACGCTTCAGGGTTCATAGAGCTTATCTGATCATGGGTCCATGGATACTTCTGGATCCCAAGTTTAAGAGTACTTGCCTCGTTAAAACCTTTGCCAAGGAAACCCCAGTGGGAAAAACCAATGGCTAGGGGAAAAGAGTACAAGTCTCTATAACTTCCCCTGATCGATGGATATCACTAGAGGTGGATACTTCTGGATCCTAAGTTAGGGATACCTGCCTCGTTAAAACCTTTAGCTATGGAAAACCCAGTGGGAAAAACCAATAACCAAGGAAAAAGAGTACAGTTTCCGTAACTTCCCCTGATTAGTGGAAGTATTTAGGGGGTGGATACTTCTGGATCCAGAGTCAATGAGTTTGCCTCGTTAAAACCTTTAGCTATGGAAAACCCAGTGGGAAAAACCAATAGCCAAGGGAAAAGAGTACAACACTACATTTGACTCCCCCTGATCTGTACAAGCTGCAGGCTTGCAGATCTCCTAGGCAACTATACATCAATCTCTTACAGTGTTCTGATACAAAGTACAAGGCATCGCTCACCTATACAAGACATCACTCATCTATACAAGTATCGCTCATCTATGACATCTACTGAATCTGAGGGATCTTTTCTGAGGGGGAGTGGTCTGCAGACTCGGTAGGTAGCATCACGTCTCTGACCAGTCTTCACTGTGTCTGCGAGGTACTACAGGACCTGGCTGTGCGTACTTATGATTTGCTTCTTGGATTGATGAGCCTCTCGGGATGGTGGGATTGATGTTGCCTTGGAAGCATGCTTTGCTGGTCTCCAGGAGGTGGTCGCTTCTTTGTTGCAGTCATCGCGATGATCTGTAACCTGTATCTGCAAATACATTTAACATGTTGTATGATCCTTAACCCTTGGAGATAGCGCAGAAGCTACATATCTCTGGTCCAGTGGTGCGCTGCAGGCGCTGCACTGTATCTGATTAAAGTGTTTACTACCAGATAAAGGAGTGTACAAAAGACATTTGAGTAAGGCACTTCAGGACCTAGGATATCCTTCCCCTCTTCCAGCGAACGGAAGGGGTCTTAATGTGCATCCATACAACCAGTAGGTGTATTGGTGGATTGCAATTTTCCATGTTTCTTCATCGACTGGATGATAATTTCATCTTCTGGATGGTTATTCATCTTCGGGATGATGGTTTCATCTTCGGGATGATTATTCATCTTCGGGATGATGGTTTCATCTTCAGGATGATAATTCATCTTCAGGATGAAGGTTTCATCTTCAGGATGATAATTCATCTTCAGGATGATTATTCATCTTCGGGATGAAGGTTTCATCTTCAGGATGATAATTCATCTTCAGGATGATTGTTTCATCTTCGGGATGATAATTCATCTTCAGGATGAAGGTTTCATCTTCAGGATGATAATTCATCTTCAGGATGAAGGTTTCATCTTCAGGATGATAATTCATCTTCAGGATGATTGTTTATAAAGGTATGTTGTCACATCATCCATAGCAACATAGCCTAAAATTATCTTTGCTAATCGCATGGGTTTCGCAATCATGACCAGGGAGCCTGATGCATCAGTTTGATTAATTTTGTAAGTGAGTTAAACTCATCTTACATGGTTACTTCCTGGTTTCTGCGAAATAAACCTCTAAGGCTATAGCGTTTTGCTTATAGCATACGATTTTATTTATTTATACAATACTCGGTAGCCCACAGGTTTGATATCTTTTGATATCAGGACTTCAGGTCCAAACACTTCACATTTCATAAGTGAGTCCAGCTCAACTTATTATTGCCTCGTTCCACATAATTTGGCCAAATTTCTGCGTTTGCTTCAGGAAACGGAGATTGTGAACGATATCAATGGCAAAATGAAATGTGAGTAATTGTCGACAAGTGTGTTTTATCCAAATACCTCTCCGTGTACGTACATTATTCTATTTATTCCAGATTTATCTCTTCTGGAGGTTCTGGAAAGGGAGAGGATATGGAGATGAGCTCACTTTCCTGTGGTGGTATTGTTTTAGGGTCTCGTGGTATGTCCTCTCATCCATTGAGGATATCCACTTCTGCTACTGGTAGATTGCATCCATAAAGTTGGTATGTCAATCCTAGCTGGATTTTTAGTAGCAGAGATGTGTGAATTTGACAATATTTATATTGTCGGTAGCTATGTCTGATAACTGTTTAACAGTTTCATAAATGTGGATCTTCCGGATCTCATCACTATTCATGATAATCAGATCATAGGTATTAATGTTTTAAATGGTCCATAGTGGTGATATGGGGATGTAAACTCATCATGACTCCATCGATAAGATGTGCACTAAACGCTTCCCCCGTTAGGGGGTTCTCGGAAACTGTTTATATGAGGTGATCAGGCTCATATAAATAGTTTCTAAGGAGGCGTTCTGATGGTTTGCATGTTCCCACATGGTCACCTACAACTGGATTTCTAGTGGACAAGTAATCCGTTTAAATCATTTTAATGATTTACGTATAACCCATTTCTGGGTGTGAACACAAGGCTTCAGGGTGTTCAATTTTCTTCCAGTTGTTAAATTGATTTCCCAGTGTTATCCCAAAAATCCGCAAATAGCTCGACTTCAATGAAGTTGAGCATAAAACTAGGGATATGAACCCGTCAAGGCTCCATCTATAAGATGTGCTCTAATGCCTCCCCCGTTTGGGGATCTCGGAACATATTCATCTAGGAGGGTTAGTCCCGATGAATAAGTTCCACTGCGGCATTTTGAGGGTGGTATGAGGGTAAGTGAAAGCCCAACCAATATCCTAGTAATGTAATATGTCCGTTGTGATTAATAATAATCTAGACTGCGGTTGGATAACAAGGTTTTGATTATGACCATTTAAAGAGAATATATAGATGAGTACTCTAAGGTACATCATAATGGGTGGATACCCACTAACGGGTTGGGCCTCCAAAGCCCGTTTATAACAGTTTAGAACTTATATATGTTAATTAATGGAGGAATAATGCCCTTTATAACCCGCATAAGTTTATTGTTAAAGCGGTTTGTTTCGCTGACCTTTGGCGGCTATGAATAACCACTGCTCCCCCTTCAATACTATGAAGAATGTTCACAATTATTCGGCACTAACTGAACTTATTATTTAAAGGGCAACTTTCAGCTTTTTGTCTAATATATTATACTTTTATCTGATATTTTTCAAGAATAGTGGTGGTTTTGTAATTTTTGGGGTCAGGAGTATTTTTGTAAATCTGGACAATTCTGTCCTCTATATATATTTGAGGGCTAGGTTAATGTTCTCCATGTTGAAACTAAAATAGTAAACCCTAGAAGTAGATTAGAAGCCCTGCCCTGAATCAAATGCAATGAGAGCAATTTTCTCTCTATAGAAATTAACTTTATCTTGTTCATCTATTAAAAAAAATCTGTGTTTTATTTCTTGAAACCCTAGTTTTTCCTATCTTATTTCTTTTGCTTGCCAGGTTCTCCGGTCATTTTAGTTGCTCTAAAGTTGTATAAACACTATTATGCGATGTTTGAGAAGTGTAAAATGTCCATATGCACATAAAAAATACCAGAATCTATTTATGGGATTTTAATTATTATTATAAGTTAAACTTGCATTAGTAAATTCCTCTACATTGCCACTCCAACATGTGCACACACCAGAAAAGGAAATGATGCTGGTGATTCTCAAAGAAACCATTCACCATATTACTTTGTTGTAGCCCTATCCCCCGTTTATATTGTCTAAGATTCTTAAATCGTGGGGCAGCCCTTTCACAAGGGACTAAAACAAATAAAAGGGTTTATTGGGAAAACTGGGTCAAAACAGGCCAAGGAATTGATTCCTTTCTCCATCTCTTCTCAGGGAAGTATACTAGCATGGCTACAACTGTGAATATCACTTGCTATTGATGTTATACTTATATAGTTATACTGTGAATATCTCTTCTCAGGCCAAGGAATTGATTCCTTTACAAGTAGTACCCTGAAACGAGTAGCTATAGCTACAACTGATCAAATCTACCTTGTTCCTATTCACCGAAATAGATTTTCACTTGCTATTGATGTTATACTTATATAGTTATATTAACTATTTCGAACTCATGTAGCAAAAATGGCCAATTAATTGTTACCGACCATAGCCATTAGTGAGTTATATTATCATGGAGATAAATGCAAGTACTTCTGCCCATGTCATTTAATTTGTTGTATGATGTCTCAAACTCTCAATATCAGTTCCAAGGTCCTTTGCATCCAAACAAGTGTGATTGAGGGAAAGCCACACTGTTTAACAAACTTATTTTTCTTCTGTGAAGATGTTCCAGGTTTGATAGTACTTCAGGATTGTAATGCTTGTATGTGAAGCAGACAAACTGTGAATAACTCCTCTTTAGCTATAAAATTAGTTAATGAATTTATAACTTCAATATGCCAAAGGAATGACGTGTTGATTGTCAGTCTACAAAGAAGTTTTTCCTCCTGTTATAATTTTATTTTATATTATTATTTTATTTGTTTTGGAGGCGATATGCAGCCTGCATGTCTCATCCCAAAGACTTCCATTTTCCTACTTTCTATGGTCAATTATATTAAAACCTGATATTTAAACATTATTAAAGGACTAAATCTATGTCCCCAATCACTTGTGTTGGGTCAAGAATCTACCTCCCCACTAGCTTTTCTACTGGATTATCAATTAGAGTATATTGGTAATTTCCTACTTATTTAGTTGGGTTTACCCCAGTAAATTCTAAAGAAGAATTTAATGGGAATTAGGTTTTCAACCAAGCCATATGATTTGAGGCATTGGTTCGAAAATATCAAGATTTCAGGTGTTAATATGAAATATGAAAGATAATGGGGTTTGAAATGCAAATTGCACCTTTTTCCCCATCTTCCTCTCTTTTATATTCCGTCCTCCTCCTCTTCCACTTCTCCATTTTTATTGTTTATCTTTCAGTGACAAACCCACCTATCCAGTGGCATATGCACCATAAACAGGACAATGTGACACGAACCATATGGTGGCACATAGCACTTTCTATAGCATTGTCGTTGCCAAGTGCCAGGCAGCCTTAATTATGAGAAATTCATCTGCACATAACAATGTATACAAATATCACCATAGACCTAAAACATGGAACATATTTTCCATGTAGAAGCCTACTCTCTGCAAGCAAGAGACCCACATGATTGACAAAGTGAGATAATACATTAGCAAAACAAAGAACTGGGTGCTTGTTTGTCCTTTAGACGATGTTTTTTGAGAGTAATGTAATCATCTGTCACCCGGTGTCAGTACCTTGATACTGGAATTAATGATATGTATACTTTTTATCGTGGAATTAATGATCTGTATACACTATCTTGCCCCCCCTAAAGCTTGTTACATGACCTTTAACAAACTGCATGAACATCCATAGTATATGGTTCACATTTCAATGTCTAGCAGTATTCCATTTAAGCTGTTCATATTTAGTTGGGGATTCTTTCGAGTTATCTTCTGATATCGTGTTATTTAGCAATCCAGGGCATTGGACCCGCTCTTGTGGCAATGTGGTATAAGGTTTAGCAAGCGGTGAAGATAGTGGTAGATCGACACTGGGACAGTTTTTACTCAAAAAGCCAATGGCCATATAGAATGTCTGAGATCTAATCTTTGGATGCTCAGTTGTGTACCATGGGATGGCTATTGTTTTTGTGTTTCGATCTCGAGGCAAAGCCTGCTATTGTAGTTGAAGCCTTTCCACCTTTAAAAAGAAGGGGAGTTGTGGATTTGGTACGAATTCACTCATAGAGGTGTGGTGATCTGTGAGTCTATTTACTATCAGGTCTAGTATAAGACTAATATGAAGTATTGGAGGTTACATATAAACCAGAAGTTTTCCAGGTTAAGATGATGATATTGAAAGTAATTGCAAGAACTATTGGGTTGCACCGCATAATTTTATTACCTTTTCGTTGCCATATATGGAACTCTAGTTTTACTCACCTTTTACTGGGTTATTTGCAAATTACTCACCTTTTACTCATTTATTTGCAGATGAAGAGATTGAGGGATGCTCTTAAATCTGGAGGGTCAGCTTTCCCCTCACAACCCACAGGGTCAGGTATGCATAAATTGGCATTATATCATGTCTGCAGCTTAATTTACACTTATTACTACGTGGGATGACTAATAGCTAAATTCATGTATTTCAGGCCAGCAGTCGCTAGCGGGCCAAGTCACTGCCCACTCATCTCAGCCCACAGGGTCAGGTATGCATATATGTATATTATATCATGTTTGCAGCTTAATTTTCATTTATTACTACGTGGGATGACTACTTGCTAAATCATGCATTTCAGGCCTGCAGTCGCCAGCGGGCCAGGCCGCTTCCCACTCCTCTCAGCCCACAGGGTCAGGTATGCATATATGGGTATTATATCATGTCTGCAGCTTAATTTACAATTATTACTTCGTTGGATGACTAATTTTCCTCTTTTTCGCATTTATCTTTCATGTGTATCTAATTACTTTTTAATTATGTCATATGGATGCAGGTGGCCTAGAGGATATATCGGTAGGTACTCAGGCCATTGCCTCCTCCCATGCCACCGGTCATGCCACACAGATCCCTGTCGAGAGGGTACAATTCATACCGTACGACGCCAGTGTAGATGACACACCTTTACCACCTGCTGTAGAGGTTGAGAGGTTAGCACGGTCTAAGAAGGACAAGATGGATGCACGCTAGGAGGTTTTAGATTTGTTGGCAACCGTATCAAATGCTAGGATGATTGCAGCCAGAGAGGAATGCTTCCAGCGAAAGGGTATGAAAACGTATTTCAATTATGTTAAATAAGAAGAAAGTGTAATATAATATTTTATTTATATTGTAAGATAATATCTTTTTTTTGTAGGCGGGGAGAAACCACCTAAGGTTGGACGAGGATACAACATGCCCTCAAACCTAATTCCACCAGAAGGGCAGCGAGTTGTCATCCAGTGGAGCTACGGTGCCCCCATTGGAAAGTGGGGGGGGGGGTGACTTTACTAGTTTTTTTGGCTACCTTGGCCAGAAGGGGTGATTTCTTCAACATTTGCCTTGGTTGGTCCAAACAAAGATTTGAAAATTTGGTCGTATGTTGGCGCTACGTTAATGTAAGTATGTTAACTTTTACTTTATTACTTAAATTACGTTTATAATTTGTATGTCTTTTTTTGCAGAGGCATTACGTGCTGGATGGAAACCCAAACGCATGGATATTCTGTTTTGATAAGATACAGGCTGTGTTGTACCAGTGGCGTAAGGACCTAAAGCAGAAGATATGGTCGGCTTACACAAAAGACTGGGAGCGCTGGTGGCATATGGACACCCGCGCAGATCCCCTCCAGTTCTTTGGATCCTGTTTCTATTGGGAGTTGCCTGAGGGGAAGGTATGGTTCAATTTTGATCCATTTTTATATGTTTTAATATCCAATTGGCTGACATGCTTTTTTAAAAAGAGGATTGCGGATATCGCCAAGGCAAACCGCGAAAAGCCACGAATGTATGAGCATCATGCTGGCTCCAAGAACTACACCAGACATGCCCACGAATTGGCGCAACAGGTTATATGTTCAATATTAAATTTGAGCATATATTATGTTTTAATGAGATACGTGTTTTTAAATTACATGTCTAATTATTTATCTATTTGTTTTTAGGGCAAGCCGGGTTTGGTGGCGTTGGCGGAGCGCACCCTTACGCAGGCCCACCCCAAGTATGCTGATACGAACAAGCTGGAGAAGAATAAGAAGCTGCTAGTCAGTAATAACTTATATTTAAAAATATTGTTCATATTAAGTATAATTTTAATGTTGGTTGTATTTGTTTTAGGCTCTTCTGAAGCAGGTTGCAACAGACCTCAGGCCACACTCTGAGGAAGACTCCAGTTGCTCTGGACCACTTACCAGGGAAGAGGAGGACGACGTCATTGCAGGGGTGCTCGGAGGGACGTGGAAGAACCGGTATCGGCTTATAGGTTCAGAGAGCAGAGACTATGTACAGTCGACCAGTTCATCCTCATCAGGCACTGAGAGTATCTGATGCCCAGAGCCCACCGATCCACCAGCGGGCATGCAGGATTCCACTGTCACGTTGACGACGATGATGGAGAGGATGGAGCAGAATGAAAAACTTTACCAGTTAATGCTCGCTTGCATGCCTCCAGAGATGCAAGAGAAATACAATCGGCTCCGTACTGATCTGGTAAGAATTTATATTAAAATTTATAAACAAATGGAGCCTGATTGCCTGCCTTGTTAACATAACCGGAGGTTTTTTATATAGATTTTGAATGGTAGGTTGAATGTAGCTTATTTGGAAATAACTGGTAACTGAAAAGTATGGATATGATATATATATATATATAGGGAAAAATATGACGTAATATGTGTGGGTTGATGAAAATATTGAAACGGACTATAAATAACTCTCATCTTACATGTGTACTTTTACTGCCCAAAGTTCATCTCGGAGTATCTGGTATAAATAAAAAGCACACAAATTTAAACAGTGTTCAAATGGTCAAGCACACATAAACAAAAGCAAACAATAAATATTCATCAGAGCAGAGCATGCAATTGGGATGTCCTGTTATTTGAAAACTGATACATACTAGTACATTCCCTTACATTCTGTGAAAACTGAATTAGCCTGTTATTTTTTTCAGTACATATTTTTATACATTTGCTGTGAAGACTAGGATGATACTGTGAACATTTTCAGTTCAGCTTCATGGTTATCCCAAGTGTCTTTTCAATAGGAATGCATGCCGTAGTGTTATATATAAATTATAACAATGTCAGAAATTGTTAGAATACTAAAATGTATTATTCTCTGGTTCTTGGGTGTTGTTATCTGTTGAAATTGAGAACAAGTCTGTGGATGAGCATAGAAGTCAATCCTCGCCATAGATACATTTAACTAAAGCTATGAATTTGCATCATGGTTTCCGTTCATCATATAGGACAAGTAAACCCTTTTTTCCTTCTCTCTTTTTTGCCTTACCTAGCATACTTCAAAAATACATTCCTGTTCTAATATAAGTATTAATATTCAGGATACGAACATAAATTATTTCTCTCAATTGAGCTGTCTTACAGGTCATTCGTCCTTCATCAACACTGACATTTAGATTTCTGATTCAATCTAGGCCATGAACATTTAGGATTGCCCTTATGTTCTTAATCCCTCTACTTTTTCCATATCACTCTTGTTAAATTCTAGTCATTGCGCTTATGGGCATTCACTGCATATGCCCAAGCCATCTAAACCGATTCACCTCGTGTTATTGTCAATTGTAACTAACCTAATTTCTTGCTAACACATTGTTCTTTTTATCCTATCTTCTAGTGTGTTGCCGAATCCACTCGACATTGTCACTTCAGATAAAAAACTGATACATATACATTCCCTTACATTCTGTGAAAACTGAATTAGCCTGTTATTTTGTTCAGTACATATTTTTACACATTTGCTGTGAAGACTAGGATGATACTGTGAACATTTTCAGTTCAGCTTCATGGTTATCCCAAGTGTCTTTTCAATAGGAATGCATGCCGTAGTGTTATATATGAATTATAACAGTGTCAGAAATTGTTAGAATACTAAAATGTATTATTCTCTGGTTCCTGGGTGTTGTTATCTGTTGAAATTAAGAACAAGTCTGTGGATGAGCATAGAAGTCAATCCTCGCCATAGATACATTTAACTAAAGCTATGAATTTGCATCACGGTTTCCGTTCATCATATAGGACAAGTAAACCCTTTTTTCCTTCTCTCTTTTTTGCCTTACCTAGCATACTTCAAAAATACATTCCTGTTCTAATATAAGTATTAATATTCAGGATAAGAACATAAATTATTTCTCTCAATTGAGCTGTCTTACAGGTCATTCATCCTTCATCAACACTGACATTTAGATTTCTGATTCAATCTAGGCCATGCACATTTAGGATTGCCCTTATGTTCTTAATCCCTCTACTTTTTCCATATCACTCTTGTTAAATTCTAGTCATTGCGCTTATGGGCATTCGCTGCATATGCCCAAGCCATCTAAACCGATTCACCTCGTGTTATTGTCAATTGTAACTAACCTAATTTCTTGCTAACACATTGTTCTTTTTATCCTATCTTCTAGTGTGTTGCCGAATCCATCTCGACATTGTCACTTCAGATAAAAAACTGATACATATACATTCCCTTACATTCTGTAAAAACTGAATTAGCCTGTTATTTTGTTCAGTACATATTTTTACACATTTGCTGTGAAGACTAGGATGATACTGTGAACATTTTCAGTTCAGCTTCATGGTTATCCCAAGTGTCTTTTCAATAGGAATGCATGCCGTAGTGTTATATATGAATTATAACAGTGTCAGAAATTGTTAGAATACTAAAATGTATTATTCTCTGGTTCCTGGGTGTTGTTATCTGTTGAAATTGAGAACAAGTCTGTGGATGAGCATAGAAGTCAATCCTCGCCATAGATACATTTAACTAAAGCTATGAATTTGCATCACGGTTTCCGTTCATCATATAGGACATGTAAACCCTTTTTTTCCTTCTCTCTTTTTTGCCTTACCTAGCATACTTCAAAAATACATTCCTGTTCTAATATAAGTATTAATATTCAGGATATGCACATAAATTATTTCTCTCAATTGAGCTGTCTTATAGGTCATTCACCCTTCATCAACACTGACATTTAGATTTCTGATTCAATCTAGGCCATGAACATTTAGGACTGCCCTTATGTTCTTAATCCCTCTACTTTTTCCATATCACTCTTGTTAAATTCTAGTCATTGCACTTATTGGCATTCGCTGCATATGCCCAAGCCATCTAAACCGATTCACCTCATGTTATCGTCAATTGTAACTAACCTAGCTAGTTTCGCTGCATATGTCCAAATTCATCATTCACTATTTCTGCAAGAATGATACAGCAATATCGAGATCAAGAGGAAAAAATACATATGTATTGTGTAAGTTGTGCATTAGCATCGCAAGGTAATGTGAATCTATCTATCAACTGAACCATGATAATATAAATATCAAAACATGTTTTACCAGGTCTTTGTGCGGGATTCAATGTGTTAGTTGGTTTTGGCCATTCGATCCTACATATGAAATATGCATAATCAAAATGTCCAAATGGGCATTTCCATTTTATTGTATATTTAACCTATCGGGTGCCTCTCCACTGAAATTGTTGAATGATTTGAAATGGTCTCTTAAATTTTCTTGGGACATCGAATGCATGCAAGGTTCTTGATGTCATTGATTAATTTTTTGGTAGGATCACATCTGCATTTGATTAATATTACAAAAAACA
Organism: Scilla litardierei; assembly: GCA_030789695.1. Taxonomy (NCBI): domain Eukaryota; kingdom Viridiplantae; phylum Streptophyta; class Magnoliopsida; order Asparagales; family Asparagaceae; genus Scilla; species Scilla litardierei. The sequence continues at coordinate 314,671,001 of CM061141.1, read as the reverse complement.
AGTGGATTTCAATCCTTGTTTCAGAAACTGTGTTGCCTAACAATTTGTATGTTGTGTCCTAACACAGTCTTGAAACGAGTTACTTTCTAACACACTTTGTTTTTCTTTGCAAATTTTAATGGTTTGTTCTATGTAGAATTCTTGCATGTATGCACATTTGTCAGTTTGGGGGCCTTAATATTTATTAAAAGATTGTGATAAGAATCCCAAAAAAGTGAAATAATTATACAATTACGACTCATGGAAAAATAATTTTTGTAATGAGACTCATCTTTTTTCCCTTTGAAATCATTTATAATGGGAAGAGATCACCATTTTACTCCTACCTAGTGTTTGTGGTCGTTCTGCAAAGTATAGATTTTCAATAATCTATAAACATCAAAACAGAAGTTTTGTTTTTGTTACTTTTTGGTAATACATGCCATATTTTAGTTCTTACATATTATATTTGGGTATTTGTGGCATTACCATGATATCTCATCTTCAATTTGCTATTCAGAAGAAGAAGAGACACACACACAAAAAAAACATTACAATGTTTACTAAGAACATAAGCCCACTTATTTATTTTCAATTTTTGTTTTAGGAATCACGTCCCCAAGGCGGATCCGGTGGAGGACCGGAGGGTGGAGATATGAGGTGAGAGTTTAATTGTTTTTTACTTGGAGTTTGTGGGAGTGATGAGGGCCGAGGGGCTGTTATGATGATACTGAGAGTTTACTTTGTATTGAAGGGTCCGAGGGGCCGTTATTTTGATGTGTGGAAACTTTTTGTATTGAGGGGACCGAGTGGCCATTATGTTGATGTGTGAAAACTTTTTGTATTAATTAGGCCAAGGGGTCGTTATGTTGACAGAAAACTTTTGAATGTGGAAAACTTTTCTATTGAGGTATGTTGATGTGTTTGGAAAGTTTGTATTTATTTAGTTTCTTGGAATTTGCTAATGGATGAAATTTATTTTATTGGATTTGTTATTGTTTATATATGTGAATGTTGATTGTGTTTCTTTCTTGTTATATTTATATATATGGGAATTTTGATTGTAAACGAAGTTTTAAAATTTTTGGTTTTTTTAAAAATTAAATAAACATATTAGCCACGGAATTTCCGTGGCTAATATTTTTAGCCGCTGATCTATTTTGGAAAAATATCCGTCGTGGAAACCTTTTCGTTACAAAGAATTCGTGGCAAATATAACAATTTTGCCACAGCAAATTCGTGGCTAATATAGATTAGCCATGGCAAAGCTTTGGGAAAAATATCCGTAACGAATATATTTTTGCCATGGAATTTCCGTGGCAATAGTTGAAACAATAGCCACGGAATATCCTTGGCAATAGTTGAAACAATAGCCACGGAATATCCTTGGCTAATAAACAGTTTACCACGGAATTTTTTTAAATATTTTCCGTAGGAAATAAATTTTTGCCGCGGAATTTCCGTGGCGATAGTTGAAACATTAGCCACGGATAAACCGTGGTTAATGAAGTTTGTCACGGAAATCTTTTTTGAAATTTTCCGTGGCAAATATAGGTTTGCCACGGCTTTTCCGGGGCAATAGGTGGAACAATCGCCATGAAATTGTCGTGGCTATAGTCTCGTGGCTAACTTTTCCGCCACGGAATTTCTTCCATTTGCCACGGATTTTTGGCATTTGCAATGCCACTTTCCCTAACGGAACAATAGCCAGGGAATTTAGGGTATTAGCCACGGAATTGTCCGTGGCTAATGTCTAATTTTCCAGTAGTGTAGGCGTCCGATTAATTAGGTAAATTGCAATCAAGACTCCGTGGGACCAATATTTCTTCGGCACATTCATCTGAAGCATGATAGCTCTTGCTGTTTCCAGAATATGTCAATTCTTCCTCTCTACTATTGTAGAGATATGATGCCCTCGAGGCTATTTATCTCTGTGTGAATAGTACAATGTCTTGTTCAAAATAACAGTCAGCTGTTTGGTAATAATTTATCTAAGTTATTTTATAATGTAGTTAACATTAGATATTAACTTAGGTAAAGTCCTGAGACTTTATGCAAGGTCAAACAGATATCGAGATAAGTATCTCGATCATGGAGAAATGTTTGACCGTCTATAGCATAAGTCTAAAAGGGTTCGTGGTCGTAGATGTTTCGAGACAAGGATATCAAAACATCGGGGCTAAGAGGGTCAGATCCCGCTTGGGGTGGTCAGATCCACTCCTAGTTGGCAGAGATCCTGGCTAAGAGGGTCTGGTTCCTTAGGGCTGCATGTTAATTAGATTAACATAATTTTTCCGCTGCATTTTATGTCTATGTTCCGTCCGACTTAGGACGAGAATAGAGTTTGTGTGCCCTAAGGGTCCTACAAAACCCTTCAGTGGTATCAGAGCCTTGTCTGTATGCTGATCTAGGACTGCGATTAATTAATTGATTGCCCTTTTAAATTTATGCAATAAGTTTAAAATGTTTTTAGATGTTTAAAAAATTCTATATGATAAATTTTTAAACATGGAAATTTTTTTAATGATGTTTTAAATTTATGTGATAATTTTAAAACTGTTTTTTAAAAACTTTAAAACTTTATGCGATAAGTTTAAAAAGATTTTTGGATGTTTAAATATTTTATATGATAAAATTTTTAAACATGAAAATTTTAAAAGATAGTAGATGTTTATAAATTTTATGTGATAAATTTTTTAAGCATGAAATTTTTTAAAAAAATGATGTTTTAAATTTATGAGATATTTTAAAACTGATTTTAAAAGTTTAAAATTTTTATGCGATAAATATTTTAAGTAGCATGCAATTTTTGTAATCTTTTTAAAATAAGTTTTTATTTTATTAGATTAAATAAAATGTTTTTTAAAAATCATATCTTTAAATTTAAATGTTAAATTTAAGTAAGCATGCTAAAATTGTTTATGCGATAAACATTATTCTATTTAATTGTTAAATAGTTGTACGCTCTTTTTATGTGTTAAAATTAGTGTAACTTTATTTTAATGGCTATGTCATCTTGTCCCTTATTTGTTAACACAAGACAACCCTCTTAGGTTAGCCATTAAGAACTCGTTAAAATTTATGAGATAAATTCTAATGACATGCTATGCTTTAATAAAACATTAACAACACTTTAAGACCTAATTCCTGATTAGGGTGGTCCCTTTAATGAAAATTTTAATTTTAATTGTTATGATTAATTCTCATTAAAGGACTTCGTTTTTAGCGTTGTTAATAAATTTATTAAAATCCTAATAACGATTAGGATAGCACGTGAACCTTATAGTTGATAAGGATTTAATAAAATTGATTAAACAAATCCTAAAATTTTGAATTTAAGGATTCAACTAGTTGATAGGATTAATTAGTTGTTAATAAAAGCCTTTTAGTCTATGGCACGCATATAAAAATGACAAGCTTCATTCAATGGGCCATGATCCAGTCAATGTGCTTGGCTAAGTTTGTTGGATCACCCTATACGGGATAGTGATCATGGCTTAGTCAATTCTCTTGCTGTGTTCCGCTGGACCGCAATGACGCGAATCATGATTGTATGACACCCTAGACTATATCTAAGTCAAATACGTTAATAATCTTCTTCAAGATTAGCCGTAGCCCTCCTTGTTTTAGGGGTTGGCAACTATAGGACCCGTGTTACAGTTGTACACTCAAGCTGTGACATGGCAATCTTGTAGAAACCAATTTCTTAAACATATATGATGTAGTCAAGACCTGACCCAAACCGACGGGTCTTGAATACACCGAGCGCCGGAGTAAGTCAGTCTAGACATGAAAACAAAGGTCCGACTAGACTAGACATTGTGATTTGGATGAGCACACTCATGATCACAAATGTATACGGATAAAAACCGAATAAGAGGGTCATATCTGATATGATCGTTGAAGAGTCATCTTCCTATTACAGAGTCAAGCAACTTGTTGAGCTAAACTCAAGGTTGTTAGGCTTAAGGTGATTGGACATCTTACCCATTAATTTAATTTGATTAAATCGTTCATTGTTAAGGCTTAAAAATGATCGTAAAAATAGTGGGAGGATATAGATAGGTAAAAGCCAATCTACCTATATTTAATATTGAACATATGCTAAACTAGGGTAAGACTATGTTTACCGAAGGAATCAAAATATAATATTTTAATAAGTTATCTGGTCAAATAGGTCGATTAATTGAATATCAAGTTAAATTCTAATTAATAGAATTAAAACTATATTCTCGTTGACATTAAAATGACATTCTAAAGAACAAACTTAAGAAATATGATTTCATTAAGTTCTGGGTCCAACAAATGAATTCGCTACATGTCACTCGCCTCTATATAGGGCAGCTTGAACATATAGGATATTCGAAGTATGTTTCTCCCTACAACTTGTCGAGCTACACTTAAGGTTGTATGGATAAACAATTTTGATCCGCAAAGTTCGAGAATTCGATCAAACCGTTTGAGTTGAATACGAGTGCATGAGCGGTGCAAGACTATGTATCCCAACCGGATCTTGAGACAAGCAACTTCTTGAGCTGCACTCAAGATTGCAATCCTCAGGCGTTTGGATACATGCGATGTTTGCATAGCTATTTATTTATGTTGGGTTATTTAATATCTAAATATGATTTAGAAAAGAAAGAAGGCACTCCGGAAAGTCAATCGAGTTAAATAGTTTAATTTATCATTAGTAATGGCATAAGTAGGAGGATACGAAAATGTGACATATTTTGATGTCACGATTTCGTAATTATTGTTATACAAAAGTTAACACATTTTGAAGAATGTCGTCACATTTGCTTCTGAAGCAATGAATAAAATGTATAACGATAATATATATATTAAATGGTAATATATACATACACAAGATAGTAGCAAACTTATATGGCAAAATAGACGAGGTCGTATCGAGAGACTAATATTCACAAGTCACATAAAGAGGGGTCTGACCTCTCGTATTATGAAGTCTACGGACACTTGTGAACCTTACCCTCTTAAATATAATGGCTGAAACCCATCTGTAAGACAGTGGGAGAATGAGTTGTCGAACTCAGTCTCGTATACTGATGTACCCGAGTCTAGATTAACCAAAATAAATTATTCGTATATTTTATTAAGACACGTGTTCTTGATGAAACACAAGTCTGATAAAATAAAGAACGAAAGGACTAAAGTATTTAAACTGATTCGATTAGATCGAATGGTCAAATACTTAGCTATATAAAATCTTGCGTAATTAAAATAAAATATGATTTTCTCCCAGGTCAAGTTTGTTAACACATCGGTGTGTTAAAAGTATGAATCACACTTAGTTAGACTTGGTGCGATTCATAGCAATTGACTCTGAGTTAAGTCCTCCCTCTGGGTTAAGTCCTAGCTAGTAATGCCTAGGTTTGATAATGTTCTATGAGGATATTATCAATAAGATATTCATTAAATCAATCGAAAGGAAGTTGTATAATTACTCGAATCTCGTGAGACGAATTGTCGAGTTAGACATTATAACTGATGATGACTTAGTCAGCTTCCGGGATGAAATTCGGAGTAGTAACTCCGATTTATAACTTGATGCAATAAGAATAGGTCTGTGTGCGTAAATAAATTTTGGAATTTAGTTTATGTGCCCAAGGAAAATGTTTCCTCACTTTCTGCAAGTAAATCCTTAAGTTGAAAGATTGGTGCAGAAAGAAAATAGTGAAGTACAGTCATGTTGGTCAAGAACATTTTTGTCCTCATTCCTATAAAACGTATTAGGATGAAACTGTTTTTCGCCAGCAGATGTGTACAGATCTACTCGGACCAAACTCGATGTCAGTGCTCATGATGACCATGAAACCTGGAACATTCACTTATAAGTTCGTTTTTCTAAATATGATTTAGACGAACCAACTTATATGAATCAGCCAGAAGTTTTCAAGATCAGTGGGAGCGTATAAATTACATGCGAGGCATCAAAGGGATGAAACATCTATTTTGACAAAGTAATCAAAAGGTTTGACACTTTATCAGAAATAGATATGAGCAATTTGAAATGACCATTAACATATTTAAAATTATTATTGTAAGGCACGATGAACTGGATAAGATCCAAGGAATGAAATATTATGGATTTCGAAAGACCAAGTGAATTATTTGAATGCGATTCAAATAGTTAGTCTAACATGAACATAGAAACCCCCTAAGTCTATACTGTAGACGGTTTTAGCAGTTCCACTCACAAAGGATCTACCACATGAAGTCGGGAAAACTTATGTGTAAAAACGGTATAAGATACCGAGATAAATGTGCCTAAGTGCAAGTGGGAGATGTAGAGATATGATGCCCTCAAGGCTATTTATCTCTCTGTGAATATCACAAACGGCTTGTTCGAAATAACAGTTAGCTGTTTGGTAATAATTTATCTAAGTTATTTTATAATGTAGTTAACATTAGATATTAACTTAGGTAAAGTCCTGAGACTTTATGCAAGGTCAAACAGATATCGAGATGAGTATCTCGATCATGGAGAAATGTTTGATCGTATGTAGCATAAGTCTAAAAGGGTTCGTGGTCGTATATGTTTTGAGACAAGGATATCGAAACATCGGATAGACCATTGTGTCTTAGTCTTCACCGTTTAGCGGTGGCGATGATCTCATGATCGTTTGACTTGGCGAAGTCGAAGACGAGACACATGTGCTCATTAGAGAATGAGTTCACTGAACGATCCACAAGAGTTATCATATGGTTATATTGACCAATCTGTCAATGATAACTCTTAGTGATGATAGGCAAGTTGGTCTTTTGACTTGAGGTCATTTTACGAACCTGTGCGTGAATGGTGCCACTTAGATCATTGACCTAGCTTCGAGGCTAGGCCTGTCGAAAGGTCTTTGCTTGGGTGTCACTTGAAGCGTACGAGGCGAGTGATGACCAAGAGAGGATTCGTCTCTCCCGGTCAATGGGAGTTAGTGTCGTAGAGTTAGTTCGACCTTTAGTAAAATCTCTGATTAGAGTATGTTAGAAGAAGTCCAACATTAGTTGACTAAAGATCGATGGAAACTAACTGGAGTCAAGTTATTGTGGTTGACAGTTTGATCGTACCCTAGACTTGATTTACACGACATAGTTTAGACGAAGAGACTAAAACTGCAGAATTCATTACGGACACAGTCAGGGAGGTCTCGACAATACTCATGTCGATGAGTCAACCACATAATGATGATTCTGAAGCAGGGACGGCAACCACTGCTCGTAGTCACTGCCGTATAGGGCTTCGAGCCCAACCTGTTGTAAGGGTCAGGCTGTAGGGTCTCACACAGAGTACGACCTTCGTCTAGTAATAGGTAGAAATTAGTTAGGGAGAATAATTTGTATTTGATGCAAAGAAAGTGAAAATTTCATTTTGATGCAAATGAAAATTTAAGCTAAGATAGGGGACTAATTTGCATAAGATACAAAAAAGATTAAATGTATTTTAAATAGTTTAAGACCATATTTAATAAAATAAACGCAAGAAAAAGTTCACGGGTAAGACGGGAATGTTCCGGTCTAAACGCAGGTTCAAACCGCGTCAAAAACGGAGTCCAAACGAGCCCAATAAGTCTATTTAAAAGAGTTTTAAATAAAAAGCCAAAAGGCCGAATAAGATTGAGGCCCAATGTTTTTTAAATTTAAAAAAAATATGTTTGTTTCGGCCCGGCCCATTGGGACGGGCCGAGCGCCCAAGAAAGGGCGCTGGCGCCCTGTTGACTGGGCGGCAGCGCCCAGAGAAATTGGGCGCGTGCCCACGCGCCCAATTGGGCGCGTGCTGGGCACGCGCCCAGAGTTGGGTTACGTGCACAGTAGGGCCCATGTGGTGGGTCCCACAAGCAGGGTTTTGGAACCCTAGCAGATTATTTTTGACGGCTACTGTTTTGTGCGAAAATACACTCTTGGGCTCATCTTTGGACATACGATTGAGGGGTCAAACGGACTCCGATTGACTTGCCGTTTTTTCCTATGCTTTCATCGTTGAACACACTTCGAATTGATAGGTTGTATCAATCATGAAGCTCAACGGTAAGGGAGTTAAAATTCACGAAAGTTTGCACTTTGCGAAAGGAAAACTAACTTGATTTAATTAACTCTAATTTAATAGTCCCACATCGGTTGTGCAGAAAAGGGGAGAGTCCGCCGCCTATAGAAATATGGGCCTCCCCCTTCCTCCAAACTCGTTCCAAGCTCTAGATCTGAGTGGCTCTCGTAAATGTTAGAGCACGCTTGGATCTAGGTTTAAATTAATATTCTCTATCTCCCTATATTTCTGCCTTACTCCTGAAGGCTCTTGCAAAGCCATGAAGGAGTTCGGATTCGGATCCAAAATCTTGGCGAAGGCTTTCACTCGCGTGAAACTTTCTTCGGCGCATAGTTGGCTCGGCGACATGATGATTGCTCGCCTCGGAATGCGGAGCGGTTCAAAGAGCGGCTCGGCGTGTGATAGGGAGCGGCTCGGAAGACGGTGCGGAACATCTCGCCTGCACCAGGGTTGAGATTCCGGGTATGTTTTTAGAAGCTTTCGTTTTAATTATTCGCAGTAGTTTAGATCCCTCTTGGTTTCGTTTTAATTATTCGCAGTAGTTTAGATCCCTCTTGGGGTGGTCAGATCCACTCCAAGTTGGTAAAGATCCTGGCTAATAGGGTCTGGTTTCTTAGGGCTGCATGTTAATTAGATTAACATAATTTTTCCGTTGCATTTTATGTCTATGTTCCGTCCGACTTAGGACGGGAATAGAGTTTGTGTGCCCGAAGGGTCCTACAAAACCCTTCAGCTATGCCATTTTGTTGTTGTGTATCTACACAACTAGTCTGGTGAATAATACCGTGGCTGCGAAGATATTCACAAAGAGAATGGTTGACATATTCTGTGCCATTGTCAGACCTAAGAATTTTTACTTTTGCACCAAATTGAGTTAATACCATAGTATGAAAATCTTTAATTGTGGCACCTACCTCCTTTTTAGATTTCAGCAAGTATAACCAAGTAGCACGTGATCGATCATCAATAAGTAATAAAAAAATATTTGTAACCATCATAAGAATCAATGGGAGCAAGACCCCATAAATCAGAGTGAACTAAAGCAAAAGGTTCATCAGATACGGACATAGAGTTAACAAAGGGTAAACGAGTTTGTTTAGAAAACTGACAAACATCACATAATGTTGACTCAACAGGAATGGAAGGATAAATACAAGACAAAATACGATTGCAGGGATGTCCTAATCGTTTATGCATAATTTGACTCTCAGTCAAGGTGCTCTTATGAAACGCCCCTTTACTTGGATTGAACAAATAAAGTCCATGAGAATATGTTCCTTCACCAATCGTTTTTCTCGACTTTCGATCCTGAAAGATAACCCAATGAGGAGAGAAAATAACATCACAGTCTAAGGAATTAGTAATTTTTCCTACAGAAAGAAGCTGAACCAGGAAGGAAGGAACAACAAGAGCATCAGAACTAGTAGTAGGAAAGAATGTAACTTTACCATTCCCAATAATAGGGGCCGAAGCCCTATTAGACACAGAAACAGTACGATTATCAAAGGTATGATTGAAGGAATGAACCGACGAAAGATGATTAGCCATATGATCAGTAGCACCAGAATCTATAATCCAAGTGCTGGTTTTTGAAGAAGATGAAAAAGCATGATGGTTAACTGAAGCATGTGTAGAAGGATTACTTGTTGAGATCGACATCACGGCTACTGTTGCTTGCACCTTCTTTTTCCATTTCTAATCATACTTGGCCTTAAGATGAGGATGAAGTACAAAACACCGATCTATAGTATGCCCTTTCTTGTTGCAGTGGTCGCAGTGAAATTCTCGGGTACCTTTACCAGTGTTAGCTGCCAGTGCGCTAGAATTACCTTGGTTTGAAATAACCTTAAGATCATCAATCATAACAGTTTTCCGAGTTTCTTCACATTGAACAGTTGCAAAAATACTGGAGAGAGATGGTAGTTCAGAATTCATCAATACTTGACTCTTAAGTTGCTCATAATCTGTGTTCAAGCTGCTCAACAATGCAAAATTTTTGTCCTCCTCAGCCCGCTTAAGAAGAATTTTAGCATATGTTGTATGAGGACGATAGATTCTTAGCTCATCCCACATTCGTTTCAGATTTCCATAGTGCTCAATGAAAGGCTAATCACCTTGATTTGCATTAGCAATTTCACGTTGCAATTGAAAAACACGAGCTGCATTATTCTGATTTCCATAAAGTTCTGACAGAGAATCCCATAAATCTTCTGCAGTATCGGAAAAAGTAAAGATTTCATAAATTTTAGGTTCCATGGAATTGAGAAGCCATACCATAATTGTCTGATCATTTGCAATCCATTCTTGCACCTTTTTTGGATCTTTCTCGTCAGGACGATCGATTGTCCCATAGATATATCCGAGTTTTGATCTTCCACATAGAGACAAAGTCATAGCTCTAGACCAAGTTGTATAATTAGTCCCATTAAGAAGAACAGAAGTTAACCTCATACTGGGATTCTGATGTGAGAAAAACTGATCGGAGTCTGACATGATTGACAAAAGAAACTGCTGATCGGATGACCTCGCTACTGTCGATTGGATCTGATCTCAGGACGACGAAGTGGCACAATGAAGATCTGAGGAACCGCAGGAGATCTGATTGCGTCCTATGAAGTTGACTTATCAGGGAATCGACTGGATCCGATTAACTCAGGAGCACGACGCACAGATGAATCGTAAAAGCTCATATGAACTCAGGAGCACGACGCACAGCATCCGAAGACGCATGTTGAAGCCACCGTCGGATCTGTAGCACACCGAAAGGAAGACGAAGATCGGATCTGAGGCTGTTGGAAGAGACTTCAGGATTTGAGGCGGCTTCGGGTGAGATTGGACTCAACGCCAATCTTGATGACAAAATCTGAAACGATCGATGGTTCACGGACAAAAATACTCTTCAAATCAATAGGATCTGATCCTCCAGAGCTTCACGATCGCCTCATCGCCGAAATCGACGGCTCCCGGTCGAATACGGGAAGAACCCTAGGTCACGAACCGACGGCAGGTCGCCCGCGCAGTGGATCGATCAGCATATGAAGAGATGCCTCGCTCGATCGACGAAGAGATTCAAAAAATCGCGAGAAGATGGACAAGATTAAAGGCGGCGAAGATTTGAGGCGAACATTTGAGGCAGTGGAGATTTGATAGGCAGTTGAAAAAGAATGAGTTAAAAGATCAAGATGAAAAAGAACGAGTTAAAGATCAACCCGCTCTGATACCATGTAGAAATAATAATCAAGAAAGGCAAAGATTTAACGTGGTTCAGCTATAAAACCTAGCCTACATCTACACAGAGAAGAGAGACTTTCTTATTTCAACTGTGTTACAATGAGGAGGGTAGCCACCAATATTTATAAGGCTAGCAAATCCTAAAAGACAAAAAAGGTAACAACTATGTGCTCATCAAATATCAACCGCATATAGAAGGGATCCAACGGATCCTATTCTCTCTTCTTTCCAATACGGACATTGACTTGTCAGTTGTCACTAGATTTAAAGATTCAAGCACAAAGCAAGAGCTATTTTCTCCGCACCAATATCAGATAACGCTTCTGTTAAGGCCAAAATTGACCGAGACAGTTGTCAAGCTGACGTAGACTCTTGGTGCTGAGTCGGAGCCTCGTTAGCGGATGGAGTGTGACCCTAGGTTGGTAGAACCTGGGTCAGGTGATGGTAGCTGATGAGGGTGAGATGCTCGATCGACCTTCGAGCAGCAGACGCATTGATTGCTCGTGGCCAGGAAGCTCGACGACGACTGTCGATGCTGGATGATGACTGTCGATCTGCACCACAGGGACACGTTAGGGGGTCGGATCTGGGTTCCGACCCAAATCCCATCCGATGCTTAAATTAGTGTGTGAACTTAAGGAAGAGAGGGAGCTTGGTACAGCTGAGATCGACACACGAAGGTTCGTCTCAGGACTGGTGGCACAAGCTCGAATATATAAGAAATATTAGCTGAGAAAGTAAAGTTCTATGTCTTAGACCTCGTACCTTGGAGATGGGACCCGTTCCTCTATTTATAGGCGTTCAGTGTCGCTTTGAAGACGTTGGGGTGATAACGACCGCCCATAATGGGGCCACGATCTTTCCCCTTTAACAGGAATGAATGTTGTACATGTTCTCGTGATTTACGAGCCCGTCTTTAATTCCACGTTCGAGTGAGGTGGACTCAACGGTCGACTGGCTGTTGGGCTTTGACTGAGTTGATACCGGGCTTCTCTCGTGGGCCTCGTGGGCTTTAGTCATCCGTTGGTCGAGTTATCTTGAATGCCGGCACAATGACTCAACAATGACCCCCCGTCGCATGACCTCAAAGATTCTGCACGTTGAAGTCAAGCGACGTTACATCGCATTTATGGTGGCACAACAGTCGAGAAAATTACACTAAAGTTTCAAGCGCCAAAAATCCCTCCTCGTCGCTTCAGATGATTTGTCGGTTAGAAATCTAAGATACTTAGAGCCTTGGGATCTTCGACACGTGCTTCATCATGCAGTTGTCGCACCACCTATATAGGATGACTCATGCGGTAGAATGAGGAGGTACTTTCTTCATTCTCTTGATTCAGATTTCCCTTCTCTCGAAAGTAATGGCTTCGTCCTCCATCTCTGCCTTCGGAAGGAGCTTGGTTATGACCATGCAGAAGAATCAAGAAGGGGTCATGGGGCCGATATTGCTTGCGAATGTGAGGTCCGACGTCAAAGCTGGTCAGATCGTCGAGCTTCAGAGGGGTTATGTCCATCTCGATTACCAAATCAAGCTGCCTAGGAGGGGCGAGAGGGCTCATCGTTCTGACGATCATTTACGTCAGAGCCTTCGAACGAGGCCTTCGATTTCTCATGCACCCTTTCATGCGGTACTTCCTGTGTATCCTGAACATTTCCCTCTGCCAGTTGATGCCGAACGTCATTGGCATGCTGATGGGCTTCATAGTTCTGTGTGTGATGAAGGGGAAGATCTTCTCAAGGCCCCGGGCTGGTATACGATAATGGCTCGTCGAGGCAAGAAGCTGTTGGAAGATCTTCCTACCTCCAATCCCACATGGAAAGATGAGTTTGTGTTTGTGGTTTTCCAAGGGGAGGAAAGCTTCTGCACCAGTTGGGGTGCCCCTGATTTGGGACCTGCCGAGGATAAGTCGCTGACTAGCGAGGAGAAGAAAGTCGTCGATACTCTGACGAGCCTGCCAGAGGATATGAGGTCCGTCAAGTGGTTGTGCTAGAGCCTGCCAGAGCCTACCAGAGGATCTTCAGCTCGGCTAGTGTCCCATCAGGAGAGTCGACGAGGTGTTTGCTTGGGCCACCAGTGCATACATGCCTTAATTTCATGGACCGGCCTTCAGGGCGTAACAAACCCAATAAGCGTTTGTGAATAAAAACCATACGCAAGAACTTGCAATGCATTCAAAACAACAGAGATAACTATAAATTTAAGCCAACATCCAGAAAGGAAGTACACAGAATAATAAGGCCCCAAGCGTGGCCAACAACAACAGAGTTCTACAAGAGGGTACACATCCTACAAAAGTGTGGATCCCGCATCCTGTGTGGGTCCCCCCATTCCCTTTATTTGCAAGCTTGCCATTGTTTTTTCATATAACCCAAAAGTTCCTCCCTTTTTCCTATATTTACGGGTATGCCATCAGTCTTTTTTCACTTTGACCCTCCACGTTTTGCACTTTAACACATACTTTTCTCGTTGTTAACCCAGATGATACACACCCACACTCCTCCCTCTCTCTTTTTCATTCACATACGGGTCACACATTATGTGTATAGATTTTTTCTTGGGTCGACGTGCACTACATGCACGGGTTACTTCTAGTAATTATACAAAATCAGTAGTCGAGACCACAGTGAGGGTTTTGAAACTGGACGTCCTCCGCAAATATTGAACATTTTCCTTGGGATGTGGCTACCATTTGGATACAAATTGTCATCGCTTGTCGCAAGTTTTAACCATTATCTCCTCCCTCAATTCGCTCATGTTCATTCACCTCGCGCGCGCTCTCTCTTTCTGTTTTTCGTACGTTTTTCCTTGCTTTTCTCTCCTCACTTCACTCCTCTCCATTCCCTATATTGATGGGCTGCGGTCCAACCCTACAGGCCATAAAAACACAAAGTCAATCCATGGCTTGGCCGATCGAAGGAAAGGATGGGTCCATTCTATCTCAGCAACAGCCACCCCCGGTCCCATATCTAGGTTGTTCTCTCCCTTAATTAGTTGACCAGAGATATAACAAGCCAGCGATTAATTGGAGAAGATACATAGAGAAGAGGGAGGAAGCACGGAGGGATGGAGCCCAGACATGTCTTGATGATCGCGGCGTCGTTCCTGGCGTTGGCGGCGTCGGTCCTCGCGGAGACGGACGACGAGTACTGGGCGAGGAGGGCCGCCGAGGCCAGCCGGAAGAACTTCCAGAGTTACCAACAGGACCCCTTCGCCGTGACCAACTCTTTCAATGCCGCAGTCCAAAAGTAGGTTTGTGTTCGGGGGTTTAACGGCTGATTTTATTGTTTCGTGCATGGACGTGCACTCACGCACGCGCGTGCAGGTCAGAAACGAAGAACGCCACCGCGAGGAGGAGCCTCAAGTCGGACGGCAAAGCGTCGTGCAAGGCGACGAACCCCATCGACAGATGCTGGAGGTGTCAGGATGACTGGGCCAGCGATCGGCAGAAGATGTCGAGCTGCGCGAAGGGCTTCGGCCGCAAGGCCTACGGCGGCGGGAGGAGGGGGGAGATCTACGTCGTGACGGACAGCTCCGACGACGACATGCTGAACCCCAAGCCGGGGACGCTGAGGTACGCCATCATCCAGGACCGGCCCCTGTGGATCACATTCTCGCGGGACATGGTGATCAGGGCCAAGCAGGAGCTGATCATGACGAGCAACAAGACCGTCGACGGGCGGGGCCACAACGTCCGCATCGCGTACGGCGCCGGCCTCACCGTCCAGTTCATAAGCAACGTCATCATCCACGGCCTCCACATCCACAACTGCCAGGTGAGGGAGGGCGGCACGATAAGGGACAGCATCAACCACGAGGGGCTCAGGACCCAGAGCGACGGCGACGGCATCTCCGTCTTCGGGGCGTCCAACGTCTGGGTCGACCACGTCTCCATGTCGCAGTGCGCCGACGGCCTCGTCGACATCATCGAGGGCTCGACCGCCGTCACCGTCTCCAACTCCTACTTCACGAACCACAACGAGGTGATGCTGTTCGGCGCCAACGACCTGTACTGGAACGACAGCATCATGCAGGTCACCCTCGCCTTCAACCACTTCGGGCTGGGGCTCGTGCAGCGCATGCCGCGGGCTCGGTTCGGCTTCATCCACTGCGTCAACAACGACTACACCCAGTGGCAGATGTACGCGATCGGGGGCACGATGCACCCTACCATCATCAGCCAGGGGAACCGATACACCGCCCCTTTCAACCCCAACGCCAAAGAGGTAACGCTACGCAGAGAGCTCTCAGTGTGTGACCCATGTGGGACTAAATTGAACCATGTCGTGTGATTCAGGCGACCAAGAGGGACATTGCGGAGGAGGCTTGGCAAGCGTGGAACTGGACGACCGAAGGGGATCTCACGCTGAACGGGGCTTTCTTCAGATCCTCGGGCCCCAAGCAGTCCATCGAGCTCACCAAGAACTTCTCGAGGTTCGACGTGTTCAAGGCAAAGCCCGGGTCTTACGTCCCCAGGCTCACCCGCTATGCTGGGGCCCTTGCCTGCAAGATTGGGGAGCCCTGCTAGCTTTACCCAAATTCAACCCAAGATGAACCCAATATAAGAAGTATATTTTTTTTCCCTGAAAAAAAGGAAACAAAAAGAAAAGAAATGCGTGTCTGCTGGCCACGCGTCTACTGTCCTCTCCTCTCCCGGTCAGAGAAGGGAAGAGCATGACTAGAAGTAGGGGCGGCGGCGGCGGCGGCGGCCGCGGCTGAAGTAGAAGCAGAGAAAAAGATTTGAGATAGTAAATTTAAGGGTGTATGTTCTCATGTAATTTCACTTTGGATCAGTAAGAGTTGCTGTAAATCATTTTGTTGTTTTTGTTAATATTTAGTGCTTACTTAAAAAGTCAATCACTTGTATGTCCTACGTATAAAATGTATGTATAATATCACAATTTATTCCGGTGTTGTTGGATGATATCAAATTTGTTTGGAGTTTGTTGGATCAGGAATTCACTTAGGCCAGCTAGAGAGCTCTTTTCCTACGCTCTTTAACTTAATTACACAAAAGGTTACAAATGTGGCATCTTTGTCCCATGTGAGAAGGGAATACGGGCGTACACGACGAATACAGCCCACGAACCAGCGATGGATGGGTCATCCTACAAATTAAAGAATCTTAACCGACTAATCCTAACTTGCGTACGAAGCTAGGATCCTTACAGTCCTAGAAGAGAGGAGATGCAGTTTCATCACAGCAAATTCAGGTACAATCATTAATCCATCTGATGGATGAAGCTAATTATTTTACATGTCTGGGTTCATGTATTGATCCTTTTTTTTCCTTGTGTTATGATGATAGATCCTCTGTATGTTGCCTACCATGATGAGGAATGGGGAGTGCCTGTCCATGGTGATGACAGGTGAGTTCCTGAAATCTCTCCCTCGCTGCCTTCCTCTCTCTAACTGGGGAGTGATTTTTGATGCATGATGCTGTTTGAGCTGTTGGTGCTATCTGGAGCCCAAGAGAAAAGGCGGAGAATGATCTGCTGGAGGAGGGAGTTGTAGCTGACGTCATTTCGGAGAGAGCGATCCAGGATTTCACGGATAAGTTTCCCGATTTTAACGAGCTATATGAGCGGGGTTTCGAGTGGTGCCGGTTGAAGATGAAGAACCGATTCCCCGACCTCTCCTCGGAGATCGAAAAAATACCGGTGGTTTTTCCATACGATGGCGAGGATGAGTCGAGCCATGATGAGGCCGAGCCCAACCAGGATGTGGACGAGGCAGCTCTGGCAGACGAGGCCACCGCCATAGCTGATGACGGAGCTGGAGTAGTTGCTACGGAGGAGCTGGAGCTCACGACCGTATTGGATGAAGGCCAGGGGTCTGAGCGGCCATTGTAAGATCTGGTTCACCTGAAAGTTTTTGAATGTATAGGGGGGGGGGGGGGGGGGGGGGTGGTGTGAACAATATTTTGTAATGAAGAGCAATAAGAGAATTAGCTTGTGTATTCTTGTATGTCGTTGCATCTCCTTGTTTGTTGTTGTTCACGCCCCGTGGTGGCCCCTTTAGATGAGTTAGACGTTGCTTCCTAGGATAGGCCATCGAACCACCCTTAGAATTTGTCCGCCATGTTCCGTGGAGGGGGCGAGGCCAGCTTAGCTTGTGGTCTAACGATGTGGGGACCCGAGTCGTTCAGTGGCGAGGGGTTGGCCCCTTCGACTTACGGCTGACGACAGTTTGCGAGGGTCGTTCAGTGGCGACGGGGTGACCCCTTCAACTTACGGCTGACGTTCGTTTGCGAGGATCGTTCAGTGGCGAAGGGGTGGCCCTTTCGACTTACGGCTGACGACCGATTTACACATGTCGTTCAGTGGCGAGGGGTTGGCCCCTTCGACTTATGGCTGACGACCGTTTGCGAGGGTCGACGGGGTGGCCCCTTCGACTTATGGCCGACGACTGTTTGCTAGGATCGTTCAGTGGCAAAGGGGTGACCCCTTCGACTTACGGCTGACGACCGATTTACGCGGGTCGTTCAGTGGCGAGATGTTGGCCCCTTCGACTTACGGCTGACAACCGTTTGCGAGGGTCGACGGGATGGCCCCTTCGACTTACGGCTGACGACCGTTTTGGCGAGGGTCGTTTAGTGGAGAAGGGGTGGCCCCTTTCACTTACGGCTGACGACCATTTTGCAAGGTTCATTCATTGGCAAAGAGGTGTCTCCTTCGACTTACTGCTGACGACCGTTTACGAGGGTCGTTCAGTGGCGAAGGGGTGGCCCCTTCGACTTACGGCTGACGACCGTTTACGAGGGTCGTTCAGTGGCGAAGGGGTGGTCCCTTCAACTTACGGCTGACGACCGTTTACGAGGGTCGTTCAGTGGCGAAGGGGTGGCCCCTTCGACTTATGGCTGACGACCGTTTACGAGGGTTCTTCAGTGGTGAAGGGGCAGCCCTTTCTACTTACGGCTGACGATCGCTTATGAGGGTCGTTCAGTGGCGAAGGGGTGGCCCCTTCGACTTACGGCTGACGATCGTTTACGTATTTATCGTAAGTTCGGTTTTCCCCAACCCATGAAGAGGAGTTTTTTGGTGGAGCAAACTTTATGAAGGCTCGAAGATGCAAAGCTCTGTTTGATAAAGAAAACATGCTTTATTAGCGAAAATAAGAAATGGAAAAAGCATACAGGTATTTTCCGATCGTCGTCGGAACCGTTGCCATTCATTGCCGCTTTATTCACCAGGAGGTGTCAGATGGTGCTTCAGTCGACCACCTTAGTGACGGACGACCATGTCATCTTCCCCTTTTGCTTCGAAGATCCTTCCTTGTCGGATGGATCATTGGACGGGCCTTTGGGGTGTCCTCGTTTGACTAAGGCGTCGATCTCCGTCTTGATGGTCCAACAGTCGTTTGTGTCGTGCCCATAGTCATTATGGTATTTACAGAATTTAACGTCGTAACTCTTCGCATACTTGCCCTTTTTTGTAGCGTCCTGTATCAGCTCTTCTTTTGGGGCGTAGGCGAGGACTTCTGCCTTAGGGACGACCGGCTTAGCATAGGTTGTACGCTCCTTGCTTCGAGGGATCGTCTCCCTGGGCCTCTTGTCTCGAGACTCCTGGCGGGGGTTCCCAAGTTTGATTTCTCTCGCCTCGTGTCTCCATGGCGAGAGGGAGTGCCCTTTACATTGGCTCCGTCCGGCTCTTCCGCTTCCTCGGAGAAAGTGAACCGATCAGTGATATTAAGCATTTCTGCAACAGTATTAGGGGGAACTGATGAAGAGCTCTCCTTAGGTGCTTGTTCCTGACCGCCTGGGTGAGTGCCGCTATGATGGTCACGTCCGGGTCTCTTCCACATCGAGCCTTTCATCGTTGAATCTAGAGACGAAATCTCGGATTGACTCGTTCTCGTTCTGTTTGAGCGAGAAGAGGTAGGATGACCTCCTCTTGGGTCGACGTCCGGCGACGAATTGCTTGCAGAACAATTATGCTACTTGGTCGAATGAGCCGATGCAACAGCGGGGCAGACCTTCGTACCAACTTTCCGCCCTCTTGGTCAGGGTGGCGTTGAAAGCTCTGTAAAGGTATGGCGCATCGACTCCGTGGAGTAGTATGACATTCAAATACTTTTGAAGATGCGACCATGGGTCGCCTCTGCCATCATACGTAGGTAGGGCCGGGAGCTTGAATTTCGGGAGAAAAGGAGCTGAGAGGATGTTCTCCTTCAGCGGAGTTTTCCGCATAGCGGACTGGACCAGCATGGATCCTCCTGCTCCCATTTGCGAAAAGTTGGCCCCGGGGGATCGATTTTGGATCTCTTCCCCTCTTGCAAATCCACCAGCAGAGTTTAGTGGGTTATAACCAGGATAAGCTCCATAGATTACCTGGTCCAGGATGTTGCGGGTCGCTGCCCGATAACTGGAGTGGGTGGGTTCCCGCTGGAGTACGAAAGCTTGATTTTCGACCCCCACTCCGTTGTATAGGTGGGTCGGGAGGGGGGGTCAAACCGTCGAGGTGAATCTCTGCCCTTGGGTCCCCCAGACCCCGGAGGTATGCTGAGCCCTTTGTTGGCGTTAGGTACGGATTTGGAGGTGGCGGCGCCTCTCTCGCTGGGGATAGGCTCCCTGTGCTCTGAAGCACTAAAGCCGCCAACGCGCCCAAGCTCCTGTCGACCTGCACAGTGAATTAGTTGAATTCCCTTCGAGTTACCCCGGGCTCATTTGCCTCTTACGTTGGTCGAGGCTAGGGCGTAGTGGAGTCTACGGCGTCCTCTAACAGGACGTTGTTTGCTCGGGGCTTTTCCTTCGAACCTTCGAACGGGGGAGTAATACCAATCATTGAACGGGGGCCCAGTCCAGAGATTATGATATAACAAAATTATGACCAAACATCAGTAAAATCTTTTTATACTTTCGCACATTTTCGACCAACCTTCATTTAGGTCAGCTTCGTCAATGAATTAATCAATCTATAAAGATGAAACATTTAAAACTCGGACTGTTTCTCCCTTTGGCATTTTGCTTAAGCTCCTCTTTTTTAATTAAAAAAAAGATGAGAAGAAAACGGACGTCATCGACATCATCAGCGTCTTCAAATTTTTAACGGCCAAGCTGGCTGCAAGTCTGACCCATGCTCTGTTGGTGTGGCCTTGATGACTACTACAATTGGAATAAAAAAATAAATAGAGTTTGACACCTCACAAGCAAAATACTAAAATAATTGACCAACTTAGAGGAAGAAAATCAAGTAAATTAGAACGGAATATCAATGTCGATCTCAATCATCATCGGATGGGCGTGCTTAAAACGACCAAATTGTAGCCAATTGTTTTTTGTCAGATCCACGGCAAGTGTCACTGAGTTTATTGATGTCTACCTCGCTCTACGTTCTAGCTTCCTTCTCCCAATAAAATAATAAATAAAAAAGTCGTTACAAATAAAAAAAAGAAAATAATGTATAAGGGTTACACTACGCTACGAGAGGAGAAATAAACAAGGACCTAATTGCTTTGGGCACGCACTGCTTTACACATGCAGTTTAACATATTTTTTAGGGTTTT
The DNA here is from genome assembly GCA_030789695.1 of Scilla litardierei. NCBI lineage: Eukaryota > Viridiplantae > Streptophyta > Magnoliopsida > Asparagales > Asparagaceae > Scilla > Scilla litardierei. Next base: position 314,650,233 of record CM061141.1, on the reverse strand, counting down.
CAAGAAACAGGTCCGCTGTCATCGTGGCTATTTCGGAAAGTGTTCCCTAAATTGTAGCATTTGCGATTAGGTCAACATATTCATATAAAATACACGAAAAGAGATTCCCTTTTGGGACCTAACTGCAACTGGATTTGTGTTCAAAAAGGTGCCCACACGGGACTCTCTTCGAGGATTTTATATGAATAGGGTGTCCTAATAACAAATGATATGGTTTATGTGACTCTTTTCGAAATAACCATGATTAAAGGGACTGATTTCTAAAATAACCTCATTTTAATATGCAATTCATTATTTTATACATCCTGTCATTTCCGAATTACATGTCGTGTTCTTTTTTTTCTCTCTTTGAAAAACCTAAACCTCTTCACCTCCTCCCGCCGGCCCTCTCTTTTGCTTCATCCTCATCGTCGTCTGCATTTGTGCACGATTGTTTAAATGAAAATGTTGAATAAGACGATGAAGATGAAGAGAAGACGACGACACCAACAGAAAGAGTAGTCGTCGTCCATGAAAAATATCAGCCTAAAAGAATGGATAGTTGATTTGCGAACCCATCGTTTTACTCCCGCACACATACCATCTATTTACAAGTTTGCAGTTACCCCGCGCACATACCGTTTATTTACAAGTTTGCCATTAAAATTATTCAGTGCACGCACCAATTACCAAATTTCCGAAAAAGCCCACACCGCCGAAAAGAAACCTACGTTGGGCCCGTCGCCAGAAGAGGTGATAGCCGCTTTTAGGGTTGGGCCGCCAAAAAGAAACCCTAACTCTCGAAGAACTTAACAACGGCAGCCTTTAGGGTTTCTTTCCAACAGATTTTTTTTGCAATCTTAGTGAAATTAATACGCAATCCTAAATAGTGAACACATAGAAGTAATGACAATCAACACATCACAACACATGGTCATTGGTAACGCAGTTCGGTGCGCACACCTACATCTGTGGGGCCCTGCCCAGAAAATCAAATTACTCTACTATATAGTATGTAAAATACAAACATCAAAACTGAATGATATTATAGGAAATACACTCCCCCTCAATACATACTACACGAGTTGATCGCAATCAACTCCTTGGAGTAATTTGCGCAAGCTCCCCTTGCGAGCAAGATCCCCTTGCAGTACTCACCAGGATCAACTCCCTTGATCCTCTACATCGTAGATGTGAGCCTACTCCCGGAGCTTTTCAGATCACCTTTTCCCAAAGCCGATCAACACGTTACAAAAGCCGTAACCACCACACATCAACTTACCACTTTTTATGTCACCTCTTCAAGGTTGTTAAGCTGTTAAAAATAGCAAGAGCACAGGTAAAATCGCTGAGGATTTTCTCAACCATTCCGAGAGAAACTTCAGCAGCCAAGAAGGTCTTGAAACCGAACAGAATAATCTCAACAACTCAACAATCGGCTTCAACATCTATAACCGACGAGATCTGCAAGACCCTTATAATAAGAGTGAACCGAAGAGAGAAGATCTGCATCCGTTCAATAGATAAGAGAGAACTTCCAATAGCACCAAATATATAACTACAAGACCCTTATCTATAATAAGAGATCTTTGATGATAAGAGCAGGTGACAAAAAACAAAACGTTGAACAAACACGTTCAACATTTTACTCAACATATTGTTTAACATTCCACCAGAACCATTGTGCCACAATAGACAAATAAAATACTTAACAATCTCCCCCTTTGGCTTTTAGTGGCACAATCAGATAGAAAGTGATCCAATATCATTAAAGAAATAGAACAGGCTGTAGAGATGCTCTTATATAGAAGACGTACCAGTCAGAAGTCAACAACAAGCCAAAAGTTAGTATACCACTGAGCAACAACAGGAAGATTATAAAAAAACAGCCCCAAGTCATTTAGATCAGCCACTTGTTCAGATCAACCACCATATACACAAGAGCATATCAGCAGCATATACAAACTTACTCCCCCTTTGTGACAGCAAAAGCCAAAGATCAAACCTTGTCAGAAGAAGGAGAAGACACCTTGGCTTGGAGCTCAGCAATCCTGTCTTGAAGAAAAATCATCTGAGCTTGAAGAAGAACTCTCTGACTCTCAAGCATAGCTAGCTGATCATCAACAGCTCTGACAGCCCTCTGAAACACCAACATGTCATCCTGGAGGTCTTGAACACAAGCTTGTGGAGGAGAAGATCTTTTCTTAACTGTTTTTGATACAGATGGAGAAGAAGAGGACGGTATAGAGGAGACTGAAGGAAGGACAGTCAGGTCATCAATTTTGCTGGCAATAGACTTGGTTGTGAAGCTGATCAAGTCACAGGATACTGGAAGCTCAGAAGATGCTGGAACAATCCCTTGTGAGAAGAGAATCATGGAAACGAGAGACGCATGCGGCAGAGCAGTATGAGGTGCTGATGATTCTGATAGAGACATGATGGAATCAAAAATGAGGCGACCCAAGTTGAAATACTTCTTAGTCCCTGCAGCAAACAACAGTTTGCACATAGCCTTCGTAACAATAGACATGTTGGATGTTGGCAACCAGTTACGAGTAGAAATGCGATAAAGCATATAGAACTTAGCAGTCAGTGCAGACGAAGGGAAAGAAATAGACTTAGGCCAACACGAAAATTGCCCACCAGTGACAGTCAGAATGAACAAGTCATAGTCGTCACCAACAGAAGCACCATAAGAAGGAAGACTTTGACCACACGGCCATTTGAGCAGTTTGTTGATGATATCAGGGGAGAATGGAATAACCTTCCCACGAACAAAAGTCTTAAAACCCCATTTAGAAGTAGAATCAGCAGTGGATTTGAAAAGGTTGCAATAAAACTCTCGAACCATAACAGGATAGTAGGTCTTAAAACAATTGGCGGCTTGGAACAAGTCAATGTCCTTGAGAAATACAAGAAAGTGGGTATGTTTAAAAGAAGAGACAGCAAGCGACTTTTCTCCAAAAATGGATCTATCAGAGTAGACTGCCCATCTATCCTGGCAAGACTTATCAAAAAATTGAATAGAAATAGCCTCAGAGGCAAATCCAGCAGTGGGAGAGAAGGAACCAGATCCACTAGATAACTTTGGAGACTTAGATGGAGAAACCCTGCAGGATGTGGAAGAGGCTTTGCGCTTGAGAGACCCAGATCTAGTCTTGCGAGGATGGGTAACAAAAGGATCCACACTGGGATTATCAGACACCTTGGGAGCTTCTTCTTGAGTACATTCATCAGATCTGACATAAGATTCAACATTAGGCAAATGTGTGACATTTTTCACCCAAAGATGTAACCTGTTCAGGAGGAGCAATACTCTCTTCAGCTTGTGTGGAAGGATTCAGAACTGGAGTAGGCTCAACATCAGCTGTAGATGCATTAGTGGAAAGTTCTCTGACGACATCAACCGTCTCATTTTCAGAAACCAACTTATTAGCACTCTCATCCATTGAGTGTAAAACATCATGGGCATCACCATGAGAATCTGAAACCCCAGCATCAGCAGTATCAGAAGCGTCTGGATACGATGATCCTTCACCATTCTTTAGACCACCATCAGCAGCTGATGAAGACTCTGAGTCAGAATCATCCAACACTACAATCTCAGAGATTTTTACAGAAGACTTAGGAGGATTCCAAGATTTTAGAACAATTAAATCATTAAAAGGCACCCTCACACTCAGCAACTTCCCTTTCACATCTTTAAGACGAACAGTACCAAAACGTGTATTGGATAAATCCATCCAAGAAATGTCCAATTTGTGATCAGTTCGACGAAGAAACCAAAACCAATCTTCCACAGTAACAGGAGGAGGAAACGATTCATCTTCTTCAGAGAACGGCATTTGAGAAGAAGAGTGACAGCAAGAATCAACAGAAATTGGGGAAAAGAAAACCGTAGCCAAATTCAAAGCAGCTCCTGATTGCATGTGGTCGAATGAAAATGTAGATGAAGACGAAGACAAGATTCCAGCAGAAAATGCACTAGAAGATCGTGGAACACCACCTTTCCGTTTGAAATGAGAGGAAGCAGAAGAAACATGAACCTGGCGAGATGATGCAGCTTGGCGAGCAGACCGACGAGGATTTGTAGAGGATCTTTCATTCTGAGTACGACCCATTGTAGAAATGGCAAGAATTTCTTTGACAAAGACCCAAGAACCAAGAACCCTAGGTACGCACAGACCCTCCCTTCTCAAAAATATTTCTTCTTGAAGAGATCTAAGGAGATGAAGAGAACTCCGAAAACCAAGAAAGAGAAATAAATGCCGAGGTAATAACGGAAAGACAAAAATGACAAAAGTACCCAGGACACATTTAGAGTTGCAACATAATGTTCAACATTACGTTTAACATTATGTGCAACAATAAGTCCAACATTCAGATACGACACAGCCCAAGAGCTTGTCGTAACTCCTCAAATCTGTTAGAATCCAAGGGTTTAGTAAAAATGTCAGCCAATTGACTGGTAGTATCTATATACTCCAAAATGAGAATCTTCTTTTCAACCAGCTCACGGATGAAATGATGCCGAATGTCAATATGTTTAGTCCTTGAATGTTGAACATGATTCTTTGAAATGTTTATCGCACTCTGGTTGTCACATAGAACAGTCAAAATGTCTTGATCAACACCATAGTCTGTCAACATTTGTTTCATCCACTGGAGTTGAGTACAACAACTCCCTGCCGCAATGTATTCTGCCTCAGCTGTTGACAACGAAATCGAATTTTGCTTTTTACTGTACCAAGAGACTAAGTTGTTTCCGACATAAAAACATCCTCCTGTGGTACTCTTCCTGTCATCAGCATTACCTGCCCAGTCTGCATCACTATATCCTGATAAGAGAGTGTTGGTATCTTTGGAGTACCAGATACCATAGTCAGTTGTTCCACTTATGTACCTGATTATACGTTTAACAGCCGTGATGTGTGATTCCTTAGGACATGCCTGATAGCGAGCACACACTCCAACACTGAAACTGATATCAGGTCTACTTGCTGTCAAGTACAACAGGCTACCTATCATGCTCCTGTACAAGGTAACCTCTACTTGTTTTCCACCATCATCTTTAGAGAGCTTCTCTGTAGAACCCATAGGAGTGCGAACTTGACGTGCTTTCTCAAGACCGAATCTTTTAACAAGATTCTTTGCATATTTACTCTGAGATATGAACAGCCCATCACTAGTTTGTTTAACTTGGAGACCAAGAAACATATGTAACTCACCGACCATACTCATTTCAAATTCTTTTTGCATAAGATCTATAAACTCACTTACTAGCTGAGAAGACGTAGATCCAAACACTATGTCATCAACATAAATCTGAGCAATAATGATAGCTGATCTGGTTCTCTGAACAAACAGCGTCTTGTCAGCTCCACCTCGTTCATACCCCTTTTTAAGAAGATATCTAGTCAGACGCTCATACCAAGCTCTAGGAGCTTGCTTGAGACCATAAAGTGCTTTCTTCAGCCGATAAACATGACCAGGTAGGAAAGGATCTTCAAATCCCTTTGGCTGCTCGACATAAACCTCCTCATTTAAAATCCCATTTAGAAAGGCGCTTTTCACGTCCATTTGATGAAGCTTGAAGTTGAAACTGCATGCCACAGCGAGAAGAAGCCTAATAGATTCCAAGCGAGCCACCAGAGCAAAGGTTTCGTCAAAATCAACTCCTTCGATTTGTGTGTATCCCTGAGCAACCAGTCGAGCTTTGTTATGTGTGACATTTCCTTTTTCATCTGTTTTATTCTTGAAAATCCACTTGGTGCCTATGACGTTCATCCCTTTAGGTCTCTCAACAAGACTCCACACGTCATTACGCTGAAATTGATTCAGCTCCTCTTGCATAGCCATCACCCAGAACTCATCCAGCAATGCCTCTTTAACATTCTTGGGTTCAAGACTAGACAAAAAACAAGTATAACCAGCAAGATCACGATAATTTACCTGACTGATGCCTCTGGTGCGAAGGCCATCTTCAACATTCCCAATGACAAGCTCTGGGGGATGATTTCGAATGACTTTAGTTATTCCACACGAGGGGTGAGCTTCATTCTCATCAGATAGCGATTCTCCAACAGAAGTTGTTCCATGAGAAATACCATTCTGACCAGTGCTATCAGATGTTGAATCAAATGTTGTAACATTTTGTTCAACATTTTCATCTTCCTCATTAATCTCTTCTTGTGATCCAGCCCCTACATCACCTTGCTTGAAGTCATCAACGACAACATTGATAGACTCCATCAAGACATCAGTACGGTGGTTTAGAACCCGAAAAGCACGACTCGTAGTAGAATATCCAAGAAATGTCCCTTTATCACTCTTAGCATCGAATTTTCCCTTAGAAGTCCGATCCTGCAAGATGTAACATTTGCTACCAAAGACATGAAAATAAGAGACATTTGGTTTCCTACCTTTCCAGATCTCGTATGGAGTTTTCTCCGTTCTGGGTCTCAGATATACTCTATTTATGGTGTAGCAGGCAGTATTGATTGCTTCGGCCCACCATTTTGTACTGATTCTTCTGGCGTTTAACATCACGCGAGCCATCTCCTATAGAGTCCGATTCTTCCTCTCAACAATACCATTCTGTTGAGGAGTCTTAGGTGCAGAAAACTCATGTCGTATTCCCTCTGCCTTACAGAAATCAGCAAACAAGTGGTTTTCGAACTCCTTACCATGATCACTGCGAATACGTATAATCTTTCCAATAGTAGCTCCCCTCTCTGTCTGAAGGCGAATGCAGAGCTTCTTGAAGGCATTGAATGCGTCTGACTTTTCTTTGAGAAAATCTACCCAAGTGAAACGAGAAAAGTCATCAACACAAACAAAAATGTACTTCTTACCTCACATGCTGACTTCTGTTGTGGGTCCTATCAGATCCATGTGCAGTAACTCCATATTCTTCGAGGTGGTGATGATCTGAAGTTGTTTATGATTGGTTCTCTTCTGTTTTCCTAGCTGACAAGAACCACAGACCCCTTCAACTTTCTTGGAAAGAACATGTATCCCACGAACGGCTCCGACTTTCGTAATTTCAATCAAAGTTTTGTAGTTCACATGACCAAGTTTTTGGTGCCATTGTTCGGCAACTTCAACACTGGCTGTGAGACATCTATTTGCTTCCTGCAGAAGATAACAGTTGTCAGCCGATCGTTTTCCAGTAAGAATGTTGACCCCAGCTTTATTTAGCACAACACACTCATCCTTAGTAAACTGAACAAACAGTCCTTGATCACATAATTGGCTTATACTAATCAAGTTAGCCTTTAAGTCTTGGACATGCATGACATCCTTCAGAGTAACAGATTCAGTCATCTTCAGCTCTCCCTTCCCAATGACTTTGCTTCGCTGGCCGTCACCAAAAGTAACGTGACCTTTATTTCCTGTAGTGTACTCTGATAGAAGACCCCGTTTTCCTGTCATATGTCGAGAACAGCCGCTGTTGAAATACCATGTGTTTTCCGAAAATGCACTCATAGAAGTGTAAGCAACTAGGCTGTGAACTCTTGTCTTTCTTATCCAACTCTTAATGATCCTTTTATCTGAATGTCCCCCGTTTCTTCCTTCATGTTGATGTCTCATCCGTCTGAAACAACTGCTCTCAGTGTGACCTCTGCATTGGCAGTAATTACAAATCAAGGGTCTGAAAGTAGTGCTCTTTTTGTGTTCATCTTTTTGACTCCCTTGCTTGAAACGTCTGTTAATCATCTGATTCTTGACAGGTTGACAATGAACTTCCTTGCTTATCTGTAGATAACATCCTCTATTGAAACCTACTCCCGTACGATCTCCGGAGACTTTCCCCATGCTTAGAATATCATCAAGCTTGGTTTTACCAGAGTTCCATTTGTTAAGAACACTTTCTGCCTTTTCAGCTCTAAGAAGTGTTCTCCTGAGTTGACCTTCCAGATTTCTGAAGTCTTGCTTGATCTTGGCTAGTTGAGTTATAGCCTCTTCTCTTTCACCTTTTAGTCTAGTGTTCTCACACTTCAAGAGTTTGTTTATCTCACAGATCTTTAACCAATTAACAAACATGGTTTGATATGCGGACCGAATATCAACTTCATCAACTTCCTTTTCATCACCCGTATCAGATATAGAATCACTGTTTCAACATGGTGCGAACGGAGCCCACACTATGTCCAACATTGCTAGTTGTGTCAGCAGTACACTGATCACTCATGATGGCCATAAAAGCAACATAGTTGCTGACAATATCCTCGTCACCAGTGCATTCTTCAGACTCATCATCACTCCAGGAGCTTGCTAGAGATTTTCCTTTTTGTTTCTTTATGGTGTTAGCACATTCTGCCTGTATATGTCCAAAACCTTCATATTCTCTGCATTGAATTCCTTTGCCTCTACCCTTTGTTTCAAACTTCTGTATGGGTCGATTGTTACCTCTAACTGCAGGAGAGAGATTTGTACGAGCTTCTTTGTTAATGTTTCTGAAATTCTGACCTCTACTTCCTATTTTCCTCATCATTTTACTAAAGTTCTTGGTTAGAAGTGCTATGTCATCTTTAAAATCAGTACCATCTCCTTCATGCGAAGCATCAGCAGTTTCCACTTTTAGAGCCACTCCTTTCTCCCTTTTATTTTGCTTCAAGTTCATCTCAAAAGTTTGAAGAGATCCCATCAATTCATCCAATCTCATATTAGAAGTATTCCTAACTTCTTCTATAGCAGCTATTTTGGCTGAAAATTTTTCAGGTAGAGATCTCAGGGTTTTCTCAACTAATTTCTTTTGAGAGTACTTCTTTCCCAATTGAAAAGCTTGATTAGCTATGTCATGAAGCCTTCCATTGAATTCAGCCACAGATTCGTCATCATTCACCCTAAGGTTTTCAAACTGAGAAGCCAAAATTTGAAGTTTAGAAGCTCTTACAGTGCTTGTCCCTTCATGTATGTTTTGAAGGATATCCCATGCTTCTTTAGCAACTTCGCAGGTAGAGATCAACTTGAACTGTTGTAACGACCCGATTACCGGGCCCGTTACTTTTTGGTATTTGCGCAGGTCCTGCAGTTAACCAGTGAAAACAAAATAGCCACGATGCAGAGATGTACAAAAATACCCAAATAGTGTCCAATTATTACATCCGTATTGTACAAAAATGGTCCAACAATCGTACATGAAGGAAGGTAAATACAACTGGAAACAACTCTGAAAGCTGCAGTCTCATGGTCAATTTCTGGCGCTATTAACTCTAGAGCATCTGCCTCCATATATATGTCGTCTGCGGTGCCACAGAGGTGAAACCGTAGGTAAGTCACAACAATTCTAGCAATAGAAACAAAGTAGTGCAAAAGTATGAAACAGACTATAGTAAACAAAAGATGGTCATATAGGTACAAAAAGTAAAGTATGAGCTGACAGATAAGTAAAGTACTGGTAACTGTACGTAAAGGTGACTGTGTAAGTGTAAGAGTGATAACTGTGATATGGCATACGGTAGCAACAATATTTCAAACACAGACAATGTGATGACGTTAGTTAGACATCCATGTGGTTGTAGCAACACTTAGGGAGGTGAGCGTTGTTTGGCTATCTAATAATGTAGGCGGGCCTAATAATAAGAAGTCTAACTTAACTTCCAAATCAGCCAGTCAGTCAGGGCTTGAAGGCACATGTCACTTCAAATACCGCAGGAACAAGTCCATTGGTTGACCAACCCCCTTCCCATTCCTTCCTAGACACTGATTCGGTCGTAATTTAAGACCGCTCATTATTAAACCGTTTTATCACGTTCGAGTAGTCTCGACTTAATCTGTAGAATAGTAGTAGTCGTGACTGAAGCAATGGTATCAATCAATTATCAATTAGTGCAACATTAATCAAACTAGTGCATCAGTCTTAATGCCGCAAGGGCCCAATAGCGTGCTTCGTAAATGTGCTCCGTAAATGCCCGAAGGCCCAATAGTGTGTTCCGACAATACAAACAACTATGAGTACAATACAGAAATCAAACTAGTGCATCAGCCTTGGCTCGAGTGTACGATATGCAACCAGAAGTGCACCCATCCCACGGAGCAACTCGTGGAATATCTACCTACCATTCCTGCAGGGTGATGGTACAGCTTAACTAATAAGGGTGGACCCAGTCACTCCCGCACATTGCGTAGCTCAAGACTACCCCGTATCCCGTGTATTATCATAGTCCAATGTTCATACCAGTGTTTGAATCAATATGGCCTCATGGGCCCTGTATCAATCAGCTAGTGCACAGTCTTAGCTCGAGTGTACGATATGCAACTAGAAGTGCACCCATCCCACGTAGCAACTCGTGGAATATCTACCTACCATCCCCTACAGGGTGATGGTACAGCTTAACTAATAAGGGTGGACCCAGTCACTCCCGCACACTACGTAGCTCAAGACTACCCCATAACCCGTGTTGTATCACATTTCACATTTACAATCGTATCCGTATCTGTGTCTGTATCCATATCGGTATCCGTATAGCCACATAGGCCCATCATTGCATACATCCAACAATGTGTACAACAATACTTTCGTCAATGAGTACAACAAATCACATATATGGTATTTACTTGCTGAAAAGTCAAGGCAGAAGCCTCAACAGAGAATATCAGTCCTGAGCAATGCTTTGAAGTCCAACAATTATGATATCCAATTCTATAAAGGTGCACTATTTCAATTTAATCCTGAGCAATGCTTTGAAGTCCAATAATTATCTCAATTTAATCCTGAGCAATGCTTTGAAGTCCAGCAATTATCACAATTTAATCTTGAGCAATGCTTTGAAGTCCAACAACTATGATATCTAATTCCATAAAAGTGCACTATTTCAATTTAGTCCTTTGGTCATTCCACTATTGATTAGTCATCAAGTTAATTAGGTCTCTATTCAATTGTTCAAGTCAAAAGCTGTTCTGAGACTAGGTGGCATGTCCTAAGTTCATACGAGTACACTATCCAGATTTCCAAAGTTAGAATTAGAGTGACTTACCCTGTTTGAGATCGTCGTGGTAAGACGAGGTTGGAGCAATAGCTTATAAAGGAGCTGGTGCATGGGAATTGGTACCTGAAAACACAAGAAAACATTAGTTACGGATTACCCTATTTTCTACCTATTTAATCTTATCGTTTCGATTTTTATAATCGATTGAAACGTTGTCAAAAAGGGTTCTAAATTTTTCTATAGCCCAAATATAAGGAAAATAATTTTACTGTAAAAGGAAATATTTTTCGGAAGCTTGTATTAATTTTTATAATTTTTAAAAGCTCAAAATAGGTTTAAAAACTAATTTTTAATTAAGTACGTAATTATTCAATAATTTATTCCGGATGCAATCTGCATCGGAAAGTTGCAAATGAACTGTCAAAATGGTCGTCTCGGAGAGTACTTTAACATATATTTTTATCATATATTTGTTTACGTGAAAATAGCAAGTTAATGATTTTTGAATGAAAATAACCTATTTAACTTTTAGGGTTAAAATTTTATTCTGGAAAATCTAAGCGTCCGATTGAGACGAAACTAGTGCCATTGGGTCCAGAATGTCATTTCTGATTTTCTAGAGGTGGTCTCATATTTTTCTGATCCTTATATAATTTATTACGAATTTAAAACCAATAAACCCAGTATAATTAATTAAATAAAATAAAATACGAAAATCCTTTCGTATTTACGAACGTGCCATCGGAGCTTTTACGTACCCTTCGCCGTTGCAGCAAAGGAGAGGGTGGGGTTTTCGCGTCAGACGTCGGCGGTGGGCTCGGAGCATCGTGGTTAGGGGTTCACGGCGACGATATCCGTCGGAGGGCGGAGCAGGCGGTGCGAGGCGGCGTGCTTGCAGCGACGGAAATGGTGTCGACGGCGAGGCGAGCTCGGGCGTGGTGCTCGGAGCATGGGAGGGCGGCGACTGCGTGCGGAGGAGGCCGCCGGAGGCGGCGGTGCTCGTGGGTGGCAGCTATGTCGACGGCGAGCGTGGCGGAGCTCGAGGGAGCAGCTCCGGCGATCGAGGCGGGCTCTCGGGGGTTGCTGTCAGGCTAGGAGGGCGGAGGAGCAGGCGTTGTTGACGTCGCGAGGTTCGCCGGAGCTAGGCGAAGGCGGAGCTTCGTCGGAGGGGGCGCCTGAGTTCGGGGTGGCGGTGGAGCTCGCTGTCGTGGGGTCAGCTCGTCGGAAGTAGAGGCGGTGAAGCGGGGTGCAGCGACGGTGGAGCTGTTCTCGAAGCGGGGCTCCGGTGATGGGTCTTGGGCAGCGGTGAGGGATGCTCTCCGGCGAGGGCGAGGCGGTGTCGGAGCGAGGGGCCGTTCGGAGGAGGAGGAGCTTCGGGGCTACGGCGGTGCGGGGAGCGGGGACAGTCGGAGAGTGGAGCTCCGGCATCGGCGGCTTGAGCTGAGGGGAGGGTGACGACGTGGGGGGGGCTGTCGTGGTGTAGCGACGGGCGGAGCTCGCAAGGCAGGCTGCAGGCGTGGGTTGGTGTCACCGGCGAGAGGAGGTGGTGAGGGCGGGAGAGAGGCTCGAGAGCGGGGCTTGCGGTGGTCTCTCCGGGCTGCAGGTGGAGAAGCTCGAGGGCGGTGGCGGGCACACGGCTAGGAGTCGTGTCGAAGTTCAAGGCATCGGAAAGGGGAGGGAGATGGCCTTGCATGGGTAAGGGTGAACGAGAGAGGGAGGAGAGAGGCTATGTACGGGGTGAGGGAGAGAGAGATTAGGGTTATTTATAGATAATTAAATTAGTATTAGTCAAAGTATTTAATACAATTAGGTATGTATTAAATGCAACTTTTAGACTAAATTTAGAAATGTCTAAACGTGTCCCCTAACACGTTTTAGTTATGGTTAGGTTAATCTAATAGTTAAGGTAATTAGTAATTAGTAATTAGGTAGGGTAATTAGTGACGGTAATTAGCTAAATTTGTAACGAAATTACGATTTTGCCCCTACTAGTAAACGTGTCTGAAAAATTATGAAAACATACCCACGGGATCGTATCGTCGCGAGGATCGTGAATACGAAGTCCGTTTCAGGGTTTGAACTACGAAAATACTAGTTTGTGGCCAAAACGTTTAGGAAGCGGGTTTGCGGGTTCTCTACTGGTTTGACTTCAGAAAATTACGAAATTAATGTGGGAAACCCTAAATGATTATTGAATGTTACTGTAAAAGTTTGAAATCGTTTTGATGATGTTTGTATAGAAAATAAATTCATTAAGCCAAAACGGTAATAACTGAAAATGAATTTTATCAGAAATGTTTTGAGTAGTTGATGAAATCCGATCTTACTAAAATACTTCATAACTAGTCTGGTACTTCAAAATATTTTTATAAGAAAATTTTGAAATCAGTAAAACTCCTGACAAACCATTATAAAATAGTTTAAAAATTGAAAATTTTGGTCAAATTCGTAAATAGTTTGTCTTGATGAAAACAGGCCGTTACAACTGTTCTTCGTCAACAGCAGTGAAAATTGCATTCAAGGCTTTAGAATTTCCCAGAGCCGCGCGTTCTTCTTCGATACTCCAATCTTGGGCTGGCTTGAGAGATTCATTTCCCTTCTTGTCGTCAACGGTAGGAGGAGTCCAGCCTTCAATAGTGGCCACACATGCCTTCTCATCAAGTGATTTGATAAAAGCGCGCATCCGAGACTTCCAATACGTATAATTAGTACCAGTGAGAAGTGGAGGCCGAGTCACAGAAGCTCCCTCCTTTGTGTTCATGATTGACGTACTTTGACAGCAGAATCACACCCTCTTTGACAAGCAAAGAATGCGGATGACCTGCTCTGATACCAATTGAAATTAGTACGCAATCCTAAATAGTGAACACATAGAAGTAATGACAATCAACACATCACAACACATGGTCATTGGTAACGCGGTTCGGTGCGCACACCTACATCTGCGGGGCCCCGCCCAGAAAATCAAATTACTCCACTATATAGTATGTAAAATACAAACATCAAAACTGAATGATATTAGAGGAAATACACTCCCCCTCAATACATACTACACGAGTTGATCGCAATCAACTCCTTGGAGTAATTTGCGCAAGCTCCCCTTGCGAGCAAGATCCCCTTGCAGTACTCACCAGGATCAACTCCCTTGATCCTTTACGTCGTAGATGTGAGCCTCCTCCCGGAGCTTTCCAGATCACCATTTCCCAAAGCTGATCAACACGTTACAAAAGCCGTAACCACCACACATCAACTTACCACTTTTTATGTCACCTCTTCAAGGTTGTTAAGCTGTTAAAAACAGCAAGAGCACAGGTGAAATCGCTGAGGATTTTCTCAACCATTTCGAGAGAAACTTCAGCAGCCAAGAAGGTCTTGAAACCGAACAGAATAATCTCAACAACTCAACAATCGGCTTCAACATCTATAACCGACGAGATCTGCAAGACCCTTATAATAAGAGTGAACCGAAGAGAGAAGATCTGCATCCGTTCAATAGATAAGAGAGAACTTCCAATAGCACCAAATATATAACTGCAAGACCCTTATCTATAATAAGTGATCTTTGATGATTAGAGCAGGTGACAAAAAACAAAACGTTGAACAAACACGTTCAACATTTTACTCAACATATTGTTTAACATTCCACCAGAACCAGTGTGCCACAATAGACAAATAAAATACTTAACACTTAGGATGGCCGATCTGCAAAGCGAGTTAGGGTTTCTTTCCAACGATGATCATCAGACATAAAAGACTTGACGTCGTTCATTGATCTCCGACGAGAAGAGGACCGGAGAAGAGAGTTAGAATTTCTTTCCGACGGCGTTACTTCCGATGGCCGATCAATCACCGGATTTGGTTTGGATGCAGAAATCATGTAGAAAAACAGGGTTTCTTTCCAGATTTGGTTTGAATGCAGAACCCCAACAAGCATGTAGAAATTCGGTGATCGGTCAAAGAAAGTTACGGTTTCTTTCCGGCGACGGCAAGAGAGGGGACGGGGCCGGACGGGGGTAAAAGAGGAAAATATCTATATAAAAAAAGTTTAAATGTCAAACTTGGTGGTATGTGGGCAGAATAAAACGGTGGGTCCGCAAATCAATTCACAGTAGAATGAGATGGTTAAAATGGCCAGTTTCTCTCTTTGGCATTTTGCTTAAGTTCCTCTTTTTTATTTTTTATTTTTTATTTTTTAAAAGATGATAAGAAAACGGACAACGTCATCTTCAGCGTGTTCAAATGTAACATCCAAGTTGGACGTCACGTCTGACTCATGCTCGGTTGGTGTTGTCTTGATGACTACTACCATTGAAATAAAATATGTAGATGTTGAAAAACACTAAAATAATTGAAGAACTTAGAGGAAGAATATCAATTAAATTAGAACGGAATAACAATATCGATATCAATCATGATCAGCTGGGTGTGCTTAAAATGACGAAATTGTAGCCAACTGTTTTTGTCAAATCCATGTCGACTGTTATTTAGTCTACGTTCAAGCCTCCATCTCCAAACAATAATAATAATAAATAAATAAAAGAGTCGTTACAAATGAAACCTGACACAGGCAGTGATTGCTTCATAATAGAGCAAATTATCCTGCAAGGATCGCAATTTGTTGTGCATGGCAACTGGCTTCATTTTTTGTGAGAACAATGGAAGTTGGCCATCGACTACTCATTTAACATTTTCTGCCCTTATGAAAGGAAAGATGTCTTATTGATCTAGGACTAAAATATTTTAATGTTTCAAAACTTTATGTTTGATACCTTCCATCATCAAAATTTGCATATGAGGAATGTCCCTTTTAACAGCATTTTTATACTTAATTTGTGAACGGTAGCTTTTGGGAACCTTCAAATTGTTATAAATCATCTTTTGAGGGGGGAGCCCTCATGTCTTTATTTATAGCCAAAGGGGAGAATACAAAGTGGGCTTACACAGATATGGGCCCAATACTAGGATGGCCCAATAACTCAACCAACCCAGTAAATAACCGTTCACAACACTCCCCCTTATCCAGCCATAGGTGTGGACCCTGCTCATGAATACTTCGGGATTCTGAGCCTGTATGGGTCTCACATGGGGTGGATACTTCAGGATCCTGAGTTGGTGAGATTTGCCTCGTTAAAACATTTGGCTATGGAAAACCCAGTGGGAAAAACCATAGTTAAGGGAAAAGAGTTACAAACTCTGCCAAACTCTCCCTGATCTGTACAAGCTCTCAAGCTTTCAGATCTCTTAGGCGTCTCATTCCAATCATATGTACAAGTTTTCTAAAAGTAGTAGTAGGAAGGGCTTTAGTGAACAAATCTGCCAAATTGTCACATGACTGCACTTGTCTGATGTCGATCTTGCCATCTCTCTGTAGCTCGTGCGTCCAGAAGAACTTTGGTGAAATGTGTTTTGTTCTGTCGCCTTTGATGAAGACATGACAGCAGCTCTGAATACTTGGTGAACTTACGTTCACGGTATTGTTGCATGAGTATCGCATCCTTTTCATGGAAAGACGTATACGTCTTTTCCAGCATGCGATCTTCTGAAACTTTTTCACCACACAACTTCAGGCGTGAGGTGATGCTAAAAAGTGCTGAGTTGTACTCAGCAATGGACTTAAAGTCCTGCAGTCTCAGGTTCTCCCACTCATATCTCGCCCTTGGGAGTATAACATCTCTCTGATGTTTATACCTATCCTCAAGGGCGGTCCATAGCTCAAGTGGATCTTCAACCGTAAGGTACTCAGCCTTTAAGGTCTTGTCCACATGGCGGCGAATATAGATGATGGCTTGCGCCTTCTCTATATCGCTAACATTTTCTTTTTCAGTCACAGCAGTGATGAGGGACTTGGCCCGCAGCTGAAACTTAACATCTAGCTGCCAGCTTAGATAGTTTCTACCTGATGCATCCAGCACTTCAAAGTCAACGCTTGCAATTTTAGCCATTTATCTAGCAGAGCACAAACATGCATGAATTAATAATCAATCAGAAATAAAAACATTTTCATGCGGAGGCAATATTTAATGAAAAGCTAAACGTGTGGATCGGCCAGTCCCACAAGAAAGAGTCCAAAAGTCCACAGTCCAAATTATACAAATTTGCAGCTTGAATAAAATGAAAATACAACTTTGGAAACCCCGTGGGTCCCATATAATATCTCCGTCTTCAAGCGTGGCCTCCGTCTCCATGGAAGTTGGTCTCCTTTCTTTGACATTTACATAAATTCCTCACTACAATTTCTCTCAAAAATAAAAGAAAAGTGCGGGAAATAAACTGTGGGACTAAACGGCCGATCCAAAAACCACATTTAGCAATTCATGCAGAAATATTGTGCTCATCAACATTTTCATTCACAGACATCACAGGCAGTTTATTCACATGAGGATAAAGCAATATTTAATCACTTAATAATTATTGGACCACTGGGCAACGTCATACACCGTTAGGTTAGGTAACTAACGGCAGAGCGGTCGCAGGATCTTCCTAATTATTAAGTTTTAAATAAAATGCACAACCACGCATATAATATCCACATAATTTTGCCAGAGATGAAAAGCATGTAAAAGTAATTACGATGCATAGGTTGTAAATGGGTTTAATCAATTAAATTGATTGAGTGCCCAAAATAAACATTTTCTTTGTCTGAGGAAAAGAGGTTCCCTCATCATCCCAAAAGCCCTCCAAAAATCCCCAAAAATTCCTTGCCAGCCCGATATTTGTCCCGTAATTTACCGTGATTTTTCACGAATATTTTGCCCTTAAAACCCATTTTAAATTGATTTTTAGGCCAAACGGTTGCCTTTTCAGGCTTGTTTTCAGCCTATGCCCCCCCATTTTTTTCATTTTTTTTATTTTTGTAGAAACGGCCTGCGGGCCTGAAGCCTGCAGCCGGTTGTGGGCTTCAGGCCCACATTTTTTTTTGAAGAAAAGTCGGCCTGTGGGCCTGAAGCCCACAGCCGGCCTGTGAGCTTCAGGCCCACAGGCTGCCTCTTTTTTTAATGAAAAATTGGCATGTGGGCCTGAAGCCCACAGCCGGCCTGTGGACTTCAGGCCCACAGGTTTTCTGTCTGTTTTTTTTCTGAATTAGGGTTTGGGGGCGGCGGCGCCCCCCCCCCCCCCCCCCCCCCCCCCCCCCCCCCCGCAAGGGGGGCGGCGGCAGCGGGGGCCGCCCCCCCCCCCCCCCCCTGCAGGGGGGGCGCAGCGGCAGCCGCCCCCCCCCCCCCTCTGAAAAGAGGGGGGGGCGGACGGCGCGACATGAAGGGAGGGGGGGCCGGCAGCAACTTCGCCGGAGGGCAAATTTTTAGGGTTTGAGAAAAAAAAATCAATGAACCCTAAAAAAAATTGGTTTTTGGGATGGAAAATCCGTCGTTTTCAAGGCGACAATTGATCCCTATAACGATCTTTTGAGATCTAGGGATAGAGCAATCATACGTATGATAAAAATATCGTTTTTAGTGTGTTTACCTCTATATCCGTCCTCCGGATATAGCGACGGTTGCGCGAAGCCCTACGCGGATGAAGACGCTCGATTGAGGAAGCCTTGCACCGCGCTCGTGGATCTCCCGTCTCGCCTTCGCCTTCGCCTTCGCAACGAACGGAAAAAGAATTTTTGTGGAGAAAAATATTTAGAGGCTCGTGCTGATAACGTGTTATAAATCAACTTTTGAGGGGGAGCCCTCATGTCTTTATTTATAGCCAAAGGGGAGAATACAAAGTGGGCATACACAGATATGGGCCCAATACTAAGATGGCCCAATAACTCAACCAACCCATTAAATAACCGTTCACAACACAAATAACTTATTTGTCTCAATCTTCACATTGCGTTTTTATTCAGCAACAATCAGCTACATACAGTCGATGACGAAGATTTATGTTCAATTTTTGGGATGAAGTTCCATGTTTCATTAATTAAGGTTTCTAATCAATCGGTGTTTTTGTGTGGATAGAATATGATTTAACTAAGCGCAAGAGTAACATTTATCTTTTTCATTCACGCCGTATGATACAAAAGTACAATTTGAAACAATGTGATATTTTAGTGCAGTGAAAAAAGTTTAAAAGTTATTTATATGCAAAGAAACAAATCTGCATAAACCAAGGCACAAGTTGCAGCAGCAATTGTTCACGGGAAGTGACATGCCAATCACACGTCTTATAACCAAAACAAAACACTTCCGCGGACTGAACTTCTTTTAAAAATGTGTAGGACTGAAAGACTGGAATTTTAAAATTTCAGCAGAGATTGAATTATATAAAGAGAATAAGAGGATCAAGTAGTTCAAATTTACCTCTCTGAATCTTTTGCTTGATATTTTCATCCGCCATCCAATGAATCTCTCAAAACAACTCCAACATCGTCTGCATCTCGTAATCCTTCCATTGTTTGCCTCTCTTCTGCTCGTTCAGTCCACGGGCTTGGCCGCGAGCAACGAAACAGACAGGCAAGCTCTCCTTGCCTTCAAGTCCATCCTCTCCGACCCCCTCGGGGCCTTGAATTCATGGAACGATACGGCGCATTTCTGCCAATGGGCAGGAGTGGGTTGCGGCCGCCGGCATCCGGACAGGGTCACGTCCCTGTCGTTGAGGAGCCTCGGGCTGACCGGCCCTCTGCCGCCCGACATAACCAACCTCACCTTCCTCGTAGAGCTCGATCTCAAGGACAACCGTCTCCAAGGCGCCATCTCTAACGATTTCAGTCGCCTGCCCCGGCTCAAATATCTCAATCTGGGTTTCAATCATCTGTCCGGAGAGATCCCCGCCAGCCTGACTCGCTGTACCAACCTCGTGCAGCTCCAGCTACATCTCAATGAGCTAAGTGGCAGAATACCGGCGGATATTGGATTGCTATCAAACCTGCAGGCACTAAATCTCGGAATTAATAATCTCACCGGTACCATACCAACTTCCATCGGCAACCTCACGTCTCTATGGTCCCTTTTGATCCAATACAACGGGTTAGAGGGAAGACTTCCTGAGGGCATCGGCAACCTATCCCAACTGCGTTTGCTTCAACTGGCCTTTAACAATCTGTCGGGCGAAATCCCTTCGGCTGTATACAACTTCTCTGAGTTGAGGATTCTCAGTGTAGGTAACAACAGTTTGCAAGGAAGTCTTCCTCCGACGATGTTTGCCACCATCCCGAAGCTCCAACGGCTGCTGCTGTATTCAAACCAGTTCCATGGACCTATTCCGATCTCATTATCCAATGCTTCAACCATGTTGGATATCGAAATCAGCGACAACCTCTTCAGCGGTACTGTCCCTGCAAGGATGGGAAATTCCCAGGACCTCTGGTGGGTAGAGATTAGCGGTAATATGCTTGAAGCCAGGGTGGACAGCGACTGGGACTTCATCGCTTCCTTGGCAAACTGCAGTCAGCTAGTGACATTAGACCTGAAGTCCAACAGACTTGGCGGGAATTTGCCAAGCTCCATAGCCGACCTCTCCCCCTCCACCCTCAACGCACTACTGCTGGAAGACAACCAGATATCGGGTACCATTCCCTCTGAAATCGGTAAGCTTGCGAACTTGACAATCCTTACGTTAAGCAATAACCTCCTCAGTGGTCCGATTCCTGCAACAATGGGCAGCCTTCGGAACCTGCATGAGTTGAGTCTGTCAGGAAACAGCCTGACGGGGCGAATGCCAGATTCAATCGGCAGCCTCACCCAACTGAATCGACTCCACTTGGCGAATAATGGCCTAAACGGGAGCATACCCGCTATTGTTGGAAACCTGAAGAGTTTACAGGAGTTGGATCTCTCCGAAAATAAGCTCACAGGTGCCATACCGACAGAACTTCTGGGCCTTTCTTCTCTCTCCACATATCTTGATCTTTCGAGCAATCTCTTATCTGGGCCTTTGCCTCTGGAAGTAGGTAAACTGAAGAATATCAATCGGCTTTCTCTATCTGACAACAATCTATCAGGCAGAATTCCCAGTGCGCTCGGCTCTTGCCAGAGCGTTGAATACCTCTATCTCCAAAGAAACTCCTTTGAAGGGTCCATCCCTCCGTCGCTGAGCGACCTTAAAGGTCTTCGGGAGCTAGATCTATCAGACAACAATCTAACCGGAGAAATTCCAGATTTTCTTGCCAAATTCCGTGTTCTTGAGCTCTTAAATCTGTCATACAATGACCTTGATGGAACAGTGCCCAACGGAGGCGTCTTCCGCAATGCAAGCGGAACTTCACTGCTCGGGAACGAGAAGCTTTGTGGGAATATCTCTGCACTCCATCTGATCGCTTGCCAAGTCCAGCCAACGAGAACGAACCACCTCTCTCTTGCGCTGAAGGCAGTCATCCCGATCCTCGGGGTAGTAGCACTTCTGGTTGTCTCCTCGTTCTTGTATGCAGCACGTCATCACATGAAGAATCTACGGAAGAGAACATCGTTTCAGTCACCGGTTGGGGACCAATTCACAAGGGTGTCGTATGCCGAGCTGCTGAGAGCAACCGATGGGTTCTCGCCTTCAAATTTGATTGGCACCGGAAGCTTTGGTTCCGTGTACAAAGGAGTCCTGGACGCTGACGAAAACGTTGTTGCGGTCAAGGTGCTGAACCTTCAAAGACGGGGAGCATCAAAAAGTTTCATGGCGGAATGCGAAACG
Organism: Scilla litardierei; assembly: GCA_030789695.1. Classification (NCBI taxonomy): domain Eukaryota; kingdom Viridiplantae; phylum Streptophyta; class Magnoliopsida; order Asparagales; family Asparagaceae; genus Scilla; species Scilla litardierei. Next base: position 314,628,712 of record CM061141.1, on the reverse strand, counting down.
CTGAAACACATACGCCATCGCAACCTCGTCAAAATCATCACGGCTTGCTCGGGTGTCGATTTCAAGGGCAACGATTTCAAAGCTTTGGTGCTAACGTACATGCCAAATGGGAATCTTGATCAGTGGTTGCATCCAGATGAACCAGACAAGCGAAGCTTAACCCTGGTGCAGAGGTTGAACATAGCCACCGATGTTGCCACTGCGTTGGATTATCTTCATCACCATGGCCAAACGCCAATAGTGCATCGCGATTTGAAGCCAAGCAATGTTCTACTTGATGAAGACTTTTGTGCCCATATTGGGGACTTCGGGTTAGCAAAGTTTCTGGATGAGGCTTCCATGCAAGAACATCGCCAAACTATGTCCGTTGGAATTAAAGGAACCATCGGATACGTCGCTCCAGGTAAGCATTCCAAACAGCACTCTGCTCATTTCCTGCCTGAATGCTATATTTGTAAGTTTGGAAGTTATTTGAGATAGACTAGGTAGTATAATTCCGAGAGTAACTAATAACTTCAAGAGATTTTTCATCTATTGATGTCACTCAACAATGTTTTGATGAACAACATAGATAATAAATGCTTTAGAAAGCATACAGGATTCAAGCATAACACTGACAAAGTATTGCAAACATTTCTATGAAACTGATTAGATCATCCTACCAAGAAAATCATACATGCATGATCCTTGGTTAGTTTCTTTTTAAATTTGAGAAAGCATGATGTACCTCACACTCGGATTCATGGTCAATTACAGAATATGGGATGGGCAGCCAGCCATCAACTCAAGGAGATGCATACAGTTACGGGATCCTACTATTAGAGCTATTTACAGGAAAGAGACCAACAGATCAAATGCTAGACGATGATGCAGGCCTTCGTAAATATGTAGAGATGGCCTTTCCTGACAGACTCATGGATATTGTGGATCCAGGTCTTCTCTTGGAGATCGGCCATGAAGGTAATATTCAAATAAGAATTAATACCTCGATAGAGGAGGCAAAATGCTTGGCCACAACAATCAGTATAGGTCTCAGATGCTCCAAAGAGGATTCAAGAGAGCGGATGGAAATGGGTGATGTCATTAACGAATTGCAAGCGGTCAGAGATACTCTTACATCTAAGGTACATGGAGGAAGATGAAGTCAAAGATTTAGGATGTAGAATCTTTTCTCATGATTATTGCTGTGGCTTTCACCTTGGATCGATTTGGGTCAGCAAAAAAGAAATGCAACGTTACATGTTCTACGCATTTCAGAAGAAAAATACGTTTTGCAGGATAACATGTACCCATACAGACTACTTCTGGAACTACCCTACCAGTAAGTGTCACTATCATGTGTGAATGAAAAAAATCCATGCAATTAATATGGAAGCAAAGGCAAAAGGCCGAATTTTTTATCCTCAAATGTATTGGAGTAAGTAATGATTAACAGTATGGATTATCTTGATGGTATGCTGGTAGATGTGCATTCACGCGCACATCCACATACGTTTGTATACATTAATATGCAAGCATGTTGTTGCGGGTGATGTGTTCAATCATTTGACTGCTTGCAATATGCCTATGAAACTTCTCAGATCCAGGCCCCAACTGACCCATTATTCTCACAGACTTGGTTGTTTGGGATTTACCCATGCTGAGACACATCCTGCTCTAATTCTCGTTTTTATGTAATATGCAAGGTTGGACGTGAAAGTTCAGATGAGTGATCAGATGGCGCACTGACACAGTGCTTCTGTTTTTTGTTGTTTTTTGTTTTTTTAATTATTGGGGTTATTTGTAAGGGGGTGGGGATTACTTTTAGAGGAAATGCAAGACATCAGCACAAGAGTGGCGCCAGAAAATGTACAACTTGCTCAGTATGGGGACAAAATTTTAACATGTTGCATACAGTATATATCTCCTATCTTACGTGCGGTGTTGCCTCACTGAAAAATTTAAGTATATTAAAAAGAATAAACCTATAAAAATTGGTTTGGATCTAAAACTAAACATAATGCAATTTGACAGGCTAATTCAAATGTGCCAAATCAAGACTTTAGGTCATTAAAATAATCATAATTCATTAAGAAGACTTTGCAGGTAAAAGATCGCATACCATATATGAAGTTTAAGTAGGTGCAATCTGATAAGAATGTTGTTTTTAGGTGATTCAAATCGAGGAGACATCATTTCCCAGGCTGCTCGGTCGGAAAGCAGCCTGCTCGGTCGAGCAGCTTGTTGCCCGGGCCGACAGAGCGCTGGGAAGATTTTTGGGAGAAGTATTCCCTGTAGCACTCGGCCCGAGTAGCTTTGCTACTCGGCCGAGTTGGTTTTGACTCGGTCCGAGTAGTCTTGATACTCGACCGAGTGCATCTGCCATGGCATCAGCAGATACGGTCGTTTTCCGCTGCTCGACCGAGCAGCGGGCTGACTCGATCCGAGTTTTGCTGGACCCGCGCGCGACCATCAATGGCCTTTCTGCGCCGTTTCGTTTGGCTTTGATCTAAACCATTCGATGCTTAGAGTTAATTGATGCAGCTGTCATTCTTTGAGAATCAATCGCAGGAGAAAGAGCTCTTCCAACCCCATTGGATTTTGGGAAGAGTTTTTTAGGGCTTGTGTTCTTGAGAGAAAGGTGAGTTTTTTTCCCTTCTCTCCTCTTCCATAGATTTCTTCCTCTTGAGTGGATTCGTGAGGGCTTGCTCCGTTTAGCAAGTTATTACTCACGTGTGAGGGAGCGTTTTGTAAGCCTAATTGTTTGGATCTCTCTACTACTGGTATCGTTTCGGATTGGATTGCTAGATGTAGGTTGTTTACAACCGAACCAGGGTAAACTCTTTTGTGTCTGCGATTGTCTTTAATTGTTGCTGTGATTCGTTTGCTACTTTCTATTGCAAGGTCATTTGGAAATTTTGTTGGGACTTTGAGATTAGATTTTTGCTAGCCCGATATTCCTGATCAGTTTATTAGGGTTGGTTTTTCGCATTGATCTCAAGGCGTTTCTCGGTTTATTTTTGCCTAACAAGTGGTATCAGAGCTTGTGGTTTTATTGCAAAGAAAGTTAGTGGCAAAAGAAAGATGTTGTCTTTGGCAACATTGAACATTGAGAAGTTCACCGGTCGGAATGATTTCCGGATTTGGCAGACGAAGGTGAAGAATGTTCTTATGCAGACGGGTTGTTATCAGATCGTATTCGATGTCTCGAATATCGATAAGGAGGTGACTGCATCCGCTAGGGCAGAGATGGAGAGGAAGGCGTACAGCGCGATTCAGTTGTCGTTATCATATAATGTTCTGAGGGAAGTCCTGGATGAGGCGACGGCATCTGATATGTGGAAGAAGCTTGAGGGACTCTATATGAAGAAGTCTTTTACGAGTCGCCTATATTTGCTTTAGCAGCTGTGTACTCTCAAGATGAAGACTGGTTCAGCGGTGAAGGATCACATGGATGAATTGAACAGGATTGTGCTAGAATTGCGTGGTATGGATGTGAAGATTGAAGATGAGCAACAAGCGGCTATCTTGTTGTGTTCATTGCCTGAAGAGTATAATCAGTTTGTTCGGTCGATGATTTACAACCGGACTACTCTCACCGTGGAAGAGGTGAAGGCGACGCTTCACACGGAGCAACTATGTGGCAAGGTTCAAGGTAGAGATCATGTGAGTAACCGCGAGGAGGCATTGCCTGTGAGAGGTCGACAGGAAAGGAGAGGAGGCTTCAAGAAGAATAATGACCGCTCCAAGTCGAGACATTCGCAGGATAGATTTGCGAACATCACATGCTACAATTGCCACAAGAAGGGTCATTATTCAAGTCATTGTCCTATCAAGAATAGGATGAAAGGAAAGGAAACCGAGAAGGGTTCCGGTTCGACATCTTTGGGGATTGATGGTGAGCAGGTTCATGATGAAGGTAGAGATGCCGAGATTTTTGCTACGGGGATTGCTGTCGATGCCAATATGGCATGGCTCATTGACATTGGATGCTCATATCATATGACTCCTCAGAGGAGTTGGTTTTCCAAGCAAGATGGAGGCTCAATCCTCATGGGGAACAACGCAGTGTGTAAAACTACGGGTATTGGAACCGTTCGGATTAAGATGCATGACGGCATAGTGCGTACACTTGTCGATGTGAGGCATGTCCCGGATTTGCGGAAGAGCCTAATCTCCATATGCGTGTTGGACAATGCCGGTTGTAAGTCGGTCTTTGAAAAAGACCAACTTCGTGTTTCTAAAGGAGCCATGGTTGTGATGAAGGGAAAGAAGGTTGGAAATCTATATGCCCTTCAAGGTACCACAGTTGAAGGCGAAGCAGACGTAAGCACTTCGAGCGCAGTTTCCGGAGATTCGGCCAAGTTGTGGCATTACCGTTTAGGTCATCCATGTGACAAAACGCTTGATGTACTCCGAAGAAGAAAGTTGATTGAAGCCTCGAATAAGAGTGTTGAATTCTGCGAATCCTGTGTGTACGGTAAGAACACAAAGCTGCAGTTTAACACGGGGAAGCATACTAGCAAATGACCACTTGACTATGTACACACCGATGTGTGGGGACCGTGCCCGGAGCCGTCAAGAGGGGGAGCTAAGTACTTTGTCTTGTTTATTGATGACTACTCTCGCAAAGTTTGAATGTACCTGATGAAGTCTAAGGATCAAACTTTTGATATGTTTATAGAGTGGAAGACCATGGTGGAGAAGCATACCGGAATGCACGTGAAAGTGCTCAGATCTGACAATGGAGATGAGTTTACCTCGAGGGAGTTTGGAAATTTCTGCAAACTCCATGGAATCCGCAGACACTTTAGCACACCCGGTGATCCGCAGTCGAATGGTGTGGCGGAGCGGATGAATAGAACATTGTTGGAGAGAGTGCGGTGTTTGAGGCACTCAGCCGGTTTGACGAAGGAATTCTGGGGAGAGATACTCTCGACTGCTGTACACATTGTGAACAGAGTTCCTTCAGTAGCGATTGGTTACAAGATCACTGAGAAGATGTGGAGTGGTGAAGATGATGATTGTTCATACTTGCGCATTGTGGGTTGCCCGGCGTATGTACACGAGAGGGGCGACAAGTTGGATCCAAGAGCAAAGAAGTGTGCCTTCCTTGGATATGGCCACGGCGTCAAGGAATATCGTTTGTGGGATCCAGAGGGTCAGAAAGCGATCGTGAGCCGACATGTCACTTTTGATGAGGATGCAATACTCAGGGCGGAGCATTCTCACTCAAAAGAGGACACGTCCGCAGAGGTGATTTCACCGGAAAAAGTTAGTCTTCCGGTCCAGCCCACTCAGCGACCAGGCAAAGAGTTGAAGGTCGATGCTCCATTTGAGGGAGATGATGAGGTCCATGCTGAGGACCATGTGCATACACCCGGTACATCTCAGATACACGTTGACACTTATGCAGGTGATGATGGAACGCGGAGATCGAAGAGGGTGAAGAAAGCGCCAGAAAGATTGGGCTCATGGGATTATGTCGGATAGTCTTTCGATGATATGGCGTCGTATACACTCAACCTAGAGCACGAAGAGCCAGCGACATATGGTGGAGCCATAGTCTCGGGAGATGCCGCTCATTGGCAAGGAGCTATGGAGGAGGAGATAGAGTCCCTTCACCGGAACAACACTTGGGATTTGGTGCCGTTACCTAGCGAGAAGCGTGCTATTGGTTGTCGTTGGATATTCAAGGTCAAGGAATGTTTAACTCAAGATGGGAACAACGTCAGGTACAAGGCACGGTTGGTTGCCAAGGGATTTGCACAACGGAAGGGTGAAGACTACAACGAAATATTTTCACCGGTTGTGCGACACACGTCCATTCGTGTGTTATTGGCGCTAGTTGCTAGCAAGGACATGGAGTTGGAGCAACTAGATGTGAAGACCACCTTTCTGCATGGAGACCTCGATGAGGAGATTTATATGCAGCAGCCTGAGGGGTTCAGAGTTGAAGGGAAACAGACCTTGGTGTGCAGGTTGAAGAAATCGTTGTACGGGTTGAATCAGTCACCCAGGCAGTGGTACAAACCATTCGATGGCTTCATGATGGAAGTAGGCTTCGAGAGGAGCATCAAGGATCAATGTGTGTATGTTTGCACACTTGAGAATGGCTTGAGGATTTACTTGTTGCTCTATGTGGACGACATGCTAATTGCTTCTAATAGCATGTCGGAGGTGAAGAAGCTGAAGGACAAGCTAGGGCAAGAATTCGACATGAAGGATTTGGGGCCCGCTAAGAAGATTCTCGGAATGGATATTGTTCGAGATCGGAAGAAGCATGAGCTTAGATTGTCACAGAGGGTGTATATTCAAAAGGTACTAACCCGGTTTGGGATGGATAGTGCGAAGCCCGTGACGACACCTTTGGGAGCTCATTTTCAGCTGTCGGTGAGTCAGTCACCAAGCACCGATGAGGAGAAGACTTACATGTCTCAGGTGCCATATGCGAGTGCAGTAAGAAGCTTGATGTATGCGATGGTTTGCACGCGTCCAGATATTGCACAGGCCGTGGGAGTGGTTAGCAGGTATATGGCTAATCCTGGCAAGGAGCATTGGCAGGCCGTCAAGTGGATTCTTAGATATCTGCGAGGCACAGCGAGTGTCGGGATCCTCTATGGGAGAGGAGACGGAAAGGTGCTGACAGGTTACTGCGATAACGACTACGCAGGTGATAGAGACAGGCGGCGATCTACCACGGGGTATGCGTTCAGTTTGGGCACTGCCGCAGTATCGTGGAGGTCGGTCCTACAGTCTGTGGTTGCGCTATCAACCACAGAGGCCGAGCTGATTGCAGTGGTGGAAGCTGTGAAGGAGGCCAAGTATTTGAGATGTCTGCTTAGAGATTTGGGGTTGCCGCAGAGTTCGTCACATGTGCATTGTGACAGCCAGAGTGCCATTCATCTGGTGAAGCACCAGGCATACAGTTCGAGGACGAAGCATATTGAGGTGCGTGATTCCTTCCTTGAGTTGGAGAAAAAGGAGATAGAGCTTCAGAAGATCCCGACTGATTTGAACCCCGCAGACATGTTTACCAAGCCAGTTCCCGCTGTCAAGCTCCAGGTTTGCTTGGAGCTGATTTCTCTTTTGGCTTAGGTGGCGCCAGATGGCGTGATTTCCGAGACGATGATGATCCTAGAGAAAGGGTGATGGTGCGCAGCGTGGAGATGCCAGAGTCAGTGGTGATGAGATTTGAATCAAGGTAGAGTGTTGTTTTTTGGTGATTAAAATCGAGGAGACATCATTTCCCAGGCTGCTCGGTCGGACAGCAGCCTGCTCGGTCGGACAGCTTGTTGCCCGGGTCGACAGAGCACTGGGAAGATTTTTGGGAGAAGTATTCCCTGTAGCACTCGGCCCGAGTAGCTTTGCTACTCGGCCGAGTTGGTTTTGACTCGGTCCGAGTAGTCGTGATACTCGACCGAGTGCATCTGCCATGGCATCAGCAGAAACGGTCGTTTTCCGCTGCTCAACCGAGCAGCGGGCTGACTCGATCCGAGTTTTGCTGGACCCGCTTGCGACCATCAACTGCCTTTCTGCGCCATTTTGTTTGGCTTTGATCTGAACCATTCAATGCTTAGGGTTAATTGATGCAGCCGTCATTCTTTGAGAATCAATCGCAGGAGAAAGAGCTCTTCCAACCCATTGGATTTTGGGAAGAGTTTTTTCGGGCTTGTGTTCTTGAGAGAAAGGTGAGTTTTTTTCCCTTCTCTCCTCTTCCAAAGATTTCTTCCTCTTGAGTGGATTCGTGAGTGCTTGCTCCGTTTAGCAAGTTATTACTCATCGTGTGAGGGAGCGTTTTGTAACCCTAATTGTTTGGATCTCTCTACTACTGGAATCGTTTCGGATTGGATTGCTGGATGTAGGTTGTTTACAACCGAACCAGGGTAAACTCTTTTGTGTCTGCGCTTGTCTTTAATTGTTGCTGTGATTCGTTTGCTACTTTCTATTGCAAGGTCATTTGGGAATTTTGTTGAGACTTTGAGATTAGATTTTGGATCGCCCGATATTCCTGATCAGTTTATTAGGGTTGATTTTCCGCATTGATCTCAAGGCGTTTCTCGGTTTATTTTTGCCTAACAAAGAAAACGTCCTTGTTTCAAAACCTCATTTCAACTTCTACACTTCATAGCTGCATGTGCATCTGTCTAGATATTTATGCACCCATCTTCACATCGAAGCTTTCACCCTCAACTTCCAAGAAACAATATGAGAATAAAAGAACACTAGTCACAGATCTCAAGGCATTGCATTATATAATATAAAAGAAACCATCAACAACATGATAAGCATAATTTCCAACTTACTTTGTGTCTCCTGCTTGAATCTCCCTCATTTAAGGAATCATAGTTTGCTACATTCCAACTTTTCAAGCAAATGAATCTTTCAAAATGATTCATGTTTGTCTTCCATCATCCTATCACTCTGTTTTAGCACCTCTTCATTGACCTCACACTCCCTGGGTGCTCCAACCACTTCATTGACAAGCAACGTGCCAGGCAGACAAACTCTCATCTCATTCAAATACATGCTTATCGATTCCCTCAGAGTTTTAATCTCCTGGAACAAGAGTATCCCTTGGGGAAAAAATCAGTACCGACAGTCGGACAGTCATCGCCTAACAGTACAAAAATTTCAAGTTTAGGAACTGCCCTGATTAAGCTGATCTTAATTGTGGTAGTCCATGTGTATGAATTGAACCCCACCAGAGATGACGAAGATGAAATATGAAGGACAAGAGAGAATCTCACGATTCGATTTCAAACGAAAGAGCACGGAGAGCTCAAACATTTACTTGATCTGAGGTCGACCAACAAGAGAAAGGAAAGGAGTACACGCCCGCGTCCGAAGACTCGCTAATTTTTTTATGATAATTTGTTGTTCCGCACAATTTTGGTGGTGGATATAATTTTTTATGAAACAAATATTTCGCGGAGAAAAATGAACCGAATCTGCGGCCACGGGTTATGACTAGTAATAGATTAAGATAGGATGAGGTTAGTGTTGTGATTCTCACTGATCACTAGAAGACTTACTGATTACAGTAAAATAGTAAAAATACTGATCATGGTAAAACAGTAAAAACTGGAGAGTAAAAAAAGGTTTCACTATTTCTCACCAGGAAATAAATTTACACACTAGGGTAAACACCAAAAAAAATCACTACAATTTTTACCTCTCTGGGTAATTTTCTCTCACTGGAGAAATCTCTCACCTTTACCTCTCTGGGTTTCCTTCTCTCTTTCTCTTGAAGAAGAGAACTTGTGATGTTTTTTGGGATGATTTGATCCTTGCAGGCACCTCTATTTATTTGCTCACGTTCTTGCCACAAACGTCATTCATGACGTTTCTTTGAGGGAGACTTTGGCAAGAGAAGACAAATGAAACAATTGCAGCCCATGTGTAATTGAACTATTCAACAATGGGCAGCTGGACTCTTCAATTCTCCCCTTCCAGCTGCATTCAAAATGATTGTCATTTAACAATCATTCCAGCTATGTCTCTGCACAACTCTAGCTTCTCTTGTGCGACCACCTTCGTGAACATATCTGCTGGATTCTCCTTCGTATAGATCTTCACTAGTCTCAACAGTTGTTGATCCATCACCTCGCGTATCCAATGAAAACAAATGTCAAAGTGATTTGTCCGAGCATGATACATTGAATTCTTGCTTAGATCTAAAGCACTTTGACTATCACAATGTACCTTGTACATTTTCTGCTTGATCCCTAACTCTTGGAGAAACCGCTTTAACCACAACATTTCCTTACCAGCTTCTGTAATTGCAAGATACGCTGCCTCTGTTGTGGATAGCGCAACACACTTCTGCAATTTTGACTACCAGGACACAGCTCCCCCTGCAAAAGTGTAGACAAACCCCGATATAGATTTTCTACTATCAAGATCTCCAGCCATATCTGAATCTGTATTGCCCTCCAAGATTAGATCAGCTTCTCCGTAGCACAGACATGCCTTTGAAGTACCCTTCAGGTATCGAAGAATCCACTTGACCGCCTCCCAGTGTTCCTTTCCTGGATTAGAAAGGAATCGGCTCGCCATTCCCATCGCATGGTCAATGTCAGGACGTGTACATACCATTGCATACATCAGACTCCCAACTGCTCCCAGCTGCTGAAGAATAAGGTATCGATGACATCTCCTCTGCTCTTTCTTGGATGAAGGGCTTGACCTCCCGCTCAACTTGAAGTTGTTGGCCAATAGAATGCTAACTGGTTTGGCACGATCCATCTTGAATCTCTTGATCACGCGTTCAACGTACTTCTCCTGAGATAGCCATAGCTTGTTGTGTTTCCTATCTCGGACTATCTGCTACTTGCAGTAGACGACGGCAGCGGAGGATCGGAGCGGGGATGTACGGCAGCGAGCTTCGTCGTCGCTCGGAGGCGTGGGGAGCTCCGGGGGCGCTTGAACAAGAGGGAAGCTCGCCGTGGACCGGTGGTGGCTTCGTCGAGGGAGGCGGAACGTTGCAGCAGTGTGGGGGCGGGCTTCTTCGCCGGAGAGCGTGGATGCTTCTTCGGAGGGGAGCAGCTGGCGGGTGTGCAGCGGGATGGCGGCGGTTTCCGGTGGGTTCTCCGGCGGGCTCTCGCAGGCAGACGGAGGAGACGGTCGTGGAGCGAGGTCGACGGAGCTTCAAGCTCAGGGGACAGTGGCTCTCGAGGATGCTCGGAGGGGGTTCTGCGAGGGAGGAGAGGCGGAGCTCCGTGTGCAGGGCGATGGGAGAGAGCGTAGCGGGCTTCGGGAGTGGCCGATGTCGGAGCACGACGACGGAGCAGCTCTGTGGGATCGATCGGGGGGAAAGAGAGAGTGTTGAGGGAGAGAGCGAGGAAAGAAGAGAGAGGGGACGTGCGTTGGAGGGGTCGCCGGAAGTGGAGCAGCGGCGTGCACAGCTCGAGGAGGCGGGTTGGGTTCGACGGAGAAGAAAGATAGTGAGGGCGGGAAAGAGATTTGGAAGGGGAGAGAGTGAGCTGAGTGAGAGGGTGCGTGAGTATGGGTTGGGTTCCGCCTGGGTGCTTGGTTTGCATGGGGGAGAGAGTATTAGTGAGGGTTTAAATAGGGATTAGATTGGCAATTAGTCAAGGGTAATTAATAGGTTGGGTGGGTATTTAATGTAACTTTAGACTAAATGTTAAATGGAGCGAGACTAAGTTTGGAAACGTTTATCTATCATCTCCATGTGTTAGTCATGTAAGGTAATTTAATAGTTGATTAGGTTAAGGTAATTAGTAATTAGCTAGGGTAATTAGTGACGGTAGCAGTAAAAATTGTAACGAAATTACGATTTTGCCCCTACTAGTAAACGTGTCCAAAAAATTACAAAAACATACCCGCGTGATCGTATTGTCACGAGGATCGCGAATATGAAGTCCATTTCAGGGTTTGAGCTACGGAAATACTAGTTTTAAGGCAAAACGTTTAGGAAGCGGGTTTGCGGGTTCTCTATTGGTTTGACTTCAGAAAATTACGAAATTAATGTGGGAAGCCCTAAATGATCATTGAATGTTACTGTAAAAGTTTGAAAACGTTTTGAAGCTGTTTGATTAGAAAATAAATTCATAAAGCCAAAACGGTAATAACTGAAAATGAATTTTATTAGAAATGTTTTGAGTATTTGTTGAAATCCGATCTCACTAAAATACTCCATAACTAGTCTGGTACTTCAAAATATTTTTATAAGAAATTTTTTAAATCAGTAAAACTCCTGACAAACCATTATAAAATAGTTTTAAACATTGAAAAATTGGTCAAATACGTAAATAGTTTGTCTTGATGAAAACAGGCCGTTACATCCTACCCTCCTTAAAATAATTCCGTCCTCGGAATTAAGAAGACCGATCATTGCCTAAGCAAATCAAACGATCGAAAGAAAAGCTTGATGAATGATTTTGATAAATGAAAAATAAGTTGTTAATAGCATGAAATATAATGTGATATCATAGCATCAAGAAAACAAGAGATGTTATGTATGAATACATACTATTGACATCACTATAGCTTCCGTAACTATTCCTGATATTAGTATCATTACAATAGTTACTCTGACTTCTCAAGTAGCCCAAGATGAGATAATGGCATTACATGAAAAGAAGAACTATTAAGATGAGGGCATCTGTTCGAACTTGGAACCTGAGGTGATAAGCCAATAGCAAGCTATTTAAATCATATAAACCGGAAGACCATATAGTTTATTCGTGCTACTGGTGACTAACTGGATCTAGCCACAGATGTCGTTCATAATATAGCATGTAACGATTAATCCACGGGTACCAACAACATCAATCTCCATAATGCCCAACCACATGCTAACGTCCAGATCAACGCCCAAAGGTAAGTACAGGGCCAACACCCAAAATCAGTACTCACTTCTAGTATTCCTTCCATCAATCTCCATAATATCCCACAATAAGGCAAGATCCAAGCTCTCATCCAAAGCCAAGCACAAGGCCTACATCCAACTTCAACTCCCAAGGCCAATATCATGCCAATAATCATCGCCATCACTCCTTCCGTAGACCAATACTTGACATTCGCAACACCCAACATCACCCAACAAATGAACAACCAAAAGCACACTTTTCCGCAAACCAAAAGGAGTAGTCGCAAGAGGAAGCCTAAACGGGACATCAATCTGGGTGAGACCCAGGGCAGAGAGCTTAAGAGAAGCCCAAGGATCATGGCTTCCCAAGATCTCAGCCACACAGCGGTAGCGAAGGTGGTGGCGAGGGTCGTTGCCAAGGCCAAAAATCCCAAAACATATCGTCGGAGGGCCATCGGTGGTTGTCGATTTATGGTGGCTTGTGACTGCTTGACGTGGCGGGTGTCACTGGAGTAGGATGGGGTGGTGGAGCTTCGGGTGAGGTCGGAGGAGCTTGAGGCGAGATGGGTCGAGTTCGCTTGGGAAAGAGGCCGAGAAGAGGAGTGGAAGTCGATACGGCGTAGGGGAAACTACGGGGTGGCTTGGTGAGGAAGAAGAGGGTGTCTCTTAAAGAAAAGAGGGGCACCGAAAGTCGTCGGTAGGGTAGACTAGGTTAGGCAGGATCGGGGCTCGAGGTGAGGATGAGGACAAAAAGCAATAACGAGGGGGTAGGTGGTAGGTGGGAAAGGTATTCAAACTTATGGAAAATCGGGCACAAGATAGAAAGTAGGGGTTAGAATAGAAATACGATCTCAAGAAGACGTAACAACCTACACTTGCACGTCGGGTTTGGCTCGTCTCAAATCCTTTAGCATCATCCTCCAATACTTCTGAGTGTCCTTCAATTCACTTCCGTTGTCGAGCTACCCTCCTTAAAATAGACGTAGCGAGTTTTCAAGGTCAATCGAAAGGTCATCAAGTTAAAGGAAGAGTGATGGGAATCAAGGAAGTCCTAAGATGGCAATAAGGACGCTTCACCCGTATATCCAATACAGGTGAACACTCGAGACATCCTGTACTCGAGAGTTCTATTTGAGTATTTTTATACCGTACATCCTGATCTTACTATATTGTTCACGAGGTAGGTAGCGCGGACCTGTGTGGGCCACCAAAGCTGTAACGACCCGATTCCCGGGCCCGTTACTTTTTGGTATTTGCGTAGGTCCTGCAGTTAACCAGTGAAAACAAAATAGCCACGATGCAGAGATGTACAAAAATACACAAATAGTGTCCAATTATTACATCCATATTGTACAAAAAATGTCCAACAATCGTACATGAAGGAAAGTAAATACAACTGGAAACGACTCTGAAAGCTACTCATGGTCAAATTCTGGCGCTATTAACTCTAGAGCATCTGCCTCCATATATACGTCTTCTGCGGTGCCACAGAGATGGAACCGTAGGTAAGTCACAACAATTCTAGCAATAGAAACAAAGTAGTGCAAAAGTATGGAACAAACTATAGTAAACAAAAGATGGTCATGCAGGTGCAAAAAGTAAAGTATGGGCAGACAGGTATGTAAGGGAATAAGTAAAGTACTGGTAACTGCTCAGGTGTGGTATGTAAAGCATAAAGTAAAGATGACTGTACAAGTGCAAAAATAACGACTGTGGCGTGGCATGTGGTAGTAACAATATTTTGACCAATGGGATAGCAATAGTAAGGCAACCAGGTTAACAATGTTTTGACCAATCGGTAATGGGATGACAATAGATAGACCTAGTAATACTTAAGATGGGCGTCGTTTGACTATCTAATAGTGTAGGCAGGACTAATAATAAGAAGTCTAACTTAACTCCCAAATCAGCCAGTCAGTCAGGGCTTGAAGGCACAGGTCACTTCAAAGACCGCAGGAACAAGTCCCTTGGTTGACCAACCCCCTTCCCATTCCTTTCTAGACACTGATTTGGTCGTAATTTAAGACCGCTTACTATTATATCGTTCTATCACGTTCGAGTAGTCTTGACTTAGTTAGTAGAACAATATAGTGGCACAATGAACAAACAAGCTAGTGCATCAGTCTTAAATGCCGCAAGGGCCCAATAGTGTGCTCCGTAAATGCCCGAGGGCCCAATAGTGTTTTCCGTAATGTGCTCCGTAATTGCCCGAAGGCCCAATAGTGTGTTCCGACAATACAAACAACCATGAGTACGATACAGCAATCAAACTAGTGCATCAGCCTTGGCTCGAGTGTACGATATGCAACCAGAAGTGCACTCATCCCATGGAGCAACTCGTGGAATATCTACCTACCATTCCTTCAGGGTGATGGTACAGCTTAACTAATAAGGGTGGACCCGGTCACTCCCGCACACTTCATAGCTCAAGACTACCCCGTATCCCGTGTATTATCATAGTTCAATGTTCATATCAGTGTTCGTATCAATATGGCCTCATGGGCCCTGGTATCAACCAAGCTAGTGCAACAGTCTTAGCTCGAATGTACGATATGCAACCAGAAGTGCACCCATCCCACGGAGCAACTCGTGGAATATCTACCTACCATCCCCTTCAGGGTGATGGTACAGCTTACCAAATAAGGGTGGACCCAGTCACTCCCGCACACTGCGTAGCTCAAGACTACCTCATAACCCATGTTGTATCACATTTCACATTTATAACCGTATCAGTATCCGTCTCCGTATCCATATCCGTATCCGTATGGCCTCATAGGCCCATCATTTCGTACATCCAACAATGTGTACAACAATACGTCCATCAATGAGTACATCAAATACATTTATATGGTAGTTACTTGCTGAAAAGTCAAGGCAGAAGCCTCAACAGAGAATATCAGTCCTGAGCAATTTTGAAGTCCAACAACTATGATATCTAATTCCATAAAAGTGCACTATCTCAATTCAGTCCTCAACAATGCTTTGAAGTCCAACAACTATAATGTTTAATTCCATAAAAGTGCACTATCTCAGTTTAGTCCTTTGGTTATTCCACTATCGATTAGTTCTCTAGTTAATTAGGTCTCTAATCATTGGTTCAAGTCAACAGCTGTTATGAGAATATGAGATCCTAAGTTCATACGAGTACACTATCCAGATTTCTAAAGTTAGAATTAGAGTGACTTACCCTATTTGAGATTGTCGTGGTAAGACGAAGTTGGAGCTGGAGCTTTTAAAGATGCTGGTGCAAGAGTATTGGTACCTGCAAACACAAGAAATCATTAGTTACATGCTACCCTATTTTCTATCTAATTAAATTAGTCGTTTTGATTTTTATAATCGATTGAAACGTTGTCGAAAAGTGTTTTAAATTTTTATATAGGCTAGATATGATGAAAATAATTTTACTGTAAGAGGAAATATTTTTCGGAAGCTTATAGTAATTTTTATAATTTTTAAAAGCTCAAAATAGATTTAAAACTGTTTTTTAATTAAGTAACGTAATTATTCAATAATTTCTCCTGGATGCAATCTGCATCGGAAAGTTGCAAATAAGCTGTCAAAATGACTGTCTCGAAGAGTACTTTAACATATATTTTTATCACATATTGGTTTACGTGAAAATAACAAGTTATAGATTTTTAAAAGAAAGTAACAGATTTAAAATTTAGGCTTAAAAATTAATTGCGGAAAATCTAAGCGTCTAATTGAGATGAAACTAGTGCCATTGGGTCCAGAATGTCATTTCTGATTTTCTAGAGGTGATCTCACATTTTTCTGATCCTTATATTATTTATTATCAATTTAAAACCATTAAACTCCTATAAAATTTTATATAAAATATGAAAAAATACGTTTTCGTATTTTTTTCCTCACCCACGCTTCTTCGATCATGCGTGCAAGCGGCGGGGGCTTCCGTGTGTTCGTCGGCGGCGAAGCGGCGGGGCAGTGTCGGCGGTGGCAGCGAATGACTCCGGCGGTGGAGTTGTGGGCAGTTGTGCTTGCGTGGGCTTCGGTGCTGGAGTGGAGGCAGCACTGCGAGGCTTGGGGGTCGGAGGCGAGCGGAGGGAGAGGCTGACGGCACTCGAGGGTGTGCGGTGGCGGAGTTGCAGACGGTGGTGGGCGGAGCGACGTCGTTCGCCGCTGGGCGGAGCTGCTACTTGCGGTAGACGACGGCAGCGGAGGATCGGAGCGGGGATGTACGGCAGCGAGCTTCGTCGTCGCTCGGAGGCGTGGGGAGCTCCGGGGGCGCTTGAACAGGAGGGAAGCTCGACGTGGACCTGTGGTGGCTTCGTCGAGGGAGGCGGAACGCTGCAGCAGTGTGGGGGCGGGCTTCTTCGCCGGAGAGCGTGGATGCTTCTTCGGAGGGGAGCAGCTGGCGGGTGTGCAGCGGGATGGCGGCGGTTTCCGATGGGTTCTCCGGCGGGCTCTCACAGGCAGACGGAGGAGGCGGTCGTGGAGCGAGGTCGACGGAGCTTCAAGCTCAGGGGACAGTGGCTCTCGAGGATGCTCGGAGGGGGTTCTGCGAGGGAGGAGAGGCGGAGCTCCGTGTGCAGGGCGGTGGGAGAGAGCGTGAGCGGGCGTCGGGAGTGGCCGCTGTCGGAGCACGACGACGGAGCAGCTCTGTGGGATCGATCGGGGGAAAGAGAGAGTGTTGAGGGAGAGAGCGAGGAAAGAAGAGAGAGGGGACGTGCGTTGGAGGGGTCGCCGGAAGTGGAGCAGCGGCGTGCACAGCTCGAGGAGGCGGGTTGGGTTCGACGGAGAAGAAAGATAGTGAGGGCGGGAAAGAGATTTGGAAGGGGAGAGAGTGAGCTGAGTGAGAGGGTGCGTGAGTATGGGTTGGGTTCTGCCTGGGTGCTTGGTTTGCATGGGGGAGAGAGTATTAGTGAGGGTTTAAATAGGGATTAGATTGGCAATTAGTCAAGGGTAATTAATAGGTTGGGTGGGTATTTAATGTAACTTTAGACTAAATGTTAAATGGAGTGAGACTAAGTTTGGAAACGTTTATCTATCACCTCCATGTGTTAGTCATGTAAGGTAATTTAATAGTTGATTAGGTTAAGGTATTTAGTAATTAGCTAGGGTAATTAGTGACGGTAGCAGTAAAAATTGTAACGAAATTACGATTTTGTCCCTACTAGTAAACGTGTCCGAAAAATTACGAAAACATACCCACGGGATCGTATTGTCACGAGGATCGCGAATATGAAGTCCATTTCAGGGTTTGAGCTATGGAAATACTAGTTTTTAAGGCAAAACGTTTAGGAAGCGGGTTTGCGGGTTCTCTATTGGTTTGACTTCAGAAAATTACGAAATTAATGTGGGAAGCCCTAAATGATCATTGAATGTTACTGTAAAAGTTTGAAAACGTTTTGAAGCTGTTTGATTAGAAAATAAATTCATAAAGCCAAAACGGTAATAACTGAAAATGAATTTTATCAGAAATGTTTTGAGTAATTGTTGAAATCCAATCTCACTAAAATACTCCATAACTAGTCTGGTACTTCAAATTTTTTTATAAGAAATTTTTGAAATCAGTAAAACTCCTGACAAACCATTATAAAATAGTTTTAAAAAATGAAAAATTGGTCAAATACGTAAATAGTTTGTCTTGATGAAAACAGGCCGTTACATTTGAACTTCTTCAACGCCTTCTTTCCTTGTGGAAGCTTGACCAACTCATAAGTAGAATTCTTCAGCAGAGATTCCATCTCATCGTGCATAGCTTGCAACCAACTTTCTTTGTTCTTGTCAGATATCGCTTCGTGGAAACTCTCTGGCTCCCCCTCTTCAGAAAGTAGCAGATCTGAATATCTGGCTGATGGAATCCGACCTCGTTCAGATCTACTACTTGTGAGTGGTTGACTTCAGGAGGCGTACCATCATCTGCCTGCGGTGATGGTGGTGCAGTAGCTGCTGGAGAAGGTTGTGGCTCCCCTGCTCTTCTTCCGCCTCTTCTTCCACGGCTTCTTCAACAGCCACCTCTTCTTCTGATATTTCTTCATGCACCTCTTCGTATTGCGTTGGTGCTGGGTCTGGAACAATGTCTTCAACACTTGAGCTTGCAGTTGAAGACGCTATGGGCTTTTCAATGTCTTCAATGTCTGATTTTCTTGGAACAGCACATCCCTGCTCCAAATAACCTTCTTTGTCTTTGGGTCCCACAACATGTACCCAAATTCTTCATCTCCATAGCCGATGACGATACAAGGAATGGTCCTTGAATCAAGCTTTTGCCTTTGCTCCTTGGATACATGTGCAAAGGCTAAGCAACTGAATACCCTCAAGTGGGAGTATGAGGGATTCTTACCAGACCACACCATCTCTGGAATCGCGAAATCCAAAGGTACTGATGGTGATCTGTTGATGAGGTAGCAGTCGGCACGAACAGCTTCCCCCAGAATGGCTTTGGTAGCTTAGCCATCTGAGCATGCTTCTGACCTTCTCCATGATCGTCCGGTTCATCCTTTCAGCAACGCCGTTGTGTTGTGGAGTGCGAGGAACTGTCTTCTTATGTCTAATGCCTTGACTTCTGCAGTAGACATCAAACGCTCTGGAAGTGTATTCGCATCCATTGTCTGAGCGGATGCACTTTAACTTCTTTTCTGTCTCACAGTCGATCATGACGTGAAACAGCTTGAAGAAGTCGAGCACTTGGCCTTTCGTCCTCAAGAAGTAGACCCACACCTTCCGAGAAACATCATCAATGAAGGTCAAGAAGTACATGTTGCAACCTAGTGATTAGACCTCCAAGGGACCGCAAACATCAGAGTGTATCAGACTGAGTAACTCTGATCTCCTTGTTGAAGAAGAACTGAAGGAGACTCTATGTTGCTTGCCAACTAAGCAATGCTGACAAGTATCTAGTCCAGCATCATTAGTGATTGCGATCAGCTCCATCTTTGTCAAGAGAGATAACCCTCTCACTTATGTGACCGAATCGTTGGTGCCACAGATTTTGAGTAGCCTTATGTTCCACCACGTTAAGGCTGTCGGTACATATCTTCACATAAGTTTTGTATAACGTACCACAAATGTGCCCCTTTGCGGTAATCATGGCACCTTTCGTCATTCTCCATGTAACGTTGCTAAAATGGTTGTCGAAGCCCTGTTTGTCAAGGGATGTCCCAGAGAGCAAGTTTAGTCGGAGATCTAGAAAAAGTTGAACCGGAGATCTAAAAGACAAATAAAACAATTGCAGCCCACATGGACAGCTGGACTCTTCAGGTAGATGGCATGCCAAAAGCACACAAGTTTTCAACCTGGGTCCTCTAGAAAAAGTTATCTCTGCAAATTTTTTGTGAGGGTCTTGCACCTTGGGTCATCCGGATCCTCTTGCCTGAGAGGGAGGATTCCACATAGCTCTGCGGTTGGGCATTCGCAGTCACAGAAGAAATAAACGAGTTGAGGAGTGACGGATGGACCAACGCAAGTTGAACCTGACCCAACCTGCTCGGTCGGAGTTAAGGTCAGCCCGTGGCGGGTTACAAACAAGCCTGACCCTGAACAGTTTGGTCCGCAATGTGTGTGGGTGGGTGGGCGCCTGTAATTGGCCCCTCCATGACAGACCGAGACAAACTCAACCCGGCCCATCAACTTGTGGGCTAACAAGTCAAAAAAAGAAAAAGGCCTGCGGCCGTGGTCCCAGGGCCTTAAGAAGAAAAATAGAAACATAGAAGAATGATACCAATAGGACTGAAACCCATACAAAAATGAAATGAAGCAAAAAAGAAAGAAAAGAGGAAGCCCATCAATAAGATAAATTAAACTACAAAGTATAAATAAATAAATACTATGTTCAAACAAATTGCTAGATATTTTGAAATTAAAAACGGTGGTCGTATCTACAAATTAATTAATAATTTGGTCTTTAGTCATAATTATTCATCTGTTCTTCCAATAGTAATGGTTGTCTAGATTAACATAACTATTATGTTTAAATGCCAATAAATATGTACTTATCATTTTAGCTACTAATATATGCGGTCAATACTGCATGAGATATAACAAGCAATGAATTTTCCCTTTAGTTTTCTTTAACAAATATTATAAGCAATATTTACTGCATTTCTAATGGTGTTAACCAAAGGAGAAATTGTTGGAACTTATCCAACTAAGTTGGATCTTAATCCAACATTGGGCTAATATGCGGTGAATAATTATATAAGTGCTACGCTGTCGTATTAAGCTCAATATATTGGTGATCTGGTTTTAATTAATTAAATGGGCTAAATGAGTTAAATAGGTTGTGGGGCCTTTATGTGTAGAGACTATTGGGCTTCAACTCGTTGATGGGCCGAGTTGGAAACCCTAGGGCTATGGAGGCTAGCCTATAAATATTAGCAATCATGATCCCCGGAATACACGAACAAAGTTGAGCCGTCTTTTCTACGTCCCGTCGCTAGGAGAGAAACCGGGAGAAGGCTAAAGGGATTCTCCAACCGGTTGATTCGTGCTATTCTGGAAGATCGATCGTTGCGCTATCGTCAGGATCTTTCAGACTATTAGCGATGGACTCAGGTAAGCTTCCGCTAATCAGAGTTAGGGCTGTTGACGAACAGAACGTTCAACGAACTACTCGTGAACAAGCTCGGTACATGTTCGTTTACGTTCGTTCGGGAAGCTTAATGAACAAGCTTGAACAAATTTTTAGAGCTCGGTTAGTAAACGAACAGAGCTTGAACATAACTGTGTTCGTTCATTTATGTTCATGAACAAGCTCGTTAAGTGTTCGTGAACAAGCTCGTTAAGTGATGTTCGTGAACAAGCTCGTTAAGTGATGTTCATGATCAAGTTCGTTAAGTGTTCATTATAATACATTGATGGTGGAATTGTTAGAATATTGGGTTCTTACATTTTATTGCATTTAGACATACTATATTTTAACTATGCTTGGAATGAATGTTTGTAATGGAATTTATGGAGATATTATGATGGATTTGTTTGTTTTTGTCTTGCAAATATTTAATCCTTTTATTTCATTGATTTAGTCATTGGCAATTAGGGTTAAAAATTATTATTCCTGATTAAAAAATTGACGTTTGTTTGTTCGTTTGAAAATCTGTTCATGAACAATATTGATTGTGTGTTCATGAACATGTTCCTGAACATGTTCACGAACAAGCTCGATAAGTCTTGTTAATGAACAGAACGTTCGATGAACTACTCGTGAACAAGCTCGGTAAATGTTCGTTTACGTTCGTTAACGTTCGTTCGGTAAGCTTAACGAACAAGCTTGAACAGATTTTTAGAGCTCGGTTAGTAAACGAACAGAGCTTGAACATGGATTTTGTTCACGAACAAAACCAAGCTCCATGTTCAAGCTCGTTCAAGCTCGTTCGTCAACAGCCCTAATCAGAGTAGGTTAATGATTTAAGGTTCCGCATGTTATTCATCTGGATTTGTGTTATTTGGTTAAGAACGCATGTCTGGATCTCTAGTTTTAACAAGTGGTATCAGAGCCTCCATGCAGAGGATCTTAAATTTTTGCCTGCTCATAATAGATCTGATAAAAATCTGTTTTTAATCTGTTTTCAATTCGCATCTGTGCAAAAATTGGTTTTTTGATTATTTTTTCCAAAAAAAAAATTTTTACAAACCCTAGATCGGGGGCCGGCCCGCCGGCCGCCGCCCGACACAGCAATAGAGGGGCGGCTCTGCCGCCCCCACCGGCAGATCGGCGCCGGCCATGCCGGCGTCGACACAGATCCAGAATTTTTTTTTTAAAAAAAACAGGAAACAGGGGGGGGGATCGGCTTCCAGCCGCCCCCCCCACCGTCAATACAGACGAGAGGGGGGCGGCTGGCCGCCCCCGTTTGGTTTCAGGGGGGCGGCTCGCCGCCCCAGCGATTTGTCCGACAAGGGCCGGCGACGGGTGCCCTAGCCCCGTCACCGGCGGATCAGGCCCCCCCACCTGCGGTGGGGGCCTGCAGATTGGAACGGGAAAAAGGGGGGCTCCCGCCCCCCGTCGACCTGCTTCAGAGGAAAGGGGCGGCGGATCGCCGCCCCTACACCGGAAACCGCAGGCGCCTCCGGCGCCTGCGCAGCATGAAACGGGGCGGCGCCTGCCGCCCCTGTTAGCCGTCGGCAGGCGCCCCAGGCGCATGCGCGACGTAAAGAAAGGGGCGGCCGTCGCCGCCCCTGTCTGTTCCGGCCGGCGCCGGCCCCCTATCCGCCGGCGCCGGATCTGAGGGAAGGGGCCGGCGGCGGCCAGCCCCTTGATGGGCCAGATCTGCTAGGGTTTCTAACCCTAGCAGACTTTGGGCCAAATTGGGCCCAAACAGTTAATTTTTCAAAAAAAATAATTTAATTTTTCAGTATATGGGCTTCTGATTTGGGCCTGTTTTGGGCACTTCACATTTTTGGGCTTAAACCTGAATTTTTTGATATGTTTGGACATGTTGTATGATAATGAACTCAAGAGAGAGAGAGAGAGAATTTCATTGCTAAGAATAAGTCACCATAGCTAAGAGCCATGATGCTCTATTTATATATCTCATAGTGGGGAGGCCAAAAGCCTCTAGGAGACCAAGGGTCCCCATTACTCTAAGTAATGGGGGCCTAATGAATGGGTAATGAAGGAGGGGAGGCCAAAGGCCTCCCTCATTCATAACACTCCCCCTTACACATTCATCACTTCGGTCTCAGCTACTGAGGCAAGTGGTGGATACTTCTGGATCCAGAGTAAGTGTGTTTGCCTCGTTAAAACCTTAGCTGTGGAAAACCCAGTGGGAAAACCCAACAGCTTAAGGAAAAAGAGTGCAACACACATGTTACTCCCCCTGATCCGTACAAGCTTCAGGCTTGCAGGTCTTTCAACTGTCGCATACCAATGTTCTTTACAAGCTTTACAAAAGTACATTTAGGCAATGCCTTAGTAAAAAGATCAGCTAAGTTGTTGCATGACTGGATCTGTCGAACTTCAATCTGCTTGTCGTTCTTCTGCTCGTGCGTCCAGAAAAACTTGGGAGAAATGTGTTTTGTCATGTCGCCTTTGATGTAGCCCTTCTGAAGCTGAGCAATGCATGCGGCGTTGTCTTCGAATAGGGTAGTAGGCTCCAGATCACTGGTCTTCAGGCCAGTGGATTGGAGGATGTGTTGGACGACGGAGCGTAGCCAAAAACATTCTCTGCTCGCCTCATGGATCACGATGAGCTCTGCATGGTTGGAAGATGTAGCAGTAGTGGTTTGTTTTACCGATCTCCAAGAGATAGCAGTACCTCCGTAGGTAAATACAAAACCTGTTTGAGATTTTGCCGTGTGCGGATCAGAGAGATAACCTGCATCAGCATAACCAAACAATTTGGGGGAGGCACCTCTCTGGTAGCAAAGTCCAAGATCAATGGAACCCTGAAGGTATCGCAGAAGATGCTTTACTCCGTTCCAGTGGCGCTTTGTGGGCGCATCACTGTGTCTGGCTAGTAGATTAACTGTAAACGCTATATCGGGACGCGTACAGTTAGCCAGATATAGAAGTGCTCCAATGGCACTGAGGTAGGGTACTTCAGGACCCAGTATCTCCTCCCCCTCTTCCAGTGGCCGGAAGGGGTCCTTATGTACATCTAGTGATCTTACGACCATAGGAGTATCTAAAGGATGACATTTATCTATATGAAACTTGCGTAGAAGTTTCTTTGTATAATTAGATTGGTGTAATAGGATTCCACCTCTTAGGTGTTCTATCTGTAAGCCAAGACAATACTTTGTTTTGCCTAGGTCTTTCATTTCAAAAGTATGTTTAAGGCTTTCAGATATCTCTTTGATCTCTGCAGGAGATCCTATGATATTTAAGTCATCTACATATACAGCTATGATGACAAATCCTGTTCCCGTTCTTTTGATAAAGATACACGGGCAGACTTCGTTATTCGTGAATCCTTGCTGTGCAAGAAAATCACTTAGTCTGTTATACCACATCTTGCCCGATTGTTTTAGACCATATAATGATCTATGTAGCCTTACAGAGAATACGTCCCGAGGTATCTCTTTCATCTCTGGGGGTAGATTAAACCCATCAGGAAGTCTCATATAGATATTTTTATCTATATCGCCATATAGATATGCAGTCACAACGTCCATGAGCTGCATTTCTAGGCTTTCCAGAGAAGTTAGGCTGATTAAAAATCGGAAGGTGATCGAATCCATGACCGGGGAATACGTATCTTCGTAATCAATCCCCGGTCTTTGGGAAAATCCCTGGGCTACAAGGCGTGCCTTATAGCGAACGATCACATTATTTTCATCTCTTTTCCTTATGAAAACCCACTTATATCCCACAGGTTTTACACCTACTGGTGTTTGGACTACTGGTCCAAAGACTTTGCGTTTCAAGAGTGAGTCCAGCTCTACTCTTATTGCCTCGTCCCACTTTGGCCAATCATCTCTGCGTTTACATTCCGCTAGAGATCGTGGTTCGACGTCATCTTCATATTCAGTGACGTGAACGGCAATATCGAACGCAAAATCGTCGTCGACGACTATGCTATTTCTGTCCAGTACTTCTCCAGTACGTACAAAATTTAATGATGTTTCTCCTATTGTTTCATCTGCTGGGGAAATCAGGAGGGGAGAAGTAGCTGGTCTGAGCTCAGCATTCTGTGGAGGGATAATCTTAGTATCGCCAGGAGTCTTCCTCTTTCGAGGAACTTTATCTTTTGAACCTGGTGGGCGTCCTCTTTTCATTTGAGGTACAACCAATTCTGCTGTCGGTGGGCTGCATCCATCTATGGGGATGTCTATCCTAGCTGGCGTATTGGCAGCAGGGACGTGTGAACGGACAATCTTCTGGTTGTCCGTGAATTTATCCGGTAAAAGATGTACTGTATTCTGGATGTGAAGGATCTTCAGGATCTTATCTTCACACAGATTAGTACGCGGATCATATAGGGACAAAGACTTCTGGTCCCAACTAATGGTCTCAGAAGCTTCTGGCTTCTTAGACTGTGTGCCCAGTTTTGGAAAAAATTTCTCATTAAATTCACAGTCTGCAAAACGTGCCTTGAATGTGTCACCCGTCAAGGGTTCAAGGTATCTGATAATAGAGGGCGAATCAAACCCAATATATATACCTAGACGACGCTGATGACCCATTTTGGTCCTCTGCGGTGGTGCTATTGGGACATATACCGCACAACCAAACACTCTCAAATGAGAGATATCCGGAGGTGCGCCGTATGCTAGTTGCATCGGGGATAAAGTGTGACCTCCAGAGGGTCTTATCCAAATAAGTGATGCGGCATGTAAAATAGCATGCCCCCAAGCATCCACAGGCAACTGGGATTGCATAAGCAATGGACGTGCAATCCATTGGAGTCTCTTTATAAGGGACTCAGCTAATCCGTTTTGGGTGTGAACATGTGCTACAGGATGTTCAACTTCAATACCCGTTGCCCGGCAATAGTCTTCGAAGACTTGTGAAGTAAATTCTCCCGCATTATCAAGACGTAGTTTCTTGATTTGGTTATCGGGGAAATGAGCACGCAACCTTATTATTTGTGCCAATAGCTTTGGAAAAGCTAGGTTGCGGGTGGACAAGAGGCACACATAAGACCATTTGGTTGATGCATCAATCAGTACCATGAAGTACCGAAATGGGCCACTTGCGGGGTGAATAGGCCCGCAAATGTCACCATGAATTCTCTCAAGGAAGCCAGGAGACACTAATCCCACTTTCAGGAGGGATGGTCTCGTTATTAGTTTTCCCTTAAAACAAGGGAGACATGGAAATTCACCTTTTTGAAGAATCTTCAGGTTCTTCAATTTGTGTCCACGGGATTCAGTGATGATGCGGCGCATCATTGCTGTTCCAGGGTGACCAAGTCTATTGTGCCAGAGTTCGAATTCTGGTAGTGATTGGCACGTCTGGTGCTCAGTCATATTGGCTTCTATTGGTTGAATGTATGTTTGGTAGAGACCCGACGGCAGTCCCTTGAATCGTTCGCAGATGATCTTCCGGTCATCTTTCTGACGAGTTACATACAGATATTCAACCGTATTTTCATCTCTGGTTTCTAAGTGATATCCGTTTAAACGGAAATCCTTGAAACTTACGAGATTCCTATTTGATTTAGGAGAGAATAATGCATTTTTTATTTGAAGTCGTGTGTTATTTGGGAGCAATATAATTGCTTCACCAGATCCTTCGATTATTTGGGACAGTCCTGAAATTGTGATAACAGGACCGTCATATTTATTTACGCTATTAAAATAGCAATGATCGCGAAGGATTGTGTGTGTTGAGGCACTGTCCACTAGGCACTCAGACATCATCTATATAAGCAAAAACGAAATTTTATTTGAGCGAAAATGTAAACATTCATTCGAAAATAAAAGTTCGTACTTAAGCAAATAAAAGATGAAGATACATTTAATTCTAAAAAGCATAGATAAACGATGGTGCTCAATCGAGAAGGTCGTCGTTCTCGAAGTCTTTTGCAGTAAACATTGTTGGCGGCTGAACAGCCGCCAAGTTTGTTTCAGGTAGAGACTTCTGGCTCGCCTGGTATAGATCCTGGAGGTGGCGAGGAGTGCGGAAGTTTCTGGACCAATGGCCAGTCATGCCGCATCTATGGCATTTATCCTCCCAGTTCTTCTTTAGAAGTGACACTTGCTCGGTGTTATTTCGCTTCCAAGTGAAATTTCTTTTTCCCTTATTGTTTTTGTTTGTCTGGGGAGCTGCACCTCTTGGTTGCTTCATTATAGCTTTTCATTTAGTGTTTTTAGCCTTCCTCTTGTTTTTCCACTTCTGGGGAGAAACGTGGTGGGCTTCAGGGATAGGGGCAGTGCCAACTGGACGTAAGTTATAAGTTGCAAGCAATAAGTCTCGATTCTGCTCTGCCCTAAGTAGGCATGAGATCAGATCGGAAAATTTCGTGAAATTACGTTCACGATACTGCTGCATGAGGATTGCATCTTTCTCGTGAAACGAGGTAAATGTCTTTTCCAACATGCGTTGTTCTGTCACTTCTTCACCGCACAACTTCAGGCGTGAGGTGATGTTATGAAGTGCAGAATTGTACTCAGCGACGGACTTATAGTCCTGAAGTCTGAGGTTTTCACACTCATAACTGGCACGGGGTAATATAACATCAATTTGATGTTTATACCGAGCTTCCAGCGCTGTCCACAGGTCCTTTGGATCCTCAACCGTTAAGTATTCGGCCTTTAAGGTCCGATCGATATGTTTCCTAATGTAGATTATGGCTTTCGCCTTATCTACATCGGATACAGTGGTTGTAGGGCTGCTGCTAGTTGTAGCAGAAGCTTCGGCCGCTGCGGGGGCCGAGGGAGGAGCCAAAATGGACCCAAGGAGGGCCATCGAACGCAAGTGGAACTTCAGGTCCACTCACCAACTCAGGTAATTTGTCCCTGCAGAGTCAAGTACTTCGAAATCGACGCTTGCCAATTTTGCTATTTTATCTACGCAGTTTAAAATGAGCATGAATTAATTAAAATTCAAAAATTCATGCATAAAGAAATAAACAAGTAAAAATGCGGGGATCGGCCAGATACCCAAAATAGTACACAGTCCAAAGTTCGTTTAAAGTCCATAATAGAAAAAAAAATACAACTTTGGAAACCCAAACTGAACTGGGTCCCTATATCTCCGTCTTCATATGCTGTTGCATCGAGCTTTGGCTTACACAGTCATGAATCGACTCCTTGCGGTCCAGCGGACGCGGCCAGGGAATTGACTAAACCAGGACCACTTGTTACCCAGTCAAGCTAGGTTGGTCCAGCAAACTTAGCCAAGCACATTGACCGACATCATGATCCATTGAAGGAGTTTTCATCAATTCTATGTGATGTTGCATCGAGCTTTGGCTTTAAAATACAAATTTCCTCACTTACAAATTCTCTCAAAAGAAAATAAAAGTGCAAGGAAAGTAAATAGGTATACAATGGCCGATCCCGAAAAACACATTTTTACTGATTTAAACATCCACGCAGTTCTAAATATGCTACGGGCATAAAAGTAAACAACCACGCATATATCTCAAGCAAAACATATGGTAAGGGAAACTAGAAAATATAAATATCTTGTAGACCACGTGGAAACGCCATACACCGTTAGGTTAGTTGACTAACGGCAGAGCAGTCTCAGGATCTTTAAGATAATTATATTTTGAAAAATAGAGTCCTAGTAAACCATAGATTATAATATGCAAGAGGGATGTTTAAAACAATTTTTCAACATGGAATATATAAATTATTTTTTATTTATATATTCTATAAGGCCAATATGAAAATATATACCGTTAGGTAATAGGGGCTGCAGGCCCAATTAAAATATTTGATAGTCACAAATGGGCATCTCTCACTGACATATCGATCGGTTCGAGCTCTACATACTCATCTTTGACATGCTAATTCCAAAATTCTGGCACATACGTCACCACTTAAAGCAGATCGGGTTTAGGTGATATGTAATTCTTTGGATCAGTATGGATTTTAGGTTAACTTGATTAAATTCAGGTTGGGTTGTGGTACACCCTTCAAGGGGATGAGTCAACCCTCACCCGACCTGACCCATTGTGATCATTCTTGTATATATTATATATAAAATCACTGTCTTTTTTTCACTTGATTGGAAATGCATGAAACATGTCTATCCACTGTAAGAAAGATTTATGTAAATCAGTAAATTTTATTTCGTCTATTGAGATCACATATATTCCTTTCTAGTGGTAACTGTGGAACAACTTCCTTATGTTACAACCTGAACCAATGTTTCAATATAAGAAGAATTCATGAAAAAGAACATAGAAATGTTTTTTTGGTTATTCATATATCTGAATGTTGCCTTTGCTTCATATGTTTAGGTGCTCAATTTCTCTTGGTAACTAAAGATTTTTCTTCTAATGCTACTGTAAAAAATTATTTGTAATGACACTATTGATATCAAATTCAGGAATGAGTGCCTAGTGCCCCAATGATGACCATGTTCCAAGAAATGCCAGTATCTTTATCAAAAATTTTGATATTAAACAAAATAGTGCAGATTTATACAAGCCTCTAAAAAGAAGCATTGTAAAATCATAGTTTACTATATTTTGTAGGTATCTACGTGATCGAAAAGAAATTACCTCTAGATCAAAGATCTAGGGAAGATCGTGAGAATAAAAATCCGTAGATAGTTCCGCTCCCGATACGCTCCAAAGAAAAATTTCCGCAAAGCTTCACCGCAACAATAGATTCCTTTGCGCTTACGGGTTTAATTTTTGAGGGGAGAAGGGATGAAAAGCTCAAAGAATTTTAGAGCAAACGAGCTGATAACGTGTTGTATGATAATGAACTCAAGAGAGAGAGAGAGAGAGAGAGAGAGAGAATTTCATTGCTAAGAATAAGTCACCATAGCTAAGAGCCATGATGCTCTATTTATATATCTCATAGTGGGGAGGCCAAAAGCCTCTAGGAGACCAAGGGTCCCCATTACTCTAAGTAATGGGGGCCTAATGAATGGGTAATGAAGGAGGGGAGGCCAAAGGCCTCCCTCATTCATAACAGGACCCTGTTTTTGGGGATACAATTAATTTCTTGTTGAAGCCCAATTTTGGATATGTTAATGCACTAAATAACAAGAGGAAATAAAAGGCCATCTTGAATATATATTTCCTCATTCGGTTTATTTGTGCGTTGAAATTAAGTCTATTCCGAATTTTAAATTCTTTAGGCAAAAATTCAGTTATAAATATACATTTCGAAATAATTTTGATTTTTGTGAAATTCCACCAAAGTGGGTTCCACTATTAAAATTTTTATTATTTCGGAATGTAAACGGATTAAAAATACATACTTAGTATGATCAGTTGCCTGGATGAATTTTAAACGGATCGAATGAGTAAATAAAATGCTTTCCAATATATTTACATTTAAGTTTAGTTTAATTTGAATTCAATTTTTGGGCAAAATTAGTTTATATGTTTCAAAATAATTTTAATTATTACGGGATCCCACGAAAGTGGGCATTACTGTTAAATTATTATTATTTCGTAACATAAACGGTAAAATACATACTATCGTATGATTGGTTGTCAAAAATTGAATTTAATTTGGATTGAAGGAGGGAATAAGACTTTTATATATTCCTCCTCAAAGATAAAATTTTGTGTTAAATGTGCAAAATAAATTTAAATTCTAAGTTTAAGACTTAAAACCATATATATATACTTCGGTATATAACAAGTTGACTTCATACATCGGTATGAAAATTCAGTTTGCCTAAATTTAGATTTAAATTAAAACACAAAATTCAGGTGTTTTCTTCGGGAGCAAATAAAAAGTTTTAACATATATTTCTCCTTAAGAATAAGTTTAAAAAGGCCTTAAAGAATTTTCGTGCACTAACCATCAAGCAAATGGCCTTAAGGAAATTTGACACATTTTAAAGTTATATATGAAATGGGGTAGGGTGTGTATTTATATATATAACTTTATATGTATGTTCATATACACATTAGTATACCTATATACCCCATTTTGAAGAAGAAAATTTGTGTTGAAGTTATAAATTTTATTTAACTCAATATAAATGATTAGATGGGTGGAATAAAAGGTTCTTATATATATTTCCACTTGTTGTAATCATTTTTTTGTTAAATTCGGTTTAGTTTCAATTTCAATTTTTTGGCACAATTATTATATATTTCGAATATAGAATGATTGGATCATTAACTCACCAAAGTAGGTTTTCTTGTGAAGATCAGTTCTAATCTCGAAATATAACAAGTTAAATACATACTTTTGTATGAAAATTTTTGGTTGCCTTAAATTTGATTTTGAAGAAAAGTGGACTTGAATATCTCCACTTAAAGTATATTCATGTATTAAATTGCGACTTAGATTCAAATTTTGCAAAGGTATATATTTTTTGAAATGATTTCGTGCAATCATCACCTCGCCAAAGTGGGCTCTGTTGATTTGCATTATTTCATTTCATAAATATAAAAAGAATCAAATGTGCCCGTGATTTGTGTAAGAATGCTAAATCGGCCCAAAGGAAGATTACCGTTCTATACCATTTCATGCACACCTGTGGCAATAGACAAGGTGATGATTAGTGAGTTCAATGCATGCAAATTTAATTCGGCCCAAAGGAAGTTTTATTTTTGGCATGTTATTATTGTCATTGTCTGATTGCTACAACAAGATATCAGTGACTAGTCAATAGATTATCCAAAGATAAATATTGGACTAGTGGGGATGTCTTGAGATGGTATTCCTGACATTGTTCAAGACACAATAAATTCAAGATAATGTTGCAATTCCTCCTACTCGGGAAAATTGTTCATAAGGACAAACTCTAGCACCCTCAAAGCACTAATTGCCATTCAGGAAATCTATTAAAGAGATGACAAGCTCACTATTGACATTAGGATGATGGAAGTTCGACTTACATCAAGTCATAAAAGTTCTACATCTCCTTAATTGATTATTGCATTAATTAAGAAAGTCTTTAAATGATACTTAAAATCTTTTTATTATTGCCATAAGGTTTGAAACCTATTGATTGTAAATAGTCTTTTACAATCAAAAGGGAATTCAAAAGGGTATTAAGAAAAGGTTTAAAGCGTATCACTCAAAGACTTTATACGGAAAAGAATGCATTAATGTGTAAAGAGACTTTCTATTCAGTTTTCATGAAAGACTCTGTGAGGTTTTAAATGGCATTAGCAGAGCATTTCAATATCGTTGATGATATATTAACTCTCATTAAGTGATCACCTCGTTCGGTTTTGAGATGGTATTTAATGATGTTATCTAAGTTCTGTGGGAGCATGTAATTTACATAATATCTATGTGATAATAAATGTTAAGTTCTGTGGGAGACAAGTTTAGTCTCATTAATTACCCTGAGAATAATCTTCAGAAGATTTCCTATATCTCACCAATAAGGAGTCAGTTTTATATGCTTTTGGTTATTGCATATGTTACAGGTGTGTTGGGCAGATTGTTAAGTTCAGGAGTTGACCATTTGACAGCAGCCAAATGTGTCTTACAGTATTTATGGAGAACAAAAGGGTTACATGTTCAAGGATCAGTAGTCAAAAAGGTTTGAGATCATTTTGGTATACTGACTCTGATCATTTATTGGATGCAAAGAATGTATGAAAATCTATGTTAGGCGTCATCTACTAGAAGAGATCTAAATGGTCCCTTTATATAGTCTCTTCTGACATGGCTTTAGATTTCATATCACATTATGTGATATCCAAATCATGAAATATATCTGCATATTTTGTCACTATGCTGCAAATTAGGGATGGTGTTGAAACACCACACAGTTTATTTAGTGACAATGAAGTCTGCAGTTTTATATTCCAGCAACAACAGGAACTCGACAAAGTTTAGATATTCAGAGATCAAGTTCCTAGATTGTTGATTTATAGGAGTGTACAATTGTCTAATGAGCACATCAGAACAAACCATGTAATTACGGATACGTTATAGTAAGGAAATGTCATCTAAAAGGTTTTATGAGCTAGCTACTCATATGGATGTCATTTCATTAAGAACATTCAGTTTTGTGGGAGTTTGTTCTTTTGGGTGCTCATATGATAGACAAAATTAAGTCTCCAGCTTAAGCTTGAGGTGATTTTCTGATCAGAAATAAAGTTTTTGGTTTCAGTTCGGCTTCACTCCGATTTTGGTTTGGTTATGATCTCACTAAGGTTAAGGAGGATCAGTTGGAAATAGAAATGTTAGATCACATTACATGTAATTTCCATGCTACACATCCACTTCATAATCAATGTCATTCTTTTGTATTAGCACGGTGACCACTGATGGGTCGAGCTGCAATTGCTACGGCGAAGATCTCTTTGATCCCTTGCTAATATAATTGATGGACCGGATTGTTTTTTGACTCATTAAAGAAATGACAGCAAGTTAAGATCTTATTTGGTTGTATGCACTATGAAATATAATTATAAAGTTTAAGCATATAGCCCAAGTGGGAGATTGTTGGAACTTATCCAACTAAGTTGGATCTTAATCCAACATTGGGCTAATATGCGGTGAATAATTATATAAGTGCTACGCTGTCGTATTAAGCCCAATATATTGATGATCTGGTTTTAATTAATTAAATGGGCTAAATGAGTTAAATAGGTTGTGGGGCCTTTATGTGTAGAGACTATTGGGCTTCAACTCGTTGATGGGCCGAGTTGGAAACCCTAGGGCTATGGAGGCTAGCCTATAAATATTAGCGGTCATGATCCCCGGAATACACGAACAAAGTTGAGCCGTCTTTTCTACGTCCCGTCGCTAGGAGAGAAACCGGGAGAAGGCTAAAGGGATTCTCCAACCGGTTGATTCGTGCTATTCTGGAAGATCGATCGTTGCGCTATCGTCAGGATCTTTCAGACTATTAGCGATGGACTCAGGTAAGCTTCCGCTAATCAGAGTAGGTTAATGATTTAAGGTTCCGCATGTTATTCATCTGGATTTGTGTTATTTGGTTAAGAACGCATGTCTGGATCTCTAGTTTTAACAGAAATCAAATAGAAGCATGAGTGAATGAATTGTTACACCTCACAGTAAGCACGTTTTGATTTATATTACAATAGGACGGCCGTGGAAATGAATATGTTCCCATTGCCATAATAACCAAATAAAAAAACATTAAATGTATACCATGAACCTTTTCTCCTAATTATTTTTATCTAATAATTAGGTCTTTGAGGCATAAGGACTAAAAAATTCCCCTTGATCTTATTCCTTTATTTTTTTAATTTATGTGGTTATTTTTGCTATTCGTTTTGAACGTGTTGACCCATGTGGCTCCATTGTCGGTAGGACACACGGGTCGAGCTGGCACGTAGCTTCGGAAACGACAGGTCGAACGGACCCGACCGCCCCAACCCACTGTCCGTAGGTCGGTAAGACGGGTTGGCCGAAGCCGACCCATCCACCGCCTCTAAACAGGTTGCCTCTCTTGTTGCTAGTCAAAGGCTCACGTATGAAAGTTTGAAAAGAAATGGTCATATTGTACGCACCTTACCGCCAAAGGCATTGATTTCTTTCGCGCAAACCGACGTGACGAAATTAAAACCTTTGGATTCTTTCGGTGATTCACAATTTCTCCAACAAAAAAGAGAGTTTTTTCCCGGGCCGGTATGAAACTGAACTACGCGATGCCCATTTATTGCGCCGTTCCTCTTGACCTGCGACATGGAATTTAGCCAGCATTAGATACAGATTCAGGCAAAAAAGAGGTCTAAGAAAGTGTGTGAAATTAATGAATCAAGAATCTGTGCTTGAATGATGGAAGCATATGTAAATAAATCGACACATGGAAAATGACAGGCATCTTCTTTTTTCACCTTCCGTGTGTAAAATCAAGAATGAAATTGGGTTTCTCCCCGTGCAATGGTTTTCTCTCTTCTTCACTTCACTGTGGCAGTTCTTTCTTAGGATGAATATAAAAATTTGGTTAAAATGCAAAACAAATAATTGAACAAGAATAATACATATGATAATTTTCGTGTTCAAGTAATAGATTTTGGGGAAGATGATGTTAGAGGAAAGAAGTGCAAAATAATTGGAAAAATAAGTGAACGGGGTCAGTTTTTTAACGGTTTAAATGGATTCGTGGTTTAAAAAACTTGGGAATTTTCAGGAAAAACGGGCCAAACCTAGAGAATGTTTAGTGAAGTTGACCCTCTTTAAAGGTCATAACGGTAGCAGGCATATCAGGTCAGTTCTAGAGATAGCAATAAGTCAACGAAAAGGGGTTAGAATCGGGAGGAAACTGTCACCTAACACCATAAGCTGAGGCCCACGAAGATTTATAAAAATAACTTGTTTCCGGCGGCAATCAGCCACATTCTTGAATCCAGAACAGCCCTTCGGCTTTCCTTCTCTCAATGAAGTCCTCTCCAAAAAATCTACCTGGTTTCATCCATGCCATCATTGTTCTCTCCTGCATGAACTCCCTAATCTCCAAGCTTCATGCAGACAACACAACAGACCACCTAGCTCTTCTATCCTTCAGAACTCTCGTATCCGATCCTTCTGGGGCCTTAACATCCTGGAATAACACCATCCCCCTCTGCCAGTGGCAAGGCGTTTCTTGCAGCAGCCGCCGTCACCCAGAAAGAGTCACAGCCCTTCAGCTTGATTCCCTCAACCTCACGGGTTCCCTATCACCACATATAGCCAACCTTACTTTCCTCAAGAAACTCCACCTCTCTACAAATAGACTGCATGGGCCTATACCGCAAGAGCTCAGTCGCCTGTCAAGGCTTCAGTATCTCAAC
This sequence comes from Scilla litardierei, assembly GCA_030789695.1. Taxonomy (NCBI): domain Eukaryota; kingdom Viridiplantae; phylum Streptophyta; class Magnoliopsida; order Asparagales; family Asparagaceae; genus Scilla; species Scilla litardierei. The sequence continues at coordinate 314,593,141 of CM061141.1, read as the reverse complement.
CTGAGCTTTAACTTTTTCGATGGCGGAATCCCCATCAATCTAAGCTACTGCGCTGACCTCCGGAATATAAACTTGAGCAACAACATGTTAGAAGGCGCGATCCCGATGGATCTTGGATCCCTCGCAGAACTTTTATCGCTTAACCTTGGCGGAAACTCTCTCTCGGGTGGCATACCGCCCTCTTTAGGGAACATTTCATCGCTTACGAGCATTCTTCTCTATGACAATGGCTTGGAGGGGAGCATCCCAGACAGCCTTGGCAGGCTCGAGAGGTTACAAATCTTTCAGGTGTCTATAAACAAGATTTCAGGTGAAATACCTTCCTCTCTGTATAATTTGTCGAATATTCAATACTTTGTAGCAGGAGAAAACCAGCTGGTTGGAACTCTTCCGCCTAACTTATTCTACTCGCTTCCTAACCTCCACATGCTTCTGTTGAATGATAATGCATTTCATGGAGCAATTCCAAGTTCACTTCCAAATGCGACTGAACTGGTGGAACTTGATCTCAAAGGTAACAAATTTAGTGGAACGGTGCCTTCTGATCTGGGGAGACTGCAGAACCTTTACTGGATAAATCTCGGTAATAATTCAATCGAAGCACGAGACGCCAGAGACTGGAGTTTTCTAACATCTCTAACAAACTGCAGCCTCTTAGGAACACTTGAGTTGGCCATTAATAGACTCGGAGGCGAATTACCAAACTCCATGGGCAATCTATCAGCAAAACTTGACTGGCTGTCAATGGGACAGAATCGAATCTCTGGAAAAATACCTGAAGGAATCGGAAACCTCGTCAATCTAACAGTGTTGTCTCTGAATAAAAATCTTCTTACAGGGACCATTCCTGCATCAATTGGAAGGCTGAGGAAGCTGCACGTAGTGAACTTATCGAGAAATAAATTTAGTGGACAATTTCCATCATCTTTTGGCAACCTCACACAATTAAACAGGCTTTTCTTAGAAGAAAGCGGGCTTAGTGGCAGCATTCCTCCTAATTTTGGAAACTGCAAGAACTTGGAGGTGTTGGATCTATCATACAACAAGCTCAGTGGCGACATCCCGAAAGAGCTCCTCAGCATTTCTTCTTTGTCAAGATATCTTTACTTGCAAGGTAATGCCTTTGAGGGATCTTTGCCAAGCGAAGTTGGTCAGTTGAAGAACCTCAACGAGCTTGATTTTTCAGGAAATAACTTGTCTGGAAAAATTCCAGATTCTATTGGTGAGTGTCAAAGCTTGGAATACCTTAATATGGGAGGTAATTTCTTTCAAGGGGCCATCCCAGAGTCTTTGGGCAATTTAAAAGGGCTGCTAGCGCTAGATCTTTCAAGCAACAATTTGTCTGAACGAATTCCAGAATCCCTGGCGAACTTAGATGCTCTGCTCTATCTAAATTTATCATTCAACAATCTTGAGGGTTCCGTGCCAAACAAAGGTGTTTTCAAAAATACAAGTGCAGTTTCTGTCCTTGGAAACATCAAACTATGCGGAGATGTCACAGGATTACAATTGCCCAAATGCAATGGTCAGTCGAGTCAATCCTCCAGGAAAAATCATCTGTCATTAGCCCTCTTAATAATCATTCCAATCATCAGTGTATTGTTTTGTATCGGCATCTTATTGTTAGTTTTTGTTATTCTGCGTCGGAGGAATTCAAGAAACCCGTCTCCTGCACATGCAATAGAGAATCACTTCATGAGGATCACTTACACCGAGTTAGTCAAAGCAACAAATGGTTTCTCATCAGAAAACTTAATTGGAACAGGAAGTTTTGGTTCGGTCTATAGAGGAATTCTGGGATCGGATGGAAATTGTGTTGCAGTTAAGGTACTAAACCTTGAACAGACAGGAGCAGCAAAGAGTTTCTTGGCTGAATGCGAGGTCTTAAGATACATCCGTCATCGGAACCTCGTTAGGATAGTAACTACATGCTCAACTTCAGATTCCAGTGGAAATGACTTCAAAGCTATTGTACTGGAGTATATGCCTAATGGTAGTCTAGAACAGTGGTTGTACAACAAGATATGTGAGGAATCTGAAGTTAGGACGTTAAGCTTAACTCAGAGGCTGAACATATCAATTGATGTGGCTTATGCATTGGACTATCTCCACAATCATGGCAATATACCTATTGTTCATTGTGATTTGAAACCAAGCAATGTCCTTCTTGATGAAGACATGCATGCTCATGTGAGTGACTTTGGATTAGCAAAGTTTCTTTCTTCTGAGAAGCCTAGTTCATATGAAAGTACAACAAGCTCTATTGGAATTAAAGGGTCCATTGGATATATCGCTCCAGGTAAGCCTCTGAATTCTTCAAGCATCGTTCCATATCATCTCTTTGTCTGCGTGTATCTCACTGAAACTATTGATAGTCTCTGAAAGTAAAATTATGATTGACCAGTTTTAATCGTATTAACTACTGGCAACACTGACTTTGGCCACTTTTCAATGTAGTTTTTGTATGTAAATTTTGTGATATCTAACAAAGAAACTGATAAAAATAACTAAAAGATGAAAATGGGGATAGCGTCAGTCAACTTCGACAACATTTTACAGAGCAACAATTGTAACTTGTGCAGACAGTGGTATTTCCGATTCAGAACAGAGACAAGTAATCAAGGGACTCAGTAACCTAAAAAGTTTTTATTTGTAATGCTAAGTTATTTCCATGATTATCTATATGCAGAAGAATATAAAAGCTTTTGAGTCTGGATTACAAATATTTTTGTGCCAGTTTTGTCCTCAACAAATAGTTTATGATTTTTGAGGATGTGTGTGTCAGCTACCCTAGGATGGAAACTATCATATACGATTGTCAAAAATTCCACTCTCCACTATATTTTTGGCTCATCAGCACCGTTCGTTTTGATCTTCATATTTTTAAACCCTAGTACACCTAACATCTAGCAATCCCAACGTGTTTTGCTCATTCATCTAACTGTTGCAAATAGTTCTATTATTGCATTATATTTAATATGGAGGTTAGCTAGCCAAGAAGGAAATTGCTAGCCAAGGAGGAAAGTTTTTTCCTTGGCTAGTTCATGAAACCACCTTTCCACCCCATTTTTCGATGATCGGATCCTTTAAGTTTGTTCTTCATGTTTTAAAATCATGAACTACCAATTTTAAGGTTAACCCTAGGGGTTTTGATCAATCATTTAATCGTTGTAAAAAGTTCTGAAACTGTTTTATTGCTATGAAACTGTTGAATTTGTAGCAATCGGATCGATGATCAAATAACATTTGGATTCAATTGGTTTTTAGTATGTTGATCATCCATGATGTGTAGAACACATCCGAAAAAAATTTAAAAAAAATAAGTAGTGTATATATACATTAGCATGGAAGAAAATTTCATGCTACTAACACATGTACATTATTCTGTGTGTATATATAGTAAGGATTTAATGTAGAACAGGTGGCACCTGATCTAATGATCAGGTGCCATGACACAATAAAGGTGGAAAATACAAGTCCCACATGGGCGTGTACTCGTTGGAGGTCCACCTTTTTATGTCTTGCACCCGATCTATTAGATCAGGTGCCACCTGATCTACATAAATCCCATATAGTAAATTGGACAGCTTAGGAAAGTTCTTACGCTGATAGCATAGAAAAATCATGTTCCCATGTTTTTTTGAATTTTTTGAGATTGTAGTAAATATCTTAAAATCCCAAAACTTCAAATATGAAATATGGGTGACCCTAAAAGGATTTGACCCTCAATCCACTCGATACAAAAAGTTGTATTGTTCGTAAACCGTTAAATTAGCAATAATCACATCAAGTCAAATAACGTTGGATTCACTTTTTTTATGTTGATCGTCCATGATATGTAGAACACATCTAAAAAAATCAAATAATAATAATAAATGGTATATATGTATGTCAGCATATATATATTATTCTGATATATATATATATGAGAATAATGGGTATCATACGCCATATGAGAGGGTCTCTCATATTCCCTCTCACATAAAGGGGACAAGTACAAGCCCACGTAGGCTTGTACTTATCCCCTTTATGTGAGAGGGAATATGAGAGACCCTCTCATATGGCGTATGATACCCATTATTCTATATATATATGGGTAAAGTGTTCCTAGGGTGACTCCTTAGATTAAATCTAAGGAGTCGCCCCCATTTTCCGTCATATCCCACAATTTTTTTGGAATTTATTTTTCATGGGGTTGTTGTTCACATCATGGATGGTCAACATACCAAAAATCAAGTCATTTCAATACTTTTAGAGCCCACATCTACCCCTTGCAACTTCAACGGTCAGAAAACGTGCTGAAAACCCCATGAAGTTGCAAGGGGTAGATGTGGGATTTAAAAGTATTGGAATGACTTGATTTTTGGTATGTTGTCAATCCATGATGTGAATAACAACCCCATGAAAAATAAAATCCAAAAAAAATGTGGGAGATGGGAGAAAATGGGGGCGACTCCTTAGATTTAATCTAAGGAGTCACCCTAGGAACACTTTACCCTATATATATATATATATATATATATATATATATATATATATATGGTAAAGTGTTCCTAGGGTGACTCCTTAGATTAAATCTAAGGAGTCGCCCCCACTTTCTCCCATCTCCCACATTTTTTTTGGATTTTATTTTTCATCGGATTGTTGGTCACATCATGGATCATCAACATACCAAAAATCAAGTCATCCCAATACTTTAAAAGCCCCCATCTACCCCTTGCAACTTCAACGGTCTGAAAATGTGCTGAAAAACACATAAACATATATATATATATATATATATATATATATATATATATATATATATAACAAAAAAATGTGCCTGAGGTTGACCTCAGGCAGAATTACCTGAGGTCAACCCCTCTGTCCGGATGTTGTAGGTATTTTTTTTTGAAATTTTTTTTTGCAGTAGGTAGATATACTTGTTATGTAGCTCCCCACAAAATTTCAGCTCAATCCGACACCGTTTGAGCATCCGTTCATCGATTTCAAAAACGTTGCGCAAAACTGTCCAGAATTTCAAAAAAATAAAATACCTACAACATCCGGACAGAGGGGTTGACCTACAACATCAGGCAAAAAAAAAAATTTCTGCCTCAGGTCAACCTCAGGCAAAAAAAAATTTCTACCTACAACATCAGGTCAACCTCAGGCAAAAAAAAATTTCAAAAAAAAATACCTACAACATCCGGACAGAGGGGTTGACCTCAGGTAATTCTGCCTGAGGTCAACCTCAGGCACATTTTTTTGATAATATTAACAGAAACTACCTCTGGATAGTGGCTGTTAATGTCCATACGCTGATAGAATATTGGAGATTATACTAAATCTAGAAATAGTTTTTATCAATATCATAATTCAGGAGTGTTTAATAATACATTCGCCATAATACAGAGGGTGCTAGTAGAATTTACCTCAAATAAAATTATATGACGTTACCCCGTTCCCTAGCAACAATCAAACAAAAGTGAGAATTCACAACTTACAAAAATGTTTAGCCAGGATAACAAAAGTTGAACGAATATAGACTTGATAGCAAAAAACAAACATAATTCACTTTCAGGATATAGCAAGATATTAAAATAATAATAATGGGCAATATGCTGGAGCGTTTACCTCCAGTATAGATGGTCACCAATGTCTTCCTCATCTCCACCCTTTTGAAGAAACAGAAACATGTTTTCAATCTTTTATATGTCTCTCTTTTCATTTTTCACGAGAAAAAGAGAGAAAATTATTTGGTTGCTGAGATTATAATATCAGATGAAAGTTGGCTTCCTTCTCAAATCTCAGACTGACATGTATTATGCACAAATGATATGCATTGCCAAGTGAATTTTCATCTCTTTGTCTGGAGCATACATTCATTTACAACTACTGAAGCACTAAATATAAGTACTGGACGGATTGCAGAGTATGGGATGGGCAGTAAAGTCTCTACTGATGGAGACGTCTACAGTTATGGAATTCTACTGCTAGAGTTGTTTACAGGAAAGAGACCCACCAATGAAATTTTCAAGGAAGGCTTTGGCCTTCGTAGATTTGTAGAGATGGCCTTTCCAGATCTAATTTTGGATGCGGTGGATTCTTCTCTTCTTAATAAAGACCACGGCCCCGAAGCTGAAGGCAATTATCTGAACAAGAGCGAAGTCATGGGGGAAGAGCAAGAGTGCTTGGCTTCAGTATTAAGGATTGGTCTTTCATGTTCTAATGAAGATCCAAGAGAGAGAATGAAGATGGGAAGTGTTGTCACTGAAATGCTTGCGATTAAGAATAGGCTTGTAAAATTTGTTACATATTCAGACTAATACAAAGAAACTGTGATAGGGATCTAATTTGAAATTGAGATAGAATCCTTTTATTTTATTCTATTCTATTTTAAATTTTAGATAGAGTTTGAGTTTGAATCCATTGAGTATTCTATTAATTTAGAGTCTTTTGGTTATTTTATTCATGATTGAGTTTGAGTTATTTTGAGTCTTTTATTTATTTTTACGTCTTTTAGTGCTTTTAGAGTGTTTATCCCATACTAGATGTGATTTTTAAATGTTAAGTTGTATGCCTATGTAAATATTTATTTTTTAGATCAATGAATGATGAATAGAAATGTTGGTGTAAATTTTCAGTTTCTCCATAGAATATTAAATCTTCTTCAAGACCTTTTGGGACTCAGTCCACTTGTTTGCATTGATGGAGGAGTTATATAATGGGTTGGCCATCTGGATCGATTGAACTTTTCTCCTGTGGTTCTGATACTCAAACTTCATGGCCGCACCTCCATGGACGACTAACAGCCAGATTGTTTACTAAATCATTGCCAAAATTCTAGCCAACAAGCTCAAGTCGGTGTTAGATGACCTAGTGGGTAAAACCAGTCTAGTTTCACTACAGGTCGCTAGATCTTGCGTGGTTTTGCTATAGCACATGAAGTTATTCACTCGAGGCACAATAGTGAGGACCCAGATTTTCTCTTGACATTGTATCTTGAGACGACTTATAATATGGTTGATTGGGATTGCCTTTTGCAGGTCATGTCCCTCGTGGATTTGGCTCTAAATGGATATCATGGTTGAAATGCCAGTTGTATTCGGAGAACGTTAGTATCTAATGTCGTGGTGCGCAACTGTTCTCTGAACTACTCTCCTTTAACTTGTTTAATGTGTAGTCACGTGACTTGCACACACACCACAACAGCTAGAGCGTTAGCTAGTCGAACCCATGGTGGAGTCCCAACTACAGCTCCTCCGCACTCAAATGTGAACCTAAAGGAGAAATAATAAAATGTATGAAATCAGAGTGTGTTGAGAAAAAGAATGAGCTCATCTTCTCTCAAATGAAAAGTTTGTATATAAAATTTATGAATGTATATTTTGATTATTCAACTTCATTGATAAGCCCCCCATCATTTAGGTTAGACCTTGTTGGGCCTACTTTAGCTTATAAGCACATAAACATTTGTAATGGACTTGAGGTTACTATCCGGTGGTATATCATGAGGAGCTATGAGCCTCCTCCTTCGACGCAATTGAAGTGGAGATTAACGGTTCGGGCATCGATCTCGGTGGATCATGATTGACATGGCACGGGGCAAAGGACACAGAATGGGCCATGCTGTCATGGAGTTAGGTGCAGTGGTCACCTGCTGGCAACCGGACGGAGGACCGGAGGACGGCTTGAGCGGTGACTGGACTTCTTCCTATTGTTATGGTGCTTTTATCTTCAAATAAAGAATGCGGGAAGAATGAATGGAGGAAAGATTTGTAGCCGTGGGGAGAAGAGAGGAGAGAGTGGGATAAAAAAGCCATCGGGCGGGGGGGGGGGGGGGGGGGGGGGGGGGGGGGGGGGGGGGGGGTGATTTTATCTTCAAATAAAGAATGCGGGAAGAATGAATGGAGGAAAGATTTGTAGTCGTGGGGAGAAGAGAGGAGAGAGTGGGATAAAAAAGCCATCGGAGCGGCGGGGGGGGGGGGGGGGGGGGGGGGGGGGGGGGGGGGGGGGGGTATCAAACACAGCAACAATGGAGCAATTAGGCTCTGAGTTTGGGATGTTGGTGCCTGTAACAAGGATAAGTTGATTCGTTGCATTCCATTGTTGCAGGCATGCAACATGAATTGAAGGGATGGCCCTTCATCAGCTACAGATTGGCATTGAGTTGTTCGTTGTTACCCCCACACCCCCAGCCCCTCCTCGATCGTCCAGGCCTCCTCCATATACGTCTTGGTATGGCTCATCGCAATCTCCTCAAACCTAAACAATGTCACCACCAATCAACTAGAATGTGCGATCTGTGGAAGTTGGCTCGATTTCAGCGATGATGAGTCATTGGTTATTCAGTCGAGCTATCGTGTGCCAAGATAGCTCGTCTGTACTCAGATACGACACATCTAACTCGACACAAGTCAGATAGGTCGAATGCCGAGCTATGGGACTTCAGCAGCGTATGGGACTCTCGGTCGTATGGGTCATAAGGGTCGGGTGGCTCAGATGGATCGACAGCTCTACGGTTCGACCCACGTGGATCGAACAGCTTGAGCCAGCACTTCGATCGTTCGGTCTTCAGAAGGAAGCTAGGTTGTGCGGAGCGGGGCCAACTTGGATGCGACGGGGCTAGTAGAGTGCGACACACTCCTACTAGGGCTCGGCGCATAAAATGCGTAGAGTTGTGAAATGGATGAGATTCCGTGAAAGGCGAAATTCGTATCTTTTGGGGACTCCACCTCAATGATGACACATGTTGTACCCTAGGGGTATATATAGGTAGTTTTAAAGAAGGTTTTTGTAAGGACCACCAATTGGAACATATTGAGAGTTTTTGGAGCCGCCATTTATGAGAACCAACTTTGAGAGATATTGTAGAGAACTTTTGTAGAGATCATTGTGTGCTTCTTCGGTTCCGAAGAGAGAAGATTTGTATTTGTTCTGTCCTTTCGTAATAAATCTCATTGATGTTTCCTTGGCCGGTCGACTGCCTAAAATTGTTCTCTCTTAGCACTTCACGTTTGTTTGTGTTACTTATCCTTATCCTCGGTCATCGACGATGCTGTGTATTTCGCTGTGCTTATGCTGTCTTTCGTCACAACAAATTGGTATCAGAGCTTTACGGTGTCGAAGATCAACGTAGGAGACAAAGATGAGTAACGGTGTCGATAACGATTTCTCAACAGCGTCGACTTCTGGGTCGCATGCTCCAGCGTCGCGGACTATCATGTCTAACACAAAGTTCGAAATTGAAAAGTTTGATGGAAAGATCAACTTTAGTATGTGGAGATGCGAATGCATGGATATTTTGAACCAATTTGGTCAAGATATCGCATTGGACGAGAAGCCGATGGACCGTCTGATTTGGAGTGGACATTAAATCGGAGTGCCAGTATCTGTCAAATGAGAAGAAATACCCATACATGGATGAGACAAGTACAAGCAAGTTTTGGAAAGAGCTCGGCGACAAGTATATGAAAAAGAACATTCAGAACCGGCTAAACTTGAAGAAGAAGATTTTTGGTTTGAAGTTAGTCGAGGGTGTTTCCATGCAGGAACATCTCGACTACTACAACAAGCTTCTTACCGACCTGCGGAACGTCGACGTGAAGGTCGACGTGAAGACAAGGCGATGATTCTCCTCAACTCCCCAATCAACTAGAATGTGCGATCTGTGGAAGTTGGCTCGATTTCAGCGATGATGAGTCATTGGTTATTCAGTCGAGCTATCGTGTGCCAAGATAGCTCTTCTGTACTCGGATACGACCCATCTAACTCGACACAAGTCAGATAGGTCGAATGCCGAGCTATGGGACTTCAGCAGCGTATGGGACTCTCGGTCGTATGGGTCATAAGGGTCGGGTGGCTCAGATGGATCGACAGCTCTACGGTTCGACCAACGTGGATCGAACAGCTTGAGCCAGCACTTCGATCGTTCGGTCTTCAGAAGGAAGCTAGGTTGTGCGGAGCGGGGCCAACTTGGATGCGACGGGGCTAGTAGAGTGCGACACACTCCTACTAGGGCTCGGCGCATAAAATGCGTAGAGTTGTGAAATGGATGAGATTCCGTGAAAGGCGAAATTCGTATCTTTTGGGGACTCCACCTCAATGATGACACATGTTGTACCCTAGGGGTATATATAGGTAGTTTTAAAGAAGGTTTTTGTAAGGACCACCAATTGGAACATATTGAGAGTTTTTGGAGCCGCCATTTATGAGAACCAACTTTGAGAGATATTGTAGAGAACTTTTGTAGAGATCATTGTGTGCTTCTTCGGTTCCGAAGAGAGAAGATTTGTATTTGTTCTGTCCTTTCGTAATAAATCTCATTGGTGTTTCCTTGGCCGGTCGACTGCCTAAAATTGTTCTCTCTTAGCACTTCACGTTTGTTTGTGTTACTTATCCTTATCCTCGGTCATCGACGATGCTGTGTATTTCGCTGTGCTTATGCTGTCTTTCGTCACAACAAATTGGTATCAGAGCTTTACGGTGTCGAAGATCAACGTAGGAGACAAAGATGAGTAACGGTGTCAATAACGATTTCTCAACAGCGTCGACTTCTGGGTCGCATGCTCCAGCGTCGCGGACTATCATGTCCAACACAAAGTTCGAAATTGAAAAGTTTGATGGAAAGATCAACTTTAGTATGTGGAAATGCGAAGGCATAGATATTTTGAACCAATTTGGTCAAGATATCGCATTGGACGAGAAGCCGATGGACCGTCTGATTTGGAGTGGACATTAAATCGGAGTGCCAGTATCTGTCAAATGAGAAGAAATACTCATACATGGATGAGACAAGTACAAGCAAGTTTTGGAAAGAGCTCGGCGACAAGTATATGAAAAAGAACATTCAGAACCGGCTACACTTGAAGAAGAAGATTTTTGGTTTGAAGTTAGTCGAGGGTGTTTCTATGCAGGAACATCTCGACTACTACAACAAGCTTCTTACCGACCTGCGGAACGTCGACGTGAAGGTCGACGATGAAGACAAGGCGATGATTCTCCTCAACTCTCCACTCATTGAGTATAAATACTTGGTGTCGATTCTTACCTATGGTAAAGAATCGATCACATTTGAAGAGGTGTCCAATGCTCTGACGAGCAACGAGTTCAGGAAGAACAATGTGGACACCGGAAGCCGAGCTAGCGACGCTCTCACGGTCGTGAGAGGTCGTAGTAGCAAGAAGGGTAGAGCTCGGAAGGGGTGTTTTCAATCCAAGTCCAGAGACACGAGCAGAGGCCCTCAGCGCAAGAACTTAGCGAAGGACCAATGTGCTTTCTGCAGAGAAAGAAGACATTGGGTCAAAGACTATTCAAAGGCGAAGAAGAAGCACGACACAACAGCCAACATCGCGAAGGGTGTTGAGGTCGATGAATGGGTTCTGGTCGGTGCTTCGGTGGGCATGACATCAGATTGTTGGGTGCTCGACTCTGGGTGCTCGTTCCATATGACGCCACATCGAGAGTACTTTACGACCTTCCTCGAAGGGTGTAAGAGTATTGTCTTGCTGGACGACGACCGAGCTTGTAGTACTGCAGGCATTGGGACAGTATGGATGAGGATGAGCGACGATGTTACATGAGACATCGATGAGGTACGCTTCGTTCCCGACCTAAGACGCAATCTCATATCGCTCGGTTCACTCGAAGCCAATGGTTGTCGAGTGACGATGGAGAATGAAGCTCTAAGGGTGACCCGAGGAGCGATGATCGTGATCAAGGGAAAACGACGGGGCAACCTCTATTACTTGGATGGTTCGGTCGTAGCTGGCACAGAAGCTCTGACTCGTGAGGCCGATCGAGATGACTCATTGTTGTGACACATGTGTCTCAGACATGTGGGCAAGAAAGGTTTGCAGAAGTTGATCGTCGGAGATCGTCTGAAGGGTGCCAAGACCAAGAAGATCGAGTTCTACAAATACTGTGTGTTTGGAAAACAGACATGTGCTTCATTTGGGTCATCCACAATACGATGGGAGCGCTTGACTACGTAACCGACATATGTGGGCCGAGTAGATCGGCCTCATTGAGATGGAAGCACTACTTTGTGTCGTTCATCGACGACTTCTCACGCATGGTGTGGGTGTTTCCTCTGAAGTCAAAAGACCAAGTTCTTGGCACTTTCATCGAGTAGAAGAAACTGGTTGAGACTCAGACAGGTCAGAAGGTCAGTCATCTCCGAAGAGATAACGATAGGGAGTAAAGGTCGGATCTCTTTGAGAAGTTCTGCAGATCGAAAGGGATTCAGATGCACTTCATCATTAGTGGTACGTCGCATCAGAATGGTGTATTTAAGAGGGTGAATCAGACTTTGCTGGAGAAAGTCCGATGCATGTTGTCAACAGCCAACCTATCGAAGGAATTCTGGGCAGAGGCCCTAGCGTACATGACCTACTTGGTCAATCAGCTACCTTTTGCTGCATTTGGAGGACGACCTCCATTAGAGGTCTGGTCGAGAAAGCTAGTTTCTAACTATGGATCACTACGAGTTTGGGGATGTCCGAGCTATTATGCCGTGAAGGAAGACAAACTCGATGCTCGAGCCAAGAAAGCCATCTTCTTGGGCTTTAGCAATGGAGTCAATGGGTACCAACAGTAGTGTCGAAAACAGAAGAAAGTGATCGTGAGCATAGATGTAACATTTAATGAGTCGGTGTTACTGAAGGAGCATGAACCAAAAGTGTAGACCGAGCAGACACAATTGAAGCGAGTCTACGACAACGTGTCGGAGGTTCCAGTCGGTCGATCGATGACTCAGACCGACAGACACCAGAGGCTGCAGAAAATGTACTCCAGACAGATGCTGGTAAAGTTGGCGGTTCAAGCTCAGATGGTGGAGTTAGCTCAGCTGCATAGATGACTCAGCCGAAGGATTCCATAGCAACTTCGAGACTGAAGCGTGAGATACAACAACCTGCACGATATACAGAGATGGTCTCGTTCGCCTTTCTCGTTGTAGGTATAGACATTCCCACTTCTTTCGCAGAGGTGGAGCAATCTAAAAACCCAGAGCGATGGAGGAAGGTGATGGACGAAGAGAAGGAATTCACTGAGGAAAAATGAGACATGTGATCTCGTGGAGCTTTTGAGAGGCAAGAAGGTAATTGGGTGCAAGTGGGTCTACACCAAGAAGGATGGAGCCAAAGCAAAAGATGATCGTTACAAAGCTCACCTCGTAGCGAAGGGCTTCGCACAGAGGGAAGGCATTGACTACAATGAGGTCTTCTCTCCGGTGATGAAGCATTGCTTGATTAGGATCCTGTTGGCATTAGTTGCTCAGTTCGACATTGAACTGGTGCAATTAGATGTCAAGACGGCGTTCTTGCATGGAGAGCTCGATGAGATCTATATGGATCAGTCCGATGGCTATGAGAGCGGTGACGGTCTTACGTGTAGGCTGAAGAAGTCACTCTATGGGCTGAAGCAGTCACCGAGACAATGATATAAGCGTTTCGAACATTTTATGACATATGATCAAGTGTATGTTTACAGCCCTTATGATCATTATGTATTCTATCGGGAATAGGATGACTGGTCCTTCATCTATCTTCTGCTTTATGTCGATGATATGCTCATTGCTTCATCGAATAAAGAGGAGATTTGGATATTGAAGTCTTGGCTCAGCTGTGAGTTTGAGATGAAGTATCTAGGCGAAGCACAGAGAATTCTTGGGATGGAGATCACAAGAGATCGAAGTGGATGTATAGTTCTGTTATTTTATTGCTACAAAACTCACTGCACAGCACTCATAGGACCCCCATGTAATTGCTTGGTTGGTGGGGGAATTTAAGGCATCATGTGCCTTGGTTTTTCTTTGGGGCAACCGACAGCAAAGAGGCGTCTCTCTCAGTTCGTTTTTCCAGAGAGCCCACAGAGCAAATAGAAGCAGTGCTCTCTCATTTTTGCAGTGAACGAAGGGCGCGGCTGCCATTTTTCAGAGAGAGCAAGACGTCTTGGATCTGAGATTGGAGGGGAAGAAAGCTAGGGAGCTTCTTCTTGTGTGAGATCCAAGGTTAGTATCTTCGTTTCTTCCTCCTTGTTTGATATCTGGAGTCCCTTGGGTAGCTTCCTAGTTTGGGGCTATATTACTAAGGAGTGATCTCCATTAGTGTGGGATTGGTCCCTTGAGGAGCTCTACGTGTTGTAGAGTCTTTGTTATCAAGGATTCCCACTTGGTTAAGAGTGTGTGAGCTTGGTGAGAGATCTAGGGTTAGGTCTTGTTGCTTGGAGATATTCTCTCATTGTGGAGGAAGAAGATGATGGAGTCGGTGTATGCCTTGCTTGATCAGTAGTGGAACCGGGTGCATTGGATGCTGGATGTAGGTTGTTCGCAACCGAACCAGGGTAAATCTCCGTCTCTTTTGTGTTGCTCTTAATTTCGTATTATATTTGCGTGCTTACATTATCTATCACAAGATCGTCGAGGGAGTTGGTAGTTGGTGACAACTCTCTCTTGTGCCCGTGAGGTGTTTGCTTTTGTGCCTAGGTGACATCTCGGTGGAATTCGGGCTTGGGATTGTTTGGCCACCATTTCCGCGCATTGTAGGTGGCGTTGTAAACCTAGCCTAAGTGTTGGGTAGGTGCACGGGGATCCAACAAGTGGTATCAGAGCTTCCGGTTTGCGAAGAAGTGTAGTGCCGCAATGGCGTCTTGCTCATGTGAGGAGGCGTCCGGGTGTTCATACGAAGTAGAGAGGCTAAATGGCCGGGACAACTATGGTCCGTGGCGACAAAAGATGGTGGCTTTGTTGAAGCACTATGGAGTTTACGGTGTGGTATGTGATACATGCCTGCCATGTAAGGCAACGGTGAATGATAAGCGAATGATGGAGCTTAAAGCCCTCGGTGAGATAATGCAATCCTTGGAGGATGAGATCCTTCGGTAATTTGCCGATGTGGAGGTCGTGAGCGACCTATGGAGGATGCTTAAAGCTCGATACTCGACCAAGACACCAATTGGACAAAGGTTGCAATTGTGTCAACGCTTCTATACTCACAAGATGAAAAGGGGAACCTCATTATGGAACCATGTTGGTGAGATGGACCGTATAGTAATGGACCTACAGGAATTGGGGAGTGTGATAGAGGACGAGCAACATGCCATGGCACTAGTGTGTTCTCTTGCTCCAGTGTATTCCAAGTTTGTAGGCTCGATGTTGAATGGACGAGACTCACTCACGTTGGATGAGGTGAAGTTTGCATTGAATACCGAGGATCTTCAAAGTTTGGTGTTAGGTGACACCGATGGTTGTGAGGTATCCTATGTCATCCGGGGTCGCCAAGAGGGCAGACCCACTCCAAGATCCAAGACGGGCCGTTCCAAGAGTCGGAATCGACGGCGGCAGCAGCGGTCCAAGTCAAGAGGTCGTGGTGACAACAAATGCTTTCTATGTAAGGAAAGCGGGCATTGGAAGAGGGATTGCCCGAGGTTGAAAGCGAGGACATCAATTGGCATTGTGGAAGAGGTTGCTCAGAGCTCGACTCATGTTGGAGCACGAGACGGGATGTTTTCTGACGAGGATGATTGCTCGGTGTTTGCGGCATACTCCGTGGGAGATGCGCAATGTTCGTGGCTATTGGACTCGGGGTGTTCATTCCATATGACTCCGGATCGTAGTGCGTTCGACTCATACATTCCATGCATTGTTGAGAGGATTCTCGTGGGGAATGGAATGGAGTGCGATCAGGTTGGGAGTGGCACAGTCAGAGTCAGGATGCACGATGGCATTGTTCGTGTGTTTGATGGCGTCAGACATGTTCCTAATCTTCGCAGTGGCCTGATATCGATAGGGGCTTTGACCGGGATGGGCTACAGGGCAGTGATCGAGGAGGATCGATTGCGTATTTCTCGAGGATGCCTGGTTGTCATGAGGGGGAAGAAGCGTGGCAACTTGTATGCGCTTGATGGGCACACAGTAGTTGGCGAGACTGGCAAATCACAGGAGTCCGAGAGTGGAGATCCAGCGAGATTGTGGCATCTCAGATTGGGACATGCTGATGAGCAGAGCCTTGACATTCTTCAGAGGATGAGTGTGTTCGGAGGTGATCGTGGGCTTGAGCTTGCAGTGACTGTGGTGCAGAGCGGCAAAGGCAAGTGCAGTTTGGGACAGCTGTCAGACACAGTAGGGAGCCCCTAGAGTGCGTCTACGCCGGCGTATGGGGTCCATGTCTAGTTCCTTCCCTGGAAGGCACGAGGTACTTCGCGGCCTTCATAGATGACTTCTCGAGGAGAGTCATGGTTACTCTCATGGGATCTCGGGAGGAGATCCATGAGAAGGTGCAGCTGTGGAGGAGCATAGTCGAGAGGCGGATGAGCAGACCCGTAGGAGAGATCCGTACCAACGACGTAGAGATACGAGATGTTTGCAAGTAAGAGGGGATCGCGTGCCGATACACCATTCCTGATGGAGACCCTCACGGTGGCGTAGCAGACAGCATGATCAAGATGTTGGTAGAGAAGACACGGGGGCTACTGAGAGCATCTGGCCTTCCTAGGGAATTATGGGCGGAGACACTTGCTACTGCGGCATACCTCATCAACCGAACACCGTCACTAGCCGCAGGTAGTTCTATTCCCGAGGAGTTATGGACGGGCAGAGTCGTTGACTTTTCGCACTTGCGTATGTTTGGATGTCCGGTGCGGCCGCGCGAGAGGGACGATGTCGAGATAGGACAATGTGCACATGATTGTGTCCTACTCGGGTACGCTGTTGGAGGTGCGAGAGTGTACAGGTTATGGTGTCCTAGTACCCGCGAGGTGATTGTCAGACGACACGTCATGGTTGACGAGTCTACAGTGCTTAGAGCGGAGCAGACTCATGACGGTGTGCAGAGAATAGAGGACAGCCCGGTCCATAGAGAGGATGAGGTGATTCAGATTCAGACTCAGGCAGATGATCAGACACGTGTGCAGACGGACAGGGTGCAGAGTTCATCCGATGTGGTCAGTGTCAGTGATCAGCAGGTATCTCACGATATAGCTCCAGATTCAGTTTAGTTGGAGGTGCAGAGGACATCTGTCTACGATGAGGCGTTGTAGTCGGTCGTCGTATCGATGCAGTCAGTTGCAGTGTGTGAGGAGACAGAGGTCTCTCACAGTTCCAGCGTGCATGTTGTGGTTGCTCTTGAGGAGACCCAGCATGCTGAGATGTGCAGCTTTAGCTTCGAGGTAGAGCCGTCGATCTATGGAGAAGTAGGGCAGTTGGTTTTCGCGCCGATGCCAGAGGTTGCAGTTGGTGAGGAGACAGAGGTCTCTCACGTTTCTAGCACGCATGAGTTGGTTGCTCCTGAGGAGGACCAGCATGTTGAGGTGTGCAGCTTCAACTTCAGGGTAGAGATGTCTTCTGAGGAGCTTGACATCAGGGTAGAGCATTCAATGTGCATGGTAAAGCAGTCTTCACAGTATGGACATATGCGATATGGCTCTCGTTTGGCTAGGGTTAATTTATCAAACGCATCTTCTGATACTTCAGAGGCTAGACCGGTTGAGATGCAGAGGAGCAGGGAATCTGATAGCGTGGTGGAGCATGGAGACTCCCACGGCAGTGTGGAGACTGCGATGGTAGTCCCAGGTGGAGTTGCCACTAGGGACATGGAACTGAGAGTTAGGAGGCCACGTATCGAGTGCGTTCTCGCTCCATATATGAAGGAGGCAGAGCCGAGAGGAGCTTCTTCAATGTGCGCTCATATCTCACCTTCGGCAAGTTCATCACAGGGCATGGTAGGTGAGAACGATCTTCAGAGGCTAGATGTTGGTGCGGCGGGCAGTTTGGCGCTTGTGTGTGCGCATTCGTGTCTTGAGTTGTCGGCACAGTCAATTGAGACGCACAGCCGATGGACGACGAGTCTTGATGACAGACATCAGCAGACAGAGTGGATACAGACAGCGTATCGATGTGACCCAGCTTGGGTCAGTCTGCAGAGCAACGGGGATGACGGCGTGTTTCTCACAGATGATGGCCATGGAGGGCATGAGTTGCTCGCGGACCCGTGGGATGATGATAGGGATATTCATGGATCGACAGAGGGCTCATTGGACACTGGCACGGTGTCATTTGATTCATTCATGGAGTCCGAGCTCGCAGGGTTATCCTCAGAGACAGATGACTTCATCGCAGACATGGCGATGGACTAGGCGGAGATGCGTGAGGCTAGGCTCAGACGACTTCTGAGCTTAGCATGTCTCTCGGAGGATTGAGGCGCCACAGGGCGCGATTTCCGATGAACATGATGGAGGTTCACATGTCCGATGGTCAAGGCAATGTGAGTTCATACACGACAGGTGCAGGTTGGTGCTGGAGATTTTGTAGCAAGGTAGAGTGTTCTTTTATTGCTGCAAAACTCACTGCACAGCACTCATAGGACCCCCATGTAATTGCTTGGTTGGTGGGGGAATTTAAGGCATCATGTGCCTTGGTTTTCCTTTGGGGCAACCGACAGCAAAGAGGCGTCTCTCTCTCTCAGTTCGTTTTTCCAGAGAGCCCACAGAGCAAATAGAAGCAGTGCTTTCTCATTTTTGCAGTGAACGAAGGGCGCGGCTGCCATTTTTCAGAGAGAGCAAGACGTCTTGGATCTGAGATTGGAGGGAAAGAAAGCTAAGGAGCTTCTTCTTGTGTGAGATCCAAGGTTAGTGTCTTCGTTTCTTCCTCCTTGTTTGAGATCTAGAGTCCCTTGGGTAGCTTCCTAGTTTGGGGCTATATTACCAAGGAGTGATCTCAATTGGTGTTGGATTGGTCCCTTGAGGAGCTCTACGTGTTGTAGAGTCTTTGTTATCAAGGATTCCCACTTGGTTAAGAGTGTGTGAGCTTGGTGAGAGATCTAGGGTTAGGTCTTGTTGCTTGGAGCTATTCTCTCATTGTGGAGGAAGAAGATGATGGGGTCGGTGTATGTCTTACTTGATCAGTAGTGGAACCGGGTGCATTGGATGCTGGATGTAGGTTGTTCGCAACCGAACCATGGTAAATCTCCGTCTCTTTTGTGTTGCTCTTAATTTCGTATTATATTTGTGTGCTTACATTATCTATAGCAAGATCGTCGAGGGAGTTGGTACTTGGTGACAACTCTCTCTTGTGCCCGTGAGGTGTTTGGTTATGTGCATAGGTGACATCTTGGTGGAATTCGGGCTTGGGATTGTTTGACCACCATTTCCGTGCATTGTAGGTGGTGTTGTGTACCTAGCCTAAGTGTTGGGGAGGTGCACGGGGATCCAACAAGTTCATCTTTCGCAGAGTCTCTATTTGAAGTATGTTATACAGAGATTTGGACGTGAGAAGATGAAGTCCGTAGTTACTCTGCTCGCACCTCACTTCAAGCTCAGTGTTGAGCATTCCCTGAAGAACGAAGAAGAGAACAAGCTCCTGGAGAACGTACCGTATGCCAATGCGGTAGGAGCCTTGATGTAAGCTATGGTTTGTACCAGACTCGACCTATCACATGCAGTCAACATGATGAGTAGGTACATGCACAATCCGGGGAAGGAGCACTAGCGAGCAGTGCAATGGCTACTAATGTACATCAATGGCACAATTGATGTCGGATTGACCTATAGTCGAAGTGCTCATAGTCTGCATACTGTTGGTGTAACGACTCACTCTCGGGGCCTGTTACTATTTGGAACATGTACAAATCCTGCTAGGCACCAATGAAGTCAATACAGGCTCGGCTCTGTTGAAGAAATACACCAAAATACTCATACATGAAAATGGTATACAACCATATTACAAACCAGCAGCGTACAGGAAAGGAAAGTACAACTAAATACAAATAATATACCAAGCCACTCTGAAAACAATAAAGTAACTCTCCCACACTCACTCGCTATACCCAGCGTCCTGCTGGTCAAACTCAACAGCAAACTCAGCGTCTGCAGTCTCTGGTGCAAACTCTTCAGCCTGTAAGATATCTGGCGGGTCCACCACAAAGAGAAGGGTCGCCAGAACCAGACGTAACTCAAAGTATCTCTAAGCATGGAGATTAATACAATGTGCAAGCATGTCAATCTAAAGAGAAGAGAAGTAAAGTGCGAACAATAATGGTAAGGAAAAAGAGCAGAAACGTAACTTTGCAGTTTTACAACTATCAGCAATTTCTAGCAATTAAATGTAAATTATTAAAAGTGACCATGTTACGAATACTGTGAGCAACCAAGAGTCCATCTCTTACCACGGGAGCTACCCGGGCGAACTGTGCTATGAATACTGTTCAAGAATCGTGATCTGTAAATTTGTCACCGGCTACTGTGATGGGCTGCTAAAACCCGCACGGTGACAACAAAGCCTGGACTAGTCGCACCCGCACACGCTATTATAAGTTACCCCAAACCTAGTGGTTGTGGTGTTACCGTAATTGCAATTTAGGAATCATTTATCTAGAGTTACACATTTTTACGATACTGTTCGAACGATCAAGCTTCCACGATACTGTGCAGATTGTCAAGATTAGTTAACTGTTCAATCAATCAATTGCTAATGAAAGGAAACTAATTCTAGCATGCATTTGTTTTTGAATTAAAGCCCATGGTAAGAATACGAAGAGTTACCGATTCGCCTTGTAGTGGAAGGCGCGTTTTGATTAGCGGTAGGGATACCTGGTTCACATGCGTTGCAAGGCAAGTGAGTTACACACAGAAAAATATGGCTATCATGTTATACTTAAAGTAATGATGTTATAAAACTAATTCTTTATATTTATTAGCTAAAAATAAATAAACTACTAACTAATAAATTAAAAACTTAATACTTACTATTTTAAACCTTAATAACTTAGTTAATGTCGTATAACTTAACTTATATATTAACTTAACTTAAACTTATATAATAACTTAAACTTAACTTAACATAAACTTAACTAATAACTTAAACTTATTTAATAAATTAACTTAACTTTTTAAACTAACTTTATTAACTTAACTTTATAAAAAAATTAAATCATATTTCTTACCCCACTCTCTTCGTTCTGTCTTCTCCTTTTCTTTTTCTTTTTTTTTGTTTGCAGAGGGCGCACAGCGGGGAGGGAGCGGCGGCCGGCAAGGGGGCCAAGGGGCGACGGCCAGGAGGCTGGGCGACGGCAGGGCAGGGCGCACAGCGACGGCCTGTAGGCGGGCGACGGCGGCCTGTGCAGCGGCGACGGTGCGCGTAAGGGCTGGGTGCACGGCAACGGCCTTACGGGGGCAGCGCACGGGGGTACGGGGCGGCGCAGGCGGCCTGGGGCGATGCGCGCGTACGGGGGCCGGCGGCCTGGGCTAGGGCACAAGGGGGGTTGCGCGTGGGGGCTAGGGCAGCGGGGATTTGAAGTGGGGGAGAAAGAAGAATGAAATTGGTTTCAATGGGGGTTGAATTACTCCATTTCAGCTTCAATTTCGTTGTTTCCTCTTCAATTTCAGATTTGGTTGTTTGTTGTTTGGGATGAAGGAATTTGGGTTGCAGGAATTTGGGTTGGTTGATTTGTTTGCCGTTGTGTTGAAGGAGTCGGATGATGTTGTTGCTGTTGTTTGAACAAATATGGGGATGATGATGTGCCTGAGGATGAACGAGAGAGGGGTTATAATGAAAGGAAACCCATCGGTGAGGGTGTCGTGGGAGAGAGGGCGTGTGCTGGCAATTGAAGGGGGAGAGGGTGGTTACCGACAGATGGAAAGGAGGGGGCTGCCGACACTATTGGGTAGGGAAAATAATTAGGTTAGGTTAATTAGTTAAAGGGTGTAATAGTAATAGGCTATGGCGGTAAATAAAATCAAAATAAATACTCGGACTACTTAAAAATGAAATACAGTCACACCACAATCAAACAGGCCTAAAAATATCGGTCGTTACAGTTGGCTATGTCGATTCCGACTATGCAAGCGACTTGGATGAGAGGCGATTGATGACAGGCTACGTCTTCACCCTGTCAGGCACTCCAATTTGTTGGTGGAGTGTCCTTCAGTCTACGATGGCCATGTCTACTACGGAGGTAGAGTATATGGTATTGAATGAAGCAGTGAAGAAGGCGATATGGCTGATGGGCTTGATGGATGATCTGGGAGTCTTACCAAAAGAAGTATGACGTCTATTGTGATAGTCAGAGTGCAGAGCACTTGGCTAAGAATCGGATCTTTCATGCTCGCACCAAGCATATCGATGTGAGATTTCACTTTGTCCGTGACTATGTGGGAGAAGAAGATGACGACATCATCTTGCTAAAGATCGAAACAGAGGACAATCCGACGGACCTGCTAACGAAGGTCGTATCAGAAGTCAAGTTCAAGCACTATTTCGACTTGCTCAATGTGGTTCTGAGATGACGTAGGTGTCGGCCCCAAGAGGGGGCATTGGGCTCGGTGGAGCCAATTGTAGCCCTTATGGGCATTGTGCTCTTCGAAGAAAAATGGCACGAACACCAGATGATGCTCGACCAAGGCGATGCGTGGACGGTCATTCATGTGACGGAGTCCTAAATCTCACCAAGGTGGAGATCTGTGGAAGTTGGCTCGATTTCGACGTTGATGAATCATTGGTTATTCAGTCGAACTATCGTGTGCCAAAATAGCTCGTCTGTGCTCGAATACGACCCATCTGACTCGGTACAAGTCAGATAGGTCGAATGCCGAGCTATGAGACTTTAGCAGCGTATGAGACTCTCGATCGTAATGGTTGTAAGGTTCGGCAGCTCAGATTGATCGACAGCTCTACGGTTCGACTCACGTGGGTCGAACAGCTTGCATCAGCACTTCGGACATTCGGTTTTCAGAAGGAAGCTTGATCGTACAAAGTGAGGCCCACTTGGATGCGACGGGGCTAATGGGGTGTGACGCACGCCTACTAAGGTTCAGCACATTAAATGCATAGAGTTGCGATAGGGATGGGATTTCGTGAAAGGCGGGATTCGTATCTTTTGGGAACTCCCCATCAATGATGACACTTATTGTTCCCTATGGATATAAATAGGTAGTTTCAGAGGAGTGTTTTGTAAGGACCACCAATTGGAACACATTGAGAGTTTTTGGAGCCGTCATTTGTGAGAGCCAAATTTGATAGATATTGTAGAAACATTTTGGTGAGATCATTGTATGATTCTTCTTCGGTTCGAAGAGAGAAGATTTGTATTCGTTTTTTTCTTTCGTAATAAACTCATTGGTGTTCTCTTGACCGGCCGACGACATAAAGTTGTTATCTCTCTTAATGATTCTCGTGTGTTTGTGCTAAATGTCATTGTACTCAGTCATCGACGATCCAGTGTATTCCGATGTGCTTGTGCTGTCTTTCGGCAAAACACAATCATGATCCCTTCCAGCAGCGACAGCCAACAAGAAATGAATTATCGGTGGTCTAAGGGCATGTTCTTTTGCGTTTAAATTTGGGTTGGTTGAAGTTGTGAATAGTGTTGTGAAAGTGAGTATTGTGTTTTTTTTGGGTGAAAGTGGGTTGTGAATATGGATGTTGGAATTTTTTGTGGGTCTCACACAACTTTATTGTGTATGTTTTGTAGCCACATCAGCAACTTTCACAGTCAAAGAAGCCAACACAAAAGAACAGGACGAGTGAAAGTGAGGATGAGAATGAGTGAATAGTACGCATCCCCATTGACCTTCTCACAGGTGTATCGGGCATTATCAAATATGTTTGCCATGGTCAAACAATCTGAAGAACTGAAGGGCTTGACGAAGGATGTGAGCTCATTAGTATTTATAATAATTTTTTGGTTCTCATTTAAGCGTCAAATAAGCTGAAGCTAGGGCTCCCAACTGATGTTTGACTCACTAACGCTCTTAATTATTATAGTATATGCAAGTCATGTAACTACCATTAGACAGATAGAGGGAGAGTAGCTCAAAGCCCAGTTACGCACTACAACATCAGCATCAGTATGAACGGTCACTAAACCAAAGAGATTTACTGTAAAAGAGGTCATTGAGCAGGGAACCTCTCCGTTGTTATTTGTTCTGGCAGTGGATGGACTTAACATGATGCTAAAAGGGCGCAAGAAGGTAGTCTTATTAAGGGGTTGGGCGCCTTAAGGCCTTTACTCCTATTGTTAACCCCCGATATATGGATGATGCCTTCATTTTTGGTAAAGTCGGCCTATGTCATGCCACCATTATTAAATGGACTCTATACAATTCTGATATCTGGTCGGGATTTGGACTTAAAGATCAACTTTTACCAAACTAGGATATCTAGCCATATATGAACATTGAATCAATCATTGGGTATATCCAGGATTCCCTCTTTACCCCGATCAGCACCATAAGACGGCTAGATTTCCATTGATTGATATGATGGACTCAAAGTTGCAGGGCTGGAGATGCAAAGATCTGTCCTCGTGCAGCAGGCTCGCTGCTCTACCCCTTCGTTATCAGCCATCCCTTTTTTCTTCCTTCTTTACAATTCCAGCGTATGTTCTTAAAAGGTTGTACGGAACATGCAAAATCCTTCTAGACAAGGATAGGTAATGAAAACATGAAGTTACCGTTCAATAATTTAATTTAGTTGTTATTTGCTTCGCGTTTGTGTTGTTGATATTACCATGTTGGATCTGGCCTATTGGTCTTTTGTTATGGATGGCATTTCTCTTTGCTTCATTAAGCTCTTATTAATGGAAACATGAAGATCCCATTGGCTCCCTACTATTCTACCCAAAAAAAACCCCAGGAGAACCGCCCTTCTTTTCAAACAAAATATTGGATCCTACAAGATGCAGTAAATTAATTAATGTAACATGAGGAAGAGAGACGATTCGAAATGATACAAGAGGAGCATTTACCAAAACAAAGAAAACACGGGAATTTGTAACGACAAGTATTCATCCCAATATGCAAACAATTATTAAGAAACTAAAGCGATAAATTGACATGAACATCTAGAAGCAAACTAATTACCTCGATCTAAAATGATCTGTGATGAAGATCGAAATATCTCTTGTATAAAGAAATATTAAGAATTTGACGCAAAATCAGCATACACAGGGATGCAAAATGGCAATCCAAGCAAATTAATCTACAACAAAAGATCCAAAAGTTATTTCAACAGGTTACGATTGAAACAAGAGGAAAATTAACAGAAAGTCTACGTACCACAGTAGAAACCAAAATCGAAACGATGTTTGTTGAGAATCACGCGACTCCTCTAATCTCGCATGACATCCCATTTAGGAGAAATAGGAACGAGATCTAGAGTTTTAGATCGTGAATCCAGGTAGAAATCGGAAGACACGACCGGATACATGGCTTCGAGATCCGAAGGAGAGCTAGGGTTCTGGCGAGAGAGAATGATTTGGCTATTTGAAAGAAAAAGGCGGGACGATGTGGGATTGGGGATTTTTAGGAGGATTTGGGCAAATGCGTTATTGAACGGTAACGTTATCGTAGATAACCCCCAAAAGTAAATTTTTCCGCATGCAATAACCCGATAGACCCTAACTATTGGGATGTTACCATTAGGGGTAGCGATGGAGAGGCCACTAACCCGGCTGCAACCCGATCCAAAATTTCGTTTGTGAATGGTAAAAGATATCGATTGTGGCTATCGGATTAGGTTTTGTTTAACCCGAAACTGAATTTCTTATCATGTTCAGGTTCGAATCTTACAAGAACCCGATCCGAATTTGACCTGTTTAGACCCCTAATCCAACATGGCTACCCAGATAAAGCAACTCAAACTTTTTCGAGAAATTGAATTTGAGATGCCAAGGTATTGGCATCTAAGCAGTAATAAGATCATTATTATAAGAGGTGTTGATATAAGGATCGAGCAAGTTTTCTTGCTTTTTATTTAGCAATGCTCTCTCTGTTATAAAATTTCATATTA
Source organism: Scilla litardierei (assembly GCA_030789695.1). NCBI lineage: Eukaryota > Viridiplantae > Streptophyta > Magnoliopsida > Asparagales > Asparagaceae > Scilla > Scilla litardierei. The sequence continues at coordinate 314,567,379 of CM061141.1, read as the reverse complement.
CTTTATAAATTGAAGGTTTATTTCTTCTTCATTATATTGATATACTAGAAATAACACGTGCACTATGTGCACGGAGCAAAAAACCACACAAAGGATGTTGTGCACGCGAACAACCGACGAAAGAGCGAGAAGTGTGTGTGTGCGCAGCATCGAGAATAAAGGGTGAAAAAGCAGGGCAAAAGTGCAAAACACAAGGGGGGAAAGAGGCCTAAGTGCAAAAATTGCAGGGTGCAAAGTGGAAAAGGACCGATGGCAAACTTGTAAATAAAAAAAGATGGAGGGGCATTTGGGTTGCATGAAAAAGCAATGGCAATCATAGGAATAAAGGGAATTGTGTGGGCTTTTCTTTTGTATTTCCACTACAACACCCAACAACACACACAACCACACACCCCTCCCCCAAGTGGGCACTATCATGAAGATGTGGCCAAATATAGACCACATCTCTATCGGTCTCTTTGTCATAGTAGGACAATGGCATTGTGGTAAATCCCTCTTTTATAGTATAGATGAATATCGTTGAACCTTGGTGAGCTTGGACATAGATATAACATAGACACTTAATACAAACCTGACCCATTGTCACCCCTACTTACAAGGGTACAGTGCAAATGGATCAAACATGAAACTGATATAAATCAATTATACAATTGACGATTTTTTTTTTGAATTTTGTCATACATGTTATCCAAAATATGACTAGGACAAAAAATGCTCATTGTACTTTGTGACTAGGACGTGACCTTTTGCAATTTTTAAAAACCAAACAAGCAAAAAAAACCCTCAACCCTCAACCCCGCACTTTGTGACATGGACATAGCACACGTTCTCAAATTTCACTTTCCCACGCACTGGCCTTTCCCACGCACGTTCTCCATTTAATTTGAAGGTGCACTCATATGGAATTATATTTACTTTTATTAGGACAGCAGCATTTACCGGTGCATGTAAACTGTGATGCATGCATGTTAACTTAAAGTATATTAATAATTAATTCTGAATGTTCGTTCAACATGGTAAATGTTGTAAACCATGGCGGCTACGGAACCCCGTAGCCCTGTATTTATAGTAATAGTGTTACATAATGGGTGGATACCCACTAACGGGTTGGGCCTCCAAAAGCCCGTTTATAACACTCCCCCTTATCCATCCATTGTTGTAAGCCGTGATGAACGCTTCAGGGTTCATAGAGCTTATCTGATCATGGTTCTATGGATACTTCTAGATCCCAAGTTTAAGAATTCTTGCCTCGTTAAAACCTTTGCCATGGAAAAACCAGTGGGAAAAACCAGTGGCTAAGGGAAAAGAGTACAAGCCTCTGTAACTTCCCATGATCGATGGATATCATCAGAGGTGGATACTTCTAGGTCCTAAGTTAGAGATAACTGCCTCGTTAAAACCTTTAGCTATGGAAAACCCAGTGGGAAAAACCAATAGCCAAGGAAAAAGAGTACAGTTTTCCATAACTTCCCCTGATTAGTGGGAGTATTTAGGGGGTGGATACTTCTGGATCCAGGGTCAATGAGGTTGCCTCGTTAAAACATTTAGCTATGGAAAACCCAGTGGGAAAAACCAATAGCCAAGGGAAAAGAGTACAACACTACATTTGACTCCCCCTGATCTGTACAAGCTGTAGGCTTGCAGATCTCCTAGGCAACTATACATCAATCTCTTGCAGTGTTCCGATAATAAGTACAAAGTACAAGGCATCGCTCACCTATACAAGACATCGCTCATCTATACAAGTATCGCTCATCTATGGCAGCTACTGAATCTGAGGGAGCTCTTCTGAAGAGGAGTGGTCTGCAGACTCGGTAGGTAGCACCACGTCTTTGACCCAGTCGTCACTGTGTCTGCGAGGTACAGCATGACCTGGCTGTGCGTACTTATGATTTGCTTCTTGGATTGATGAGCCTCTCGGGATGGTGGGATTGATGTTGCCTTGGAAGCATGCTTTGCTGGTCTCCAGGAGTTGGTCGCTTCTTTGTTGCAGTCATCGCGATGATCTGTAACCTGTATCTGCATATACATTCAACATGTTGGATGATCATTGACCCTTGGAGGTAGCGCAGAAGCTACATATCACTGGTCCAGTGGTGCGCTGCAGGCGCTGCATTGTATCTGGTTAAAGGGTTTACTTCCAGATAAAGGAGTGTACAAAAGACATTTGAGTAAGGCACTTCAGGACCTAGGATATCCTTCCCCTCTTCCAGCGAACGGAAGGGGTCTTAATGTGCATCTATACAACCAGTTGGTGTATTATTGGATTGCAATTATCCATGTTTCTTCATCAGCTGGATGATTATTCATCTTCTGGATGATTATTCATCTTCTGGATGATGGTTTCATCTTCTGGATGATTGTTCATCTTCAGGATGATGGTTTCATCTTCGGGATGATTGTTCATCTTCAGGATGATGGTTTCATCTTCGGGATGATTGTTCATCTTCGGGATGATGGTTTCATCTTCGGGATGATTGTTCATAAGGGTATGTTGTCACATCATCCATAGCAACATAGCCTAAAATTATCTTTGCCAATCGCATGGGTTTCGCAATCATGACCAGGGAACCTGATGCATCAGTTTAATTAATTTTGTAAGTGAGTTAATCTCATCTTACATGGTTACTTCCTGGTTTCTGCGAAATAAACCTCTAAGCTATAGCTTTTTGCTTATAGCATACGATTTTATTTATTTATACAATACTCGGTAACCCACAGGTTTGATATCTTTTGATATCAGGACTTCAGGTCCAAACACTTCACATTTCATAAGTGAGTCCAGCTCAACTTATTATTGCCTCGTTCCACATAATCTGGCCAAATTTCTGCGTTTGCTTCAGGAAACGGAGATTAGGAACGATATCAATGGCAAAATGGAATGTGAGTAATCGTCGACAAGTGTGTTTTATCCAAATACCTCTCCGTGTACGTACATTATTCAATTTATTCCAGATTTATCTCTTCTGGAGGTTCTGGAAAGGGAGAGGATATGGAGATGAGCTCACTTTCCTGTGGTGGTATTGTTTTAGGGTCTCGTGGTATGTCCTCTCATCCATTGAGGATATCCACTTCTGCTACTGGTAGATTGCATCCATTATAGTTGGTATGTCAATCCTATCTGGATTTTTAGTAACAGGGATGTGTGAATTTGACAATATTTATATTGTCAGTAGCTATGTCTAATAACTGTTTAACAGTTTCATAAGTGTGGATCTTCAGGATCTCATCACTATTCATGATAATCAGATCATAGGTATTACTGTTTTAAATGGTTCATAGTGGTGATATGGGGATGTATACTCATCATGGCTCCATCGATAAGATGTGCACTAAACGCTTCCCCTGTTAGGGGTTCTCAGAAACTGTTTATATGAGGTGATCAGGCTCATATAAATAGGTTCTAAGGAGGCGTTCTGATGGTTTGCATGCTCCCACATGGTCACCTACAACTGGATTTTTAATGGATAAGTAATCCGTATAAATCATTTTAATGATTTACATATAACCCATTTCTGGGTGTGAACACAAAACTTCAGGGTGTTCAATTTTCTTCCAGTTGTTAAATATAATTGATTTCCCAGTGTTATCCAAAAAAAATCCGCAATAAGCTCGACTTCAATGAAGAAGAGCATAGAACTAGGGATATGAACCCGTTAAGGCTCTGTCACGCCCCGCTTCCCAAAAGTATGGAGGCGAAGCGTGAGAAGGTCCGCTCAGACTTGAAGCTGCAAAGCTGCAAGTCCGATAAGCGTCAATCAAATTTAAACTGCAGGTCCTTGCAACGCGATCGAAACAAAGATAATAACAATGAAATGAGACAAAAGAGATATCTCAGAATATCCATGAAATAAGTTTCAACATCACAGAAAAAGCCACCAGGCTAAAAAGAAAAAGAGTCTAAAGGCCCAAACATGGCCAACAAAAGTACAAAGTACAAGGTATAGGTGCCACGCACCGACAACTAACAACAAAACCTAAAACAAAGAAAGCTCAGCAAGGCCACCAAGAAAGGTCACAGGTGTCCATAAAACTCCTCCTGGGCAGACATGGACTCAGGCTCAGCGTCAGCAAAACATCACGTACTCAGCAACGGTCTCTGGCTCAAGGTCTAACATGTGACACCCAAAAGAGCAAGGGGCACATGTCAGCAAGTCTACAAGAGACTTGTGCAAGGAAACTGAAACTGAAAGTAAAGCAACCTAGCAGTTCTAGCATGATGCAATGACATGGCAGTTAAAGTATGAGTGCAGCAGGTAAAGAAAACAACAAGTAAACTAGCATGGCATGGCAAGTGTGGCAAGACTATAAACATTTACAAGGATTTCTCTAGTCACGTTTTCATGTCATGTGCAGAGTTTACGCCTTACAGCTGAAATGGCTTACTTTCACACTGAGTGGCCGCTTAACTCCGCCCCAAACCCAGAGTTTATGCCTTACAGCTGCAGTTGCTGATCAGGCAGACTCCCAGCTGATTGGCCGCTTAACTCTTACCCCTCCCACGTATATCGAGCCAGGGCCTTACCCCCGAACGGGAATGCTCGCTTCTGGATCACGAGCCAGTAAGTGTTTTCATGTTGGCATAGGGGTGCACCTAGCCAGGACAAGCAAGTACAAGTATGTAGCGTGTGCTACGAATGCAACATTCAAGGCATGAATGACATATAAAATGCAGTGCATGGCAGTTAAAAGTGCGTACAGTTAAGGAATTTAAACATGACAGATACAAATGCATGAACAAGTTTAAGGGTTGGATCTAGCTTCGTTGTCAAGCTAGATCAATTAAGGTGACGGATCTAGTTTCGTTGTCAAACTAGATCAAGTAGGCGTCTAGCCAGCTATCATTTCACTGACTAGTCTCTTTTACGCTAAAAGCAAGGAAGTGGCCTAAAAACATGGCCCTAAGCAAGAGTTGGCAAGTTTCACTTGCCTGCAAGTACAACGTCTGAGAAACACCGTCCAAGAGAGTCCAAGTCACAAATAACCTACGTGCACAAGTCCACCGACCTAAAAGTCCATATTATTAATCTTGATTAGTGAATTTAAAACATTTAAAACACTTTAAAAACATCAATTTTAGTCTTGATTAACAGGCAATGGGTTGGGGGTCCTAGGGGTGCAAAGCGTTACCTCAACACGACGCGAAAGCTACACTGGCGTCGGGTAGCGACGCCAGGGGTTGGAATAAGAGATCGCGCTCCAAGTCCTGATTCCAATATAGATTCCTCGCTGGAAAGTTCAGAGCATCAACCGGAGCAACGATTCCAGATTCCAAAGCTAGCACGTGCGACGACGGGCTACGACGTGTCGCAACGTCGTACGCGGCAAATCGTCGGAGAGAGAGCACCTAGGTGGGGCCCACAGTAGTCCTAGGGACCAATAGGGGACCCACAATACCTCTGGAGAATTTGGGGGGCCCACGGTGGCAAGTGGTGCGACGGGTGCGGGGTTGCGACGAGTTGCTCTCGGTCAGACACGCTTGGTGCGGGCGGTTCCATCGGTCGGGCACTAGGGGCGGGGCTGTGCAGCGCTGCGGGTCGGTGCGGCCTTGGTTCTCTCGGTCGGAGCGGGAGAAAGTCTCGGTCGGGCGCCTCGGATGCGGGGGCTTGGGCGCTGCAACGTTGCAACCGTTGCAACGTTGCGGAGAGCGGGCGATGCGGGCGAGAACGTCGGTCAGGCACGGAGCGGTGCGGAGCGACAGAGCGGGGGCTTGCAGCGGTGCGGGTGCGGAGCGGAGCGGGGAATTCTCTCGGTCTGACCGAGAGGATCTCTCGGTCGGAGCGGGCGAGCGGAGGGGGTGCGATGCAGCGGTGCGGGCCAAGCTTGGTGCGGGGACGGCCAGCGGTCGGAGCGGGGATTTTGGCCTCGTTTCTTCGGTCGGTGCGGGGCTGTTCGTCGCAACGTTGCGACGATTCGTCGCAACGTCAAATTTGAGTTTTGGAAGCGGCTAGGGTTATTTTCTTGCGAAAATAGGTCTTCCTAGAGGTTGTTTATATAGTGTAGATGGGTTGACTTGGTCTAGGGCTAATCCTAAGGGGATTAGGAGTTTAAAATAATTTAAAATTCAAATCTACTCTTCCTAATCACATAGGGATTGGGTGCAGCCAAGATAGGGGCTAAGATTTGGCTCAAAAATTATTTAAAACGTTTGAAACTCAAATAAATTTTCTTTGGCCGAAATTAATATAAAACCTAGCTTTTAAAAATATTTTAAACCTTGCTAAAAATATAAAAGTGGTCAAATAAACTCCAAAAATTTTAAAATAAATATCGGGGTGATCGTGGTGACGAAAGTGAGCTAACTAAGAAGACGGATCTCAATTTCGACGTCGGACGACGAAACTAAAAATAGAAACGTCTCCCGTCAAAAGTGAGAATCGCAACGTCTCATCGAATAAGATTAAATTGTGGGGAAACGACTCGAGAAACGTCGTTCCAAATTAGTGCCACAATTTACTACCCTCAGAGACGTTCACAACGGAATATCGCATCAAAGTGTTCACAACAAACAAAGTCTAAAACAAACACGTGCACGGCCAAAAGCACGTGCACGAACAACGTACAACGAAAAGTGGTCGTTACATCCTCCACACCTTAGAATAAAGTCCGTCCTCGGACTTTCTAATATAGCTAGTCGCTCTAGTAACTACCCCAATCAAGTCATATTATAATTCAAACCAGGTATAGTCATTACAAGTGCTTATATATGCACTAGGTAGTCAAACATTATCACTACCAACACGTGTATATATACATTCACGTACGTCATACACTTCTACCTATTATAGTCAGTCAATTTCATACATGTGTTTCAATCATATATATAAGCATACATCCCTTATATAACTACTACTTACCTAAACACAAAACAATATTTCAGATACTCATATAAGGATAGTCTCACCCTTAGCAGATACAATCATTGCTCTACATATAGATAGCTACCTATGCACAAACAACATGGGTATACTACCCTCTAATACTTCCTAGTATACATCCAACACCTCAACTCATGTAGTCACACCATACCATAATTAAATCCAGTTTCACTATATATATATATATTCACCACTACTATAGTTTCACAATATATATAGTCATTCAAATGCATGCAAATAGTTCACCACGTATTCACACCACATACGGTCCTATAACTGTATTTACGACACGCCACATATACCATAGTCACCAATAACTATAACTAAGCACATACTTACCCGTGCATGGTGCACACCCACGCACGCTAACTTTTCATTCACGTATACCAATCATACCATCATATATCATGTACATCTACACCTAGTTTAGCTAGCACACATACGTTCATACAGGAAAGTCCTTAGTAACTAGTTATACCTCAAGACCAACACCTATAACTATATACTGGTGTAGTGACCCACAATCATGTGTGTAACACAACCAGGCACAAACACTTCTATCACTATACATACATCAAACATTGCTATATTCAAACTACAAACATACATTCAATATACTTAGAGTATACCCACTCAAGCTTGAGTGAGACTCTGTACACATATCAGAATATTCAATATACGTAACACGGCATTCTTACCTATACCAATACCACTCCAATATTTATACGTCTACCATTACAACCATATACATTCCATAAGTCAATCACCCTTAATATTTAGTCAGGTAATACTCACATAGTTCAATCACTCTATATACCATAATAATAATAATACAGACATCAGCACACGTATAATTATAATACACTCCCTAATACATACGCATTCATCGTATAGTCACACACACGTAACACATATATTTACACCATAGCCTACTACCTATAATTAGTATACCAACACCTATACGTACATAGTTAAGATGTGCAATAGTCGTGTATACCTCGCGGTATGCACGCATACAACATCCCGTAATAGCAAGCAATACTAATCAAAATTATAATCCTACTACCATATGTATATCACCTATATACTCATGCAACAAAACATAACTACTTACGCCTAAGCACAATTCACATCTACGTACGAGCACATACTCACACGTACTAACATACAGGTCATATAATAGGCCTACTCACTTAACTATACGTACACCTATTATTATCACACCTAACATACACATAGCTTTACCAATCATTTTATTTCAACCATTGCAAGTATCTCTAACTACATACACTCCATTAGATATTCCAACACTAACTCTTATATACATAGGCATCCCTAGTATGGTATAGCTAACCACACACAAATCTATGAATACCAACACACAACCAACTTCATAATATCACGAATAACTCCGAGTATGTATATATCACACAATAGGCAAACATTAATATGCTATGGGGTTATACTCATCCAAGCTCACGTACATAACTTAGGTACATGCACTACGACTACCTCACGAGGTCCAAGGCCATACTAACAACTTAGAGTTGACACAGACATTGAAGGGCACTAAAGTCTAAGCAACAAAAGGGGGGTCGAGGTCGAAAGCGTGACGAGGGAAAGATCGATAAGCACGAGTTCAGGTAAGATGAATACAAGGGGATAACTTGGTTAGGTGAAACAGTGATTCACTGGTGAATGTTTAGGTAGGGGAAAGGGAGATGTAGTGATACTTATATAGGATAGAGGAAGGAAACAGCGTAAATAACATAAACTAAAATACGTGAAATTGAAAACTGTTATACTTCAAAAGTTGGAATCCTCGTCTTGTATAAAAATATTTGGAGGTCGATAAAACGAGTTGTTCAAAATAAGTTTGAGTCGAATATTCGTAATAAGAGAAAATGTTTTATTGGCTTATCGCAAATCATTAAGAAAAGGAAGTAAATCATTTACACGGACATTAAAGACATAATTTTTAGAAAATATTATACGGCAGTAATTTAATATAATGTTGTCAAAAGTTTTTGAAAGTCAAAGAATGAAATCAAGTAACGGAAGAATTTAAACTCATGTTAAATGCTTTCAAAACTTTTAGGCTATGGAGAAATTTAAAATAATCAATATTGAAACTACTTTTAGAGGAACCAGGATGTGCCAAAATAAAACTGGTTTACACAAAGCTTTTAGCATACGAGCACAACGAGCCTGGCACGGATAATTGGAATTCAATTTAGTCTAGCAATTTTTCTAAAAGCATGTATGATGAGCGGAAAGATAATAATAATAACTTGGTAGTAGAATTATCAAAATTGGTAGCAAAGCTTTAAAATCAACTCATGGAGGGTCTAAATCAGGAAGTGGTTATGAAATAGTAATTTCACAAAAATCTGAAGTAGGGAAAACGTCGAGCATAAAATCGACTTGCTGAAAGCTGAATTTCCATGTGACTTGAAAAGTATTTTAAAGTAAGCGCGTTGTGTCATTTGAATGGCATAAATAAGAACAGAAAATTATAAGTCGATTTGGACAAAATAAAAGTACGGTTCAGAATAAAATTAATATATGAGAGGAAGTGTATTTTCATAGGTACAAAAGTGTAGGCTGGGAAAATACCATAAGCTAGTTTTCAAATTTTCGAAAAAGTTTTAAGAGTTCAAGTCAACGAAGGAGTATGAAATATAAGATATATATATATTAAAAAAAATTGAACAAATTTAAACTTAGGAAAAGAGGAAATCGAAAAATACTTTCAGAAGGTTCAAGGTTTGTAATGGAGAGGTTCGAAAATTGACGACAATCGTCATGAGGCGATCTCGTGAATCGAGGCAAGGAAATTGATCGGATGATCAAAACATACATACGCCTAGGATATGAATCAGGAGAATCTACGGGGAAACTCCTACGGTCGTCCAACTAAGGATTAAGAACTAAGCGCTAAGACCTTCTAAGGAGCTAGACGGTAATGAAATGCGTTCAGCTTGGTCCGAAATCGATGAACCCAAGCGAACTACTGAAGGAAATTCTAGAAGTCTAATATGGTCAGAGTTAGACAAGAACCACTAAAGTAACTCCTATGACGATTAAATCAATTGCTGGCAAGGAGTCTAACTAACAATCAGAGGCCTCTAACTAGTAAGCACAGACGTCTAACCAAGTCTTCTTATCACCTAGTGTCATAAGAAAACGACTAGACTCAGGGCTTATGACTCGGATGTTGCAATTTATTTAATGGACATTCCGTTATTATCGTTGTTCCGTTAATTCACAATTGCAAGACTGGACCTGCATGGGCCACCAACAAAACCTGTCACGCCCCGCTTCCCAAAAGTATGTAGGCGAAGCGTGAGAAGGTCCGCTCAGACTTGAAGCTGCAAAGCTGCAAGTCCGATAAGCGTCAATCAAATTTAAACTGCAGGTCCTTGCAACGCGATCGAAACAAAGATAATAACAATGAAATGAGACAAAAGAGATATCTCAGAATATCCATGAAATAAGTTTCAACATCACAGAAAAAGCCACCAGGCTAAAAAGAAAAAGAGTCTAAAGGCCCAAACATGGCCAACAAAAGTACAAAGTACAAGGTATAGGTGCCACGCACCGACAACTAACAACAAAACCTAAATCAAAGAAAGCTCAGCAAGGCCACCAAGAAAGGTCACAGGTGTCCATAAAACTCCTCCTGGGCAGACATGGACTCAAGCTCAGCGTCAGCAAAACATCAAGTACTCAGCAACGGTCTTTGGCTCAAGGTCTAACATGTGACACCCAAAAGAGCAAGGGGCACATGTCAGCAAGTCTACAAGAGACTTGTGCAAGGAAACTGAAACTGAAAGTAAAGCAACCTAGCAGTTCTAGCATGATGCAATGACATGGCAGTTAAAGTATGAGTGCAGCAGGTAAAGAAAACAACAAGTAAACTAGCATGGCATGGCAAGTGTGGCAAGACTATAAACATTTACAAGGATTTCTCTAGTCACGTTTTCATGTCATGTGCAGAGTTTACGCCTTACAGCTGAAATGGCTTACTTTCACACTGAGTGGCCGCTTAACTCCGCCCCAAACCCAGAGTTTATGCCTTACAGCTGCAGTTGCTGATCAGGCAGACTCCCAGCTGATTGGCCGCTTAACTCTTACCCCTCCCACGTATATCGAGCCAGGGCCTTACCCCCGAACGGGAATGCTCGCTTCTGGATCACGAGCCAGTAAGTTTTTTCATGTTGGCATAGGGGTGCACCTAGCCAGGACAAGCAAGTACAAGTATGTAGCGTGTGCTACGAATGCAACATTCAAGGCATGAATGACATATAAAATGCAGCGCATGGCAGTTAAAAGTGCGTACAGTTAAGGAATTTAAACGTGACAGATACAAATGCATGAACAAGTTTAAGGGTTGGATCTAGCTTCGTTGTCAAGCTAGATCAATTAAGGTGACGGATCTAGTTTCGTTGTTAAACTAGATCAAGTAGGCGTCTAGCCAGCTATCATTTCACTGACTAGTCTCTTTTACGCTAAAAGCAAGGAAGTGGCCTAAAAACATGGCCCTAAGCAAGAGTTGGCAAGTTTCACTTGCCTACAAGTACAACATCTGAGAAACACCGTCCAAGAGAGTCCAAGTCACAAATAACCAACGTGCACAAGTCCACCGGCCTAAAAGTCCATATTATTAATCTTGATTAGTGAATTTAAAACATTTAAAACACTTTAAAAACATCAATTTTAGTCTTGATTAACAGGCAATGGGTTGGGGGTCCTAGGGGTGCAAAGCGTTACCTCAACACGACGCGAAAGCTACACTGGCGTCGGGTAGCGACGCCAGGGGTTGGAATAAGAGATCGCGCTCCAAGTCCTGATTCCAATATAGATTCCTCGCTGGAAAGTTCAGAGCATCAACCGGAGCAACGATTCCAGATTCCAAAGCTAGCACGTGCGACGACGGGCTACGACGTGTCGCAACGTCGTACGCGGCAAATCGTCGGAGAGAGAGCACCTAGGTGGGGCCCACAGTAGTCCTAGGGACCAATAGGGGACCCACAATACCTCTGGAGAATTTGGGGGGCCCACGGTGGCAAGTGGTGCGACGGGTACGGGGTTGAGACGAGTTGCCCTCGGTCAGACACACTTGGTGCGGGCGGTTCCATCGGCCGGGCACTAGGGGCGGGGCTGTGCAGCGCTGCGGGTCGGTGCGGCCTTGGTTCTCTCGGTCGGAGCGGGAGAAAGTCTCGGTCGGGCGCCTCGGATGCGGGGGCTTGGGCGCTGCAACGTTGCAACCGTTGTAACGTTACGGAGAGCGGGCGATGCGGGCGAGAACGTCGGTCGGGCACGGAGCGGTGCGGAGCGACAGAGCGGGGGCTTGCAGCGGTGCGGGTGCAGAGCAAAGCGGGGAATTCTCTCGGTCTGACCGAGAGGATCTCTCGGTCGGAGCGGGTGAGCGGAGGGGGTGCGATGCAGCGGTGCGGGCCAAGCTTGGTGCGGGGACGGCCAGCGGTCGGAGCGGGGATTTTGGCCTCGTTTCTTCGGTCGGTGCGGGGCTGTTCGTCGCAACGTTGCGACGATTCGTCGCAACGTTGCGACGATTCATCGCAACGTCAAATTTGAGTTTTGGAAGCGGCTAGGGTTATTTTCTTGCGAAAATAGGTCTTCCTAGAGGTTGTTTATATAGTGTAGATGGGTTGACTTGGTCTAGGGCTAATCCTAAGGGGATTAGGAGTTTATAATAATTTAAAATTCAAATCTACTCTTCCTAATCACATAGGGATTGGGTGCAGCCAAGATAGGGGCTAAGATTTGGCTCAAAAATTATTTAAAACGTTTGAAACTCAAATAAATTTTCTTTGGCCGAAATTAATATAAAACCTAGCTTTTAAAAATATTTTAAACCTTGCTAAAAATATAAAAGTGATCAAATAAACTCCAAAAATTTTAAAATAAATATCGGGGTGATCGTGGTGACGAAAGTGAGCTAACTAAGAAGACGGATCTCAATTTCGACGTCGGACGACGAAACTAAAAATAGAAACGTCTCCCGTCAAAAGTGAGAATCGCAACGTCTCATCGAATAAGATTAAATTGTAGTGCCACAATTTACTACCCTCAGAGACGTTCACAACGGAATATCACATCAAAGTGTTCACAACAAACAAAGTCTAAAACAAACACGTGCACGGCCAAAAGCACGTGCACGAACAACGTACAACGAAAAGTGGTCGTTACAGGCTCCATCTATAAGATGTGCTCTAATGCCTCCCCCGTTTGGGGATCTCGGAATATATTCATCTAGGAGGGTTAGTCCCGATGAATAAGTTCCACTGCTGCATTTTTTAGGGTGGTATGAGGGTTAGTAAAAGCCCAACCAATATCCCAGTAAGGTAATATGTCCGTTGTGATTAATAATAATATTGACTGCGGTTGGATAACAAGGTTTTGATTATGACCATTTTAAGAGGATAAATAGATGAGTACACTAAGGTACATCATCAGCCATATGTAAGGAGTGAAGGGAGTCAATGGCATCCTCATTTTAGGAGTATTCAGGATGAAAAATCATTTACAGTAAAATAAAATGCGTAAAAAGCATATATATACTGCAAGAGATAATTATGTTAGAGCAACAAGTTTCATAGTATGATGTGTGCTCCAGAAAGAAAACGTGCGTCCACAATTGTGCTCATTTTAGACTTATATTATGACAACAGATCAAATTTGTTTTCAAAGTTTATTTATCCTCGGGGAGTAGGTAAATATACATAAGGTCAATTGACTTTCGTCGTTTAGACTAGATATGTATATATTTTATATGGCATAAGTTAATGCCTATTTATGTTGCAAAAAGCAGTATGGATCTTGTCAGAACTTCTGGTCTGATATTTGTTTGCCATTGCATACTCCATATCGAGGTACATCATATCTTCCCTTTCTCATTTTGTTCAAGACTTCCCATGTTTTCAGTCTTCCTTATTGTCATTTATAAGGGAGAATGAATATTGGTCTTACGAAGTAGACACATACAAGGGAAATGAGTTAGTCTCTATATTTCCACTTTCTAATTTTTGAGAGACTTTTTAAAAGTCTATTTGAAAACTCAAGTATAGTCTTCAGGCCATTTTTATTGAGCCATTCAAGTATTATGTGGATAAAGAATCATGCTCAATGGGAAACAAATACGTGGCTACAAAATTTATAATTTTTCACTTATCTTTTAAGCCACGACTTCGGGCGTACGCTTAAGATTAAGGCTAGATTCAAGAATCATACCTTGTGGAGTGAGATTATTCTAAAAGAGTTTAGCAATGGTATGACAACTGCTGGTGTCAATATTAGTTTACACAAACCATAGATCTGAGAGATCTATTTACCGCAAAATGTGTATCTCTAAAAGAAATCGAATAAATGTTTTTCGCATAATCCACCGTATTTGTTAATTTTTACTAGGGAGAAAGGGTGCTGACTTTTGATTTGATTTTGAACTTCAGGTTCATTATGATTTTGAACTCCTGATTCATTTTGTCAAATAGGATATGATATTAAACTTTTTTGAAACCATTATTGGTTTGTTGTCATAGAATATCGTCATATCATGGGCATGAGTATGAGCAAGCGATGATCATATAAGAGTGCAAAAAGCAACGATTAATGATTTATCATACACATAAAATGAAGCTTGTATGCTAAAAGATATGCTCAATAAAATAGTTGAAAGAAACTAAATTATCATTGCAAATAAATTAAGCATGTGGGCTTAAGAATATATGCTCAGCTAACATGAATTGAAACATATACACATGTTATTTATATTCTGCATGTATATATATAATTTTATCTCAGACATATATTTATGCTACATGCATTAAAAATATATTATAGAGGTTTTAGCATGCTAAAGAAGATGTTTATCACAGAACATTAAATATGCGACAGGCATATAATTTTCAACGCTTGCATTTATAGTGTTTAAGCGAAAATTCATGCTAGAGGCAATAAAAATATACGACATCACATCTCAGAGAAATGCAGCAAGCATTTAATTGCAGATATATAATCATCACAAGCAGTTTTATTCATCACATGCATTCTTATGGGGAAATGAAGATATTTTCGTTTAATAATTAATGGACCCCTGGGCAACGTCATACACCGTTAGGTTAGTTGACTAACGGCAGAGCGGTCGCAGGATCTTTCTAATTATTAAACGAATGATAATCAGATAATCCAACCAAAATGCGATGAATTAAAAACGTGTAATTTATCCAGATTTTTAACGAAAAAGAAATCGCGATTAAATCTGGAAAAAGTTTTGAAAAATAGAAAAAATTTGGGGTTAAACCCTAATTAGGGTTTTTGGTCGTGTAAACCGTCGCTTCTGGCGGCTAGGGTATCTGGACACGCGCGCGCCTAGGGGGCACCGCTGCGGGCGGCCGGGCCCGTCCGCCGCTACTGGCGACGGCGGGGGGGGGGTCCGCCGTTGCGGGCGGTGGAGACAGCCCGCCGCTGCAGGCGGCGGGGCGAGCCCGCCGTCTCAGCGGCGGGGTCGCCCGCCGCTGCTGGCGGCGGGGCAAGCCCGCCATCGTAGGCGGCGGGGCGAGCCCGCCGCTACAGGCGGCGGGGCGAGCCCGCCGTCTCAGCGGCGGGGGTCGCCCCCCGCTGCTGGCGGCGGGGTCGCCGCCGCTGCGAGCGGCGTCGGGGCCGCACGCTGCAAAGAGCGGTGGCGGCGGTTGCGCGGGTTTAGGGGGGTTCGCTCGACGGCGAAGAGATCCCCTAGGGTTTAATGATTTTGGGGAGAAAAAATATGATAAAAATCCAATTTTTGGTGGAAAAAATTCATTTTTAATCTCCAAAAAGCTGTTTTTTATTGAAAAAGACAGATTTTGATCAATAAAAACGATAAAAATTTCATTAAACAATTGATCCAAGAGATTGGATCTAAATATATGATCACATGGAATTTTAGATCTAGGGGAGAGAGTTACCTCTAGATCCTACCCGCCAGATCTAGCGACGTTCGGTGAAGGAAGCCCGTTCGCGTCGCCTCCGTCCGTCGGCAGAAATTCAGCTCACCCTTGAGCGTGCTGATAACGTGTTGAAAATCATGGCGGCTACGGAACCCCGTAGCCCTGTATTTATCGTAATAGGGTTACATAATGGGTGGATACCCACTAACGGGTTGGGCCTCCAAAAGCCCGTTTAGAACAGTAAAATCATTATATCCTCTTATTTATTTGTTTTGAATATCTAGGTATGAAGATTCTTTTGAGTATTTTAATTTGATCAATTTGTTGATACCTTTGCCAAAATAATAGCTGTTTGTTTAAAATTACGTGATTCAAGCTTCTGAAGAAGAAAAAATTTCTGCTTATCAATTTTTGAGATAAAATAAATTCTCCGATAAAACTAAATTTTGGGATGAACTAAAATTTTTGGAAATTAAAAATTTAGCGATAACCCTTAAATTTTGGAGCGGAACTAAATTTGGATGTTGCTAAATTTTGTGAGAAACAGAGATTTTTGGGAGGAACTAAATTACTTGGGATAGGCTAAATTTTCGGGGAACTAAGCTTTTGACAGAGAGATATCTTAAAGGAACCGTGCTCTACGTCACGGGTTATGACTAGTAAATATACATAGTATGATCATATCGATATCCATTTTCTTTTGGCTGATACAAATACAAGTATGGATTTTGTTACTTTTGTTACTCCAAAGCATAATGCGCGGATATGAATTTGGATGCAGATATTTGTTGGATAGTTGGTGACCGTGACTAAAAACTTCTACAACGAATTTAAGCATGCCTTTAATTTTGATACTCTTTTATGAGAAAAATGTTAAAATTATTAAAAATTGTATGATACAGTCTTTTTAATGAAGATACCACATTAACATATGTTGGATATTTATACGAATACCATATATATATTCATATTTTACGCAGATATCTGAAATGAATTTTCACATTAAAACAGAAACACAAAACCTGATACAGTGTGGATAATCTATATTCGTTTGCAAACACAGTTACAAGACCCCCAACTAGAATCAAACATTGCTTTGACGAGCTTTAAAAAGCTGTTTTCCTATAACATGTTCTTGTTGTCCAGTAATTTAACCAAGGCATAGGGTTCACTCCACCCATTATTTCATTGAATTGAAAAAAGAAAATAATGATAAATATTACACATCGCTAAAAAAAACTTAGGCTAAAGAAGATAGTAAGTAGAATGGAAGAAAAAAATGTCTAGATTCTTAAAGAGTAAACTTGTGTGTTGAATATCTAAAATGTTCAGCATACAATTCTTCCATATCAAGTAACATGCTTGTAGTTTACAAAAATGTTTACAAAGGACTTCATTACGCGTTTAGCTGCAAGTCAGTTTTTAAAGATCTTCCAATCAAGAAGCATAATTCATTTGATTTTGTGCGTGTGTGTGTGTGACTAATCCAATGCGCTTGGTTTTGGATGACGGAGAGCCTATAGTCTCAGAGCCTGCTCAATGCCTTCATGCCGGTAGTTGCTGCATCTTTTCCTGCGATAAAAACATGTCATTTATGTGTCAATAAGACTAAACAAGCACGGAGTTCAATTGAGCCTGATCAAGGATCGGAAGCATCCTATGGTAGAATTCAGGAATTTCAAAAAAAGTCCCGCAGTTGTTTTGAAAAATGCACAAATAAACAAGACTCCAGCATTTCAGCGACAATTGGCATGTCCCAAATGATTTTCAACTATGTGCGTCGTGAGCAAAAGATTACATTTAAGTATACTATAGTACAATTTTGCCCTATGGCCGGCAAATTCTATAGAAATATCAGAAAAGGATCTTGTATTGATGCTATTACTATAATATAGTATCAGAAACATATTCATATATTATGAAGAGATGTCACAATCTAGAAAACTTTCCTATGATCAAATTTTTTTAGTATAATGCGTATGTTTTATATGTTCTGGTATCACTGCTGATGTAGTCTTTGTGAACATGCAGTCAAATGACTTGGGGGTTTTAAAGGTTTCAAGTTTTAACCAAACTTAAACATCTGCAGATATTTATATCCTCTGCTAAGTTCTGACCACTTTGTATCAGCTTCCAACTCCCATGTAGCTTCTACTCATGCTTTCTCTAGACTTCTTGTAGGCATGGGTAGCAAACAGGTTAGGTCGGGTTTCACCGGGTTTGACCCAACCCATTTAAGGGTCTATCCAAACTGGATATGGGTCAGGATAATAAAACCCGTACACAACCAGGATTTTATCCAGTTCACCCGAACCTGACCCAGACTACAATTTTTTTCCAACTCATGATTCATCATCGTGCCTTGTCATTGTCACCACACATCGTCGCCCCGCAACACCGCCGACCCCATCCATCTCCCTCTCATCACCCCGCCGTCATCGACACAGCCCCTTGTCGCCACCATGCCGCCGACCTCTAACCTTCCCCTCCCCCTCCCTCATCGTCCCATCATTGCAGACCCTCATCGTTGCCGCCCTCGCGTCACCCCCCAACCGCTCTCTAACCTTCCCCTCTCCCTCCCTCATCATCCCTGTAAGTTGTTATGGCCTGATATGGCCAAATGACCTGGTAACCGACCCGATACTCGGTTGATGATTTTCCTCCCCCTCCTCATCTCTCTCTCTCTCTCTCTCTCTCTCTCTCTCTCTCTCACAATGGTATCAGAGCAACTCATATCGATCTAAGGGCGTTCAACAATTTCTCAATTTTTTTAGATCCAGCAGCATCGCGTCTTTTTTCCTTCAACGATCATTGTGTCACCGAATTCGATCCACACACCGATCATGCCGCGTAGATCACTGGCCGCAGCCTTTCCACACTGAAGCTTCATCAGTTGACAAGAGCGACACCTCCTCTCTCCCACTGATCCACGTGCTCCCAGGTGTCCTCCAACCGAGCAGAAATCAAACCCAGCACCTCTTCGCCTCCTTCCCAAAGCCAGCACCTCTTCCTCTTTAAATTATTGATCAAAAATCTGAGCCCATTTTCTTAAATTTTGATCAATAAATCTGACCCCATATATTGATTTTTTTCTCCACTGAGAACCCCAGATCCCCACGGCTTCACATATTTTTTAGTGAAAATCAAGCTTCTGCTTTTTTTTTGAAATTCAAGCCACTAAGTTGCTTTCCATGAGCATTCCAGCGGGACCCACTCATTTGCTTTACCAAGTCCTAATGCGTCCCTTCACGTGAAGCAGCAGATCACGTCAGCATCATCATTTTCTTCTTCCTGAAGCGGCAGAGCGCACGGGCCCCCAAGCACAGAGCAATCATCTCATGCACAGAGCAGTGCGGGCCCCACCCCCTCGCAGCAGTCTTCCATCAATTTCGACGAATTTGCAGCACAGTTTTTTACGCACACGAAAGCTGTTTAAACTTTTTCGAGGCGCACGCAGAACGGTTATCCACACGGCCCACTTCTCCAGGTTCCACGATATATATATTTTACTATTATTTTTGCACAGTTAGATGCCCCTTACAACTTAAACCTAATAAAAATTTTGTTTCACACATTAATTAAAAAGTTAGAGATTTATTTGCAACCATAGTTATTTTCTGCATATATAACCTAATAAAATTTGTATCTCTCATTATAATTAGAAATGTTAGAGATTTATTTGTAACCATAGTTATATAACCTAATAAAATTTGTATCTCTCATTAAAATTAAAATTGGATTTTTTGATGGGTTATTAGACATTAATTTTAGTTTATTTGATCACATCTATTTTTTGGCACCTTATACGTGAACCAACTTATCTCATCAAACAGTAACAAACAAATGGCAAGCAAACTGATTGCTTCTGAACTGGCCAAAATAGAACACCTGAACGGTTCCAAATATGACATGTTGCACCGAAAAATTAAATGCAGACTTATCCATAACAATTTAGATAGTGTTAGTGAGTCCACTGCTCATACTCTCCCTGAAAATCCCACCGATACTCGGAAGAGAGAGCTAGACCAGTGGACTATAAATGACAAGGCTAGAAGTCTCATGCTTATGTTCATGGACGATAACCTAATAAAAGTGTTCGAAAATTGTAATACTGTCAAGGACATGTGACAGACCAATAAGGAGAAGTATGACATCACATCTAACGTGAACATACAACTCCTGCTGCATATGTAAAATTCATATCGTATGCAAGAATGTGACAATGTCATCGAACACGTGAACAAAATGATTGTCATGGCTAAAGACCTAGATACCGCATGAACTGAAATTCCTGAGAAGCTTCAGGTGTCAACTATTTTGAATAGTCTACCGTCGTCGCCTGATATGGGTGCCACTACGCTTAGGCTAAATGGAACCGTTAAGCGTGTCACTGACTTGCCAGCTCAGCTAGCAATGGAACAATACCTTATAGCTAGGAGGAAGGGCTCAGACGTCAACATTGTACAAGAGGAAGAGCGAATGCTGCTCAATACCGAAAGGCACAAGGGAACCAGCGTCTTGGACCTGTGAAGCCCTCCTTCAAGGGATCTGGCCAGCCATCAGCTCGCGGGAAGAAATGACCTCCTGGATCTTACTATATCTGCAGGAAGTATGGTCACTTTAAGGCCAACTGTCCTCAGGCAAGGAATAAGGGCAACTTTAAACGCCCAGAACAAGGAGGATCCAGAAAGCTGGAGTTCATTGGCGTCACTGAATGCAACGCTTCAACAACAGACGCTGAAGGATGGTGGATTGACTCGGGTGCAACCCGACACATAGCAAAGACAAAGGAAGGAATTGTCAACTTCCAGGAACTGAAGAACCAATGGATATACATGGAAAACAATACATATCTGGATGTAGAAGGTATTGGTTCATACAGATTGGATCTTGGGGACAACATCATGATCCTTAAAGATGTGTTTTATGCACCTGGCATAAGACGTAATCTGGTCTCTGTTCCAGCTTTGCTGAAGAAGGGTCTTGAAGTGAGATTTTACAACAATTGGGTCTCTATTGGGAAAGACAAGAAAGTGTTTGTTATGGCCAAGTTTGTTCCCGGTCATGATTTATTCTGTTTTTCCGTTGTAAAATCTGATATTGGAAATAAAGATTTGAGATTTGAATTATTCCTCGTGTCTTTTGTCTGCTTATGATCTTTGGCATATGAGATTAGGTCATCCTGGTAACAATAAGATGGACCAGTTAATCAAAATAAATTTATACCGGAACTGACAGATATAAGGACATTACCCTGTGAACATTGTTTAACTGGGAAGATGGCCAGGAAATCATTCTCGTAAGGTCAAAGGGCAAATGAATTGTTGGGATTAGTTCATTCTGATATTTGTGGGCCTTTAAGCATAGAGACCCGTGTGAATAAGGAATATTTCATACCTTTATAGATGATTATTCCAAGTATACTTTCGTGTATCTTTTAAGTAGAAAGTCGGAAGCCTTTGAAAGTTTTAAAAGATTCAAGACAGAAGTAGAAAGAAAACATGGAAGGAATATAAAGGTGTTAAGAACTGATAGAGGTGAGAATTCAACTCAAAGGAATTTGAGGAATACGGTATCCAATACGATATAAAGAAGCATACAACTATGCCTTATACGCCACAACAGAATGGTGTGGCTGAAAGAAAGAATAGAACATTAATGAATGCAGTGAGATGTATGTTATCACAGTCTAGTATTTCCAAGGATTTTTGGGGAGAAGCAATATTGACTGCAAATTATGTTCTGAACAGAATTCCCACAAAATCAGTCGAGACAACACCGTATGAGATATGGGATGCAAACCCAATTTAAGTCATTTGAGAAAATGGGGTTGTGTGGCACTTGTTCTCATTCCATATCAGGTTAGAGATAAACTGGATCTCAAAACCGTAAGATGCATATTCATATGATATTCTGAAAAATCTAAAGGATACATGTTCTTCCATGCTACTTTTCTAGAGAATCTAGAAGAAAAGGAACAAGTCCAAGAAAATGTGTCACCCTTGCTGGACTGAAATGATGTTCCAAATGATGACTTGGATATAGTGGATGATATACATCATCCAGCTATGGAAAAGATGAACCTGTAAATGAGAATATACCTATAGCAATTCAACCAGCTGAACCTATCCAGCCTGCAACCATTAGTGGCAACAAAAGACACAAAACTACACCTGCATGGATGGATGATTATTATCTATATTCATGTGAACCATCTTGTTTCTCTATGGATATTGATATAGATGAGCAAGTTGATCCCTTAATTATACAGATGCAATGAAATCATTTAAGTTAGATCAATGGCTTGAGGCTATGAGAAAGGAGCTTCACTCAATTGAGAGAAACAATGTATGGGAGCTATGTTACTTACCAGAAGAGAGAAAGTCCATAGGATGTAAGTGGGTGTTAAAAAGAAACATCGGGTTGATGGGTCTATTGATACATTCAAGGCCCGGTTAGTTGCAAATGGATTTACTCAGAAAGCAGTGATTGATTATCAGGAGACTTATTCTCTGGTGGCTAAGTTTGCATCCATAAGAATAATCTTGGCGATTGTTGCGTATCTTGACTTGGAACTATACCAAATGGATATCAAGACAGCATTCATCAACGGAGAGTTGAAGAGATTTATATATATGAATCAACCCGAGGGATTTCAGGTTGACAGGAAGACAAAGTTTATAAATTGAAGAAATCTTTGTATGGTTTAAAACAATTATCTAGACAGTGGTATCTCTCAAATTTCACAACACTATTATCCAACTTGGTTTCGTTGCAAACAAATTGGATAATTGTGTGCCTTGAAAAGTGGGAGCAGTTTTACGATATTATCCCTGTACGTGGATGATATTTTGCTCGCTGGAAATGACATTGAAGTGTTGAAGAAGATTAAATTAGCACTTTGCAGTGAATTTGAGATGAATGGCATGGGTGATGCATCCTATGTTCTTGGAATACAAATCATTAAAGATAGGAAGTCTAAAATTTTAAGTTTAAACCAAGAAAAGTATTTGCATACAATATTGAGGATATTTGAAATGTACAATTTCAATCTGGCCCTTACACCATTGGTTATGGGAAGCCGTTAAGCAAAGAACAATATCCTGGAGAGGGACAAAACGGCTAGATGTTCCATATGCTCGGGCTATTGGAAATTTGGTGTATGCAATGCTGTGTACTAGACCAGACTTGGCGTACCCAGTTAGTCTAGTTAGTAGATATCAAAGTAATCCTGGTCCAGCTCATTGGGAAGCTGTTAAGAGGATTATGAAATATATAAAGGGTACGGTGCACCACAAGTTAGTTTATCAAGCAGATTCGCTTGAGGTTCTTAGTTACTCCGATGCAGATTTCGGAGGGGACAAAGATGACAGGAAGTCAACTGCATGACATGTGTTCATCTTTGGTGGTGCAGCTGTTTCTTGGAGTAGCAAGAAATAGGGTTGTGTAGTGAGATACAAATAAGAAGATGTGTATATAGCATGTAGTATGGCGGCTACTCATGCGGTCTGGATCAGACGGTTCCTATTGGACTTGGATCTCAATTTGGTGGATGGACCAATTGAGATGTACTGTGACAATCAAGTAGCCATCAGCTTGATCCACAGTGGTGCAAACAGTTCCAAAAGAAGGCATATTGAAATACAATATCATTATATACATGATATGGTGAAAAGGAAAGAAGTCAATGTGACTTATATTCCAAGTGCTATGATTGTTGATCCATTGACGAAGGGTATTCCAGCAGTTACAACATGTTGGTTTGATGGGACATAGAAATATCTAAGTCAAGGAAACTTTCATGAATAATGAAAGGAGACAATCATGAATAATGATTGTACTCGGTGAATAAAATGTGCATGTCTCGCGTATAGTGGGAGTATGTGAAATTACATCATGTGTTATATCTCACGGATAGTGGGAGTATGACCGGAATGTACTTGGCCATTTCAGGCCAAGTGGGCCTGATATGGGCAAATGACTGGTAACCGACCCGATACTCGGTTGAGGATTTTCCTCAACCGAAAGACTGAATCTCACGTGTCTGTTAAGAGAATATCAGGTCGGTTGAGGAAATCATGGGGGCGGTTGTGGGATGGAGGATATGGCAGTGGCCCTATAAATAGAGAAGAGGGTTTCTCTTCTAAAGTATCAAAAGCATTCAGCTTTCAGTCATATCTGGAATTCCCAAACAATATTTCTTTCTCTCTCTCGTTCTCACAATCCCATCATTGCAGCCCCACACCATCCCCACCCCTCGCTGTCACCGCCACTCGTCGCCGTAAAGCCGTCGACTCTAACCTCATTCATCTCTCTCCTTGCAGGTTGCCATATCTAACCCAGATTTTCAGGTTCGGGTGGGGTCAAATAGGTTTAAGTGGTATCTGGATCGACTTGCCTGACCCAGGTCAGAAATGGATGCGTTACCCATACCCGAATAGACCCAGATCCAAACCGCTTTGATTTAATAAATACACAAGCCCAAACCCTTTCTCTTTCTCTCTCGCATATAATCTCTCCCATGTATTCAAAATCAAAAACATAGAGCAGAGGAGAGATGACCTTGTTGGGGGAGCAGTATGTCCTCCTCATCGTTGAGGCCTCGTCATCGGAGGGCTTCGTCAGCTTCATGCAAAGGTCGAAGGAACCTTGTCGTGGCCAGAAAGAACTTGTCAGTGTCAGATCTACAACAGAGAGACCTCTGAGAAATTCCTTTAAGCGGTCAATTCCTACATATCTGAGAAATCTTGGGGGTATACAGGAATTGGATCTTTCACACAACAATTTGTCTGGGAAAATTCTTGAACTTTTGCAGTTTTCAGCCATTGCAATATTTGAATTTATCATTCAATTCATAGGTAAAGTCCCAACAACTGGGGTCTTTGCTGATGACCGAGAGTTCAATCATAGTGAATGATAAATTATGTGGATGACGTGCAAACCCACATCTCCAGCATGTCCTATGATCTATCCAAAATATAAGTGGAGAAAATCGACAAAGCTTCTGCTTACGTTCCCCATTCTAGGGGGAGTTTTCTTGTTATGTTTGTTGACAGGTGTATTTTAATTTCTTATCGGATGCAATGGTTAAAAAAAGAGTTTGACTAAGGATTTCATTGAGGGCAATCACTACATGAGGGTCTCTTAAGCCAAGTTGCACAAAGCAACTGATGAATTTTCTTCTTCAAGCGTGGTAGGTGCCAGAAGTTTTGGGTCCGTTGTAGAGGAACACTATAGAAAATTGGAGGAATGGTGGCTGTGAAGGTATTCAAGCTTCAAAAATCAGGAGCTCTGAAGAGATTCATAACAGAATGCAAAGCTTTGAGAAATATTCAACACAAACATCATGTAAAAGTCATGGTGACGCAGGACGGAAGAGAAGGTTTGTGATGGGGGAATTTAGGGGAAAGTTTAGGAATTTGATAAAATGTCAGGCCTCGTAGACGGAACATCTAACGATCACCAACTCACACGGTTTGTCCATAGAGATTTTTCGAACTTCACAAAAAGGCAACCAAACCCGCTCTCACGCTCCAATGCAAAAGATTTAATTTTAACAAACAAAAATTTCAACCATTTTTTCAAATTCTATTCAACAAAAAAGAAAATAAGTTTGAGGCTTTTACATAGGCTTAGAATTTGACTAATCTCATAACACGTCCGATGCGAGACTAAGATAACAAAATAAGAAAATTACTAAAAGACTTAAATTCTTACTAATGACTCAATTAACAATTAAAAAGACTCAAATAACTCAAATAAGAATCTAAAAAAATTCAACTCGAACCTCAAATTGGATTATCATCATTCTCTATAGCTTTGAAAACATCACCACCTGATGAATGATAACCAGAATTGTACAACCGGACAGACCACAATCAGCTCCATGGAGAATATTGAATGCTACAGATGAATGTATGTATAACCAAGCTCCCATTAAATATTCGACTCAATCGTATCATGATCATCACGGTGTAGAGTTTGTCAAGAACATATATGACGCATGCAAACCCTCCTCATTGGTTCTAGGATGAACCTCTTTAGACAAGCTTTAATCATCTCTTTATCTATAACTACAAATTCTTACTATTTGATTCTGCAATAAATTTGTGAATATCATTCTTAATTGCAAGAATTCCACAAGTCTTGTGATGCAAAGCACTCGAATGATATGCAAAATGTTGGAGACTCAGCTCATACTAGGCCTCTAACACTAGCACATTTGTTAGAGACCCGGTATATATTAGGATCCTAACACTAATCTTACTAATGACACATCCCATACTAGGCCACTGACACTAGGCTCACACTTCAATTGTTAAGTATTAGCTAGCATCCAACCTAAAACCAATTGGTATTGGATGTAGATGCCCTCTAATACTTAACCATTTCATTTCATTTGTTCTTGTCCGATATGGAACTAAGTGGGATCGTAACATACCACCACGCTTTCCACAACCGTCGTCCACAACGGCCCACTCTGAGATACACACTCTAAGTGGTCCACTCTGCCTTTTTATCAAGTCGCCCCCTCTTAGGTCACTCCTTCCCTAGGACATCCCTTCTGCAAGATGGGTCATAGCATGTGGCTTGCTTTGATACCATTTGTTAGAGACTCAGCCCATACTAGGTCTCTAACACTAGCTCATTGGTTAGAGACACATTCCATACTAGGCATATAAGACTAGCCTTTCTAAGGACACATCTCATACTAGGCACACTGGGCTCACACCTAATTATTAAGTATTATCTAGCATCCAACCCAAAACCGGTATTAGGTGGAGAGCCATCTAATACTTAAGTATTATCCAGCATCCAACCCAAAACCAATTGGTATTAGGTGGAGAGTCCCTCAAATACTTAAATATTTCATTTATTTTGTTCTTGTTCAATGTGAGATTAAGTGTGTTTGTAACACAAAATAACAAGGAAATCATTAGGGATATGATCAAAACCTAACTCTAATGAATTTAAAATCACATGATAATGTATCTGAGTTAGTGGCTTACTACAGATCAAATCATTCTTTTGATTGTCAGTTATGTCTTGGGTTTGCAAGGGGTTAACACTTCTTTCCTTCACATATAAATAAACTAGAACTAACCCGTGCACACAGTGCACGTGGACCCAAAAAATCCACAAACAGGATGCGGGACCCGCGCACTGTCGAAAAGGAGAGAAGTGTGGGTCTATGTATGTGTATCGTCGGAGGGTAAAAAGGGAAAAATCGGGGACTAAAATGCAAAAAACACCGAAAGGCAAAGTGAAAAATGGCCAATGGCAAGCCGAGGAGATATGGGGTTTTATTGGCAATGGTAAACATGCAATAAGTAGAATGTGGTGGCTTTTTATTGGGTGCTCCAGAACAACACCAAAAACCTCACAACTCTTCACCCACCCCTAAGTGAGCCCAACCATGATGAGTTGGCCAAACCTAAGCCACTACTCTATCCACTCTTTTGTCCTAGTAGGACAACCCCCATCAATCAACCCTCTTTTGTATAATAGATGTGTGTGCTCTCCTAAAATACGTAACATATAGTCATACAAACAAGGCCTACCAAGCAAAATATGCATAGCATCTATTGGTATAACATTACACTAGATGTTATCGTAATAACTCAAAAACTAAATATACGCTAAAGAACGTTGAGTAACAGAATTGGTTATCAACCCATGTAGCATTGTAAGGCTGCAGATAAGATTCGGCTTTTATTTTTATATTTCACATAGCTGATTTGGATACTAAATTTGTACTACATTCATTAATTATCACTTTTAAAGACATCTCTGATTTTGGTGTAGGTAAAGAAAACATTCATCTTTTGTTAATCATACTCTTATGTAGTAGCTAGATACCTAAGAATATATTTGTAGACGCTAGATTCCTCTATATCATCTTCATCACCAACATCCTCAAGTAGAATGCATTTTTTCCCGAGTAATCCATCCTCATTACTAACGTCTCCCATAAGTAAGCTTGTGTTGGGGTACTAACTAGGAAAATGGCTCAGGCCATGACATTTGAAACATTACTCTCCTTTAAATTTTTATTATAAGAATTCTTCAATCTTAACATTTCAATTTAACTTCATAGTGGTAATAATTTTAGATTTAGTAATACTGTAATTTGGCCGCTAAGTTTGCTTCATGTCTTTAAAAGTAAGCTTTCTGTCTATGGAGGCTATAATAGATTATAAATTTAAGTTTAGATAGAACACTTGTTGCATTAATATATATTTTAGGGAAGCATCTCACGCCTAATATCTGCTCTCAACCCAAAACAAAACCTAACAATGATATATCAAGAATCTTCTTATAGCTCTTTCCTAGCAAATAAATCATAAACTTAGTTATATATTCTTTCACGGATATGCTTTCTTGATATAAGTCATTCAATTGTTCTAGGAGCCGATCTCTATAAATAAGAAGCGGATATTTTTAAGTGTGATTTTCATCTCATTCCAAGTTTGCATAAATCTTAGGTGCTCTGTCTTATTCTCTCTGCCGATATTTAGAAAATTTTGACAAACCCAATAGGTTTTAACTTAGCAAATTAAACCTATTGTTCATTTGATAACATGTACCATTCAAAAAATATTCCATCTCTGCCAGTTAATTTGATAAGATTTGAGAATTATATATTCCATCAAAGTTGTGAGCATCTATCCTAATCCAGCGTGTAATGTTATCTCACTCAAAGTTATCCTTAAAATTATCATCATGTCTCCTATTATTCTAATATCGGTTGTTTCCATTTCCAATCATTTTGTTATCAGGTACATCGTCAAATATGCTTTGTGATTCATCTTCAAAATTCTGTTCTTTTATCGACTTATTTTCTAAAACTTCACGTCTATGTCATGTTCGGTTTATTTCAGCTTTACGTTCTAAGTACATCTTTTGATGTTAATTTTAGACTCTAAACTAAGTTACCTAACATTTTACCACTACATAACAGCATGCAATATCAAACAATCACACGAATGCTACTGTAAAATTTTTATAAATACAAACTATGTATGCAAATAAATAAAATAAACTCATAAGAATCAAATCTATACACTTAAAATACAGTCTGAATATGCTTATACAACACACAGATCAAGACTAAAATATTATGCAATTATCAATGTTATTAATTAATTTGAATAAAATTAAATAGAATTTTTTAAAATTTTAAAAATATAAATTTGATCATATTAGAGTTTACATGGAGTGAGGATCTGCTTTGAGCACCGTATAAGGTCTCCAAAGCTTGTAGAGGCTTGATCCAAATTACCATGGCCAAAAAATTCACGTAAAAAGATCGAAAAATAGCTGAAAATCACCAAAATATGCCTAGAATACTATAAGAATACAAAAAATCCAGAGAAACCCCTAAAAATGGCAAAGATACACTGTTGTAAGCTTCAACTTGGCTCGGTCAATGGCTTGTCTAAGCTGTTGACCAATCAGTTGGAGTCGGCTTTAGTTAGCTTCGCAGGTTGGGTTGAGCCGATGAACAACATTGGGTTGGCTGTAGTTTGGTCGCCGCATGCTGAGTTGATGAAAAATACTGACGGTTGAAGGTCGACTCGACTTGATGACAGCTTGACAATGAAAACGGCTTGTCAGTGTCACTAGCGTGGGAGGTTGGCACTAAATGACAAAATCGGTCAATTTTACTTGTGTTTCTCATTGAGTCTGGTGTCGTTGGATGCAACAGATAATGGTGGAGCTGATGAAAGTGTCAGTGGCTAGCCAAAATCTGGATTAATGGCAATGTCACCGATGATCATTGTAAAAGACAACAGCATTAGCTAGGGTAGCGACGACAGTGTTGAAGCATTGGGATGGTGGTGACATCGGTAGAAGATGGTGGTGGTGGTAAGAATGAGGGACATCCTCCGTGAGGACAGTGACAATGAATATGGTTAGGGTTAGGTTTTGGGGGGAAGGTTAGTGGTGCTGAATAAGTTGAACATGTATTATTTTTTTTGTTTTTTAGATTTTTTTTTCTCTTTTTTCTCTTTTGTTTGAAAATTCTCTTTTTGTTATGAATCAACTATTGAGGGGAGAGCCCTCAAGTCTATATTTATAGCCAAAGGGGAGAATACAAGTGGGTATGGGCCCAACCACTTGGGTTGGCCCAATAACTCACCGACCCAGTAAATACCCATTCACAACACTCCCCCTTATCCAGCCATGGTTGTGGACCCCGCTCATGAATACTTCAGGATTCTGAGCCTGTATGGGTCTCACATGGGGTGGATACTTCAGGATCCTGAGTTGGTGAGATTTGCCTCGTTAAAACCTTTGGCTATGGAAAACCCAGTGGGAAAAACCATAGTTAAGGAAAAAGAGTACAAACTCTGCCAAACTCCCCCTGATCTGTACAAGCTCTCAAGCTTTCAGATCTCTTAGGCGTCTCATTCCAATCCTATGTACAAGTTTTCTAAAGGTAGCAGTAGGAAGGGCTTTAGTGAACAAATCTGCCAAATTGTCACATGACTGCACTTGTCTGATGTCGATCTTGCCATCTCTCTGTAGCTCATGCGTCCAGAAGAACTTTGGTGAAATGTGTTTCGTTCTGTCGCCTTTGATGAAGCCACCTCGTAGCTGAGCTATGCAAGCAGCATTGTCCTCGAACATGGTAGTGGGCTCGAGGTCTCCAGTCTTCAGTCTGGTCGTAGACAAGATGTGGTGGACGACTGAGCGTAGCCATACGCATTCTCTGCTTGCTTCATGGATGGCAATGATCTCCGAGTGATTGGATGAGGTTGCCGTCAAGGTTTGCTTGATGGATCTCCAGGAAATGGCTGTCCCTCCGTAGGTAAACACGTACCCAGTCTGTGATTTTGCTTTGTGGGGATCAGACAAGTACTCTGCATCAGCATAACCTGCAAGTGTAGAGGATGTTCCATTTTTGTAGAAGAGTCCCAAATCTGTAGACCCTTGGAGGTAGCGCAGAAGGTGCTTTACCCCGGTCCAGTGGCGCTGCGTAGGCGCTGCACTGTATCTGGCAAGCAAATTTACTGCGAACGCTATATCGGGACGCGTGCAGTTTGCCAGATATAGTAGTGCTCCGATGGCACTCAGATAGGGAACTTCCGGACCAAGTATATCCTCCCCCTCTTCCAGCGGCCGGAAGGGGTCTTTATGTGCATCCAGGGATCGTACCACCATAGGTGTACTCAATGAATGACAATGGTCCATATGGAATCTTTGCAACATTTTCTTCGTATGTGGTTTGGTGTAATAGGATTCCATCTTTCTGATGTTCAATCTGTAAGCCAAGGCAGAATTTAGTTTTGCCTAGGTCTTTCATTTCGAATTCTTTTGTTAGGCTTACAGATATCTCAGTGATCTCTTTGGGAGATCCTATGAGATTCAGATCGTCTACGTAGACAGCTATTATCACGAATCCTTTTCCCTTTGTTCTTATGAAGATACAAGGGCAGACTTCATTGTTCGTGAATCCTTGTTGAACAAGGAACTCACTGAGTCTATTATACCACATTCTTCCTGATTATTTGAGACCATACAATGATCTTTGCAGCTTAACAGAATAGACGTCCCGAGGTCTATCTTTCAATTCAGCAGGCATTGAAAAGCCATCAGGAAGTTTCATGTAGATCTCCTTGTCGAGATTGCCGTATAGATACGCAGTCACAACATCCATTAGCTGCATATCTAGGCCTTCCTTTGCTGTTAAGCTTATCAGGAATCTGAACGTGATCGCATCCATGACCGGGGAGTATGTTTCGTCATAGTCTATACCCGGTCTTTGGGAGAATCCCTGTGCTACAAGTCTAGCTTTGTAGCGTGCGATCTCATTATTTTCGTTTCTTTTTCTGACGAATACCCATTTGTATCCCACAGGTTTGACACCGGTAGGTGTCTGGACTATTTGCCCAAAGACTTTTCGTTTCTGAAGCGAGTCCAGCTCGGCTTCTATTGCCTGATTCCACTTTGGCCAATCATCTCTACGTTTGCATTCAGCAACGGAGTGTGGTTCATAATCATCATCGCTTCCGGCGACGTGAATGGCAATGTGAAACGCGAAGTCATCGTCGACGACTGTACTCTTTCTGTCTAATACCTCCCCTGTACGTACATAATTTAGTGATATTTCTGATTCCCCCGGCAGTTCCTCTGCAGTGGATTCCGGGAGGGGAGAGGGTATGGACACGAGCTCGTTTCTCTGTGGGGGTATCGTCCCAAGGTCTCCGGATATTTTTCTTTTTCTTGGATTTTTATCCTTGGAGCCTGGTGGTCTGCCTCTTTTCTGTTGAGGTGCAGCCACTTCGGTTGCAGGTGGATTGCATCCATCCTTCGGGATGTCAATCCTAGCTGGAGTATTCGCAGCAGTGATGTGTGATCTGACAATCTTCTGGTTGTCAGTGAACGAGTCCGGTAATCTATGGACTGTGTCCTGGATGTGTAAGATCTTCCGGATCTCATCATCACATTGTCTTGTTACCGGATCGTAGTGGGTCAAGCTTTTTGTATCCCACGTCAACATTTGCTTTGCACTAGACTTTTCGATGTCTAGGCCCATTTTGGGGAAATACGTCTCATCAAAATTGCAGTCTTCAAGGCGTGCCTTGAAGGCGTCCCCCGTTTGGGGTTCTAGATATCTTATGATGGAGGGTGAGTCAAACCCTACGTAGATACCTAGGCGACGTTGAGGGCCCATCTTGGTCCTCTGTGGTGGTGCAATGGGGATATAAACTGCGCAGCCGAAGATTCTCAAGTGAGAGATGTTCGGCGGCGTTCCATATGCGACAATAGAAATGTTCATAATATACGTCTTTTACAGTGATGGGCGGAACGTCAGTTTGGGCGGCGCAGTGTCCCCCTTTCGTCCTCGGAACGGGTTAACACAGACTTTTTTATTTTTTAATCTCTTTTTTATTCCTCTCTTTTTTCGAATCTAAAACCGAAAAGAAGGCAAAAAATATATAAAGAAAAAATTTTAGGATTGATAACAAATATGACATGGAATGGAAGAGAAATGGGTTGTTGTGGAGAAATTTAAATTTAAAGGAAAATTTAGGAATTTGATAAAAATTTCAGACATTGTACCCTCGAAGATCTAACGATCACCGACTTATACATCTTACACATGAAGATTTTTGAACCTCGTGTCAATGCCACAAAACGCACTCCCGACTCCAATGCAAAAGATTTAATTTTGATAAAACCAAAAGTTTACTCCATTTTCTCAAATTCTATTCAATAAGTTTGAGGCTTTTATATAGGCTTACAATTTGACTCACCTCATTAAACTTCATACTAAAGACGCACCTAACAATTAAAAAAGACTCAAATAACTCAAATAAAAATCCAAAAAAACTCAACTCGAATCCCAAATTGGATCCGTATACATAGCCTCTTGCTCAATTTTGGATCCTAAGGGTAATGACTTCAAAGATCAAGTTCACGAGTTCATGCCTTGTGGGAACCTAGAACAATGGTTGCATCCTGATAGAATAGGGAAGCATCAAACCAGGAATCTAATGCTTGGTCAAAAGGTTGAACATAGCCACTGATGAAGTTTGTGCATTGGAGTATCTTCATCCCCATGGATGGAACACAATTGTCCATTGTGATCTGAAGCTAAGCAATGTTCTTCTCAATGATGAGATGACTGCCCATGTAGGAGGCTTTGGGCTTGCAAGGTTTCCTTCTATAGAAATTACTAGTTCATTGCGATCACTAGCTGCTTCCCCAGGGCTAAAAGAATCAACTGGATATTTAGCGTCAAGCAAGTGTCAACATAATAGTTTTTTGAAATACTTCGCGTTCAATTCATTTCCTACTGGCCTTTTGGTTTAAATATTATAGCTTATTGGATGTCGACGAAAATGATCCCAAAGATCCATATAACAATCATTGTTTTACGTGATATCTACTTCCTTACTATATAACCATAGTTATGACACCGGAGATAAGACAATATAATCACAAGTTTTCTGACTCTAATTAAGCAGTGTTACTTTACTTTGACACAAGACTTGTCTCAGGTGTCCTAGTGTCATAAAGTGTCCGACATGGGAACATTTGAAATAGTAGGAATATGGGGACACAGATCATATGTACATGCATATATCATGTTTAACACAAGGGTTCCTTCAAATCCCTTTAATTCTACTTGTTTATCTATCATGAATACTATATAACAGATGAAAAGAGGATGAAATGGGTTTGGATAATTGTGGGCGCAAATATATTTTCTTGTTTCTATTCCTCTTTTTTAAAATTTTGCAACAGTGACTTAGTGTCTGTATGGATGGTGAACGTGACATGAAGTAAATATATTCTAAAGGTATCACATTTATTTTTAATAGTTATCAGTTCTTATAAATGGTATAATTATATTCAACAGGTTCAAATTTGCCAAAACTATACGCACAAATTAACTTCTCATTTTGAGGAGTAAAACGCAACAAGAACTCCATCCCAAAAGTTATCAGAAGCATCTGTTTCCAATATTGAAGACTCTTCTTTTGACGGAACATATGCTTTGGGTAGCTTTGTAGTTAATTCTTCAAGAGAAGATATTGCATTTCCTTCCCAAGGAGAAAATGTTACCTTTATTTTTCTGTCTCCCACCGACTTATATGCCCCTTAACAAGCTTATGTCAAGAGATTTCTTGGTTAAGTTATTTTTGTAAGATCTTAACCTTGGCGCTTGGGTTAGGAATAAATTCCCTACAATTAAGAATCCCTAGAAAACATTGAAGATGTTTCAAGGCTTCTATAAGAGGGAATTATTTATTTATCAGAATCTATGTTCTTGTAAAAACGCTTTTCCTTGCTTATTGACTTCATCAGGATAACTACTTTTTGTTTTGGCAATCTCAATCTTTTTGGGTGACAGTATTACTCCATGCTTTGGACGAACGTCAATTGCTTGGTCTAGATGATTTTTTTTTCTCTTTGGGAATTAGAAAACACTAATATATCATCCATGCATATCACATGTCCACAAAAACTCCAAACACTCAAATAATTTATTCATCCATAATTGAAATATTTGTGGAGCATTTTTGAGTCCAAATGGCATAACATTCCACTCATAGTGCCCTTTTAAAGATGAAAAGGCTGGGAGACGTTGTGATACTAAAGTAAATTTCTTGTTTTTATTCTTCTTTGCTTGCCTTAATGATTCTTTTGGATATTCTTATCTAATTCTTCCCTTCTTTTAAATATAATGATAACCTATTTTTCTTATTATCTATACATGAGCTGCGTGCAAGTTATAAGGCACTGGTCTCTAAGCGTCCCAAATGGTACAAGTGTGACACGGAAAAATTTGAAATCCTAGTATACGAGGACACAGATCATATGTGCACAGGTATCACGTTTAACACAATGCTTCCTTAATCCCTTTCATTCTACTTCTTTACCTATCATGAATTCTATATAATAGATTAAAAAAGATGAAATGGATTTGGATAATTGTGGGACTGAAGTGAATTTTCTTATCTCTATTCCTATTTTTCTTCCTTATTGATTCTTTTTGGATACTCGTATCCAATTCTTCCCTTATTTTAAATATTACGAAAACCTATTTTTCGTATTCTCTTTACATGAGCCGTGTGCACGTTATAAACCACGGTTGTCCAAGTATTCCGAAGTGTCCAAGTGTCTGACCCAGAAAATTTTGGCAAAATGGAGTGTCCTATTGACATTGCAATTAAAAGTTTTTCAAATCTTTTCTCAATCGTAGTAACCCCGAAAGCTACTTGGGTTTCTTCCTGCAGCCTATCATATGCTGCAGACATCAACATGAGCACTCTCATGTTAGGAGGTGCAGCCGCAAGAAAGTAGCCCAAAAATTCATGAAAGTGAAGAATGCTCTTCAGTCTATTGTTTGATTATTTTCATATCAATATTCATTAAAGAATGCATCAAAAAATATTCTCAACCAATTCATAATATTGTAAAGAATACGGAATGGGAAGGCAAGTCTCAACCCAGCGAGATGTTTACATCTATGGAATACTTTTGCTAGAGATGATTACAGGATTAAATCCAACTAACAACAGTTTTAAGGACGGGCTGAACCTGCGTTAATATGTTCAAACTTCTTACCTTTATAGTGACGGAGACCATTGATTTGAGAATAAGTGACGGAGACCATTGATTTGACGATAAGCAAGGAAGAAAAAGCATAGAATCTTATGCCATCAAACAAATCAAGGAAGACACAAGTGATGGACTTCAG
Source organism: Scilla litardierei (assembly GCA_030789695.1). Lineage (NCBI taxonomy): Eukaryota > Viridiplantae > Streptophyta > Magnoliopsida > Asparagales > Asparagaceae > Scilla > Scilla litardierei. Next base: position 314,531,335 of record CM061141.1, on the reverse strand, counting down.
GAGCTCTTGGTTTCAGTTGTCAGGATCAGTCTCAGATGTTCAGAAGAAAAGCCATAGCTTCGAATGGAGATGAAGGATGTCACAAGATGACTAAAGAAATGTATTTTGACATTCAATGAAAAAAAATAAAGGTAATCCTGGGTCGTAAGTGCATCATCTCCACTATATTTAGTTATCATCAAGATGCTATGTAAAGCATGAATCCCAGAGCGTAAATTTCGATCATATTTATAGGCACACATAAATGTGTAACTACGGTTAACTTATATCCATGATCATTTAATCATTTACAGAGGATAAATATTGTGGTCTTTTAATATTGTGACCTTTTATCCAGCGTCACCACCCCATGTTACTGTATGCTTGATTACCAATTGTACTGACGATGTTTACAAAAAAACGAGAGAAATAAATTTCTCAAAAAAATGAGAGAGATACATAGGAATTTCTCAAGTCTGTTTATGGAAAGCAATCTCAAAGCATTTTAAACAGATAAAATTATTGCACCATCACCTTAATGAAAACTAAGAAAAATTAAAACTAATGATTCGTCAATGGTTATATATTACAGAAAATCCCTCTGAATTTTTATCCTTGAAGCTTGAAAACTCCTACGATGTTATGCTTAGCCTATACCCTAATGTCTGGGCTTTTGGAGCATTGGCTAATGGAATCACCAAACAAGTGTGATGTCATGTTCTTTCTACATGCCAAATAAGATCTGGGTTGCTCTAACACATAGGCCAAATGGAAGGTAATCCTGATCAGTAAACACTAAAAATAATAGTCACAATACTTTATGGTTTCAACATTCAAATAAAACTTCAGAGGGATAATGTACTTTTACCTTACACGCATAAATTAAACAGAACGGATGTATTTTATTTTTACGGTATAACATAAATGTAAGCATATATATACTTCAGAAGTGTATACCATATTGACAACACTGACAAAAAAAATACTAATCCAAAGGCACTCATCAAAATTTTTACTTCAGGCATGGATAGCTCCCTCGACTCTGAGACAGCCTTACATACATTCAAACCATGAGGGGCAATTTCAAAGGATCTTAATCATGCATTCCTTTCAAATATTGGGCCAATCCTCAGGAACAACCAGGCTGTTGTGTCTTTCCAACTTTACCCAAAATCGCAGAGATTGGATAATCTTCTGGATGAGAAAAATTAGGCACAAAGCCAATCATTTAAATCAATTCAACGAACCCAAATCCCCCAAGCAAAGGAAAAACATGAAGGATAACACATCTCAATTACTCAGATCCCATCCTATCATCCTCTGATATATCAAAACCTATTCAATGGGTTGGCACGACATTTCCCTTGCAGAGATTGATGATACATCATCTACCTCAATTGTATGTCTTGTTTTGGTATAAATCATCTTACCATGCAGTAACATATTGCTGTCTCAATCTGAAAATCCCATGTATTGTCTTATTCTACTGGTCATCAAAGCTTTGTTATCTGATCCTCTGACAGCCTTGATATCCTGGAATAAAACTCTCCAATTATACAAATATTAGAATCACATGAGACCAAGTTCAGGCGGGTTGCCACATTTATGACAATCTCTCCACCCAGATTGAACAGCTAATATTCAGACAAAACTAGTTCTCTGGAAGTGTTCGTCAAGAGATTCAGGCCTTGTTTGCCTGACTGAACTCCATATGAATCAACGAGGAAAATGATTAACATGTTCTAGGTTGCTTTGAGCCTCCATAAATTTGTTCAGATAGCCTTCACAGAAATTCTACGTGGTTACGGATCCAAAACTTATATTAGCAGCAGAACTTACAGATCCAGACTCGTATTAATCCATTTTATTATTAGGTTCTTCACTTTCCTCTGCTAATATGAGTGCCGGATCTATAGCCCGTAAAGTGGGTTAGTGCCTCTCTCAAAACCCAACCAGCTTCTCATAAAATGGTTTAGGGCTCGTTCCTAAACCATCCCCCCCCCCCCCCCAAAAAAAAAAAAAAAAAAAAAAAAAAACCTCTTCCCCTCGAGGCAATGTCAGCAATGGTCATAGAATGGGCCAGAGCGGCATCAACGACAATGAGAAAGGGGATGATGAATGATGGGCGACAGTGGTAGTTTTTTTTCTTTTCCCTTTCCCTTTTTAGAGGGGGGGGGCACCTAACATGGTGGCCAAGAATGGCGGCCTGTTTTTTTTTTGCAAAAAAAAAAACACCTATCAACAGTCATGTGAGTGGGGGTAAAAAGCTTACATCCATTTACACTCACGGAAAGACGGAGAGAAGAACTCAATATGATGCCATTGAGGCCAACCATTCAGTCATCTCATGACAATGAATCCACTGTCAAGATAAAAATAGAACATCACATTTCAGTGTCCTATGAATTGTTTTTATACATGAGGCCACAGATTAGCTGGATTTAACCTTAACCATCTATCATACTGGGCCCATGGTTAAAATGCATGTTTAGGAAGATAAACGGTACCCCAAAACCTCAACCTGACTGTTTTCGGCATTTTTCGGGTTCAGATCTAGAATTTTGAACTCAAAAACTTATTGGATCTGATTCGGGTATGACAAGTCCATACACAAAAACCAGATAACAAACCCAAAAACCCAACAACAAAACCATAACACATGATGCTTATGAAAAAGTAGCTCATTATGATCCAGTAGATAAAGTTATAAGGCAAAGCTTTATAATCTCAATAAGACAGTATAAACTTTATCAATTTTCATACAATAAAATATAATTATCATTTTAAGAATTAATTTCAATTAATAACCAAATATGTTTAGTTCAAACCATATCTGACCTGGACCTAATAAGAAGAGATACCAACCCAAATCTGAATCCAAATTTCATTTCGGGTTTGGGTTTGGATAGTACAAGAATGCAAACCAAGTCTGACCTGTTTTACACACTTAAGCATCTTCCCATGGTACTGTTTTTGAGAGAACTATTCCCGCGGTATTGGAACTGCTGTTGATGAATGTCTAACATGGAATAATTCACATATGCAGCAATCTGACCTTCCCATATCAGAAACCTTCCATTAGAGCAAAAACACGACTGGACAAACATGAAGGTAGCTTGGCAATAGCTGCTTCAATTTCCTGAAATTTGAATATGCTGAATAAGAATCATGCCCAACCTACAGAAATATTAAAAAGAAACTGGAATCCGGAAAATGCATGACCTTCTATTCCTTTGTTCAGAATCAAAGCCATGTCTAATCTACATGATAATCATGTGTCCTAAGACTATGAGTGTAAGTTTGCTTGATCTACATTTTTTTAAACCCACAACCATTCCGTTAAAGGTTTACGATTTCTGACACATCATTAAAACACCAGGCTTCATGAAGTCGTGTAGCTTAAACCTAATCAGTTGCAATTTAAAATATGTTTATTTTACCACCACTTACCCTTTCGAAGCTAGTCATTTTAAGAAGGCCTTTCCACATTGCTTGAAGGCTCATGCGTGAGAATCTTGAACAGTTTAGTCTACTTCATATACATTGTTAGCCCACAACCCATCAGATAAAGCTTTTAGATACCATGTTTTCTGATAACCTTAAAGGTAAAGTTTAGCTGTATCCATCCTAACCTCACCCGTGCGTGCGTGCATGGATGTGCCTTTGGCTATGTCCATGCATGTCTCTGTGGCATGTGTGAACAAGAGAGATAGAAGGGATACAATTTTGAATAGAATACAAGAGTCAAGCAATTAATAATTCTATAAACATCCAAATTAAACTAAACATTGCATAAATGTGATGTTAAGAAAGTCAGATATAAAAATACAATAAGGATAAGATAACAAACAATCCGTTCCCCCGTGGGAAACAAACAACTCAATTAAGAAATCTATACAAAACCAAACTAAAATTACACATGGCACACATGATACACTGTGAAAGTGATAGTACTTGCCGCAATGTAGGATAAAATAACAAATAACCATTTCAGCCGTTGAAGATCTTAAGAGAACATCAATTTGAGATTTTCATATAATTCATCAAGTAAATTTGCAACTTACATCTGGTCGATATCGAGCTGAAAAATGAATTAGAAGGATAGCTTTGTTTTGGAACAAATGACCATGGTGTGCAATCTGTTACAGGCCAAAGAAACAACAAAAAGAAATTTTAACAACCTCGCACAACCTTCATGCCCCCCTCCCCCCCCCCCCCAAAAAAAAAAACTCCATTCCCCTAAACACATGCATGCGCACAACACATTCATCATTATCATCAGTATATGATGCTTAGAATAGTCTGAAGAAGTAACCTCAAGAAGATGGGTATGACCGTACTCTCTTGCATGCTCCTTTGTTACCGCATCATCAACAAAAGTACTCTATAGAATATGAAAAAGCAGAAGTTAAGATCAGATGAATCTACACATAACAAAAGAAGGTATACATGATGATAAGCTGCGGCAGATTACAAAATCAGTAGTTTATGAAAGTAATGGAATAGATATTGCATAAGCCTAATGAGGAATTTGGTTTAGAGTTATTCCAAATTTCTTGGGATTGCAACTTTGTATCCAGAAATATAAAATATGGTCTGGTTATACATGTTAGTAGACTGGTGGAAGCGTTTTAGAAATATGCTCAGAATCCTCACAGTACTACTTCTCGAGCATTTTAATTTTACATAATCTGGTTGCATACTGAATTGATTGATCTACAGTATCACTGGCTTCTATCAGAATAATGACTTATTTTCCATTTGTCAATAAAAATACATCTTCACTGCAGCTATTTTGATTTCTTATCCAACTGTGAGTCATTTGTCTTGTCAGATTCAGTGGGGTGTCCAAAGGACTGCATTGGCAATGCCGCTATAGAACATCTCTCTGTCAATGTAGTAAATTGATGTGTTTTGCATTTAGGCCCATCAAGAGCGTTTTTGTAATTTTCAGATCTTAGGTGATCTTTTGTAATTTTCAGTTTAAGGGTTTTTCTGTAATGTTGGTAGCGGCTAGGGGTTTTTCTGTAATTTTGATTATTTTCATATTAGTATTTGTAGGCAGCGGCTAGGGTTAGCGAAGGATGTCAAATATTGTGAAAGAAACCCTAGGTCTATGAACTTTAGGCTTTTCCTTCATTGCAAAAGCTAGATCTTGTAGATTTAGGCTTTGATCTCTAATTCAAAGCTAGGAGAACGGCCTCCTCTTCTCCTCTTTAATTGTGGCCAACTTTATTCTTTATATTTCAGTTTATCTCAATAAAAATCCTTCTTTTCTCCCAAATCCCCTCTTAAAAATCCCACCTTTTGCATAAAAATGCCATCTTTCACCATAAAAATCCTACTGTTACACTAAAATCGGATCCGGATCCCATCAAAGTGGTATCAGGGCACTATGATCCTCATGGCAACCACGAGATCAAAGAAGTATGAAGCCTTGGAGGAGAAACTTGATAGCGAGACGGCAGCTTGGAGGAAAGCAATGGAGGAGATGAGATCTAAAATGAAGGCATCAGAATCAAGGACAAATCAACAGATCCAACAGCTCCTTGAGACACTCACTCTATCGACCTAGCAACTTTCGCACCAGATCCAACAAACAAACCAACAAATCATGACGTTGACGAAGGCGGGGAGGTCAAATCTAGTTGATAACACAGATCTAGGGCAAAATGTGAAGTCTTCGGTAAGGGGAAGGAAAAGATCAAGTATTTCCATGAAGGGCTTCTGTCCGACGCCGAGCAAGTGTCTGAGGTAGAAGAAGACATCAACATGGAGGACTGGGCCCCCATCCACCCTCATCAAGGGCCTCTCAGAACCTGGCTGAACCGTACAATGCACTAGCCGGGCCAGCTGAGCCCTGCAATGCACCTGTAGGGCCGCGACGGGGCCCTACAAGGGCCCACAGGGTTGCCAGGCCCCTCGCAGGCCTCTGGCGGTCAGCAGAGGGCCGCCAAGCCAGGGGTGGATTTTCTTGGAACCCACGACTTTTGGGGAACCTGCTAAGACCTCAACGATTACTTTCAGCTACTTACAGGACATGAGGATAATTTAGAGGAGTTCCAAGAGCTTCGTATGCCGCGGTTTGCTGCAGAGAGTCCATGACGCTGAGTCCTACCGGCCCACGAAGAGTTTCGGGATGAAAAGGGCAAGGACCCATGCTTTGAAGGTGTGGAAGAATACAATTGGTATGAGAATGACTGGAGCGACCATGGAGACGGAGGCGGTGGTCCTTTGAGGGGCTATAGGCAACGCAAGGAGGTACGTCGTGACACTTATCATCCCTCTCACTATGGACCGGCAGACGATTTCAACACCAATCGCAGGGATAGTAAGCTAAAGATGCATATATTTGAGGGAGAAGACCTGGATAGATGGATATATATAGCAGAGAGATATTTTGAGGTGATGTGTCTCACTGAGGTAGAAAGATTAAAGGCGGTTGAAGTATGCTTAAATGGAGAAGATTTATCCCAGTACTGATGGAGACAGCAGCAGCGTCCGGTTCGCTTATGGGAGGAGTTCACAGATTTTCTATTAAACCGGTTTCGAGAGACTCAGGGGAGAGCCATGCACTGAGGCATGAGGGTACGGTCCGGGACTATATCAAGAAATTCGAGAAGCTGGCAGGCCGTGTTCGTGGAGTGCCAGGGGAGTTCTTGAAGGGATGTTTCATGAAGGGACTCAAACCAAGCATACGAACGGAGCTATGCATACGGAGACCCAGAGGGCTATTAGACAGGATGCATTTGGGTCGAATGGTGAAGGACAGACGTGCAGAGGAACGGCGTGCCAAAGGAGCATGGAGCGGATCCACTTCTCGCAGCCAGGTAGCAACAAGGGAGGAGAAGATGCCATCAGGAGGAATCCAATCCAACCAAGAGAAGAACAATGAGCTTTAATTGGGCAGTCGGCTTCAGCGGCTCACAGAGGCAATCCAGGATAGGCGCACCAAGGGATTCTGTTTCCGTTGTGAAGAGAGGTACATGCCAGGACATCATTGCCAGGATCGTGCTCTCCAAGTGCTCTCCGGATGCTGATTGTTAAAGATGAAGAAGGACATGCAGTGGAGCAGGAAGAGCCGGAGCCGGGAGGGAATGAGCACCTCCATTTGGAGTAGTAAGTACATGGTTTTCACGACACTACCTTGAGACTAATGTGGTTCTTTGGGGAACGGAGTAATGATGTGTTTTGCATTTAGGCTCATCAGAGGCGGTTTCGTAATTTTCGGATCTTGGAAGGACTTTTTGTAATTTTCAATTTAGGGGTTTTCTGAAATTTTGGTTATTTTCAGATTAGTATTTGTAGGCGCTGGTAGGGTTAGAGTGTGATATTGAATATTGTGGAAGACACCCTAGATGTTGGAGTCCAGGATAAAGAAGGGAGGAAGTAAATGAACGGTGTATATGAGTATCAGCTCATTCAAATCTCCACAGGTGGATGAAGCCCGCTGAAGGATTAAATCCATGTCGTTCGATTAGAGCTGAAAACACTATGACCGTAGATTTCCACTTAAGCGATGGCCAGACAGTTGGGTTTTCATAACAGCTTGAAGGAAGAATTGTACATCTCTCCCCAGATATTCGACAAAAAACTCAGGCTGTGACCCAACAGACAGCTGATCAAGACGAAGACGGTTGCAACTTTCAACGACGGCAAGCTTCAATGGTTGGTCAGTTGGTTAGTTGAGAGGCTGATCAGTTGGTTAGTTGAGAGAGGTTGTTGCAACAAACCGAAGGAAGAATTACTCAAATACTTGAGAATTGCAAGAGAAATGTATCGAAGATTAATCCAAATTTTCCTACTTTTTCCATTTTTCCTATTAATAAAATCCCACGACTCAGTTTCCTCTTCCAAACTTCTTGTTGTTCGTCCATCTGAGTTCGAATTCTACATTGAATATATTGCTAAAGTTTTGGACTTCAACACTAGATCTATGAAGTGTAGGCTTTTCCTTCTTTGCAAAAGCTAGATCTTGGAGATTTAGGCTTTGATCTCTAATTCAAAGCTAGGAGATCGGCTTCCTCTTCAATTGTGACCAACTTTATCCTTTATATTTCAGTTTATCTCAATAAAATCCTTCTTTTCTCCCAAATCCCCTCTTTTCACCCTAAAAATCCCATCTTTCACCATAAAATTCCTATTTTACCCTAAATTCAGATCTGGATCGCATCATAAATATCCAAGTGTCAAGCATCTAAGATAAGATAGTCGCAGCAAAAGGAGTATACCAATATAAAGATTCGATAGATGAGGGTACTACTACACTCATATCTTCAAATTTTGCAGCGCTTTACATAAACCACATGTACCTTGTATTCGTGGGAATGATATGACAGCATCTGGGTACAAATCTGTGAGGGTGTGTTTTTTGCTTTTGAAAATCTGCTTTTGGAAACGGACTTATCCAAAAGTGCTTTTTAAAGAAGAAATCTTCCAGATGGATCAGATATTTTGTTATTTTAAAATTCTAACTGCTGATCATAAAAATTGACTTTGAAAAAACTTTTTAAAATGGATTAAAATAGATCCGCGCGTGTGTGTTTAGATAAGACTTAAAAAATAGTTGGAGACAAGAAAGCGAGGGAGACGAATTTTTTGGTCAGGGAGAAAATTTAGTGAGATGTGCGAGAGAAAAAACAGGAGACAAAAGTAGAGCATGTGGTTTCTTTTCAATTAAGAAGTTCAAAAAATAAGGTTCTCAAAAACAGTAGCATTTTGGCTTTCGATTTTCCCAATAGTCCTATTTAAAATCCATTACCTAACATCCAATTTTTCAAAAAAGGCACTTATTTGCTTTAAAAGCTGAAGAAGCACTCTTACTATAAGCAATGTCATAACACACCAGGGTTTGGTGTGATATTTCCTAATGAGACATTGAACTACATGTTCTTGCCTTCTTTTGCCAAGTTTCTCATGCAAGTAATATGATTTAATATGGTTTCTCAGATCAATGACAAGCTTTACAGTTCCTGGAGTACTGGTAGAATGCCCGGAGAATTGATGCTGGATAAGCGAATCTTGGGTATGAGCAGAACTATGTTCTATGTTGATGACTTCCCCTCCAACCTGTTGAAACCTCAAATGCTGAAACTGAAAGGAGAACATCTTTAACAGTTTTAACAGATACGACCCTATCGCTGTATTCCAGAACAAAATGCAACATCTCATCTTTTGCCAGTCTAGCATATTTTAACATCCAACTGTCCCTAGCCAAACTGTTGCTTGATTCCATCCTTTTAAAAGATAAATTAGCTAGCGAGAAGGGGGAAATTAAAGCATGATAACCTACCATACTGTTCTAAACTAGCTGAAACCTAGGCCAAGATGGTGGATATGAGCGAACACAGCTCTTACAATGCACTAAATTATAATTTACTCATTAGGAGAAAACAGACCCTACTTGAGCTAAGGAACCATCAAGCATGTGACAAAACCACTACGCACTAATCTCATGCTCTTCATTGTTCATTGCATAATTCAAACGTTACAGAATATGAAAGAGTTGAGAGCCACCAACCAAAGCATGTAGGATGGACAAAGCATGTACCTCCATGACAAGAATACGTGCTTTTAGAGCATCAGTATTTCCTGGGTCAACAACAAAATCTGCAGTGGTGTCTCCCGTAAAAGCAATTTCAGGCAACGTCACAGTGTAAGTAATCTGCAAGCAAAAGTAGCAAATAAAGAACAAGGAATGCAGAAACATTTTAAGTTTTCCTAATCCATAGTATGAATTATTTGTTAATGTTTTGCGCTAAATGTCTACAAAGACAGACCTCCACACCTGATAACCTTAAATTCTTGATTTCATTGCCAGAAAGACCAGCATATTCCTGCTTAAGTTTCTGCTTAACAGAATAAATAATATATCCCTGCAAATTTGTACATCGTTTTCAATAAGTTTGATGGGGTAAAAAAATAAAGCGACATGCTCAGCAAAAATTTATGTTAAACGGACAAGTATTCTGATAAACAAAATGTACCTCACCTGACTAGGTATAACATGGTACGTTTTAAATGCTTTCACTTTAAGGTCCCTCCTTATCTGAAACTCTTCTCCTGCATGACTAAGTGCATGATCTCTTATTGCAAAATGCAGGTTGGTAACAAGCAAAATAAAGCAAAATACTTAATAAAAATTTGAACAAATAAGATTGGACTTTACCCACATCCAAGCCTACAAGATAGTGCGCTAATTCAGATTGATCCATTGCTCTGTGCACCTCAAAAAGCTTTTTGACATTTTCCTTTATAGATGGCGGAACAAAAATAGTGGGGGGTTTCATACTGTACAAGCCTCGGGTGGCAACATACATGGGAAGGCCACCCTGAAATAAGGAAGGAAAAGTTAGGACTGTACCTTACCCCTGATAATACTGATTAAAATTTCCGCAAGGAAATCTAAACAAGATGTGATTATCTGCTATGTTGTATCTCAGATTTATGTTTGACATGCAGTATATACTTGCGGAAATTTATTAACACACATGTTTGAATATATAAAAACAATTGTGTTTGACCATTAATACCCTTCAATTGCGCTGAACAAATCAACATAGACAGTCAGCAAAATCTATATAGCACATCAATTCAGAAACATAATCCTTGGACGCCTTGCACGAAGTTTTACCAAAAATTTCAAATTTTATATAGAATTTTCAATTTCTTACACAATATGAATTTAATTTAAATACATTTTGTTATAAAAAATAAATTAATATTGAGACATGCTCAATTTATAAGTTTTAGAATCAGATGAAAGAGATCTAAGGTTCAAGCCTTTGTTACTTTTTTCCCTTTTTTTCCTGTGTCGCTAATCAATACACGAATTGATAAAAATTCCAATCATCACATTTTTAATTGTCATTGTTCTGTTCGAGAATGATGAATATAAAAACTGATTTTCCCTGATGATAGAAAGAAAAAGAACATATAATCATGATTTCTTTTTAAGTTTCAACCCATGTTATGATAACATGTATTAAATTTATAGTCATATTTATGTATTAGTACTCACAATTTAAAGTTGAGATAATTAAAGGTCATGCTCATATGCATTCAGGTGACTCGTCCTACTTTTATTCACCAACACCCACACTGAAAATAATTTTTGCCTCCACCTTCGCTTGGTACTGAATTAAACATTTTATATATTTACGGTATAAACATGGAGGCAATTGAAACCCTTGCACATCAAGGCATACAAGTATGACTGAGACACCAAAAAATACGTGCTTTTGATACTTGCTCAATAGGTGATGTAGGCTTAAACATTCCGACCCATAGCAATTCAAGAGGGTCAAACTTATAATACATGGTAGTTGTATTTGTTAGTGGTTGTCTTTATGCTATTCTAAGATGGATCTTGGTAGGTTTCTATTTTCCGCTGCGTATAAATTTGTTGTACTACGATAGAAATCCTAACAGTATTTTCAAGAGATTTGGCACTAATTCTAGCTTCTTAAATAATTATAAAGTTAAAAAGCGATCGTGTTGATCAACTAGCAGATTAAAAATAGGTGAAAAGTGCAGAGATGGGATAGTTGATTTGGCTAAAGGATGGAAAAATGTGAGCGTGTGCTGGCCAAATCCAATCAAAGATTGGTCGGTCGAATGGTCGAGATGGTATATTTGATAGTGTTGGCCTGATCCGACCTCAGTTGGTAAAAGCACCTCAAGGATGACTGGAATTGAGCTTGATAAGTCAAGAACCAAGGGCTCTTAATGAAAGAAGCCAAGGGGTGCTTGAGGAGACATCATTGGATAATCTAATTTGAAATTGAGACAGAGTCCTCTTCTTTATTTTATTTTCTAGAGATAGAGTTTGAGTCCATTGAGTCTTCTAATTGTTTCGAGTCTTGTAATTATTTTGTTTAGGAGTGAGTTTGAATCCTCTTTAGTCTTTTATTTATTTTGAGTCTTCAAAATATTTCACATAGATGTGTTTTTTAAACCCAAGCTGTAAGCCTATATAAAGGTCACAAACTTATTGTTTTTAATGAAGAGATGAATAGAAATTTGATGTAAATTCTTAGTTTCTTCATAAAATCAAATCGTTTGCATATGTGTACGAGAGTGGGCTTGGTTGCCTGGGCGAAAGGTCAAAAAATCTCTGCGTGAGAATCGTGCAAGTTGGTGATGCGAGATTTTCGAGGCGCGAGGCTTCAAAAGTTATTAAAACTTCCGAACTTTCTTCTTCTCCAAATCACTGCTTTCTTTTTCGCTTCCATCCTAGTCAAACTTGGTATCACAACCCAAAAAATTGTCTGTCTTTGTCTTTTCTTTTTTCTCATGAAAAAATTATTTAAAATCATTTTTCTTTTAGTTAGGTTTTAAATAAAAAATCAAAAATAAGTTTAGATAAAAAAATTCAAAGATGGGATTTAAAAATTTTAAAACAGAAGAGAGAGAAAAGGCGCACACAAAAATTTCGTAGAAAAGAAGAATTTTTTTATTAAAAAGAGAAAAGTTAAAAAACCATAACCTTAGCCATGCTGCCCCCAAAATCTCCACTTGCGACACACTTTCGACGTCCATGGCTGCCAATGCCTTCGTCGATGCTACCCGCAGCTGACGGCACCAATGCCGTCGACCGAAACCATCGACCCAATCCCACTGAACCGCCACCAAGAAACTTCTCAATGTCACCAGCATCACCACCGTCACTGGCATTGGGGCCGACCTCCTCAAAAGATCCCCCAAGTCCCGAAGAACCCATAGAAGCAAATCGGTGTTGAATTGCCGACGAGATTATCAGAAAACAGTAACGACACCGATAGCATCGTTTTGCCACATTGTTGGCTCTGTCGAGCCGAGTCGCAAAGCTGCATCGCTTCGCGTCGACAACCAAGCAAACTCGAGCCGATAATGTTTATTGACTTGGATCGGAGCTGACCACGACGTCGAGTCGAACCGTCAAGCTGCATCGCATCACACCGACAGCCGAGCCACTCTAAGCCAACTCAAGCTGATACTGTTCATTGGCTCGTATCAAAGCCAACTCGAGCCGGAGAGCCGACCCAAAGCCAGCTCAAGCTAAGCCGCAATGACCAGTCAATGGCTCAGCAAGTTGTTGACCAAGCCACTGACTGCACAGTCCAGTTTGGTTATTTTTTGAGGGATTTTTGGATTTTTGGATTTTTATGCCATCTTACGATTTCAAAGATTTTTAGAGCCAATTTCAATCTAAATTCAGTTCCATTCAAGCCATTTGGAAGCTAATTCAAGCAAATACGCATAAACTTCCCTACTTCCATGTAATATAATTTAGAGGAATGACTAAAAAAGTTTATGAAACTGAAAGTCCCCTAATGCTGATGAAGGTTTATGTGAATCTAATGCTCATGACGATATCATTAGGCATCTGCCTACAACAATAAAAGATGATGAAGATTGATGAAAAATAAGTATTTTCCATACCTACATCAAGGTAAAGGTTAAGTCATACAAATTAATAATTATTAGAGGTAGTTGTGTTAATGTTATCGCTAAGTCAGCCTTATAAAGAATGGGCCTAGCAGCCGAGTCTCACCCACAACCATATAAGATCAGTTGGATTGATATGACCAATCATTCCATTACCCTGTGATGTTTAGTATCTCTTCATTGCGAGCTATCATGATCATATTTGGTGCGATGTTATACCCATAAATGCAATACACATTTTGCAAATAAGACCTTGATTATACGACCTAGATGTGACGCGTTCTGAAAGTTCAAATATAAACATATTTATATTTAAATAGAAGAGAGTTATACTAAAACATTGCCAATCCAAGATTCAAGTTGCTCAACAAAATGGTTTAAACGCCAATGAACCGAACATGAGGATGTCTTTGAATGTCGAACAAGAGCATGAACCAAATGCTAAGTTCAAGATCAAGTTAAGTTAAAGCTTGAGTCCACATTTGCACCAAACATTAAGTTTGAGCCAAACCCTAAGATAAATCTCCAGCTAGAGATAAAGTCCAAGTCATACGTTGATTATATGTCAGCACTTTGCTTAGAGACACCGCTTGAAAAAATTGAGCACATAGAATTTATCATCTCAGATCCTCCATATCCTACCAACAAGCAGGTTATATATGCTATTCTTTCTTTTGATAGTTAGAAGAAATTTCCAGAAGACATTCATTGCAAATCTACGTCATGTTCCACTTCAAAGTTCGTGAACACATCTTTTCTAATTAAAAAGACGTTCAATTGTGCTACTCATGTCGCCATTCATCAATTGGTGAAGTTCTTAAGCCAGGAAGAATGATTGGGATTCAGTTTGAAATTGAGAGTCGTCTTCTTTATTTTATTCTATAGAGATAGAGTTTAAGGTTTTTGAATTTTCAAGTTGTTTTGAGTCTATTAGTTATTTTTAGGAGGAAGTTTCGGTCCTTTTGAGTCTTTTATTTATTTTGACTTTTATTTATTTTACAGTTTTAGTCCCATGTTGGATGATGTTTTTGAAACTCAAGTTGTAAGCCTATATAAATTTCACAAACTTATTTGTTTTCTAAAAAGAGCAACAAAGATTAGAAATTTGGTGTAAACTTTTAGTTTTTCCATAAAATCGAATCTTTTGCATTAGTGTGTGGGAGTGGACTTAATTGCCTAAGCGAAAGGTCCGAAAGATCTCCGCGTGCGAGGCGTGCGAGTCAGTGATTGCAAGATTTCTGGGGTGCGAGGCCCGAAAAGTTATCAACTTCTGAGCTTTCTTCTTCTCCAAATTCATACCACATACATTCCTGCTTCTGTCCTACGTCAGGCCTCCACGGGAACAGAGACCCTAGCTAGATGTGATGATGTCATAGAGCTACATGGGAATGAAAATTTTGATCGAGGAACTACATAATTTGCTTGTGCAACCATATGATCTGACAAAATGTACGACGAATGTTCAAGGTTCTTGCTGGGCTACATGAATAGTCAACAATTTCCAAGGAAATAGAGGTGTTGACGGTCATGACATTGCCTCTAAGTTATCATTATCCCAAGCCTGACATCAAGTGTGTGGTCGTGCGAGCACGAGTGCGTGTAATTCGCCTCAATGTGAATAGCTGACGAAACAAACCACTGGAGTACTAGAAAATAGAGTTACATGGTGGGGATGGTGATTTCGTCAGGAAAAATAGTGCAATGACCATATGATCAACCTCTCTCAGATCCAGCTCTAGCTTTGGATGGTCTATAGCCATGACTCGATGGATCACGAGCATGGCAAGGTT
This sequence comes from Scilla litardierei, assembly GCA_030789695.1. NCBI lineage: Eukaryota > Viridiplantae > Streptophyta > Magnoliopsida > Asparagales > Asparagaceae > Scilla > Scilla litardierei. The sequence goes on along the minus strand of CM061141.1, from coordinate 314,516,138 downwards.
TCATCCATATGATCTTTACAAGCTAACTCAGTTTGAATGGCCCGATGATGTGCTGGTGCCATGCGTGAAACACATTAATTGTATACCAATTTCTGGTAGCGCTCCTCGTTTGATGTTCGCAGCTAACACTCCAAAATTTCCATTCTGGAAGGTGCTTTTAATTTACATTTCAAAACCTAGCTGCCTCATCTTTCTATGGCCCAGCAATTTAGCCTCATAGAATGCAAGAGAAAGCCTGTTGGAGTCAAATGGGAACCTGTCACCCGATTGGAACCAGAGAATGTTGCTTACCGTCAAACATAAAAGATGAAACATCATGTACTAACAAAGGATGCGGATGCTTTTGTTGGTTGATGGTCTACTGTTTTTACTCAATGGTGTGACTCTTGTGGTTGTGTCCGTGTACCCTTAGGCGCAATTGTTGTATGTTTGTTCTATGAGGATTCATGTTGGACTATGGTTGTATTTTGTACTTTGTTTTCTACATTTTCTATTTTGTTTCATTAAGCTCTTTTTAATAAAACGCCAATAGTCTAGTGCTCGCCGTTTTATCTCATACACACTCATACATATATGCATATACACATACAAATGCATATGTATGTATGTATGTATGCGTGTGGGCAGACACATCAAGTGCTTATAGACATGCGTTTTTTTATAAGGTAAACTTTTTGCATACCGTTGAAAGTACATATTAGAGACTTTTATTAAGTCAAGTTTGGAGCAGTCACAAAAAACGGAAATAAAAATAAAAACAATGATAGGAAACAACATGAGTTTCATTTAAGAAGTAGTATTCGTGAGACCAATAAATCTCACAGAACAACGATGCTAACAAGTCAATACTGAATCCGCGACTTATATACATCGACATAAAACTACATCCCTAAAGTAAGAATCTGGATGGTGATAAAATGAAGGAGAGATTCTTACAATGTGATCCATGTGACCATGAGATATAAAGAGGAAATCCTGTGAAATTGCTCGCTGCGGGCATCTGCCGATATCAAAGGCCATTTTCAATGTGGGGAATATAATGCATGTCTCTTGCCCTCCGATCGATAATCCCTCGATAGGGTACCCTTCAATCACCAATCCTTTTCTCCGTTTCGATGAAGAAGTATCATGATCTTGCTCTTTATTCTTCTTCTCGTGGCATTTTTCGCTCGCCATGTTAACTATCCTTTGTTTTTTTAAAATGAACTTTTGAGGCCAGGTAGTTTTTGGGACCAGCAAAACCCTAAAACCAGAATCGATGTTAGTTAAACAGTGCAAAGATTCAGTAAACTGAGGCCTAATTTAAAATTTGAGCTTAGATTTCGTATTCAAATTGAGATAGAAAAGGAAAATTTTGTTACCTGGATCGAGAAGCAACGAATAGATGATATCGAGAAAGGTATGTAGGACAGTAGGAAGAAATAGATGGCGGAGGGCTGGCGTCACCGGCGCTGCCGGTGGAGACACATTGTCTGTTTCTGAGTCTTTATTCTCCATGTTTTTTGTCTAATTGAAAATCTTCTTTATTCTTTTCCTTTTTTTATTCTTTTCTTTAGCCCGTAATATATTCACGTGCAGACGGGGCACGGGTCCCACCATTCATACTCCATATGTCACATCTATTCCCACTTCAGCATAAATTCACTCATGTCATAAATCGTTGTGTCTCGTAGTAATTAACTCTCACCTATCATAAATTCACTCAAATACATATCCACCCATAACCAATTGTGTAACCAGTGTTTCTTAACATATGCACAAATAAAGAATCAAAGATGATACAAAGAATAATTGGTTTAAAATAACATAACTACAAAAATCAAAGACTAAAAGGGCATTGATTATATATATGTTATAGTGACAAAACATTATGTCGTGCAAGCTATTATCACTGTCTTCTCTTGGCACCCATATTTATGATATGTTCATCCTTGCTTAATATTTTAGCTTACTTTACAAAAATATTCTAAACTTGTTGAGTCATTATGTCGGCATTCGAGATAACTCGACCGACGGATGACTAAAGCCCATGAGGCCCACAAGAGAAGCCCGACTTCGACTCAGTCAAAGCCCACTGGCCAGTCGACCGTTGAGTCCACCTCACTCGAACGTAGGATTAAAAGCGTGCTCGTAATTCGCGGGAACGTGCACAACATTTACTCCTATTAAAGGGAAAAGACCGTGACCCCATTATGGGTGGTTGTTATCTCCCCCAACGTCTCCAAAAGGACCCTAAACGCCTATAAATACAAGAAAGGGTCTCATCTCCGAGGTACGAGGTCTAAGACATAGAACTTTATTTTCTCAGCTCATATTTCTTACACTATAGAGCTTGCGATGCTAGATCTGAGACGAACCTCCGTGGGTCAATCTCAGCTGTACCAAGCTCCTTCTCTCCCTTAAGTTCCCATACTAACTTAAGCATCGGAGAGGATTTGGGTCGGAACCCAGATCCAACCCCCCCAACGTGTCCATGTGGTGCAAATATACGGTCATCATCCAACGTCTAGGGTCGTCTTCGAGCTTCCTAGCCTCGAACGATCGACGCATCAGCTGCTCAAAGGCCGATCGAGCACCACATCATCATCAACTACCATCACTCGACCATGGTTCTTCCAACCCATGGTCCCACTTCATCTGCTGATGAGGCTCCGACTTAACACCAAGAGTCTACGTCGGCATGATAACTGTCTCGATCAATTTTGGCCTTAACAGTTTGGCGTCGTCTATGGGAATACATTAACCAGCTCGACATCCCAAAGCGATCAAAAGCTATGACAGCTGGACCCAGCAAAATCGGACCAATCGAAGGTCCGAAGGAGAAACAGAAAGCGAACAGCATCCTGTTGGAGGATGTTGCTGACTCCACATCGCCGTCACAATGACCGGTGGAGACCACAAATGAGCCTGGGGTGACCCGAAAGGAATTCATCCAGTTCACCGAGCAGGTCGACAGGAGTCTTGGCGCATTGGCAACCTTAATACGCCAAAACATGGGGAGTCAGTCACCCTTAAATGAGCTGTTGCCGCCTCCAAACCTGAACCTGCCACTAACCAGGGGCACGGCCTTCCTCCGATATCTGGGGAACCCAAGGGCAGATCAACTGGAGATTAGACCCCACAACGTGACCCCCCGACTCACCAATACGGCGGAATGGGGGTCGACAATCGGGCCTTCGTTCTCAGGAGGAACGCACCCCCTCCAATTACCAGGAAGCAACTCGTAACATCCTAGATCAGTTAATGTATGTGGCTCCCCCAGGTTATAAGCCTCTGTACCCCGCGGGTGGATTTGAAAGGATGGAGGAAATCCCGAACCGATCATCGGGAGCCAATTACGTGCAACCCGGCGAAGGAGGATGTCTACTCGTTCGATCCGTGATTTGGAGGACCCTGCTGAGGGAGAATATCATCTCTGCTCCACCTCTCCCCAAGTTCAAGCTCCCGGCCCTACCAGGTTATGATGGCAGAGGCGACCCGTGGTCGTACATTCATAAGTATCTGATTGCCATACTGCTTTATGGGGCCAGTGAGCCATACCTTTGTAGAGCCTTCCATGCTATCCTGTTCAAGAGGGCAGCAAGCTGGTACGAAGGGCTACCCCTCGGCTGCATCGGCTCGTTAGATGAATTGACAGAAATATTCTGCAAACAATTCGTCGCGGAACAACGTCCTAAGAAGAAGTCCTCCCATCTCTTCTCGCTCAAATAGAACGAGAATGAGTCGATCCGAGCCTTCGTCCAGATATTCAACGACGAGAGGCTCGATATAGAGGAGACGCCAGACGTAACTGTCATAGGGCGCTCACCCAGGCAGTCCGGAACAAGCAT